>MU391926.1:1027940-1710053 GCA_022578705.1 Xylariaceae sp. FL1019
GGCTACCTTCGTGACAACGTTGCGTGGTGCTTCCGTGATTCGTTCCCGGCGGCGTATCATTTGATACTTGTCGTTTCTGTTCACTGGTAGCCAACCAACCCACCCTCCTAAGCATGAGGCTAAACTTGCTTGTGCGCTACCTCCCATCCGAGAGGCTGTCGGCTACCTTCGTGACAACGTTGCGTGGTGCTTCCGTGATTCGTTCCCGGCGGCGTATCATTTGATACTTGTCGTTTCTGTTCACTGGTAGCCAACCCCACCCTCCTTAGTATGAGGCTAAACTCGCTACGCTGTTGAGCTCACAGGTGTCACAAAACTGCTTCGTCCTCGGCATGACGTCTTACCATCTGCCACAGATCTCTTGAGCATGGGTCTGATGTGACTTCCGCGGGGATGTTATAACCTGCTTCGCTGTTGGACTACAGGTGTCATAAAACCGTCCCGTCCTGGTGGTGACGTTCAACTGCCGGGTCTCTGACACCCATTTGGGGTCTCTGACACGCCCTCAGCACCATGGCACTAAACTGCTGGCCTCATGGGATGGCTCAATATCCCGGGAGACCAAACGATAGAGACATCGTCAGGTTGGCAAGTTGGACGCTTCGGCTTTTAGGTCAATGGTGGTTCTCTGAACTACTTGTACTACGCATGGGACTAGGTGCTGCTATACCACACCGGTTCAACGTAGGGCTCCAGACTTGTCACGTTCGCGTACGGACTAGATGTGCGGTACCACATCGGTTCAGCGATGGCCCTCCAGGCTTCTAAGCCCTGAATTTTTCTTTCATCAATCTCAAAGTTGACCCTTTTTTATCGGCGTCGAACTTTGACATCTCCCAGTTCTACGCAACATGGGGATCCTAGACATGATCATAAAAGGTCTATATAATATCTTGTCCTGGACATGACGGTAAAAGGTCCACGCCGATGATCATATCTTGTCGCAGACATCTTATGTATGGCGTGAGGGTATCCTGGGGATCGACGGCTACAGGGGCATTGAGGGCAGACTGGGGGCTGGGGGCTGGTCACGGAGGGAGAGTCTTGTGTGTGCCACCAAGAGAAAGAGAAGGAATCACAACGTGCCAATGGGTACCATCAAAAAGGGTGTCGGAAACAAATAACACAGCTCTCGGGTTAGTGGAGGGCCTCCGAAAAAAAAAAAAAAGACGGCAACTGGGGCAGACGGCGACAGGGGGAGACGGCAACTCGGGGATCTTGGTCGCGGAGGGAGAGTCATGCGCGTGCCACCAAAAAAACAGGGGGAAGACAAGTGCCAACGGGTAGCAAAATAAAATGTCATAAAAAGGGTGTCGGAAACAAATGGCGCAGCTCTCGGGTCAGTGGTGGGCCTCCGCAAACTCAACTTTCTTCACTCTTCTTTTCTTACACATGGTCGACGGAGGGGTAGCTTTGCTGCCGGGTCAGTGGTGGGCCTCCGCAGCAACATCTTTCTACATCACTTTGTTTGATACCAACCTTCTGCTTCACTCTTTCTCTCACTTATAAACGGTCGACGGAGGGGCAGCGTTGCTGCTGGGTTAGTGGTGGGCCTCCGCAACTTTCTACTTCACTTTGTTTCTACCAACGGTCGACGGAGGGGCAGCTTCGCTGATGGGTCAGTGGTGGGCCTCCATACGTAGTCACAACTCGAGTGGGCAACTTGGGGCATCAACGGTCATGGAGGGGGTTCTGAGGCTCTGGCTGACCTGGTCTACCAGAGTCCTTAGTTCCTGGGAATGAGGCGGGCCTCCATATCTCATAGAGAATAAACACAAGTACACAGCGAAGTTGCAAGCCCTCAGCATGGCGATAAACTGCTAAGCTGATTGATCTCGCTTGGAAAGACGGCACTGAGGGCATTAGGGGGACGTGGCATACAAGAGGGGGAGTATTGCATTGCAGTCTCCTGGGCATGAGGGTGGGCCTCCGACGTCCCCAACTGAACGCACCAAACGGCCAGTACAGCGAGTACAGCGAGAACAATCGTCATTGATACAACGGTCGCGGAGGGGAGAGTTGCGCTGCAGCTTTCCGGGTCAGTGGTGGGACCTCCGACACTGCACAATGTACTCTCGCATTCCAATTCAACACAGACGCTGCTGGGGGATCACTGTGGGCACGGAGCTAGAGTCGGCCACTCGCTCTCTATGTCCTGAATACGACATAAAACTGTTCTGTCCTGAATATGACTGTAAACTGTTCCGACGTGAATGTGTCTGTAAAACGTTCCGACCTGAGTATGTCTGTAAAACGCTCCGACGTGAATGTGTCTGTAAAACGTTCCGACCTGAGTATGTCTGTAAAACGCTCCGACGTGAATGTGGTCTGTAAAACGTTCCGACCTGAGTATGTCTGTAAAACGCTCCGACGTGAATAGGTCTATAAACTGTTCCGACCTGAATATGTCTGTAAATTGTTCTGTCTTGGACATGACAATAAAGGTTCTGCGCCTCGGCGTATAACGGACACGGAGGGGGAAGCGGCGGACGCAATGTACGCCCTTCCTGGGAGAGTGGTGGGCCTCCGACGATTTTTACATGAATGATCCCCGAAAGATGGTGACGGCGTGTACTATACTCCGTCTTGGACATGACGTTAAACTGTACTACTGATGATAGGCTGGTAACACTGGGGATGACACGGCATGAGTGATTACTTGAGGGAGCCCAAGCTGGTTATATTATGAGTTTGTGGTGTTGAAAGTTGGACAGTGAGCTCAGATGTCAATTTCTTTGGACATTTTCATCACCCCGTACTTTTTCTGTGTTGGGAGATAATATGTGGTATCAAGCTGTGCTCTTAGACATGGCGTGAAACTTCATTACAGTGGGAAAATGCGTAGACTGACGCCTTACATTCATAGATCGATCGATTAGTAGTGGTTAAGGTCAGTCGCCAAGCCCTTGGGGTACGAGACGCGGAAAGTCGTCTGTAACACCTAGGTAGCTCTACTTATTCTAGGCACAGTAGAAGTGATAGGCTGGACTTCAAAATGCATCTCTCAGCCTCTAGGGCTTGTCACTCACGAGTGGCCACTGCTTTTCAGTCGATCACGCTTTGTGGGCTCAGTAGATGCTGGTTCGGTACAGGGGGCATAGTTGTCACATGTTCGTTCTGGGGGAGATACACTGGGGTAAATCACTGAGGCCTGGGGGAGTGGAATCTGGGGGAGTGGCATCTGGGGGAGTGACATCTAGGAAAAGTGATGCGTTATGAAGAAGTCCCAAAGAGTTGAAGTCTAGGTGAACCATCCAGCATTCATGCCTAAATCACATGAACAACCAGTTCGGACTCCCTTATGTAATTACCAACGCTCTGTCACCCACGGTGTTACTAGCTATCAATCTGGGGGCAGTGAAATCTGGGGGAATGATCTTCCATCGCCAAGTTGCTAAGCTGACGCCTTTCTCACTTGGAAATGCAAGGTTGTACTTCTTTAGTATGTGGTGGGCCTCTAACATCTTCTACGCTGACAAACTGCGCTCAGGCAGGAATTCATCGTGGCACACGACCTGAGTTGCCAGTGCGTTACGCTGATGAAGATACCGGAGGCAGCCATCATCGTGGGGACTGGGGGCTATTCTTATGAGGTATTGGATCACAGGCGCCTTGATCACGTCCTTGACATGACGTTAAACTGTACGCCTGCGCACATGGCCATAAACTGTATGCACTGGTTGGACTGGGGGAAACCGTGTCGCTACTTAGGTGGTGGACACTTTCTACTTCACTCTTTTTCTCACAAACGGTCGACGGAGGAGCAGCTTTGCTGCTGGGCATGTGGTGGGCCTCCGATCTAGTGAACACGATACATTGGAAGACGGCGATCTACGTGGGCAGACTGGGGGACTGTGGGCTCTCAACGGACGCGGAGGGGGGAGCTTGACTCCCTGGGCATGTGGTGGGCCTCTGCAACAACAACTTCTACTTTATGCTGTGTCAACTTTGGTGTTGCCAGCCTGTCATGTGGGAGAGTGTCTTATTCAAGTACGTGTGTGACCTCTTCATTGCTGGTTTTATACATACGCGAACTTGAGTTGAGAACAGAAGTGCTGACTTGCGTCACTCGCCCACTCCCTTGGGGGAAGTGGTAGGTACAACGGAGAGTAAACGGGGTGATGCCCGGAACTTACCTTGGCCGTAAAATTGAAGTGTTGCACCTCGCTCAAGCTGATCGCTTTGTCAAACTAATATCAATGTCGTTTCAAGGGGGAAAATGGTCTCTAGGCTAGATTCATATTTTCAATAGATATATTTGAATCCTGCGTGGCTCTAATGCGGCTCGAGTGGTTTTTTGATTCCCCGTCCTCGGCATGACGTTAAAAGGCCTGTTCGATCTATTGCTATATGCTGCTATATATTACTACCACCTATTTTAACCCATTCGAAGCCCCTTTGCACCGCCGATCACCATTCATTGCCGTCCAGGCATCAGCACCTGTACATATGATCCTCCGCGCCACACTTTTTTTCTTCCTATCTCATTCATTGGCAAGGAGGGGGAAGCTTGCTTCCCGGGTTAGTGGCGGGCCTCCAAACTAATTTTACAGCAAAAGGGGGGGACTGGCGGGTTCTGGGCTTTTACGACGCGAGAGGGAGCTCCCTGGGATAGTGGCCGGCCTCTGGACGAACAACGCAAACGAAAAAAAAAACCGCAAACGATCTATTCGCCATGACCGCAAACGATGGATTCACCATGACCGCATACGATGGATTCACCATGACCGCATACGATGGATTCGCCATGATCGCATACGTAAACGAAAAAAATCGCATACGAAAAAAAAAAACCGTGAACGATGAGCCGCATACGAAACCGAGACCCGAACGCGATACTCTCGCGGGCGGTAAACTCGCATACGCCAAACGGCGATCCACCTGGGAGACTGGGGGGTCGCCGTCCTTCAACGGATACGGAGGGGGGAGCACAGCTCCCTGGGTCAGTTGGTGGGCCTCCGACCTAACTAACACACTCAACAGGGGCGGTCCACTCAGGCCCCTGATGGACCGCCGACTTCAACGGACGCGGAGGGGGGAGCTTGCTCCCTGGGTCAGTGGTGGGCCTCCGCCTTATCGAACACGACAAACTCGACAACGGCGATCTATTCAGGACCCTGATGGATCGCCGGCCTTTAACGGACACGCCAATTTGGGAGACGGCGGTCCACTCAGGACCCTGATGGACCGCCGGCTTCCATACGACAACGGTCACGGAGGGGGGATCTACGACTTCCCTGGGTCAGTGGTGGGCCTCCGACGCACTCGACAACTCGCCAACGGACACTCCAATTGGGAGACGGCGGTGCACTCAGGACCCTGATGTACCGTCGGCCTCCCTAACACACAACGGTCACGGAGGGGGGATCTACGACTTCCCTGGGTCAGTGGTGGGCCTCCGACTCGACATACTCGCCAACGGACACTCCACAAGGGAGACGGCGGTGTATTCAGGACCCTGATATACCGCCGGCCTCCCTAACACACAACGGTCACGGAGGGGGGATCTACGACTTCCCTGGGTCAGTGGTGGGCCTCCGACACTCGACAAATTCGACAATGGATACTCCAATTGGGAGACGGCGGCGTACTCAGGACCCTGATGCACCGCCGGCCTCCCTAACACACAACGGTCACGGAGGGGGGAGTTCGCTCCCTGGGTCAGTGGTGGGCCTCCGTTCTATCGACACTCGCCAACGGACACTCCATGGGAGGCGGTAGTTTACTCAGGACCCTGATGCACTGCCGTCTCCCAACACACAACGGTCACGGAGGGGGGTGTTTCGGAGCCCTGGGTCAGTGGTGGGCCTCCGTTCTATCGACACTCGCCAACGGACACTCCATGGGAGGCGGTAGTTTACTCAGGACCCTGATGGACTGCCGTCTCCCAACACACAACGGTCACGGAGGGGGGATCTACGACTTCCCTGGGTCAGTGGTGGGCCTCCGAGCTATCGAATACGCCCTATCGAACACGACACACTCGACTGGACACTCCAAATGGGAGACGGCGGTGTATTCAGGACCCTGATGCACCGCCGGCCTCCCTAACACGCTCGACACACTCGCCAACGGACACTCCATGGGAGGCGGTAGTTTACTCAGGACCCTGATGGACTGCCGTCTCCCAACACACAACGGTCACGGAGGGGGGTGCTTCGGAGCCCTGGGTCAGTGGTGGGCCTCCGAACGAACTTCACGCCGATTCAGTCGACTAATGGGATCTTACGGGGGCAGACTGGGGGGTTATGGGCTTGGTACGGAACGCGGAGGGGGGAGCTTAGCTCCCTGGGTTAGTGGTGGGGCCTCCGATGTATCTATCATAGGTACTCAGTCGAGAGATAGGGTGCTATGTGGGAAACTGGGGGATTGAGGCTACACTGGAGGTACAGGGAACATCCTCGGGGCACTCGGGATACTGGCGGTACTGGCGGTATACTGGGGCACTGGGGGACTGGGGGAGTGGAGGGCGATGTGCATGTTGCCCGTGCTTGACTGTGAGCGTAGTTGATTGTGCTGGGCGTAGTTGACTGATGCTAAGTGTAGTTGACTGTGGTCGTAGTTGGCTATCGGGGCGTAGTTGACTATTGGCGTAGCTGGCTGTTGCTGTAGTTGACTGATGCTGAGCGTAGTTGATTGCTTGTAGGCTTAAAACGGTCACGGAGGGGGGAGCTGGTCTCCCTGGGTCAGTGGTGGGCCTCCGAGTATGTAGCAAATTTAGTTGACTGTCGGCGTGATTGACTGATGCCATGTGTAGTTCATGAGATACATGTAATTGGATGACAGAATGGTAAAATCCTACATGGCGTGTAATTGATTGACATGGCAAGTAGTTGATAGTAGCTTGACGTGATAGATGATTGATTTGGTGGCTCATTGGCATTGAGTTAGTGTTATTAGTTGATAAAGTGGTGAAGTTCTAGTCGAGAGGCTCTTGGAAGGGCTGGCACTGGAGTACTGCAATCGGGGATTGCACCAGAGAGGGAGCCAGAGCAAGTAATGTCTCCCTAAATTGAGACTGGAAGTGTAAAATTGTATATGAGGGTTGGAAAACTGCGGCAGAGGGCACAAACATACAACGTACGTTTCAATTAATCGCAAATGTCATAATGGTTTGGCTAACATCATGACAGCACGAACTCTGAGACCAGAACCGGGTTCAAGCGCCGAGACGAGACCCTATTACCTACCCTATTAGGTCTGGCTGCCTGGACGCGGGGGACATGCTGGACAACTTCTACTGGGGGCTAAACGGTTGGATCTAGATATGCGTCTCAGGGCTGAGTGGGCTATGCTTGTATACTAGCATCTAGCAACTGTAGAGCTAGCATTCAGTAGTCATAGGGTAGTAGTGAGTATGAAGGATCGAGAGAGCAGGTTATTATGGTGGGCTTTTGGGAGTCGGTTTAAGGCATCCGATGTTCTGTAATTCACAAAGGTGTTCAAGTTTGGCAATGGTGGACCAGAAGAAGCTGGTGTGAGTGTGAATGATACAGTCCCATTTTGTTGTGATAGATTACTGACGTTTTGCGATCACAAAAACCAACAAAGCGAAGTCGGCGGAACGAATGGTCCTCTTGGCGAGTGCTGAGGAACCCAACCGCAGCACGATAGTTTCCAACGCAGGCGAAGATATACTGCTCGCAGGTGGCAGATAAGTCGATTCCCCTGGCGCCTTAAGTGTCACAGTACTCACTGCTGGCTTTCGAAGCCATGCTTAGGATAAGGTCGAGAAGCCTATCAAAGGCGGAGGTTGCCCGAGAGGCACGACCGAGCGAGATAGGGGGTGGTGGTGGTGTTGGTGGGCCCAGGGAGTGCATAGGGCGTATGACCTCAGGTAGCGAGCTAAGTTAGGTGAGACTGCTCCATTCAACCCGTCCTTGTCATGAAAGTAGACTGACTACGATTCAGTGGTGCACGGTCAAAGCCGGTTGAAGGGGAGCCCTGTTCATTCTGGTACTGAGCGTTATTGTTATTCTAGCGGCTGGAGTGGTCTTGGAGAGCATCTAGGCAGCAATAGATAATTGGAATATCATGAACTTTGCACCTCATATCGTTCTTCGTTCTTGATTTCGTAGATTTTCTAGTGCACAATCGTTGCTAGTTAATTAAGTGCCTTGTTCGCGTTTCTCATATGCATCTTTTGTTTCAAACGGTGAATGAGAGGAACACCAATGCGTTCGGGCGATGTGCCAGAGACTTGATCAGGACGGGGTTGACGAAGGCAAGTCGCCTAAGCTGTGAGCAACGCAACTTGACAGGCGGAGCTGAGCCATAAGGTCAGTGAAGGTCTGCTAACAACTTCTGCTCCAGGGTAGGTATGGCGGACTGAAGGTCATCTGGAAAAACTTCAGCTAACGGCCGATCACCCTGGAGGAGATATTGAAGGCAAGTCGAGAGTGGCAAATGCTACCTCGTACGTAATGTGAGCAACAGGTTTTCCCCCTTAACACTGTGAGCAACAGGTTTTCCCCCTTAACACCTCTAGGGTAGGGTACGCAGGACTTCGGCGCCGACGAGATATGCCGTCGACGCATAGAGAGAAGATAGAAACCTGATACTGCCAGGTAGCCCTTAAGGAGAGTTGGAAGGACTTGCTTCGGAGCCTACAAAGGGATATCGTCGAAATCTTCACACTCAAGGGTAGGTAAAGCCATGATTTCAAAGATCACCCTGAAGAACAGCGACGGTGGTCTCTTCGATTCACGGTCCAGGGTAACGTACGCGGGACCTGAAAAGAACGGGTAAGTTGATGTTAGGCGGAGAAGAGGCAAGATATCAAATTGTATGGGTATCTGACTACCTAGACTAGGGTAGATGGCGAAAGACTCTAGATTCAACCCTCATCATTTGTTCGAAGCCAAGTCAGACGGACGAGATTGGCCTTGGTCGTGGCCTTGCCCCTGGTCAGGCATAGCATGCTGAGTCTTGTCTGGCTGATCTTTCTTGTCTGATGCGCTGGTTTAAGGCGAAGGACTGGCGTTTGATGGATTAAGAGACGTCATCTTGTGCGCATCCTTCACGAAAGGGTTGGGGGCGGGAAGATGCCTGGGTGTCTCGGCATCATTGAGGTTGGGTCTTGGTGGTAGGCGTTGTAGCTGCGCTGTTGGGTTGTGAGTTGACTCTGAGTCCTCTGGAGACTATCTGGACTGATGAGGAACATATTGCTGGGCGAGAAATTCCAGCGAGATCGATACAGATTTATAGAGCAATTCCAGTTCATTAGTTGACAATGAACTCTGCTTTGCTCGCTTATAACATTGTTCATCGAGCCATTTATCGGTCTTCCGGAGATGAGTGACTTGTAAATGAGCCAATCTCAACGGATCGTACTGCGGGTGTACTGCGAATCACTGGAGATTGTAAAGGTGTGAGTCGACGGTAGACTTCGATAGCGATGACATGACTCTGAGCAGTGACTGCGAAGCGAACAGCCTGGGATGATGGCGCATGGTAGTCGACCCTGTTGCTGCTGAGACCTGAGAAGAGTTGAGCGGCAAGATGCATTCGGGTCTGCATGGATATAGTTGTATGACGAGGTTGAAGGTAGTAGTCATCGTCTTAAACTTCTTCGCTTGTATTTTCTGAAGTATGGCCGAAATGAATGATCTTCCGCGACAGTGAGGATACTCTGCGCTGGCGTGAAGGCTACAGTTAATCACATGCCCGAGGACGTCGAGACCGGAAGAGATCTGTGATCGTAAGCTTTACATGGTATCGAATCAAAGCGTAAAATTGTCTGATTGGAAGAGGGATTCAAGGCGAGGCGGTGAACTTAGATGTGACTCTAGACATAAAATGGTCATCTGAGAGTTGAGGTTCAACAAACGCCTCATCTGAGATATCCGACCGGCATATCAGGCTGACACATCTCGGAAGATTCAGGAAGAGAGCGTTGGCAAAAATGTATTGAATCATGTGCACGATGCATCGAGACAGGCAACTTTGCAAATACCGGCAAGCCCTCAAAACCGTCCCTTGACCCTGCTCATTTATCCCTCTTGCCCCTAACGCCATACATTACGACAATACAACAATGTGCAGACAAAGGTATCTTGGGTGGAAGAAAGACATGGTGGCGTGTGCAGTCAAGCGAGTGCATACAAATGAGTGATCTGAACATCAGACCGGGGCTTAGCAGTTCATATAAGATCTCCGCCGTCCAGGTTGAAAGCGTTAGGAAACCATAATGGTGTGGTTGGCATGGAAATGATCATCCATGTGATGAGACCGTCGAAAGCTGATGTTTACTTGGCAGCAGCCTTGGGCTTAGCAGCAGCCTGATGATAGTGTCAGTATAAAGAGCGGACAAGGACAGTCATGTCGTGGGTATGTTACCTTCTTGACCTTGGCATCAGCCGTCTTGGCGACAGCTTTGACCTGGGGTGTTGTTAGTTATGCTCATGTTTGATGGCGAAACCGCGTCGGGTGGGTTTGTGCGAGAGGTAAATAGTAGAACAGGACATGGAGGTGTTATAATTGAAAATCGAGACATGCTCAAGAGAACGCAGGTGTATGTCCATTCTCATGCTTCACGCGATCACAAAGGGTAGAGTAGCGCGTCTTGGTATGCGACACCACCCGAGAGAGCGGGAGTCGCGACGTGAACGTGCAGTGAAATGAAAAGGGGACAATGAGCCTACCTTAGCAGCGGCACCATTCTTCTTGGGCGCGGTTGTCTTCTTGGTGACACCGGCAGGCCGGCCAACCTTTGCCTTCTTGGGCTCTCCAGTGGGACTGGTGGTCTCCTTGGGCTTGGTGGTGCGCTTGATGGCGGGCGCAGTGTCGACCTGCTGGAAGACGCGCGGGCGCGAGTTGCCAGTGGCGGAGCGGGTTCCTTCGCGAGGCATATTGAGAGTTGTGGGAGTGATTTAGGTGCTGAAATCTGGATGAAATGTTAGATTACAGTGTAGAACGATGCATGAAAGAAGACAGATGTTCATGCGACGAAGAGTGCGACCGTGAGGCAGAATGCGACGCGGAGATGGACTGCAATGGCAATGCGACAGGGCATCCGTACCTGAGAGAGTAGCTGTGATATCAGGGTGATTGGCGTACGTCTGAAAATCGAAAAATTCAGAAACGAATTGATTACAACGTCAGACGAACGATGATCTGGTCGTGAGGAGCAGAGATGGTTGACGGTGGGAAGAGGAGAGGGTTGGGCAGAGGGACGAAGGACGAAGAACGAGAGGAGCGAAGAGGGCGGGTGGTGTGTCGGTGATTGTGTGCGTGGTCTGGCTGGCTCTCTCTGTTTGGGTTGCGCGCGGCGCGACCAGATTGACTGACTGAACTGAATGAATGCCCTGTCCTTCTCCAAATCAACTGCCTGTCCTGCCCGCTATCGCTTTGGCCCTTAACTTGCTTGTCCCGTATCCATTGAACGTTGGAACCTTTAGGCTGCTTATCAATTAGCAGCGCTCTTTCCTCCTGCACCTCGTCCCATCATTCAATCTATCGCGATTGCCATGCCTCATCTGCTGATTTTCAATTGACTCCCCCGTCGCCACTGCGAATCATCCACTCTGTTTTCTTTCCCGAAATAATTGCACTCTACGTGATCTGTACATAAATGACGAATCCATCATACTCGTCCAAATCCAGGAGCATAGGTAGGAGCATCAAGGTGGACGAAGCATCGTTGAAATCGGAGAGGCTGGGGGAAGGGAAACGCCTTGGCTGCGGTGCCCGCTACCCATCTCCATCTCCCGACATCCGCCGATATCTTCGGACGTGACTGTTCCCAGTAATCTGTAAACTGTAGGAGCCCCTGAAATGCTACTCCAAGTCAACCCGTGCGTCAGTTTCCTCTCGCCATCTTGTCCCAGTTCCCAAACCACGTCGATCGTTCGTAGCAGTGCTTCGCTGATGATGAGATGGCCAGACTGGCTCGCTTTCGAGCGCTGAAATTTATCTTTTCATTGCCAAACTCATCTTAGTTCGTACGTCCCCCCTGCCGCAGACGTCTACCACGTTCCTGCACCTGACTGGTTCGTGGAGCGCTGCCGCGCGCGTCGGAGAAAGGCACATGAGAGACGAGCGAATAACCCTTTCAGATTCCGACATACCATTGACAGACGATCTTTGATCATATATGCCATGCGCCAAATTGTCCTCTGAGTAAAACATATTCAAAGCTACGATGCTTTGACCACGACGCTCTGTTCCCATGATAGGCTGAAGTAGTAGTACGAGCACATCGCAGTCGAGGGCTAACCCACCCAGCGAGTTCATCACCAGTTCATCACCAGTGAAAGAATGCGTTCAATCTGCCGCTGTTCATCGCTGTCTCAGGCCAAACTGCTCAGATCATTTGCTCGATCCTCCTCGACATGCACATGGCAGCCGTTGCATCCAATTGGCATTTGCGCTGAAACCGTGCTGCAGCTGAGTCAATACCCCTACCTACCCCGCGATTCGAAACGTGAGTCCTTCGTCTGGTCAGTTGCGTAAGCTCACGCCGGACTCCGACATCACGGCTACAATGGCCTCGCAGTCTCGATGATCGATGTAACCAACTATCGATGGCCAATTCTTCGTACAATGTGAGATCTTGAACCACACATAGGGTTGCACGTGTTACGTCTTCCTGCAGAGACGACCGCACAAGGAATATGAGTAGTCGTTGGTGGCGTGCAACAACACACACCATGACAAGGCCACAAGGAACAGTCCGCCCCCAAGGCCATTCATTGACTTCGGCAATCTCGAACCTCAACACCAACGGCAGTACCAGTATCAGAACCAAAGTCATTGTCTTGCCTCTGCCGAGCGCCTGTAAGTGTGTGAGACAAATCCACGTGGCCCATGCGTGCAGGACCCTGAATATCCTGCAAATGGAAAAAGTTGGCGATCGATCCCCAACTGTGTTCCCCATTCCAGTCGGCATCTATCGGATCTCCCTGCCATCGCGCGTGCTTTCGAATGATAGACAAGTAGCCTCACCTCGTGGTCGTTTGAGTAATACCAAAACGTCATGGTACCGATCTGCTCATGTCATAATCGACTTCGTACCCTTTGGGTCAGTGTGAGGGCCAGATCTCAGACCTAACCATCATGTAGAGTATTACGAAGCTCCCTCATCCAATCTTTGTGATTCTGCATCGTCTTCCCTTTTCCCAAACAAAGATAAACATCTACTCTCTTGATCACACGTGTGTTACTCGGGGGCCGCTCCCTTACCTGGAGGGTGCTTCCAAATTAGGTCTTCAGTGAGATGGGACGAATCTCGATTTTCCTTCATACCTCACATTACCTGAACAAATCATACTCATTTTGGACTACAATATGATTGAAACAGTTTGCTCACTTTAGAAGCTTCATCCTCGCTTTTGAACGGTTGTACCGAGGGACTGACAAGGAGCACAGATCCGGCTGTCCCGTGCCTTGTTGGTAGCCGCCTCCATCTGTGAAATCCCTCATTCTGCTTCGCAGGAATGTGCGACAGACTGCTCCGTTAGATGGGACAAATTCCTCTTTGATGGCGATGCCAGGTCCTAACAGCAAGCCTTGGGGCCATCCCGGCCTCTGCTGGAATGCGATTATTTGAGTAAGGTCGGTACCAGTGTACATGCTGGAAGTTATGATAAACTGCGTCTGGCCCGCGATGTGCGTTGGACCGCCGTCGCCCCCAGTCGATCCATCTGCTTATGCAGAAGCTGGACAGTCACCGTGGTGCATGTTCGGCACATTGAGCTCATTGAGAGACCACATTGAATGAGACTGTGCTGGGATTGAATGAGCTTCTTGCTGGGGCACAGCAATCAGAAAACACTTTGTTGACTCGACCCTGCGTGCACACTGCAACACTCCCCTTCGCAATTTCATCCATTCTCGAGGTCAGCAACTGCGAGTGAATCACTTGTCTGGACATCAATCTTCACACACCCTCGTCCCCCCGTTCGCGACGACAAGATGCTGTCCTCGAAGATTCTCACCGCTTTCCTCCTCGTGGCGTCTTTCGCCATCAACTCCGCCGTCGCCTACGTTGCCCGTGCTCCCGCAGACACGCAGCAGTACAAGAATGCGGTTTACTACGCCGACTGGTAACACCTCATAATCACACTCTCTGTTGACCCGTCGCTAACAATGCCAGGGATCGATACCAGCGAACCTACTTCCCCGACAGCATGCCCGCTTCGTCCATCAGCCAGGTCTTCTTCGCCTTTGCCAAGTTTGACTCCAATGGCACTGTGTCAGTCATTGCCACTTTCCTTCCTCATGTACTCTAGCTGACTGAGTTCCGAATACAGATCCTCGGCTGATCCGGGTGATAAGGCGCTCACCGATCAACTCAAGGGCATGAAGTCAGCCAACCCGGGACTGGAAATCCTCCTCAGCATCGGTGGCTGGACCGCCAGTCCGAACTTCCCAGCCATGGCCAGCCAAGTTTCAGCGCGACAGAACTTCGCCGCTACCGCTGTCACCCTCATGACTAGCTGGGGCATGGACGGTCTCGATCTTGACTGGGAGTGGCCTCACTCTGCTGAAGAAGCTGCCGCCATGTTGGAGCTCATCGAGGCCATGCGCACCGAACTCGACACTCGAGCTACTACTTATCCCACGGCAGGCAGCGACAACAAATTTACACTCAGCATCAGCCTCCCCGTCGCCGAAGTCAACTACCAGTTCATGGATCTCGTCACCATGGACACGATCGTCGACCAATTCAACGTCCAAGCCTACGACTTCGCCGGCTCATTCTCCGAGCCCCAAGTCTCCGGCCACGCCGCGAATCTACAATCAAGCACAAACACACCCGCCGCGACGCCCTTCAACACAGACACCGCCATCACCTACTTCCTCGCGCACATCACACCGAGCAAGATCACACTCGGCATGCCCCTCTACGGGCGCTCCTTCACGAACACAGACGGGCTCGGCCAGCCCTTCAACGGCGTGGGACCGGGCGAGCGAACCGAAGAACCGGGCATCTGGGACTACAAGGCGCTGCCCAAGCCCGGCGCGACCGTCCACTACGACGACCAGGCCGTCGCCGCCTACAGCTACGACAGCGCTGCTAAGGAGCTGATCTCTTACGACACGCCGCAGAGCGTCCAGGCTAAGGTTCGATACTTGAAGAGCAGGGGATTGGGCGGTGCTATGTTCTGGGAGGCTAGTGGGGATAAGACCGGAGATGAGAGTTTGGTTGTCACTGCGTGGAATGAGTTGGGCATGGGCACCTTGGAGAAGTCCCGTAACATGTCATATCCACGAATTTATCCAAGACTTTGAGCGTTTTGTGGATCGAGAGAGGGGGGATGAGTCTGGTCTGCGAACAGATCAGTATGGCAAGGGGTATAAGAGTCAAATGAGCTCTCCGG
Organism: Xylariaceae sp. FL1019; assembly: GCA_022578705.1. Classification (NCBI taxonomy): domain Eukaryota; kingdom Fungi; phylum Ascomycota; class Sordariomycetes; order Xylariales; family Xylariaceae; species Xylariaceae sp. FL1019. Next base: position 1,043,264 of record MU391926.1, read on the forward strand.
ATGAGGACTTGCTAGAGGAGGTGGTGATACCCCATGGACAGGAGGGTTGTAGATAGATCGTCAATTAACGATTACCGACTGCACCAAATACCTATATGCGACCAGTAACATGCGGCGCATAATGGTCAATGTCTGCTTCGTCTCAATCTCAACGTATCCAAGATCGTCTGTGTCTGTTGTCCTACGTTATTCCATCTAGGCTGGGGTTATGCCATCAATCGCCAACAACTCTAGCGTTCGAACCTCGCCCGCGACCACCATCGTTCAGTGCGCAGCATGTCACTAAATGCCCTAAGTGTTTAGGGAGGTGGACCCCTATATGGACTATAGCCTTGCTTTTCAGGACAATTGCACCTAGTAGTGCAGGGTAGACTGCTTAAGGGTAATCTTGACCCAGGTAGGACAGAAGACGATTAAGGGGCTATAGGGTGCTTTAGCGGAAGGATATCGCTAGATGCGCTATAGCTTAGGGGAGGCAGACCACTAAGGCCGCTAGAAGCTTAAGCGCTAAGGATGGCTCACCGGGTAGCTTGCTCTAGGGTAAGCTGCTGCTAGGTAAGCTGCTGCTAGGTAGACTCTAGGCAGGTAAGACTACAGCTTAAAGGCTTAAGCCCTATAACTTAGCGACTAGAGTGGCAGCTGTAGTTGCACACTGGGCTTACCTACCTGGATGGAGACTACCCTCAAGTGGCTGGCCTAGGAAGGAATGCTTTAGGCTACCTTAGGCACTATTTCTAGGCGAGGGCATAGCGCGTGCAGCACCTAATTGCAGCGAGCCACGCGCCTAACGCTGGTCCCTGGATATGCTAGCGTTTATCCCCTGCCCGCCCCCTTTTTTCGAACGCCCGCACCGAGCTCCTCTAACAGACTCACCCCGGAACGCATAGATTATATGCAAATGTTTCGACTGTTTCGTAAATAACGGTTTGAAATGTGCGTCGCGTTCCCTTTCGTCTGTCCATATGTAAGACAGGCACTGAATGCTAGCTAGGTCAATTAAGAGATTCTCGTGACGTTATCTCTTATTTGCTGCCGCTGGTCTCACAGCCAGATGGAGGTCGTATCCTTTATAAGCTAGATGATGCAAGACTCTCCTCCAGAGGCGCGGCGACAGTGCGGTGGATTCAACAGCAGGAGTCTTAGTGTCTCAATTTGAAGCCGCGCCGTTGCGGGATAGGGATAGGATAATGGCGTATTGCACTCGCATGCCGAGACCCTGCGGATGATGGACCTAGATCAAATCTTAGGGACAGCAGTATGATCATTCTAGATGTCGACACATTGAGGTCATATGGGCATTTCCCTGCACCGATTGACATATTCAAAGTTATTCAGTGACTACGAGGCCCAGCTGCATTGCCCCCAGCGATGTGATAATCTATCGAGAGATGCAGTAGTATCATACGGACGTTTTGGAAATCTGCAAGCCCTTTTGCGGAAGGGAAAAGACGTCGCTGCTTGTGAATTTGACTGAGAGCCGTGCTATATCACGAATCTGTAATGTATTTGACGAGAGGAGATTTCCGACTTGCAACCAGTCTCCGAAATTGAGAGGTATGCGGCTTGGAAAGAGTATTTTACGACTTTGTCTCGGTGAGATCGTTGGCCATTTGAAGCAATATCAAGTCTCTGCCGCCTCTAGGGCTCGCATTGTCGCTGGTATGTCCTTTCCAGGTCCGCTTTCATAAGAACTTTCTCATTGGTCTCGGCGATTCACGAGCGATGTTACTATCACTGTTATAGGGCCAGTAGGTGATGAGGGTACATGCAGGTGATCTTTAGTGTGAGAACTACAGAGCAACGTGCCAAGTCGTACAAGGTTCTGAATATGGGCTCGAGGAGTATAAGCAAGTACTATATAAGCGTTATGTGTACTAATTCTGTCTCCGAATCCGAGCAAGATACGAATCGACATATCAGAGATCCAGTCGCGAGTCAGTTCGCCACTCAACTTGGTTTCTGAAGCAGAAGAGGACGCGGCGACATTGACCGTAACATCTGCCCATTCGCACCCCGAAGTCTTGTGCTCAAGACCGAAAGACTCATCAAACAGCCCGCTCAGAAAATCCAAAGCTCGTGGGGCGCCGTTGGCCAATTATGTCATACGTCCGCCAACGGAATTGCGGTGGTAGAGTATGCCGCACCTACGGCGCAGTAGCGTGAGATGATGGCATCTACGGGTTTAATGCCGCCGACTATAGGTCTGATCAGCTTTCTGTCTCGATTCTCCTTTGTGGAAGGTCAGATGTTGACACGTAGAACATAAACATTCAACTCGTTCAATAAAGACAGAGAGGACAGATAGGAGGTTTCCCCAGGGTACCATGATGTAGATGAAACTTACCCTCGCCACCAATCGCAATATAGGTAAATACAGGCATTTGAGGGACTCCGTGGTATTCCTGATAGATATTGCTGCCAAAAACGCGTGCCGCCTCCGGCGCATCAACCATAGCTTGGAGCCCATCTACAAACTACGCATCTAGGCCCTGGCCGGTATACAAGATCAAGGTTTCCCATACATTCAGATGTAAGGCTTGCAGGAATCCGATGGTGTTGTAAGGCCCTTCGGTGCTATTCTGGGAGAGCGGAAATCCGCGAGCCTCGGGATACTGAGATGGGACTCCGAGAACAAGACCATGTTAGTTGCCATCATAGCATTTGTTTTTAAAGTCCACAGAGGACGTTGTCGTGGCCTGTAGTTACACAACTTGGTAGTGACATTTGGCTGACTGAGCCACGTGCACGAATTTGAGAAGTCGAGTAAGAAAGGACTGGAAGGGATCACGTACGACCCAGGAACCCAGCTGGAGTTAAGCCAGAGACAATTGATGTAGGATTTTCGAAGACCACATTAACATTTGGCACCAACCCACCGACTGCAGGCCAGCAAAGTTGAGCTCGGAGGTATAGGCAACTTGAAGTTCAGCGGCAAATGTGCTGGCGAGCGAGCCTCCTGAGTATCCTCTCATCGCGTAACTCGCATTCCCGATGCCGCCAGAGAAACTGATTCGAGGACAGAGCTGCGCGTACTGAGTCGAGTATCGCATGTCCTTCGTTAAGCCCGGTGAAGAAAGATGCTGGTCCCTCGGAATCGGGGACGTTGGCTGTAAACGGACATATGGTAAGTTCACATTCCCCTTATGGAGTGGGAGCAATGCATGAACATACCATACCATCCGCGCTCAAGCAGACTCGCAATGAGGTCAGTGAAAGGCGGATTTCCCAGAACCGAGACCGCAAGGGCAGTAGACAGGATGGAATTTTAGCTGCCATCGACCGAAGCTGTATTAGAAGGACTATTTATCGTAGCGTGGCATGATTCACTAGAAGTTCTCACAAAGGTGACATTTGATCCATCTCCACCGCAAGCCGGATGTTTGGGTATCAACATCGTCGTGATAGCCCACGATGGCCGGTAACGTGTGTCAGTCGTTCTATACAAGATATTTATACAGCAGCAGCGGGTACTATGGCGGTGATATTGCTCAGATCCGAACGTATCTTCAAGATCTCTCCTGGAAAAGCTGCCCCGAAGCCTGCAGGCGCTGCATACCAGGGGTCTTGACTGGGAGGTATTGAGTTATTGGGAATCCGGCGAGGACGTCGGGAGACATCATGTGCTAACGGCAGTAAGAGCAGTGCGTTGAGAGATAATGGTAAGCTCGTAGGGCACTTCATCGCAGAGATGAGTTATCTAACAACTGCAGAGAGCTTTAAAACAAGATGTTGATTTGTTGCGCCTTGTTGATGCGAGGGATATTCATCATATCTCCTTGGGTTTGCTGTTCCTCTTATGTACGTCTTGTAGCTCGGAGCTCTGTAACTAATTATCCTATACTCCAAAGCCAGCGTACTCGAATCTTGGCTTCTCCTTTGCCTCCGTTCAGATCTTCACCGAGAAGATCATGCTCTAAACCCTAAGCACGTCAAGAATTTGTGAGCTAACATTCGCCGCGGTCAAGGGTCGCTTCCTTTCAGAATAGCTCCAAGCCCAACCCAAGTGCGTCGTCATCTATAAATCAATTCGTCCAAATCGAGCGAGTCTCATGCTGATGGCCCACGAGTGGATGCCGCAGATAAAGACACGTGTCAGCCAGTATCCGAAATCCACGTAGATCTATACAATCGTGGGCGTTTTCTGGTGTACGTATGTGTCGCCTTGGAACTCTGTGATAGAAGGAGCTAAAACTAGAAGCGGCCGGCTTCACTAACTTCGTTGATACTCTATCGTATCACGGAGTCAACTGTTATTGTATTATCAATGTTCTATCATAAAGGAACCTAATCGACTCGATCGCATGATGTCGTAGATTGAGGCGCTAGCTCGGTCAAGATGATTCAGCAGTTAAAGAGTGCTCAAAGCTCCATGGGAATCTTCCTCGTCGATTATTTGTGGTGTCGTTTATTGGGGTTACACAAGAACGGGAAGCCCGGGCAAGATGTTCTATACATGGACCCTATACGACGATATTGGGTCTTGACCACAATGAAGCAGAAGGCCATGTCCGCAGTGAGTCTGCCGCCAATGATTATCCGAGCATGTAGGGCTAGGAATTCACCAAGGATTTAGCGAAAGATGTCCCCGAGTGCAAACTATTTGGTATGATCTTCAGGCTATATTGGGAGTAAGTACCTTGAAGATGTAAAGATCAATATATAAGAAACAATAATCACTACGCTAGATCAGTTTTCGTGCCTGAATGGTCGCTCAAATGACACATGAGCTATGTGAATTGGCGACCGGGCGAAAATTCGCATTTCGTGGCACGCATCCGGTCTCGTACTCCCCTGCAACACCCAACCACACTCGGTCCTTATTTGATGTTTGTCGAGAGGAGGTTTGTGATCAAAATCTGACCTTTCATTGACTATCAGCTACGTAGCATTGTTGCCGAGATGTGAGTGAACATGCCTAACAGACCTATCAGTCGAAATCCCGTCCGGTATACAACCTTGAATACCGTTCGTGCTGCTGCTGGCAAATCCGCGTGCCAATGCATCGAGTAAAAACACATCATTGGCCCTCAACAGTTCTTCGCGCATGGACACCAATTTTCTTTCCTCAATATCGCAACGATTAGCCAACGATGTGCGCAAGCTCAAGATCATGCACTGGGTGAATCGTCATGGAGTCAAACATTCCACCCACCAACCGTATTTCGCATTTCCTTCTGGGCTTCACACCATCTGAACGGTGATTTTCTCAGAGACAAGCTCTCTGCCGGTCTTAGTATCAATTACGGTGACGTCGATCGCAGCCCCCGAAGCGACAACTTTGTAACTAACAACCCATTGACGAAATTCTAAGCCATTTTCGTGTTGCTTTGCCATCTCCTCAATGCCTCTTGGAGTTCGGAGACTGAAGCTACAACCATGTGAAACAGTAGAGTCGTATCGAGCAGTAGGATACTGATCATTGCTGGTGTAAATGGTTTCGGTGATATCCACGTGTCCTCGCTGGGTGATGGGCCATTGGCGCGTGAATTCATGCACTTCTGGCTGCAAAGCCGACATCACTTGCCCCTGGAGGATATGATTAGATCTTCTGGCTGAGGACTTAGTGTCAAAACGGCATGAGCTTACTCTCTTCACAAACCATTGCAACTGGTCTCGGGCAAACCACGATCCGGTCGTGGGGCAAAGGAACTTGTCCCTCAGATCATGAACGGCTTCGTCCCAATGGGCATGGTAGGTCATTCCGTAGCTCAGACGAGCCACTCGTGACTGGACCCGGACGTTATTTTCGGACGTGATGCCCCGACCGGCAACTCCCGACAAGGTAGCGCCACGACAGACTGCCGACCAGCTGATCATTCGACCTTGATTAGCAATCTGTGACACCAATGGGAAATGAAAATTAGACATACGGTTTGTCCCCACGAGCTTTGAGAACAGAGACCCGATTACTGAAAGACTCCTTCAGATCTTCGAACAGATACGGGCATCGTCCAAACCCACCGACGAGAAGGACAAACTAAACACGCGTCAGTGGTCTGGGATTGCGACAACAGTAGAGCTCATGCCTTTGGCGAACGACCAGTCTTCGTGATGACCCCGTCAACCTGCTCCCCCAACAAATTTCGTATTTGAGGCATAACGCTATCAAAAATTTTTCGGATCTCGGTACTTTGCCACGGTGAGCCAAAAACTTCAATTCAACAGTGTTTGAATATGATCAACGACTCACGAAGTAACTTTCTCTTGGGTTCTCTTACCCTTTTTTGGCACATCGATGGTATAGTTGAGCTTTTTGCCGTTGAACTCGGATTTGATGCCATGCTCCCACTATATTCCCGGTTAGCAACTACCACAAATTCCAGGCAGATCGCCCAGGGGTGGGACAGTCCGGAAAGGATGACAAAAGTTCGTTCGGATCGCCGGTAACGCTAACCTCACTAGACATCATCTTCTTCATAGCTTCTCGATCCATGACTGCCCAAATCTGAGCGCCCACACGAACTTTCATGAAGTTCTCAAACGCTTCGTCTAGAAATGTGGCTCCACATAGAGCACCTATAAATCGATCAAGTTAAACCAAATAGACCCATATCGAAACATTTGTAGGCCAAATACGTACCATCTCCTTCAACGCACTCAGAGACGACGAGGGGGTCCAATTTCTCGACCTTGTAACTGATGATATCACTATACGGACTGTTAGTGAATGACCAGAGGGATGGTCAAAGGAGCTTATGTATGGACTAGGATTTACTTACACAGTACCGCCACCTGCGTCGAGCACGACGAAGGATTCGCCAACGGAAAGGTCTTGGCGGACGTCGAGCTCTGATAGAGTAGCCAGAGTAGCAGCCTCGGGCTCGGAAATGAAAGACAGAGTGGTCTTGCCTGCGGGTCTGTAACCGAGTATGCCTGCCTTTGTTGCAGCCTCTTGCATGCGCTGGCGTGCGTACCCTTTCCAAATGGCAGGGACAGTCAGAACAACGTGAATGGGTGTTGCTCTGATCAAATAGTCGCCATTCTCGTCCTCGATCTCGTTGATGCAATGATCCCACAGTGCCTTGAGGTAGTCACCAACAAGCTCGACGGGGCATTTGCCAAGTTCTTGCATCCGCAACTTGGCCAACTTAATGTGCGTCGAGTCTCGGATGTGGTTCTGCAGATCTTCGGGCTCGAGAAGTAGTAGCTTGAACCACTCAATGGGCTGGGCGTCGGCGGGGATGTTGTAACCGAACGCGACGTCTTGAGACTCGCCATCGTAGTACAGCTTGGATGGCACTTTGACCTGAGACGAGTCTCGAGCAAGGAGTGCAGGCCAGATGTCGATTACTTCCGGCTTACCGGGATCGGCGCCATCCTTGTGGAGGAGCCAAGATACGCCAGAGAATCTGGAAAGGTAGTTAGACTAGGGAGTAGGAAGTCACAGGCGGATGGTGGTATAGACTCACGTCGTGCCAAAGTCGATGCCGACGAGGAGCGTTGTTTTGGCCGCCTGGGCAGACATGGCGCCTCAATGTGGAGTGCTAACCTTTGGAGACGGCAGAATTAGGGAAGGAAGTAAGAGAAACCTGCAGATGCCGGGATGTAGTTAATCGGATGGTGAGGGGGTAGGCGGAGGAGACTGAGAGGGAAAGCTTGGTGTTGAGTGCAGAATCAACGTCTGGTAGGCCAGGCAGTGGCAAGGAAGAGTGCTTGCCACTAAGTAGATCGTCGCGCGAGGACGGTCTCAAGGTTAGGCTGCGATGCTGATTGGAATAATAGCGAGCCTCAGGATGGTTGTCCTTGATTGCGAAGGAGGTAAATCGCAACAGTCAGAGACGGGAGCTTGTCTTGTGCACCTTCCGTGTAATTTGTAGCAGTGAGGCACTAGAGGCAGGCTCCCTTCAACTAAGCCCCTCTTTGTGCAGGAGCGTTTGAACGTCGTTGCAACTGCCTACCTACATGTAGGTACCACTTGCCTTGTGTGTGCCAGGCTCTGTGCCAGCCTTCAGAGTCCAGCAGGCATCTTTGGCGTTGCCTCAAACATCAAGTCGTCTCATTTCTCTCCATACACCAGCACCTAAGGAATTATTCAAAGACCGGGAGTTGGGTTCCATTTCTTTATCGTTCTGAGTCTCGTCTCGCCGCCTCCAGGACCAACAACCTCCGACAGCCTAAGTTTCAGACTCATGCCAGACTCTTCCAAGTCAGGTCAGTTGATTTCTCTCGTTTCTAAATCACGTTTTGATGTACCTGCCTTGATTCTCCCTCTCGGTGTTGACCTCTTCGATTGCCTTGGCCACCACATACCTCCCTCATTCGTTATCATCATCATCAATTTCCTGAATGCGCTTCATAGCTCCCAATTACTCAACGCGGAGAGGCATCGCTAACTACGAAGTGCAGAGAAGCACGCTGGGAATAGTCAAGACCCAGAGTCACGAGCCACAGACGAGACCATGGACGGACTACCTTGGATCCCCGACATGTTCCGACAGCTTTTTCCACGCAATGCTGTACTCGACATGGACCAAGTGCAGCATCATCCTGACTTTCAACGACATGTTCAGCAGCACTTGGACAATCAACGCAACGCTCTACACAGCCAATGGGAGTCCGAACGTAGCAAGTATGCAAGCAACATCGAGGAGCTAGAGTCAAAAATACGTAACATGGGGGCTACTGCAATGCGTGAACGTGACGTTGGCTATACATACGGTGTGCAAGACACAAAGGATGCTAGCTCAAGAGAGCTCGCATCTCAAGCACGAGCCTCTGCAGCCGAGATCCGTGATCTTCAACAAACCGTCAACGAGAAGAATAAAGAGCTGGACTCAGTCAAGGACATGTGGCAAGATGCAGTTAGAGATCTTTCAAGTCTCAAGACGTCCAATAAGTGCTTCGCCATCGACGATGCCACTCTGGTCGCGAAGTGGGAGAGCCTTCAATACGTCATCAAGAACTTTGCCGTCTCCTATCTCAGCCATATCAAGATGATATGCCCCATGACATCCCAACAAGAAGCGGATTACACTTCGCTCACGCCGATGTATAAAGATCTACTTGGCTCGGAAGAGTATATCGATGTGCTTTTGCAGGCTCGCGTCTGGAAGTTCTTGGTTCGCAGACTCTTTGGTGATCCCGATATAGTCTGGGGCGAGGATGCGCGAGTCAAGATGCGATCATTGCTGGGCTTATTGAGCGGTAAGTACCTCACGGGGTCTCATCGCACTTTAACACTGACAAAACTTAGAAACTGGCAAGATCGCCGACAAAGATTGGCACACATTCCGAGCGCAGTCGGTGTCTTTAGTCAGAACCGCTGTTGGTGCTCACAAGGGAACCCGCGAGTATCTTGACGAAGCCATGTCGAAAGTCACTCAACCCTTCGTTGCGGGTAGCAATATGGAGGAGCTTACTGCGGACTGGCACGATATCATTGACAAAGCAGTGGAGCTTGCGACTATATTCTCTCAATCACGATGTCATTATGCATTCGCTTTCTCCAGAACAGGAGAGAAGTACACATTTAATGATGACCAAATGGTCGACATCATCAGTAAACTCGATGATGGCGCTTCGGTCATGGTGCTCATTTCCCCCCTATTCAAGCGCTACGGCAACTCGAAAGGTGACGATTACGACCAGGGAGTCGTCCTCGCCAAGGCCTCCGTTCTCTGCAACCAATCATACGAAACCAAGCCTTCCAAGGAAGACGAAGAGGAGCTTTGAGGCGCTTCAGTACTATGGAAGACAACAAAGTGTTATTCTGGCGTGAAAATCAGGTTCTCTACATTACATCACACGAGGCTATATGAGAGTGGCAACATCTCGCGCGAAAATGTTGTCTAGAATTTCTGACGTTGCACTTGATTGTACATGACCGCGTTATGGGCAATCGACATTGCTTTTACAAAGAGAAGGGTGATCTGGATGAGATGAATTTCTTCGTCGCCATCTCCGTGGTTGGACGAATGGCAATGCGCTGGCTATGTGTTCGGACGCGATACCTCGTCGCGTCATCACATGCCCGCAGCATTGAGTCGCGATGATCTTCCGGCCTAACGATGGCCGAGGGCTTTTGAGTTTTCTGAGTAATGCTATAGTAGGGAACGAGAAAAAAGGCGGTGGCACTACTGCGCCTAGCAGAATCAGTGATTTCGGACAGACTGTGTCTAGGAATGCTTAGCTAGCTGGATTGATCTGATTTTCGTCAATGTGACGTGCCTCTTCTCCGTGATTGAGATAAGTCTGCCCAAACTGCAGGGCGGGTGTAATTAACGGACAAGTAAGAGCTTGATCGAGATGCGTTCAATGCGCGTAGTCATTATGCTGTGTAGCTAGCTTCATTTACATGAACTCATTTCTCATTCCCCATCATCATCATCACTCACATCACGCCGACCATCAACCCGTCTACGCACCGCCGGCAGGTCCACCAATCCAGCTGGGATTGAGTCTCAAAATGACCTCACGCTCTTTGTACGAGCCGTCGATAAGGCGGTTGAACCAGGTAGCCATACGCAGCGCTGCCTTCGCGACCTGGATATTGACAATGGGCCAAGCGCCCTCGGCATACCCCGAGGTCGCGAGATCGGTGGCGTTGAAGTTCTGGCTGTAGACGTAGTCGCAGGTCCACGCGTTGGTGTCGCGTGCCCAGCTCAGGGCGCATTCGCCTGGGCGGCCGGGGTCCGTGCAGGATGTCCACTCGGAAGTGGGCGTGAAGAAGTCGTCGCGGCGGATGCGGGAGGCGATGTTCTTGAAGAAGGGTTGGATCGTGGTGTTGTCGAAGGACTTCACGTTTGCGAGGGAGTAGATGATTGCTCCGTCCCAGATCTGTGAGGGGAGGGTTAGGAGATTTTGTTTAACTGGTGCAGGGGGGAAGAGTGGGTGCTCACAGCATGGAGATTGGTGGCAACACCGTTGAAGTTGACGGAGAAGGAATTCCCTCCGATCGCAATTCCTGACGTATGAAGCGGCTGCGCGATATCACTCAGGAAATGCGCGATGAACTTCACGGAGTTTGCGCATTGGTAGTTCTCGCCGTTGCGGATCTTGCCAAGTTTGACTTGATGAATACAGTCTTTCAGGATCTGGGTCTGGTTCGTGATCGCACTGACGATACTACCGTCCAAAGTGTTGTCGCGGTTGGGATACACATTGCAGTACGCCGGCGGGTCATCCGAAGAGTCGATGTAGTGCCACGTCGAAGTATATGCGCCCTCGTCAGTCTTTCGGTATGAGTCTGCCCATGCGCCTACGCGGCCAAGACTGCCTTTGTACTCGGGCTCGAGCAGTTTCTTGATCACGAGCTTCGAGGCGGGCGACAGAAGCTCCTCGGCGGTGTATGCGATCTGTTGGTGCACTGTTGGGGGCAACCCGTGTCAGCTCAGGGCTCTGTCGCGCAATTGCTCGACTGAGACTTACCATCGGTGTTCCAAGCCAGGACCGGCGCGGCGAGCGCGCCTGCGGCAGCGATGAATTGAGAGGTGCGCATTGCGAGCGAGGATGGTCTTGAATGTCCAATGGCGAGATGAATCAAACAGGCTGGACACGCAGATCCAATTCAACCCATACTGTAATCCATCAGCCGGTTGCGGTGATCATTTATACCTCCCGACGAGCTGGCTCGGCTGGCTAGTCGTGGTTCGCCAAGCCATGATGAGGTTTATCTTCAGCCGAAAGCTCTTCTAGAGTGTCTTAGCTTAGGAGTCGTTCATATTCACGGTCCACAAATGAGAAGCTCATGAGCAAGGACTAGACGAGCTGTTGTGAGGCGAGACTGCCTGATCAAGAAAGATGCTGGGTATGGAAGGGTGTTGATTGGCGTGCGTTCGAGATGGCGGGATTGGCAGTGTCGGCGCCCTCCGCACCTGACTATTGAGGCTAGTTCAGCGGCGCCAGCTTCAGATAGTGATCTCTTGGCATCATCGAACTATTTCTTTCTCTAGAGCCGAGGCCGATAAGAAGCCGCAAAAACATGAACTCGAGGTCTCGAATGTTTTGAGCTTGAATCTAGAATTGGGCAGTGGGAAACCTAGTCACATGATTTCCTCGACTTCCGACTCATGGAAAGGCTATGAGGATCCTGAGATCATGTCAAGCCGCTGTGTTTTCAGGGGCAAAGCAGGCGAATCAGGTCGGCAGCCAAGGAAGGTCAGCTTTTGATTCAGAAGCGATGCCGTAGACGAAGCACACAACGGGCATGACGACTGCTTCGCGATCTCAATTGCATTTGTCGCTTGACACCTGGTTATGTAGGGTCGCCCATGTTGCAACTATCACTCTGACTGCTGGCTCTGCCCCAACGATACCATGGGCTTGGTTCCACGAGGGCATTCTCAACGGATATATAATGACATCGTCCTATACACAAAGAGCTGATTAAATTAGAAGCTGCAGACTGGCAAGCTGCGTTGGCGATATGTATGCCTAGGGAGCACCTGATGCTTTAATAAGAACGACGGGCTTGCCGCCCACAGCGTAACTTCTTGAGGACATACATGGCTGTAACTGATACCGGTCGGGACTCCCATGACTACACTTTATAAAAGGCATTTTAAGCCTACTGTCTGTCTGATTAAAGTCAATACTTGGACGTAGACTTGGGTAGATACACAGAGTCCGAGATGCTGCTCAGAGCCGCGCTTGGGAAATCCATGAGGCACAAACCCCTCAAGTTCAAACACGGCAGTTTGACCGACTGGCCTGAGGGTCTGGATGTGAAGAAAAGCCAGAGAAGTCGTTGGCAATAGGTTTTGATTAACTTGACTCGGTTCCTAAGAACCTATGTGTGCTGGTGAGAATCTGCAACGGAGTGCTGCTCACAACAAGGTATACATCACTCGAACAGCGCTTTGTCAAGCAAAATGAGACAAACAAGTCTTTGGTCTGCTAGTCATACATTCGTGTTACTGTTGATTCTATGATGTATTGCAATTAATCCATCCATCGATATTACAAGCGTTGATCATTCAACAGGTCGGCTACATGTGGAGTCCTCGGTCCTCGGTCGCGTGTCAATTTTGCCTTAAATCTCAAGCTTATAATCTGTTCACTTTTTATTTTCATCCACTCTTGGTATTACTTCGCATGACAATTTAATAATCGAGTCAGGAGTCTGCTCCACGTTCTATTCGGCTCTAGGCTCCTACGTCAACTCTTTCACAGGACTCTCAGTATATCCGCTCTTCACAACTTCCCACCGTCTCAACAGACAATTTCTTGGAAGGCCACGGAATAAGCAACTCATCAAACACTTTCACGGGCAAATATAGATGTACCACAATGTTGCTCTTCTTCACACCATTGGTATTTTCGACCCTAGTCTTGCAATGCCAATCCCAAGGCACAAGTTCCTCACTCTGGCCGAGCGCCCAAAGATAACAGTTCTTGTATATGATGACAGGTTGCTTGCGAGGTCTCAGAACGGCGCAGCGAGACCTACGGCGTATCATTTGCAATGGCGAGGGCAGTCTCTTTGCGTGTTGCTTGTCAAAGTCGGTCGACGTTGAATTGTTGATAACGAAGCTGATGATCGACGAGCGAAGAAACACTTTAGTTAGAAAAGGAGTCCACCCAGCATCATGCCCCCAAAGAGCGGCGCCATCATAGGTAAACCCATGCCCCCACCGTACCCATAGCCGTAAGGTCGGCCGTACGGCGCATACGGCCGCATGTACCCCGGCGCGTAACCCCCTCTCTGGTAGCCTCGGCCGTAGCCAAAGCCACCGCGATCCAGGTCGTCGTCTTCGTCGTCGGCGCGGACAAACCGGGGGTTCTCACCGCCTCCCTCCACGTGTGGCCCGCCGCCGCGCTCGTAGAACACTTCCACGACACTATCCGACAGTCGCTTTACTTTGGTGACGCCGCGGTAGCGGGTCCCGGGCGGCTCGAGATAGACGCTGCGCCCATTGTCGTCATCGCCCAGCCGCTGTGGCTGCTTTGTGCGCATGGCCGCCTCGAGGCCCCGCCGGAAGATCTGGTGCTGCCGGTACAAGTCGGCCTCGCGCTCTGCGCGGCGCCGCCGCTGCTCCTCGCGCTGCTCGTGCGTCGTCCCCGTCACGGCGTCCTTCACGCGCCGTCCCAGGCGGTGGGGGCCTGATATTTCCTCTTTCCCGGCCGCCTTCGCTGTGCCCTGCTCTGGTTTCTGGTCTGGTTTCTGCCGCTGCCAGAAGTGGTGAGGAGGCTTCCCATGGTCGTCGTCGTCACTATCTTCATCCGTGCTCTCGTCCTCGACGTCCGCCTGGCTCCACTGCCGCTGAAGGTTCCCAACGTGGTCCCGCTCGGCCGGGTCCAGCGTCGCCAGGTACGCTTCGTCGTCAAGTGGATGGTGCCAGATTGCCCGCGGCGGATCCTGACGGGTGTCCACGAAGAACTGGTGGCTCGTCTGCGGGTCGAATGAGCGGACCCAACCCTCGGGCAACGGGCGCCGCTCGTCTTCCACTGCTCTCGAGTGTCAGCGCCGAACCGGTGTGCCTTTTCCCGGTGAAGCAAAATACTGAAAAAGAGAGGGGTGAAAATACGGAGTGGGGAATAAGAGGTCATAGGTATCTATCTTGTGTGTCTGCGGAGTGGACATACTGCTGCGGCGTGTCTCGGGCGAGATTCCGTTGCGCTCGCGGCGCGAGAGGGACGGCGGAGGGCCGCTGCTCGCTCCGGTGGCCTCGCTGTAATTTGGCGGCGGCGGGGATGTCTTCTCGGAGGCAGACATTGTATGATAATACAGAAGGGTTATGTAGGTAGTAATCGGTACCCACGAGGGCACTTTAGTCTTTCGTGGTTGGATAGCTGCGCCAAGTCGACAAGATTGCTCAGCTGGTATGTCGCTACGTAAGTAGAGTATGTATACAGGTGTGTGTATAGTTAGTAGGTAATAATCGGCGCGTGTGAAGATATGCTCGAAAGGAGAAATATTGGGTTGGAATCAAATGCGAGAAGCTTCGCGAGTAGGTGGTAATTGGAGGTCGATGGCTTTCCGTTACACAAAGAGCACCTTAGGTAGGTAGTGACGAGGCAGCTGACACTTTACCTACGTGTTAGGTATGCACCTGTGGTAGCACTCGCGGCTCTGCATTCTAGGTCGTAATTATGTCCTCATCGTGTAATGAAACTTTAATTGGCGTAGGACATGCGTATCGACGGCATGACGTAGGGGGACATACCAACTCCATCGTATGCCTCAGGCCGTTCCCGCCGAGAACTTAGAAGGCTTCCCATCATTTCCAGGGCCCATCGCCGGCAGAGAAAGGTATTTCTGACTTATCACTTACGGTTTCCGAGAAAGAGACCGCTTTCTACGATGCCGCGGGGCGCCGTACAGATGAGATCGTTTAGTGCATGCTGGCAATGGAGTGCACCGGGCACTCAACTCTTGTGTTGATATCACGATCCCGCAGCGAAAAGACGGTTCGCTTGAAAGCCCGTGAGACGTTACAAGGTGAAAAGCGGCTGATGTACGCTCGCCTTGCGGAATTACATACTGAGAGATACGGTCGCATTTTTGTCGTACCTTGAGCGATGGCAAACGCGTGCCATTCTTAGCCATCCTACTCAGTATGTCATGGTTTTATGCAACCAGGCTCACTTGATGTCATGCAGTCTCCGTCCTGTCGGCTCCCACCCTGTGAAAAGACGCATGTTGACGCATATTCATCCCGCGGGTCCCTCAGAGCAATCCGGAAGTAAGGGCGACGATGAGGAGAAGTCGTATGATGAGGATAAAGAAGATGCGACGCTTGATACTGGATATGAGGTTATTTCTCATTAAAGCTTCGCTTTGACTGCGGCTCTAACGCAATTGGTCATATAGGGACGCAATAAACTTGGACTTCTGTCGTGTTACTTTCACTCGGATAGTGAGTAGTGATAAGTTGATGCACAGTTATTGGGGTGCTGACGTTGGAGATGATGAATTGATTGAATATTGTTCATGCGAAACCTGCACGCAAGACCGACGTGTAGATTTCTACCCAAGGTTCGTGCCATGGGTGTATCTAAGCCTGTGCGAGGATGTCTTTGTGCGGATATCATAGTAAGAGCTGATATCTGAAACATCATGGCCCTTCCACATCAGGGCGATTTGCAGGAAGAGCTACATTACGTACACTGCCGTACGTCTCGTCGTTTAGCTGCAGATATGACAGGCGAGACAGGACGGGCGGTAAATCCGGGGGAGCTCTCACCAGCTCACTTGAGCGCCCACGTGCCTCGGCCCTTGGCAGTGATCAACGAATTGATGACGACGGACACAATCCAGTTTGAGGAAAGCCCTGGGATCTGGGTTGACGATGCGATTAGTCTCAGCCCGTTCATGAAACCCACACTTGATTGCCGATCTAGAGGTAGCTTGTGTAAATCTTCGTCCAGCAATCAACGACGGTATCATCGATGGTCTCAATCAGTGTGGCAGTGGTCGTCAGTTCTGTCGGACGAGCCGGGCGCTGGAATCGAACAGCTAGCTACGGATGTACACTAGCGGGGCGGCTGATCTGGCTGACGAATCAGAAATGTTCGAATCGATTAGTCAGATTCGTCGAAAAATAATTTCGCTGGAGAAATTGTCGAGCTGGTTACCCTGTAGCTCAAGTTGGAGGACAAGCCAGATTGCCCGCACGTACATCCGTACACGAACACGAACTGTGATTGCTGAAGTAGCCGAGACAGCGAGGGGGATTTGCAGGAAAGAGCTGCATTCGAGACAAGAAAGATTAAAGCAAAATTGGACGAAAGCAGAGTATGAGCAGGCAGGTTCACGTCACTGAACACGTCCACGGCTCGGGGTTCGAATTCGGGCACGTCGTGCGATGAATTAATTCCCACTGTTATTTTCCGGCTACATGTAGGTACCTACGGTAAGTACCTAATAACAGCGCCTCCCGAGCTCCCTTCCGTAGTGGTCCCGCCTTCATAGTGATCAACTGGCTTTGGTTATGTGACGATTGCAACGCAATCAAACAAACTACCTGACAGGTAAGATAGATTGCAAGTAAACATCTATCTGAAGATCGGATGCGCAAGATCGCCTCTACCTATTCTCAAATTCAACGCACCATACCAAATGCCTCCCGCACGGATCCTTGCCAGGACTCCCAGCTGATGGGAGGTGGGCACACTGTCTCAAAAATTCTCGCACCGAAAGTCCCAAGGCGTCTTCTGATTGTTCGACTTGCATACATTCTCATTCGCAAAGGCGCGGAAGCGATCCAACAGGTCTGTGCCGCCAATCCCATCTTTCTGTATGTAAAAGCTGTGATGTGCGACAACTGCCCGGGTGTCAACCACAAACGGACGGCCTAGACGCGTGGGGACGTCAGACGTGATCTCCTTCTCGTCGTCGGAGATTGGCAATGCCAGACGCACGTCAGATCCCCAGATTGCCAAGAAGTTGAGGTTGTATCGCTGATATTGCAGGTCGTAGAGCTGCTCGCCGCCTGGATCTCTGTCGGATTGACGTCCTTTCCGTCGGTTATAGTTAATTGGGCGACCGAAGTGATACCGATCCATCTCGTTGTTCTCCAGGTTCCATAACAAACTGTACAGCTGCTGAGCCGCCACACCCCATGACTTCCAGCCTGGACCGAATGCAATAGCATCGGGACCCTGATCCGCGTTCCAGAGCGATATTGGAGTACGCCTTATTGAGGAAATGGGCTCGCTGGTTGAGTTGGTGAGCAATAGCCACGGATGCCCTCTGTACGGCACCTCGATCTCAAGAATATCTTCCAGAGCCGCATCTGCCCCTGGCGGATACAGCGGCAGCTCGGAGATTCTCCACGTCTCGGTCGCTTTTCTCCAATTACGCCTCCGTGGATCGGGCAAGAAAGGATGGATTGCTCCATAATGGTAAGACTCAAGACCCATGACGGGACTGTTCACGATTTGTGCTGACACGGCATAGGGGTGAGGCTCGCTGATCCGAGTGTGCACGAGCTGCGGAATCGCGTCGTGATGAATATACAACTGTCTATCCTATCAGCAATGTGTAAAAGATGGACTCTTTGAGTGCGCCACGATACTCACAATATCATCATCGATCTTGATGTATATCGTATCGTCTTCAACCGGATACTCCCATATGCAGCCATAATTATGATTGCACGAGCTCATATCCATGACGATATACTCTTTTTGCTGCGCTTCCAGCTCCAGGACCCAAGCGACGTCTTCCTCGACGTCCGTATTGACCAATAACCAAACCTCGTCCAGACATCCCCCATTTGAAACGGCGTTCTGTCTCAAATAGCAGTCAAGGACATCGACGGCGCGCCGCCGACCGAAGAATATCATCGCGACGACTTTCACATCGGCGGGCTTTTTCCAACCACCCGGCGGCGCATGTGTGTCCAGCTGCAGTCGACTCCGATTATTAGTCACAGTATAGTGCCCTGTTTCATCTACGGGCCATGTTGTGCAGAATTCGATTGATTGACTGATGTTTTTCTCAGACATAGGGGTGCCTTGAGGGAGTGGTGAATCGAAGGGGGGTCTAGGAGGTGGTTTATCCAGTGTCGCTTCCTGCGGTGACTTCGACTGCTCATCTCCTGGCTCGTTATGTTCCATACGCTGTTCATCAGCGCCCTGGAGGGTTGAAGGGGGTCCTGAATGCGACGCCGCCTTCGGAGGATAACTGTGCGACGTTTGAAGTACATCGGAGATTGAATACGGACTGCCGAGGAGGAAGAGAGCGATCAAGAAAAGCCCAAACAAAATGAGTCCGTTTTTCCTACCATTACGTGTTGATAATGCCATACAACACATTGAGAATGAGATTGAGGGGATACGAGACCATCGTCGCCAAGTATTCGTTGTATGTGGGTTAGCGGAGGAGTTGCCGATGTGCTCAATTTGCTGGGGCTCGTACGCCTTATTACCCGCTCGACCCATTGTGCCCATGGCAGAAAACACCATTGCGATCTGGTCGGGTCAAGATTGGACTGCCAGAAGAGCTTATGGACGAACAGGGAGATGAAATTGATCATGTTCTAAACCGGAAGATGAATTTCTACAACATGACCCAACTCCGTAGCTCACAGAAGGGCACTTGTCCATGCATGACGAACCACTCTGTGACACACGTCCGTCATTGTGGTCACCTATCATTCACTCGGGGCATCGCGTGTCTGTGTGCAAGAAACACGGCCCGTTTGAGCTCAGTGAATAAGAGGAGTGGAGGTTATCTTACCTGAATCTAATATTATAGTACAACCGCTGACATTTTGAATCTAGAAACCTCTCATAATCCCCTTACACTTTTGCAATTGAGTTTTTGCAGCCATAGTCGGGAAGAACCATGAATGCAGTACTCCCATCGTCCAACGCCATGAGGGGCATGTTTGGTACCTTAACGTGGTCGCACCGGCGTAGTATCGCAAACATTTTCAGCAAACTTCTATACGCTCTTTTCCAGAGAACGAGGCCAGATCTGGATTATCTGCTATCCATGTCATTGGTTCATGCTTGGAATGCCCATATTCTCTCATGTTCCTACGTAATCATATTCAGCACATGTTGACCAAGTTGTTACACCCGTGGAACTTGCAATATGATGGGGGTGTGGCACAAGTACCAACATACACACCTCACCCTAAATACCCATCGTACGAGACTGTTTCCCCTCTCCTTTTCGCACTCTGTCCAAAGCCTACCATTCCAGGCAGCTCTCCTAATTGGAGTCTCTGCCCAGAGCCTGCTCGCCTTGCATGGGAACAGGATCGTGCGATCCTAGAACGACTGCGATACCACATTCCACGAACCGTCATTTCAAGATTCCTTGACGTGGATGGCCTCTCAGAGGGCCAACTGCGGGATGTCTGCAAGAAGCTAGGATGCGCACACACCCAGCACGACATCTTTCGGGATAGCTACTTCAGCTCCGCTACTAATCATGCATGCCTGCAACCCCGTGCAATGAGGTCGACCCCTTCGCCAATGGATGGGGTTTTATTAATAACGCATACTGGTGAGGGGGTAAGTATGCTGTGGCGAGGGAAGCCGCAGAGCCGCGTTATCGAAAAGCTTGGGATGAACTCCTGCAATTTGACTCTTAGCTATGCTTAACGACAATCAGGGTACTTGACACGAACCTAGGCGCAACCAGAGCTCGGCTGGAGACAGCCAAGCAGCGAATCCGCAACTTCATAGCAACACGGAGACGGATCGACGATGGGAGTCGCTGCTCCACTACTAAGCTTCAGCAATGTGGGTCGTTGAGCAGCTCCTCTGGTCGAAATCACACCACTCTATACGTAGAGGACCTTCAAGGTACTCGTAGGGTGCCTAATGGTGTATATAACAGACCTCTAGGCCCTCGTACTTTAGGAGAAGGACCAAGAATCAATGACCATTGAGTCTTACCCCTACCTAGCAGTGAGCCAGCTAGAGCCTCATCTCTTGGTATATTTCCACTGACATTTTGTTCACGAGCAGAAGGAATATGAAAGCGAGCGATGAATATAATGATTAACACAAGAAAAGAAGGCGGATGGGTGGCCATAGCGGCCAGTTGCTGATTCACAACGAACAAAAGGGGGATGGCGTGACACCGGCATGATCGATAAGACAACGACGACCGAGACTGCAGATAGATCTGGACTCCGTCCAAGTCAGCTCTTCCGTGTTGGGTGGCAAAGGTCTGACCTCCCAAAGTTAGCTTTGAGCGCCAAGAATACGCAAGAAGAAACGACAAGATATGACTGAAAAGGTGTCACTTGCCTCCGCGCCCCAGAAAACACGGACAGAAGACCGGAGCCAAAAGCTTGTCAACATAGAGGCGAAAGTTGCCATGGGGAATTGGCGGGGCCTCAATAGAGTTATCAGGTAGGTATCCAACAGTCCAGAATCCAGTGGGTCGGCTCACCCACGACCCCGGAAGCGTATCTCCGGTGTTGTCGGGTGGATGGACTATCAACAAGGGATTGGCACAGGAAATGCTCCTGGTGTGATATTCCCATCGTTATGCTCTACTGGTGAAGGTTTCCAATTGGCCAATTTGGACCGCCCACCGTCTAGGTCACGGAGGAGCCCCGGATTGGACCCCGCGGAGACGAGTCGGTCCAATCTTCCCCGCGGAGAGAAGTCAACCCAATAGATGGTCAGGGAGACGTCGACCCAGTAGGAGGTCAGCGAGAAGGTCCGGCCACGTGCCCGTGAGGCAAGCAGATCCCGTAAAAATGGCACAATGAAAGTTCCCACTGAGTAGTGGACTACCTGCGGAATTAAGCATCCCCTATTTGACCTTTCGATATATATTGAAATGTATATATATATAGAGCGAGAAATTAGGGGCACATCCATGGGTATTGCCTCGTCTCTCACATCTATCGTGCTGTGAACATCAAACTGCATTCTATCACCAGACCCCAAACCACGTTCATCACGAACATAAAAACAGCACTTGTCACTGTTCGTAATGATGGTTTCTCGATCATGCCTCGATTCCCCTTCTTCTTCTTCTTCCGCCGCTTCGAGCAGCGGCACCTCTATCACATCTATTGAAACTGAAGACTCGCTGCCCATGCGCGTCTTTCTCGTGCAGACTGCAAAGGGCCTGTTTTCTTCCTCGGGTGGTTATAAAGCCAATATCTGCTTGCTGCGCTATCTAGCCTCACGTGGTCATTGCGTTCGTCAGTTGTGCTACTCATGTCGAGGCGAAGTCGAACAATACGTGCAGACAGCAACTAGCGAAGGGTGGAATCCGCGACTGCGAAGGAGTCATCTTCATCTAAGAGCTAAAGACGGCAGTCCCGGCACTGTCGTTAAAGTCTCAAAGATGGACATGGAGGATGGTGTCGAGGTTGTGGCACTCGAAACGGAAACCTTTGAAATCGGATTTGGCGGCAAGGGGAAGATGCACAAGGAAATGGGCAGCGAGACTGCGGCGTACATTGAGGTAATCCACTGATAAAATAAGCCTGACATCATTGGCGATGTCACTTTGGACAACTTCTGACCGTTTCTCCAGACTGGCGAATTGTTACCGCGGATGTCCGATTTCGTCTCTTTCCTCCAGAGCGAGATCACTGCATTCTCACCTACGCATATCATTTCAAATGATGGCCTCACAATGCAATCTACCTCGGTCTCCGAGATGCCACATCTTGACTGCCGTCGTTTCACTGTCGTACACACGGCCGAGCAGCTTCCCTTCGGCCCGTTTGCTAATGGTATTCCCGGCCACGCGAGCTCGCCACAGGAGCTTGATCTTCTCCAAGAGCTCGACGGCATCTGGAGTGTGTCCGACGCCATAAAGCGATATGCACTCGAGTATGGCCGGCTTTCCACAGACTTCCACATACATCATCCTTGGACGTACCTGGATGACAAGACCCATCAAATTCCAGCCCAGTACCACAACTGGGACAAAAAGTATGTCGGCATGATTAACCCATGCCCGGTAAAGGGCTCAAATATCCTCATCGATGTCGCCAAGGCGTGTCCACATCTCGACTTTCTCGCGTACAAGAGCTGGGGTTTGAATGCAGAGCTTGAAAAACAGCTGGATGGTATTCAAAACATGACGTAAGTCTGAGTCTGATAAGCTTACGAGGGTTTCTACTCACATGTTATCCACTCGCAGGACGCGCAAGTCATGCAGCGACATGGATGAGGCTTGGCGAGATATCAAAGTGCTACTCGTTCCATCCGTCTGGTACGAGGCTTGGGGGATTGTGGTTATCGAAGCACACATCCGTGGCATTCCCGTCATCTGCTCCAACGCAGGCGCTTTGCCGGAGGCCATGCGAGGTCTGAGACATATCATTCCGGTGAATGCCATCGACGGCAAACGTCATGGCGATGACACTTATGTCATTCCGGAGCAAGACGTCGAACCGTGGGTGGAGGTCTTGAACGAGCTGATGAGCAACAAGGATCAATATGAGCAGCTGTCGTCGGAGGTGCGAAATAAGACAAGGGATTGGCTGGAGCGACTTGACGAGGCCGCATTGGAAAAGTGGATGTCAGGTTCCAAGGTCTAAGCTTTGGAAGTTTGAACTTTGATATTCCGCTAGCTGCCCGTCACACCTCCACACGCACGAGTCGAGTGCGGGTTGGTCGTTGATTTGTCGGCCGGCATCTAGGGCGTTGGGACCTGGCTACGAGAAGATGAGGCGTTTGGAGTGTAATTGGTGCAAGGTGTATGCGTTAGATGTTGGTGTATATAGTAGATGTAGTGTAGAATTGATCGCTCGATACAGTTCGCCAAGGCGCCCAGATGCGTTGTATGTTCCCCTACTAGACGTTCTGTTTAGCCACCACCATCAAGGTTCCGTGAACGCTTCCGTACAGGCGGCCAATTTGATTGGTCGGAATATACCGGTCTTTCCGGGTTGCAAACTTCCTTAGTCGACGACGACGCAGGGATTTTGCAGTCTCGTCGGAGGGTATATGACGGATGTTGCTTGAAGAGATGACGTTCGAATTTGGACTCATTGAGGAGTGAAATCGTCATCTGGAGTAACACGAAAGAGTGTATAGTTAGGATTCAGATTGAGTGTCAATAGAGACTTGCGAGCGGCAAAGCATGTGCTCGGATACGTATAGTGTGCGTAACTGAACCATCACAGCTGCGTGATGTCGTCCTTCGTTCATCGATCATCACGCGGTAGATATGAAAGACAACTTTAGGGATAATATCTAGCCTCACCTCCAGAGCCACGTCCTTCTGCACGTCGTCGTCCAGATCGACCGCCACCCAATGAGAGGTTTCAGTGTCCGGCTCGCGCGTCCAATTCTGTGCTCTGTTCATTCCCCCTTGATCCGACCAAGAATTTTCGCACAAGGACTTCACAGCTCCAGAATACGCAGCAGCAGCATCAAAAGCGCGATGAGTCGCAAGGGCAGCGTGCCATCGCACGCTGAAGGTTACAGCCAGCGTAGGTGGTGGAAGGAGGCCACTGTTTACCAAGTCCGTCTTGCCAGTGCGAATGTGTAAACGGCTGATGCCAAACGTTAACATTGTACAGATCTATCCGGCTTCCTTTCAAGACACCAACGGCGATGGCCATGGCGATATCAAAGGCATCACGAGCAGAGTAGATTATCTAAAGGACCTCGGAGGTAAGGAGCTTCTTTCCATCTTTCACGTATCATGCTGACTGGACACTGTAGCCAATGTGATCTGGGTCTCTCCCAGTAAGTCCGTTGAATGTCTGGGTGACACTCGCTCATCGCATTGCAGTTTACAAGAGCCCGCAAGTCGATATGGGTTATGACATTTCCGACTACAAAGATGTTGATCCAAAATATGGCACTTTGGGGGATGTCGATGAATTGATCGAGAAGCTGAGCTCGGTCGATATGAAACTCATGATGGATCTTGTTGTCAACCATACATCAAATGAGGCAAGTCGATTTCATGACCGACCCTAGTCAGTATACTGATTTTCTGCCAGCACACCTGGTTTCTAGAGTCACGCAAGTCAGTCGACAACGACAAAAGAGGTTGGTACTTTTGGAGGAAAGGCAAAATGACCAAAGACGGGAAGCGCATGCCTCCAAACAACTGGTGTGGCATTCTGGACACGACTCAATCAGCCTGGCACTGGGATGAGCATACACAGGAATATTACCTAGCCTTGTTCTCGGCAGAACAGCCAGACCTGAATTGGGACAATGACGATGTCCGCGCTGCAGTCCATGACATCCTTAGATTTTGGATGGACCGGGGTGTGGCTGGCTTCCGTATGGATGTTATCGACCACATCTCTAAGGTACAAAGCCTTCCTGATGCCGAAAAGAGCATCCCAGGTCAGTATTACCAGCCTGGCAACGCCTCTTATGCCAACGGACCGCGGCTCTATGAATTTCTGGATGAAATACGAAAGGTGCTTGATGAGTATGGCGACACCATAACAGTCGGCGAAATGCCGTTCATCAATGATGAGGATGAAATCATTCAGACTGTCGGTATACAAGGACCACTGGACATGGTCTTCCTCTTCAAGTTGTTGAATCTTGACAACGAGCCTGGAATGTCGAAGTGGTCTTACCACGAGTGGGATGCGACTGACATGAAGCGTATCCACGGGCTCACGCAACGATTGATGATAGATCGAAACGGTTGGAACGCGATATTCACGGAAAATCATGACGGACCAAGATCTATTTCGCGATTCGCTGATGATAGCGACGAATGGCGTCACCACGCAGCGAAGATGCTCTGCACCAAAGCTTGCACGCTTGGAGGCACGGTGTACATCTACCAAGGTCAAGAGTTGGGTATGCGCAATATCCCCGAGAACTGGTCAATTCGCAATTACAAAGACCTCGAGACTCAACGCTACTGGCAGTCGTAAGTCAGAAGAACAGAGCAATACTGAACATGGGATAACACGTCTTGCAGCGCCCAAAAGGAATATGCGAATAACCATCGCAAGATCGACTATGCACGCAAGTTAATCGGACTCAAGGCTCGTGACCACACTCGCACTCCGATGCAATGGGATAATTCGCCCAACGCAGGGTTCTGCAAGCCGGATACGGAACCCTGGATGCGAGTCAACGACGATTACCCTCATATCAATGTCACTAGGCAGCACGGTGACCCCGAATCAGTGCTGTCGTACTATCAACGCTGTTTGAAGTTTCGCCAGGACCACAAAGACGTCATCATCTACGGAAACTTCGAGATCATCGACCCGGACGACAAGGACATTGTGTCCTTTCAGCGCTTTACCGACAATGAGCGCTATGTGACGGTCACGAACTTTACTGGGAAGGAACGGGAATGGTCGGGACTTGGAGATATTCAGGTGAAGGAGTGGGTTCTTGGCAACTATCCTCTTGATGTTCATAACTGCGCATTAGGCGATGATACGGTCAAATTGAGACCATGGGAAGGGATGGTTGGGAAATGCGGATGAATTGTAATGAGAAGAGGATTGAAGTCAGGATAATATAGCCTAATAACACAAACACGGAGGCATATATATCATAAAAAGCAACTGTGAATATGAGTCCCTAGTGTAACAATGCCGCACTGATCAGGTGTCAGGATGTAATGTTGAATCGTTGTTTTTGCGGACTTGTGGCGCCTTGCTCATAGGAGGCCTATATGTCAAGCCGAGTTCGCACTCCAAGCCAGTTCATTCCTAGATGGAAGTGAGGATGTATGAGGCACAATTGAGTTGAGTATCGACATTAAGTATGAGGGAGACGCGACGAATGAGAGTGGGACGGTCTGGCGCCGGCAGCGTAGGTGAGAATGCCAAGGTACTAAGAGGTTATGGAGCATCAGCTAGGCAGTCACTACACATCGGACTACGAGCATGTCAAGTTTCCTTCGCTTCTCGCTGTGTCTGACGGTTGCTATTGTTGATGAGCGTTGCTAGACGGGCACTGTTTATTGTTGATCACCTTGTAAACTATCGCTGGAGGGCTACATAGCGACTGATGACTCTGTGGCGTTGGTCCCTGGCCAGCCTGGTTTCCAGGGCATCTTAGGAGGTGCTAGGTACCTAAACTATAGGTACCTAGGTAGTACCTGCAGGTGCACATTGTTTGTTGGCTTCAGCACCCCTTACCACCAGAAACCGCAGATCGTAATACAACACGGATTGGGACAAGCTCGCGTAATGCCTAATGAATGAGGATTGGTGCAAAGGATTCTTGTTTGCCTCAGCCCTTACAATTGGCAAAATGCTTGATGTGCTGCCCCTCGAGCTCATCGACGCGATTGTCAGGCCCTTCTGCGGACACTGCTGCCAGTCAGATGCAAGGATAGGCGACGGTGAACCAACCTCGGCTTTCACCCTGCCACGCAACCAGGAAGACCTCTACACGAGATCTGCCTCTACCGCAAGCCAGCGCCGACCGCTCCTCGCTCTGTGTCTGACATCAAAGAGATTATGCAACGCAATGCAGCCAATCCTGTACCACGAGTTCATGCCCGGCTGGGGCGAGACTGTCGTGAAGTTTACCAAGTACAGCGGGATATTCCCCTCCTTCGCTCGTACTTTAGCACACCGTCGCGATCTCGCGTCAGCAGTTAGACGACTGTACATCGACCACGAGGTCATCGGTACTACTCAGCCCCACGATGCTCTGGACGCTCTCCGTGTCGTTCATGCCACAACCGGATTGACGATACCCAATGATTGGAATGAAGATATATACGCGCCAACATCGACATTCTTCATCCGCGGACCCGCACGCGCCGACTTCAGTTACCTCGTTGCAGGGCAGAAATCCTTCAATCAGCACGATGTGCGTGACGCGCTCTTGCACATACTCTTCCTGCTGCTGCCCAATATCCGCCATGTGCAATTTGCTGGCTCACAAGATTGTCTCTTCGAGAGCATACCATCGGCACTACGGCATGCTTCTGACGTGGTTGCGGCTCCATCCCTGAAGTCGTTGAAGTTTAACGTGCCATACCCCAATCTCGGCGCATTCGCACCAGGGCTTGAAATTGCGCGAGACCTCATCAATGCAACCAAGTCCATTGAGTCGTTGACAATCAGTCGCTGTCTAACCGGATGGCTTTTGGATCCCCATCCTTCGTTGACCCATATCAAGTCCCTACAATTAGACAAGTGCTGGCTTGAAACACGAGAGCTTAGCTCCCTAACAGATGCATGCCGCGATCTTGAATCGTTTGCTTACACTGCCGCAGGGAAACACGAAGATTTCGTCACGTTTGACGACGTAGCCGACGGGCATTTCGACGGCAGTGATGCCGTGACTGCACTGAAGGCTCATTCGAGAACTCTGGAGCGATTACACCTGAATCTGGAGGGCTGTCGGAACTACTCTGATCCTGACGCGCACCCCCTGACGAGTCTCGCAGGCTTCACCGCGCTTGAATCTCTCTCGATCAACTTGGAAGTCCTTTATCACTGTGATAGAGAAGCCACCGACACGGCATTGATCGATATAATGCCTTCGGGCATCAAGAACATTCGTATTAGTTCCGCAGTACGTCGGAATACGGAGGTGTTGATTGAGACACTCAATACTCTGCTCTCTGCGTTCCACCAACAACGCTTTCCTCATCTTCGGTGCGTCGGCTGTAAAGCGAACGAAGCACTCATAAGATCGGAAATTGATAAGAGATTCATCGAAGCGGGGATCGATTTCGAATGGGATGGTCTAACGCCTTACTTGCAAGGTGTGCTCTCTAGTCAATTAGACGACAGTCCTTCAATCGACTACAGACCGGCCCTCAATTTATAAGAATAAAAACTATCATGCCCTTTGCTAAGACCATGCCACGCCCGATAGAATCTTTCAAATCGAAACTCCAGGTCTTTGTAATTTTGACCATACAAGCAAGCACAAACGCCTCTAGTCAGTGTCCGAAAACAGCCAAAGCTGCCATTATGCATTTTGTTGACGGTTCTGAACCATGATCTGATACTCAGTTCTAGGCTCGTATGATCGATGCTGGAAGCTGTTATGTGAAGATATTGCGTAAGCCTATTTGGTGTATGTATATGGTTTCACTACCCTCTTGGGGCTATTGGAAATTGAGGACTAATAGTTATTGAGCCTTATACCTGCTATTGACTGAATATAGCCCCTGGCGTGACCCTTTTACCATGCAGAAGCAGAAAACTCACATTTCTGTTTGAGCCTTGTATGATATCAGGTTCACCATCTCATCGTGCGCGTGGTAAGCAAATCAAGGGCAAACCATTGCAAGCTTCATCCGCGATTTCAGATAAAAGGTCATCTGTTGCACTATCAGCAATGCCTTGTAAGATCGATAGCACGAAGCACTTGGGCAAGAACGACGGGGCTATTGACGACAATGCGACGAGAGCGAGTTCAAGTCATCCCAAGATGTCACCTGTCTTCTCCGTAGAGCAACTGTCACGGCATAGAGTTATCTATCCTGAGAACGGTCATCCCACAATTCAATCTCTCACAGATGCCTGTTACCTGCCAGTTGCCTGTTGACAGCCCAAAGGCAGTCATTGAAGACACTGTCAATGTGCCTCTACATCTTCATTGTCATGTCAATGACCAAAGCCTGAGCCCCTCTTCTTTCGCCACCGTGGAATTGGAACAGACACGATAGCATCGGCCCTATGTCGTACCTTCCAGGTATCACTTTTGATACTTGCGGTTAAGAGATGTGCGTTCCCTCACAGCGCGGAATCTTTTCTCGTTGATCGCGTCGGGGATCCACGGTACAGCTCTGGCCTACTCCTTAGGCAACCTGGTGATCGAAGCTCTTCCACCCTAGTCTCTGCATCATTTGTCGTCTGCGAGAAGGAGCAAAATCGGTTTCTCGTCACTCTACCTACTGCCATTGAATGCTCCGCCCATTAAATAACTGACCGCGCCTTCCTCACCATTGACACCTGTCGTTCAGAGGTCAAATCTCAGCTCGAGCTCATCCGATCCTCTGGTCATTGTGTTTCCATTTTCAGGCTCTTCTTCTGATGTCCCTTAGCGTCCCGGTCGCCCTTGCCCATTCATTTCTCGTCTCGAGTTCACGAACGACCGTTCCTTCACACGACGCACTCTTTACAGTACCCAAATCCCGGCGGCAAACCTCGCATCTGGGTGACATTTTCGTCCTTGCAGATCTTGCGACGCCTGCTGCGTGCACTGTACTCCTCTTCAGGCCCGTACTTGTCGCTCAAGCATGAGCCGTTTCGAGGACAGGATTCTCTGCAGCACCGAGTAGAGCATCACAAACAGTTTCTGCGTCGCGTCCATCACCATGCCCAACGTAGACGCTGCACCCGGTATTCAGTTGTTCAGGACAGGAGCCGGATCTGACATCACCATCCGCTGCGGCCATCAACGATGGAACTTGCACAAATACATCCTTGCGCGCCGGAGCGAGTGATTCAGGAGAGCTCTCGCGCACGCTAATCTGGTATGCAATTCCTCATCCTGATCGTCTAAAGCTAGATCCTAACATTCCCAACAGATGGTTCCGGGAGAATTGCTCTTCATTGAGTGTGACGATGCTGACGCTGTTGCTTGGGCTCTCGAGTGGATATATACGAATGGTGCGTTGATCATTCACGGTATCATAATCGACGCAATGGCAACCACTAACCTTCACTTCTCCGTAGAGATACCTAGAGCAATGCCCCTTACGTCCTACATTCGACTTTACCACTGTTCACGGTCCTTAGACCTGCCAGAGCTCGGCGACCATGCCATTGAGAATTTTCGGCAACGCATGGTCATGTACGCGGATTTTCTTCGAGTTCGCATTTCAAGCCCTGAGATTCCCGGCGACATCCTTTCTCCCGACGACGTGAACGACATAATTCCAGCCATAAGAATGGTGTATGAGATACGCGACGATCCTCGCCTTCGAACTGTCTGTATGGATTTCGTCAGAGACGTCCATTTTTGGGTCATCGAGAGCCCAGGGTTTGTCCCTCAAGCCCGACAGATACCAGCGTTCTGGCAATTTATCAGCGAAGGTGTCGTCACGGCTGTCATTCAGCGCGGCTATGGATTTCCTCGGCTTTGCGTTCGTTGCATGACGTACCCCGTCGGAGCTGATTATAGATGGCACTTTATCTATGTCAACAGCAATGGAGCTACTGGAATTTGCACGCGGTGTCAGGCTCGTCCATTTGGACAGATCGTGTACCTGGGCATTGAGAACAGGTGGCTTATGGGACTCTAGGGGTTGCGGCGTGGCGAACTCACCTATGGCTTAAGAATTGGCAGAAACCGAGGTGTCATCTATGCGCACCAACTCAGAGCTGTGGCATATGACGCATGACATCTGTTGATAAGTCGCATAGGGAACAAAGGTTTGATCAAGGAGTGTATGTAGATATGCCACGGATCGCTTGTCGTCTTCACGACATTAAGAGATTATCACAAACTTCCCCAAAGCAAGGCTACCTCGATAACAATCGGCTTTTAGCAGGATTTATACCAGCGTGCGAAACTCATACATAGCACTACCTGAGCCCTGACAGTGGCTTATTCGCGAGATCTGAAGCGAACCCTGAAATTGGGCTTCTTCCACATGCCGTACATGCGGAAGTCGCGCTGGAAGACAATGCTCTGGCCCGGCAACATCTCCACGTCAAACTTCCAGAGCACTTTCGCGAGAAACAACTTTGTTTGGCGCCAGGCCAAAGGCTTCCCAGGACAGGCTCTAGGACCGATACTGAAGGGTCGGAAACCATCACGCATATCCGACTTAAATGCGGCATCCCAGTGCGGATGGTCCTCTGGCAGCCAACGCTGTGGGCGATAGTTATCTCCGCCATGGAAATACCGTGCGTCCCGCGTAAATGCTAGTATGCCGTATTGCACCGTAGTCTAGTCATCCACAGTATTGCCTTAGCCTGTGCGGTGAATTGGAAAACATGATGAGATCAAGACTTACCCCTTTTGCGACGTAATTCCCGTCGATAACAGCGCCAGGGCACAGACGGGGCATGCCATTACTCGATAGCACTGTGATTCGAAGGGTTTCCATCAACGATGCATGTAGATATGGGAGGTTCGCGACAGAATCTCCATCAATTTCCTCGTAACTAGTGAAAGCGCCCCTGATCTCGTCAACAAAGATACGTAGGGTCCCTGGCACCAACAACGAAAACATCAGGGTTCCGAATATCTGGCTTGCGACAGGCTCATACCCTGCAATTACCAGATGACCGACGATGGCCATGATCCGAACTTTTTCCTTGGCCGATGGTTCCTCTGCGTCGCCGGGAAGCAGCTGTTCGAAGTGGTCTAGCTCTTCGATGTTGCCGCGGCGGAAGATTCGATCATGTATTGCTTCCCAGTTCAGGCGCTGGATTTTGAAGAAGCTAAACACCAGAGTCGGAGGAACGAACAGGTACTTGGCTATGTTGAGAAGGGGGAACTTTTTGAAGATCTGGTTTGCCGTGACAAAGAAGTTGGTGATCCACAGCTCGTGGAGGAACGGCGAACCTTTCACTAAGCTCATATTAGCGGAAGCTCTAAGCCCAATAGCATTTGTATCGTACTGTCTCTTATCTGGTGCATCTCCCGGCTGTACGCCAGGTGAGCTGAGGTATCCATGGCCACCCAATCGGTCCACTAATGGTAATTATGGTCAGTTTCCCATCCTCCATTTTGCGTTTAGCTGCATCAGGATAGGACACTTACCGCCTTGAGTTCAATGCCTTCCTCATCGTCGCCGATCTTGTTCATTTTCTGGATGAACGCCTCGATATATCTATTCACTGTTACATCTTTCTCTTTGAGAGCCCTGGAACTAAAAGCCGGAGCGACCTGCTTGGCATCCTTGTGGTGTTTGACAGGGTCCATCTCCCACAATAACGCATTGTCGCCGATCCCTAGATCCATGAAGTTGGTCTTGGGGAAATGTTCGAGGCCAGCTGTCTGCGGCTCATATATATCTTGGGGCTCGTGTCAGTCGAAGGCCGGGACAGCGACGATCGGGAATGGTTGCTTGCCCGTGAAAGCTTGTGGCGTGATGAACACCAGTTCATTGGGAGCAATTCGGACGACGTCACCTGCTTGGCTGTCAGTTCGAATGATGCGCATATGCGTTCTCATAACAAGAGGAGTATAGAGCGGGATGAGGCGGTGAACACTAACCGTATTTCTTCAAAACTTTCTGAATAGCCCATGGGTACCGTCCTGTTGCCCTGCGACAGTTCAGCAGCTAAACTTCAGAAAGGCTTTTGTGTGCATCTTACCAGTGATATGCATACCATATGTTCGACACAGCGGCCAACTGAGGACCGGGATAGGCAGCAGCAGGATGTAGGTATACATTATAGATGCATTTACATACTGCGTACAAGCATAGCTACTCACAGCCTCGTCAGCGAACACCACACCGCTTCTTGACTTCTACCATACCGGGGCAAGACAAGCAGTCACAAGTTCACCCGTGGATACGATGCTCAGTTGTTCTCCGATCCAAGTCATGGCCATGATCAATAAGGTATTCAACGACTCCGGAGATGTAGCGACGGAATGAGCGCTCTTCCTGTCAGTTGGGAAACTTAGCAAGGTACGGGATGGGGAGAGGAAGCAGCTCAGCCCATTCTTACTGCCTGACCACTTCTCTCCACTACAATCTGTGCGCTGTTGGGGGCGAAGGCAGACGAAGGTACATGTCACAAAAGCTGCCTGAGCCAAAAATAAGCAAACCTACATCATTAGAAAGAGGCCTGCGCTCCGCTACATACATGAGTATTTGGGAGGGGTATTGCTGGTAACCTTGATAGCATGAACCCCTTGCCTCTAGGGCTACTATACAATCGGGGGAAGGGAGCCAAAGCTGTACTCCAACTCTGGTACTTTGTGTATCGGGGTCGGGATTCCAATCATGGTAATCGGATTGCGATTGCCTAAGCTAGAAACGCCGCCCGAGTATAGCATTCAACCAGACTCTTCGGCGAGTCGGGGCCACATTCCATGTCGGTACAGCACATAATACGAGACTGCATGATGCCGTCGGCTCCCGCTCCCTTGCCTACCTTATGGACACAAGCAACGGCACCCTCTTCCTGTTGATAGGAATTGCGAAAGATCCTCCATCTCACTATGACACGAGAGGAATCAGAGCCCAAGAGGCTTGGGGACGAGCCCACTCCAAATCAAGAAGCTGATACGACTCCTAAAATCAAAAGCCGATTTAGGTTTTGGGCCATCATCACTGGCCTTTGCATCGCAAACTTCCAGGCTTCGTTTGAAAACAGCGTCGTGATTACGGCCGGCCCAGCGATTGTGTCCGACTTGAAGCTAGGAGGCGAGTACATCTGGATCACAAACGCTTTCTTTGTAGGCTGGTAAGTCCGTCATGGTCCCTGGGTTGCACTGACAACGCGCTTCTGATAAAAAGAGCAGTGCTTCAGTCCAGCCTTTATTTGGACAGCTCTGCAACGTCTTTGGCCGCCGATGGCTCATCATATTTGCAATCGCTCTGTTCACGCTCGGCAGCGGTATCTGTGGTGGAGCGATGGATGGGACTACAATTATTGTTGGGCGTACGATTCAAGGAGCAGGATCAGGAGGGATTGGCATGATCGTTAGTTAGTGGCCGCGCAAGCCTCCTTACAGACTTCCCATGTATGAAAGCTAATAGTCTTTAGGCATCATCATCGCAGACCTTGTCCCACTACGAGAGCGAGGATACTATCTGGCTATCATAATGATCCTCTACACAGTCGGGATGACCACCGGCCCTATCCTAGGTGGTGTTTTCGTCGATTCTGCATCTTGGAGATGGGTGAGTATTAAGCACTGAGGCACAGGGCCTGATCTGCTGGCATCTATGGCGCTGACTTTTACAAGGTATTCTGGAATAATCTTCCAATCGGTGGCTTTGCCCTCGTGATCCTCTATCTCTTCCTACATGTCGAATACGACAAGGAAATGACATTTGCCCAGAAAGTAAAGCGCATAGACTGGATTGGCAATGCTCTACTTATCGCCGGTACAGTTGTGTCTCTGTACGCCCTCACATATGCCGGTGTGAAGTACCCCTGGGGTTCTTGGCAGACCCTCGTGCCGTTGCTGCTGGGATTTCTTACCATTGCGGTATTCGCCTTCTGGGAGACGCGCGAGATCTCGGCTGACCTAGTGATGCCTCCACGCCTTTTCGTTCACCGTACCTCTATCGTCTCATCGATTAACACTTTCATACACTGGGCACTGGTCTATTGGGGCACATACTTTTTGCCTCTCTATTTTCAGGTCGTGCTCCTCTATTCCACCACACGCACTGGTGTATCACTGCTACCAATGACTCTTATCTCTATACCGGGGTGTGCTGTTGCCGCAATTCTTGTTTCGAAATGGGGCAAGTTCAAGCTATTGCACATTGTTGGTGAAGGCATCTTTACACTAGGTTTAGGCCTCTTTGCTTTTGTGAGAATATGCTAAAAACAGTATATTTATTAACAAAAAGAGACGAAAACGGCTAATTTACTCAGATATATACGAAAGCAGTATATATAATAAACAAAGAGATCTAGTTATATATATATATATAGGATAGATAGGTAGTAAATAGCCTTTAGAGTTATTACTTATTACTAATATATTACTTTACCCCTATTACACTTATTTTACTTTAGTAACAATTACTTTTATTTTTATGCTTTATTATAACCTTTAAAAGGTTATAAGCCCGGATATAAAGGTAAATCTTACTATATATATTGTTTAAATGTATATATTATTTAGTAAACTATTAAAATTATTAATTAATAAAGGGGTAAAAAAACAGCTTTAAAGTTAATATTTATATAGCAATATTTACACCGATTAAAAACATACTATATTATTACTTTGCTTTAGCAATTGTTAGACCTATTTTATTAAAATGCGAAAAAAAGCCTTTAATTAATCCGAAAACGTAAAAAACCTTATTTTAACGATATTTAAACCTAAAGCCAATTTTAAATTAGTAATTACTATTAACTTATTTAGTAAAATATAATAACTTGTTTATTTGTATAAACTAACGATTGTTACGTTTTTTTATTTAAAAAAAGATTTAGCTATTTAATTAATTAAAAAACGTAAAAAACCTTATTTTAACGTTAATTAATTTATTAAAATTGTTTATATAAACTACTAGCTTTATTATTTACGATATATTTACTTAATTCGATTAATATAAATCGTATAATATTATATCCGATACTATTTTAAAAAAGATTTTCTACTTTTTACGATAAAATAACTTTTTATAAAAATACTAACTTTTTAAAGCTATTTAAAAGCAAAAACTATTAAATATAGTTTATAAAAGCAAAATCTCTTTTTATAAATAAAGATTATATTAAAGCTATATAAAATAACAAAATTAACGTAATTATAAACTAAAAGGCATTTAGTTTTATACGGCTTATATACAAAAACGGTTTTTTTTTATTACTAAAAAGGGTATAATCGGCTAAAAAAGCTTAAAAAAAGCTTAAAAGCTTATATAATAAGCGGGGCTTTATTACTAAATACTTAATTTTAAAAAAGCTATTTAATACTATTTTCGATAACTTTAAAAATATAAAGACTTATTTAAATAAAGTTACCGAATTGGTTAATAATTTACGAAATAAAAAAATTTATTTACTAAAATAAGTCGTTATATCGTAAATTTTAAACAGTTTAAAAAACAAATATAAAGGTTTTATTTCTAGTATTACTTAAAACCTATAAAAAGATTTTAATGCTTATTTGATTAAATCTTTATTTTCGAATTTTATAAATATATTTAAAAATAAAAAAAATTTAGTTATATATTTATAAAATAAAAAAAAGCAAAAAAAAGTCGTAAAATGCAGTAATTGCTATATTAAAAAGCATATATAAAAGAATTGCTAGTTTTTTTATACTAATAAAGCTTTAAAAAATTAGAAAAATAAAAAAAAAGTATAAAAAGCTTTTAAAAAAACAATTATAATAAAATACTAAAAACAACTTTTAAAAAAAAAAACCTTTATCGAAATAAAAAACGAAAATAAGCAAAAAAAAACTAAAAAAGTTAATATTATTTCGGAAAATCTTAGCGATCTTAACCTCGATTTTAAAAATATAAAAGTAAATAACCCTTATAATTATATATTAACTTTTAAAAAATATATAATTAATAGTAATCTAAATAATATAAAGGACTTATTTTTTAAATTATTATATAGATTTATTATAAATAATGCTATAACAATAAACGTATATTATAATAAACAGTTGTTTTTTATTTTAAAACAAATTAATATAAATATTAACTAAAGTAAAGCAAAGTTTATTACTATAAAAAAAATAGGGGATATTTTAATATAAAACCTTTATATTAAAAAATACCTTTTTATAATAAACGCTTTTTCTATATTTTTTATTAGTTTAAATATAATAAACGTAAAAAAATATAAAAAATTTAAATTCGTATTTAAAAAGGATTTAGCTGTTATATATAAAAACAATAGCAAAAAGGATATTTTATTTAAAGCAACTTTTATAAAAAGGCTATATTAAATAAAAACAACAGTTTTAAAAAATAAAGAATATATAAATATAATAAATACTTTCGAAAAAGGACTAATAAATAACCTATATAAATAGTATATAAAACTAGGCTATATATTATATAAAGCCGTTATTAAATACGTAAAAAATAAAGATATTTATATAAGTTAAAAAAAGATTCGGAACTTTATATTTAATCCTTATAATATATGCTTATAAATAAAAAGCTTAACTTTAATAAATAAAGTCTTTATAAATAAAAAAAATATAGATATACTAAAGAAAATATATAATAATTTAAATAGAAAACTTTTTTTAATATATAATAGGTTTAAGTACTATATTACCTTTTTCGATAAAAAAACTCGATATTTAAATATAAAGCTATTAAAAACAAAAAACGAAGTATATTAAGCTTTTATTAAATTTAAAAAGCAGGCTAAAAATATAAATAACAAAAAAATTAAAAAATTCTTTATAAATAACGGCACTAAATATATAAATAAAAGATTTAAAAGTATTTTAAATAACTACGAAATAATACATTAAAACAGTTTACCGTATATAAAAAAACTAATAGATTAATAAAAAAAGTAAATCTTATATTATTTAACTTCGTAAAGTGTTTTTTTTTAACCGTAAACCTATTTATATAGTTATAAAAAAAGCATTAATTATAACAGTATAAATATATAATATAAAGCTATATAAAGAAATAGATAATAAAACTCCTTATAAACTATACTATAAAATAAAGCTATTAAATGAATTTAAAACGTAAAAAAGTATAGTTTTTTATAAAAATTTTATTTATAAAAAAAAACTTAAAATCAAAAACTATAAAAAGGTATTTATAAGCTTTAGATTTAATTATAATTACTATAAGGTTTTCGATATATATATAAAAAAAACTATTTAAATAAAAAATATATAAATATTTAAAAATAAGTTTATAAAAAAACTATTTAAAACGATATATTAAAATAAAAATAATATAAAAAACGTTTTTAATAGTAAATTTAATAATAAACTTAACGAAAAACCTTTATATAAAAGATATAAAGTCGAAATATATAATAATAACAAAAACGATATATAAAACTCTATTAAGTTTTTAAAAAACGAAAAAATATATATAATTAAAAATATTATTTTAGTAAATATACTTTATATATCGAATAAAATTAAGTATAACTATATATTTATAATATTAATTTTTAAGCTAAATAGCTATAAAAAAGCAATAAAAAGTGCTTATAAGCATAAATAAAAACGTGCTTTAATAAATAAATTAAACGAATTAGTTAACTAAAAGGTATATTCGATAATTAAATTACTAAAAGGTAAAAAAGCTATTAAAGGCAAATAGGTATATAAATAAAAAACTATTATAAATAAAACCTTTATAAAAGATAACTAGATAATAAATAAAGGCAAAACTATACGTTTTAAAGCAAAATATATAATATAAAGGTTTAATTAATAATAAAATATTAATTATTTAAAAACCTTTTTTATTATTTATAAATTAAAAAGTTGGCATTTTATATTAATAATAACCGTAAATAAAAAATGGGCCATTATATAATAAAACGTAAAAAACGCCTTTTTATATATATATATCGATTATAAAATATATATTTAATTATTAAAAAGCTTTTATAAAAACAACGAATATAAAAATAAAGTAGCGAGATTTTATAAAGCCTTATATAGCTTAAAACAAGCTTTAAAACTATAGTATAAATATATAACTAATATATTAAAAAAATACGGCTTTATTATATTATTTTTTAATATAAAAGTATTTATACACCTTAAACTTTAAATTATTATAGCCTACTATATAAATAATATAATAACTATAGCCTTTAATAAAGAAATAATATATATATTTGTAAATAAACTTTATAAAAATATAAAACTAAAAAAGCAAAAAGAAATAACTTTTTTTTTAAATAACGATATAGAAATAAACTAAATAAAAAAAACGATATTTATAAATTAAAAGAAATATATTACAAAACTTATAAATAAGTTCGATAAAAGCCTTTTTTTAAAACTAAAAGACTTATTAAAAACATTTAAAATAAAGTTAAAAAAAACGGAAAACAGGCTTTAAAAAGTAATATATTAATATATTAAAAAGAAATAAGCTTTTTACTATATGCTTCGTTAAAAACAAAACCGGATATAGCGTTTTTAATATATTATTTAACTCGCTTTATAGCTAATTTAAATTAAAAACACTTTAACGAGCTATAATATATATAAAAATATTTAATAAAATACTTTAATCTTTAATTTATTTATAACTATAAAAAAAATAATCTCTTTATAAAAAGATATTTAAATATTAATTAAGGTAACGATTTAAATAATAAAAAGTTAACTTTAAAATATATATTCAGTATTTTAAAAAATATATATATAAATAACCCTATAAATTAAAGTTTTTAGTTTTAAAAGTTTATTATTTTAAACAGTTATAAAGCTAAATATATAGCTTTAAAAAAAGCAATTAAAAAAAGTATATATATAGCTAATACATTTAATACGTTAAACGGTACGTTAAATTTAAAATATAAAGATATTATACCCTTTATATTTACAAATAGCGATTTAGCTAAAAAATTAACTAAAAATCCTAAGTTTTATAAAAAACCAAAATATATAAATATAGTTTATTACTATATAAAAAATGCTATAAAAAAAAACAAATAAATATATAGTATATACCGGCTAAATACTAATTAGCGGATATATTAACTAAAAACGTTTCGAAAATTTTATTTAAAAATCTTATTACGTTAAGCGGTCTTTAATAAAAGTTTTTATTAATAAAAAAGTGTTTTTTTCCTATATAAAGGTTATAAAAAGTTAGTTTTTTTTTTAAATAGCTAATTTATACATTATATAAATATAAATTAAAAAAGGATGTGAAAATATGCTAAAAATAGTATATTTATTAATAAAAAAAGACGAAAACGGCTAATTTACTTAAATATATACGAAAGCAGTATATATAATAAACAAAAAAGTCTAGTTATATATATATATAGGATAGATGGGTAGTAAATAGCCTTTGGAGTTATTACTTATCATTAATATATCACTTTACCCCTATTATATTTATTTCATTTTAGTGATAATTACCCCTATTTTCATGCTTTATCATAACCTCTAAGAGCTTTCTAACGAGAAGACACCAGTGTGGCCAAGTGGGCAATCTTCCAGAGCATCGGCGCACTTGGCGGTGGCATTTTCATAGAGACCCTACTACCAGCTTTTCAAGCACCTGTCCCAGAAAGCGACCAAGCCGCTGCTACTGCCACATGGGCCTTCATTCGCACCATCTCCGGGGTTTGGGGAGTCGCCATTCCGGCAACAATCCTCAACAACCGGGTCAGCCAACTTGCTCACACAATCTCCGACGCTTCCGCTCGTCAAATATTAGTTTCTGGCGGTGCTTACGAATCGGCGACTGCGGCTTTTGTCACCTCATTCCCCACCCCAGTTGCTGATGAGATTCGAGCAGTGTACAGAGAAGCACTGAGACTTGTATTCTTAGTAGCTGTGGCATTCGGTGATACTGCTTTCCTCCTGTTTTTCTTTGAGCAAGACGTTGCCATGAGAGAGGACCTGGACACGAAGTACGGGTTGACAGAAGGCGGAGCGCAGAAAGAAGTCAAGGTCGACAAGGAAGCTGAGGTCGATCATGTCTAGTTCTCAGATCAACAGCCCTATAGCTACAACGAGTAAAGAAGGGTTGTCCGCTTCTGGGTAGATCGCACTGCCTAATTGCTTGCTATCGTTTAGTATACTGCGCGCTCTATACAGTGAATTGAACTTCATGAAGCATGGCATATTTAGATGAGCCCGCGTGAACTGGAGTCCGGTAGGAAGCCAAGATCGTGAAACAAACCGCATCTGTATTCCATGACCCTTGAGTGGCACAGTCAATAGTCAAGTCATTGAGTGCGTTCAAATGAGCGCAATGAAGTTGTGTCCCAAATAGGAAATTGGGCGCGATTCAGATCTATAAGAACGTCAATTCCCGATCAAGGAGCCCCGTTCGTTGAAGCTTTCAAATGACAGCTTATCCAGGATCTTCGGGGTTTTTCAATCACCACTTACCAGTTTCATCTGCTTCGCTCGATATCCGTGCTACGTAGCACTGCCTCATACTCTTCCATACCTTTTCGTGACTATAAAGATCATGTTGTCCAGAACCACTCAACGGGCAGTGGTTCAAGACTCAGCAGGACTGCCAACGATCGTGAATGATGCAGCTATGCCATCCTCCCGGTCCGACTATATCCTAATCAAAGTTCTTACCGTAGCGCTGAATCCTAGTGACAATAAGATGGGTGCGGCGTTTCCCATACCAGGCGCAGTCATTGGGATGGACTTTGTTGGTCGCGTCGTGGAGACTGTGGTATCGGAAGAGGCAAACGACCTTGCTATCGGCGATCTTGTCTGTGGAGCCGCTCACGGATCCAACCCTGGGTATCCAAGCAACGGCAGTTTCGCTGAGTACGTTCGGGTACCCGCTGGCTTAGTCTTGCGAGTGCCGGATGGGTTTCCCCTCGCTGAAGCTGCCGCACTCGGACTACCGCTGCTTACCAACAGTGTTGCTCTATGGGGAAGTATGGGGATCGGAGCTTTGCCCCGTCTACCTATCACGAATACGGAGGCGCCGGTGCTGGTCTATGGAGGAAGTACTGGGTCCGGGACTATGGCTATTCAGCTTCTCAGAATGTGAGTCTTGAGAGCGTCAGCTGCTTCCATGACTAGGATAAGCAAAGTGTGACTTAACTTCCATAGCGCTGGGTACAATCCGATCGCTGTATGCTCGGCGCGCCACTTCGACATGGTCAAGTCATACGGTGCCAGTGCGGTATTCGACTACACAGCTGATATCGATCTCGGCGCTAGCATCAGAAACCAAACAAGGGGGAGGCTGCGACATGCACTTGACTGCGTAGCAGACCAAGCTTCAACTTCGTGCTGCTACGCCAGTCTGGGACGACCGGGCGGTCAGTACACGCACTTGGAAGCTATCCCGACTAAATGGAAGACACGTAAGGCTGTCAAATCAGAATTTGTTTTGGCGTATGAGGCTTTTGGGGTTTCAGTGAATCTACCCGGGCAGTACAATAGACCCGCAGATTTGAAGAGACACAACATCGCCTTGGCACTATATAAAACTTACCAAGGGCTCCTGGACGACGGAATTCTGAGAGCTCACCCAGTTGAGGTCATAGGCAATGGCTTTGAGAAGATACTCGAAGGCTTGGACCAATTGAAACAAGGCATGGTGTCAGGCAAACGACTTGTAGTATGGCTAGATGAGGAGCCGAAGGGGAGGGAACGAGTGAGTTAGGGTTGTGCATCATGCAAATTTCCAATATCCCCTAGCTCTATAGTTAACGATGATTCATGCTCGTATGTTTCCTCAATCAACTTCAGCACTCTTATTCAGACTGAACGGTAAACCTGACGACTGACCCAAATCTTGTTGAAGTGTGCCACTTCGTCACGGTCTACTCATCGTCAGGTGGACAGACTGGGAGGCAAAGACTAGAGAATTCCGCCTCAAGGTAGGAGTTTGCATTCCAAGTATTGAGATCATATAAGATGCATTGAATGCACACATTTGGCGTAGTGGTAAATGCGGATGGCACAAGAATATTCCGCTTGCTACCCCAAGGGTCGCATATGATTTGAATTAGGCGCGATGGAGGAAACGTGCAAGGTCTCATGTCACTTTATGGCCCTACGATCTTAAATGATGGACAGTTCCTGACTTCGCGCGCGGGTTGCTTCAGAACAGAGGCAAGGTTGTTGGATTGGGTCGATTTGTGTAGGGTAACCTCATAGCCCTTACAGACTTCACACATCCGCAAGCTTCCCATTGTTTCGATCTGTACACCCCACTCACTTGATCTTCTTGAATAACATCTTCGCAGTCGGGTCCGCCATAACGTTAACCTCGAACAAGAAGTTCTTCGGTCGCTCTGTGACCCCTTCTTCGAACTTGAAGTCATAATGCTCGAGGATGTAAGCGAGGATGATCTTGATCTGGTTACTCGCGAAAAAACGACCCGGGCATGCATCGTTGCCAAAGCCGAACTGCATAGAGTCGTATGAAGGACTGGCGAACTGGAAACTATTGGCATGCTCTGGGTTGCTGCGAAGCTTGTAGAAGCGGAACCCGTCAAAGGCGTGCGGGTCGCCCCATTCTGCAGGAGTCTCATCCAAGATGTTTGTGTTGCACTGCACAATTGTGCCTGTAGGGATATTGAATCCATTTGAGAGCTTGATTGGGACCATTGCCTTGCGCTGATATGTTGCTACAAGGACATCAGCAAGGAGACCTTCTTGTGTGCGACGCTGGGTCTGAGTATACGGACTTACCGATCGAGGGAGGACTATGCCGTTGAGACTCTTTCATGAAGCTATCGAGCTTCTTCATGCCAGTGAGATGCTGCTTTTTCAGGACACCCTCGCCGTCTTTCGTGACTTCGAAGATCTCTTCTCTCAGGGGCTTGATGTATTCTTGCCTAGCCGCCAGATCATAAAGCGCGTGTATGATGGCAAGCCTAGTTGTGTGAATGGCCGCTGTCGCCGTCAGCATCTGCAAGTTGGCGAGCTCCTTTCTGTCAAAAGATTTATCGCCGAGCTTTTTTGCTCGCGCGAACATCCACTCAATCATGTCGTTCCGTGCCTGAGGTTCGGGGTCTTTGTCTCGTCTTTCTAGCTCAGGCCGGAGGAGGTCGAGTGCACGTTGGTGGTCACCGCGAATTTGAGTCATTTCAGGAACGAAATACTGTGCGATTGGCCTCAGCCATGGATGCCATTGCTTTAGCTTCTCGCCCCCCGTCATCACGTCAAGCGCGAACTTGGTGCTGCAGTTGAGCCACTCCTCATTTCGGCACATGGGGTAGCCGACGAAGATTCTCGCTGAGGCCTGTGCGACGACTTTCAATAGCTTCTCATGCACGTCAATCGCGGTCCAGTCTGATCATCAAGTCAGTGTGAGCTGCTGAGTATGCGTTATCATGGATGAGATTAGGGCGCCTCGACTTACCGTCACATGGAGGGAAGTCAGTATTGAACACGTGAGCTACCTCCTCTTGCACATCCCCGACGAAGTTCCCCAGGTTCCGGTTCAGATCCATCTTGATTGCACCCAGCATAATGTCACTCTCATGATCGATCGTTGTGTAATGACCAATATGTCTCTGTTTAGTCATGTCAGCTGTGCTCCTCCTCCCGAAAGTGGTGAGCTACTCACATCCGCCAAAGCCTTCATGCCGCTCGCTTGATGCCGATTGAATGGCTTCAGATCATGAGCGAATCTGCGAGGGAGAAACAGGCGCGGCCCATCGGGAGTTGCTATCTGGAATATGGAGTCTTTGAACTTTACTCAATGTCAGCCGTTGCAAGCCCGTTCAACAAACAGATACCCGAAACTCACCTTCTCATAGCCCTCGCGTAGTAGGACGTCGGCTTCTTGAACATATCGTCCTTTTAACGTATTGAAGTCGCCCTTTTCCGCTCCGACTAATGGTACATTGAAAGGTTTCGGTTTTGTCAAGTAGTTTGTGAGCGCCGCTGCGACTAAGAGGGC
Organism: Xylariaceae sp. FL1019; assembly: GCA_022578705.1. Classification (NCBI taxonomy): domain Eukaryota; kingdom Fungi; phylum Ascomycota; class Sordariomycetes; order Xylariales; family Xylariaceae; species Xylariaceae sp. FL1019. The sequence goes on from MU391926.1 coordinate 1,087,749, forward strand.
GGCCACCGTGGCCGCCCAAGCCCACGGACTCGGTGGAAAAGCGTCACTCATATCCAAAGACTCAGTACGTAATCGCAGACTAAGAGTTCAATTCCTTGAGATCTGGAAGATCGCATAGGGCGCGATTAGGGTGAACAAAGGTCACTGTGATGAGAGTGACTGACACAAAAACGGCGTGTGGTTCACTACCTACTTAGCACGGCAGCTGTCTTCGGAGCAGTAGGGTAGCACGTTGTCGGTCTCGCCCAGCACCAGTCATACACCGGAAAGGCATAACCTAAGAATCAGTACCCGTGATTCGGTTCATATGTGCCCCGGGCGTGTCACAGTGGACTGTTGGTTCCAGATTATGCGATACCCATCTCTTGACGCAGGGAGACCGTAGCAGACAATGCAGTGAGCCATGGCCACTGTCAACTGCTGTCCTATGTACTCCCTTGCTCGCCTTATTCCGTACACAGTCGCCAACATGTGTGGGAGAGTCGAGCTGCAACGTCACATAGTGGGCTGCAAAAGCTTATCTCCGCGTCTGGGCAGTGTTGAGGGGGGCAGATATGCTTGCGAGATCAGGGTCCTGAGGGGACATTTGTCTCTCGGATTCGGATGGGGTATGCGTTTCAGTTTTCGCCCGCGATGATACCTCACCCTTTCCTCTATTCAGCCCTAGCGCATAGTCAGATCATGTTGTACGTGTACATTTGTTGATACCCCGAGGATGCCTTCGAGTATCGACGCTTATCGACCCCGAAGGATTGGCGTCATGCAGCTCAATGGACACTCCGCGCGGGGGGGGGGGCGGTGAGTATGCAAAAGTCGCCGTTTGGGCTCGGTGTGAATGCGTATCAGCCGTCTCAAGCCCGAGGCTTCGCAGACAGCGTCGCATGGAGATCAGCAGAGTTGTCATACTGTTGTGTAGAAGGCGTTGGCCATACGAAGCTGTATATCGAGTGATATGGCTCGCTTCGACCTCGCCTCTCAATCGCGTCAGTATCTGACAGAATGCAAGGGGTCGGCAGCTCCATGGCGACAAAACATGGGGTCTGGCAAATCCGGCAAAGGGATGACAGGGGTGCGGAGGCCCTTGGGCGGAAGATAGTGTTCGTGTAGCGCAGATGCAGTGCACCACGTCCGCTTGGAAATCCCGTGGACGCACCGGCGGGACACTGCATGCGAAATGCACTGCGCCCTATGATTCATTCACCTTCACCTTCGCCTTCGCCTTCACCGGATATGCAACTGTTGGTTCCCCAGACTCGCCAGAGAGTTCGCAACATACCCAACAGAGCGAACAGCGACCCCTGCGCGTGATTCTTCAGCAATTTAGCGTCATCCAGGCGATGCAGGGTGCTCCCAACTCCGCGCCGGCGCGCCCTCGGCGCCCGATCCAAGCCCACTCACTAAGATAGTCGTGCATACGACTGCCTTTCACCGTTGACCCCTTTCAGCAGGAGACAACATCTTCCGCCGCGCTATGGGACTCTCTAAATCCTTCTTCCATGCAGCCTCCCACCAGTCGAGCCAGTCAAGCCAGTGCTACTCTTCGGCAAGCCAGGTCAGCGCAGGGTGTATTTGGGCAAGCGGCTGTGATGATAATTGTGTTGGAGTCACTCCAAGTCGCCAACACCGGCATCTATCCACACGTCACCATCCCCCTGGTACTCTAGCAGTACGCCTTGCATCATGGTTTTCACAACCTCGGGGGGTATCTTCCTGTACATGATGGGGCAAGGAGAGACCATCCCCATAAGCGACCTGGGCGCAGTAGGGACCCCAGGCCACGTTGTATCACGTAAATGTATGTACGGCGCAACGTCGAAAGCACAATGGGATGGAGGTGAACTCAAACCTGGTCGGATGGTGGTTTCAGCAGCTAAACGACACCGCGCAGCGTTTTCTTATACGCACTTCCCTTGCACGGGGATGACATCGCTTGCACTTCGATCAAGTCTCATCCCCCATTGACCTATCTGTTTGCCATTGATCGCCAAAAATCGTCTTAGGGCAGTGCTACATCGCGGAGCGCCCTCTAACAGCCGTTGGAAACTCGTAGAGTAGCTTGGGCGACAAGCAGTCTCAAGCAATGGCGCCTGCACTTGTAGACGTGATTCCACAGCCGGACATCGCTTCGCCGGACACAAAGGTCGGCGTGCCCAAGGGCTTGAAGCTCATCGACCCTTCCAAGCTTGACCTTCGTACCGACGATGAAATCGCCGCCTGGTTGCAACAACGGCAACCCATCACATCGGAGAAGAATGTCTGGGCTTATTGGCACGCGGGATACAGCAAAATGACACCGTGGGTCCAGCGCAACATCATCAACTGGGTTCGACGGTTGGGTCCCGACTGGACAGTGCACCTGGTCGACAAAGTTGAGGGCTCGGAGACTCACATCAGTCATTATGTTGAGAGCTCATTCTTTCCCGATGCCTTCAACAACAACACAATGGACGGCCCGACTCACGGGGCTCATTCAGGTGATCTCGTTCGCTTACCGCTCATCTGGAAGTACGGTGGCATCTGGATTGACGCGGGGACTCTGCTGTTTCGTCATGTCGATGATATCTGCTGGAAGCAAATCGAGGATCCGAACACGCCTTTTGAGATGGCCGGGTTCGCGATTGAGATGCGCCCCGGTATTGACTGCATGCTCAACGGCTTCATTGCTGCTAAAGCCGGCAACCCATTCGTCAAGCGGTGGCATGAAATCTACTGCGCGTTGTGGGAAAACGGAGTCACTAATGCTCATGGCTTCCACAAGCATCCACTACTGGCCCATCTACCGCTTCTCAACCCCCCAGTGGACAAGCTCAACTGCCCTGACCTACAAGTTTTGATGGAGACTTTCAGCGATTATCTCGCGGCATTCATGTGCTTCGAGCGTTTGCGCAAGCTCGTCGATCCCTCGGATGGCTTTAACGGGCCAGATTATTACTCCAATCACATGCTGCTATTCCCAGCTCTGCAAGAGACATACTACTTCCAGCAGCAGACCGGCTGGTCTGGAACGAGCCAGTTTGAGATGCTCACGGCCAAGCGAACGGGAGGTGGCGCTGTCAAGGATGAGAAGTGGAAAGCAGCAGAGGATTTCGTAATTGATGCGCTAGCCAACACCTCAACTATGAAGCTGTCTCATGGCCCGCCGGGCGCCTTTGACTCGTTCCTGGCAGATCTGTGGGACTCGAAGGAGCACGAGGAGAAGGACAACGCAGAAGGTACATTTGCGGCTTACCTACGATACGGAAGCGTGCATTTCGATCAGACGAGGGAGATGACCCGGATCGTCATGGGTTATCCGACTGAGGAGGTGTTAACATGTGGCTTCCTCGAACCGAAGAAGATGGACTAGATATAGATCACACAAACACAAACATGATTCAAGCCTCGAATATTATCCCATGTTCAATGTAGAGCACCGAGATAGTGTGTCAATTGGTGTTGTACAAGACGTAACACAGAAACACGACCAGCCTCATGGGAAACGATTGAACGATTGAAAATTGACCCGGGTATGATTGCGAACCAGTCGCCGTAACTATACACCTTTCATATACGTCGCAGGCATTGCGCAACAGAAAGAGAAACAAGACACTTCCACATTGTGCAACATATGTGCATGTGTACACGAGACACTCTTCACGTCACCATCTATCGTACCCTCACCCTTGTCCGACCGCCAGAGATTCCCCGCCGTACTCCATCTCATTCCACATAGGACAAATCAAGCAGCACTTCACGCTTTTCATTAACCTGATGGTGTCTGAAGTAGCGCTCGCAATAGTAGCTAGATTAAATCAAGTTAGTTATTGACCTTACAGAGCTCTAGGTGTATCTTCATCTGGAACGACATTGTACTTACCTCCAATACGCCGTGCCCGTGGCCAATCGCTGACAGCCGCGAATGTACTCCCGAATATCCGCGTTCAACTTATCGTCCGTCTTGCTCCACGGCAGCCTCTCCTCGGCCGCGACGCAGACGACGTAGTGCTCGCGGATCAGGTCCAACACCTTGTACACTGCGTCGTGAAGCGAAAGCTTATCCGAGTTCATGAAGAGCAGGACCAGGTTCTCAAGTTGCGACACTCGCTATACGGGTATGTGGTCAGCTGACGTAGACACCGACGCTTCCGGTGGCGTGGACTCGGAAGTTGGAGGGGCGACACATACGAATTCTTTCTGCAGAGAGAGAATCTCATTGAGGAGGATGGTGAGCTTGGTGCACTCCAGTACAATGACTTCCATGGCCTCGTGTCGGCGCACGTACTCGGGTAGCTCGAACTCCATGGCGAACTCGTTCTGAGTGATACTCGGGATGACGCCGACGTCGTCTGAGCGGATCTGGAAGTGGTACCAAGGGTTCGGGAGATGCTCTGCCTGGCGGACGCCTTGTTGTCTGCTGACGCCGTTGACGTAGTCGTGGAGCTCCAGTCGTAGACGTTCTGTTGCGACGGGTCCCATGCCAGCACGGAGTGTCTGCAGGATTGGGTAGAACATCTCTACCGTGCCACGGGAGTTCGGCGGGGGCTCATAGTTGGGGTTGGGTCCCAGGCAGTCGTCGATGCATTGATTGGTCTCCTCGCAGCATTTCCGTGTGCCTTCTTCGTCTTCGGTGAGCTCGCCACCAGCGTCGATCTCTACAGTTGTGTGTCAGTATCGGGTTGACGACTCGTCTCAGACATTGTAGTAGCTTCGGTGCATACCGTCGTCCCAGAAGAATATCTGTCAAGGGTTAGTCAATGTACTCCAGTGAGGAGCGGATGTATAGCTTACCCAAAAGAGAAACTGTGTGAGCACCAACATCTTGTCCTTCTTGCAATGGGGGTAGTACACGGCCGTCAGCAACGTGTAGTTGCCACGAGCTCTATGCTTGGCTTTCTTGTGTTCCGCGACGTTGACACTGGATAGTGTCCAATCAGTATTTAAAGGTTCCTGGCAATATACGCTGCGCTGAAAGGACTTCATTCTCGTACCTCGGGAGCCAGGCATCGATCTCCTCGTTGATCTCGTCGATGTCTGGTTGGACATCACTAGGCCAAGCCGGCATCAAAGACAAGATGTCGGGAACCAGTATCTTCTGACCCAGAACTCTCTTAACAATAGCTTTCCTCTCATCGGCGGCGTCATCCTTTTGCGCCGCTACTTGCTCTTCCGCCCAGATTCTGTCAATGTCTGGTGCCATTGTGGACTGAACTCTGTTTATGTGTTTATGTGGGTATACGCTGAGGAAACTGACTTCTTGATAGAATGCGCAATGGGATATGATGTATAAAGCATGATCAACTCACTAGTCTGTACCCGGGTAGTTATAGAAAGAGTCAACACAGACCACTGCTTGTTCTATGCCGGAAAACACAAAAGGACTTTCCGTGGCCCATGATGCGGTGGGACTACCGCAACTAACGCCATTTCACTAGTTTCATATGTACAAGCGATAGGCGTAGATCCGGAAGTGTGCATGCCTTACAGGCAGGCTGCGGATCGTAGGATTTCTTGAGCTCGGCATCACTCCCTCATGACACCTTACTGCGGTGCCGCAATTCGCACGCAGGCTGTGACACATGCCAGGCAGCAGAGTCGTCACAAGGGATCTCGCTTGTAGGCCTATCAGAGATTCATCTCGTCACATCCATCGATTGGTCATCAGCCATATCTCTAAGGCCTGCGTGTCTTGGGAAGGTCTCGTACGTAAGGGCAGTTTCGATGACGAGGTATTCATTTCGTCATGTATGCCCTGGCCTTTCTCAGGAAGTTGTGGGTCAGGACCCTGCACCAATCTGCCAATTGTTCCGAGGACAATCCACCTCCTTGGTGTCTGACGATGTGGGATGCAGAGTACCGAGACTGTCGAGACTGTCATCAAGTGTTTGAATCGATACTGGAGTTACGTGGAAGTAAGCCGACCATCCGCGAGTCGTGAATGACTTAGTTGCGTCGCATGGGTCTAACTAGGGTCGCCCTTGCTGGCAATGTCACAGTTAGTGTGAACTATTCCCATGTGTCCTGCCCGATAAGGCTCGCCCTCGCCAGAGTTCGCAACGTACTCCTTACTTGGTCATTATATTAATTGGATGCCGTTACTTGCAAGGCCGTAGTTTTCCACTCAGATGATTTTCAAAGAAGCAGTGCCTGGACCTGGCTGCTGTCTCATTCCTATCTGGGTTATGAATACATACTACTGTAGCTGCTAGGGTTTGTATTTGAGATGCATATGAGGTACGCGGGCAGTCTTCGCGGGAGTACTCCTCCAGATCCAAACCAAATCTGCATAGTGCGGGCATGTTTAGTAGTACTAGTTCGCTGCCTACTACGGTATCTATATACAGCACGTAGTGCTCCGTCCTTGATCTGGGCCAGAAGCTGGGCTTTCGAGTGCGATTACCGGTATTGTGGCAATGAAAGGCGAGGAAAGGATCGTGGGCCGGGGGTCATGGAGAAGATCGCCGACAACTCGACTCCACCAGCAACATAGTATTACAGATAAGGCAACGCGCTAGATTTCAATCTGCAACCTAAAGTACCTAGTTTCGAAAGGCGGGCTGCGTTGAAATAGTGATACGGTCCCCGGCGCCCTACCGGCGAACCTGGTTCGCCCGGCTATTTCAGCCACGACGGCGAGAACGGTACGCAGAACCTGGTTTTGTCGATGCATTCAACCTTAAATGGACTGCGGTGCGACAAGAAGATACCCGAGATGTCCGAGAGTCCTTTGAGCAAGGGCTTGTGGCCATGTCGCGAGTGGTACTGTGCCCATACTACGAAGGCAATCTCACATCCCCTTGATGCGGGCACATCTGCGAAACATATTCGTAATTCAGACGGGCAGTTCGTGTAGTTCCTCTGGCGATTGTTGTCATGGGGCCTGAGACAGGCTGCTCCAACGGTTCGTCAAAGACCAAGCCACCATCAACATACCCTTGCCCCACCAGATCACTTAGTCCTCAGGAGTCAGTGGACGCCGGGCGGCATGGTGTGGTTGGTTACATGAGTATTCCGTAATGGCCAATGTAACGTACGCGATAGACCGAGAGGGCTTTCGGTCTCGTCGCAAAAGTGCCATGTTTTCGCGAGTCACCTGGCACGAAGCCTGACGCAACTGGACGGCAATCTCACCTCAGCTCAGCTGTAGGTGATGGATAGTAAGTGTGATACGAACTTGGCCTTCGGTGTGATCGCCTCGCCGGGCTTCGGGCCTTCGCGGGGGGCTGCCACGTGAGAATTGACAGGGAAAGGTGACGGCCGTATCCCGCGACTGACTTCTCACGTTTACGGATGTAGCCACGAGTGCATGACCATCACACACTGACACACAATAGTCGGACGAGCCGTGGTTACCCGGGCCAATACTTGTCGCCATCAACAAGCGGTTGCTCGCACAGCATCAGACCAAAAGCAAAACACTTGTCGCGACCGTGTATCCCAACACCGGATTGGCCCGTTGGTCACAGAGCCTTGCCGGGTTCCCAGCACCCGTGCCAGGTTTTCGCAGCCGAGACAGCTCTGTTGGTCATCCACGTTACCCTACTCGGTCGGGACAACATCGTGAAGGCTGCGGTGATTCTCTGAGGAGAATGTTGAGCTGAAAGACGCACACGGCGCGTCGACAGACCGGTGACGTCCCCAGAACAATAATCAAGTGATAGCCGCGTGAGGCCCGGCCTGCTCGGCTGGGGCGGCTCGTCGACTCTAAGGTGTTGATGCTGCGGGCTGCCACATGCATGTCCGGACAGCGTGGTATGCAGACACGGCTGTACGCCTCTCGGGCCGCACCATAGCGCTGCTTGTCGCATATATGGTGCATCTTATGACATCTGTACCGTTGGAAGGTACCTGACCTGATTGGCTAATCCCAGCCAACGGTAGGCTTGACAAGACCTGCTTGAATGCGACGTCGACCGACTGACGGAAGAGCTCCGCGATCCAGAAATGCTGACAGCGTGTGTGTTGAGATACACATGCTATCAAAAGACCTTGACAGCTTGAAGGATGCCGCATGAGGTGGTGCCAGCCTTTCGGTATCGCCTTGTTGACGATGCGTTGATGCAACCAACCCCACTTCCAGCCGCACTCGTTTGACGCCATGTTCTGAGTCTGAGCTGGGATTGACGATCTGTCGCGGACTGCACTGAATCCCAGCATCATTATCTGCAGCAAAAGTCGCTGTTGGCAACCCACGCATAGCAAGCGAGCCTGTCGACCAAAGAAGTGTCGAGGGCTTTACGAGGTTGTCGGATCGTCGCAGAGGATCAAGATCCAGGTCACACCACTCGGCTTCATATACAGTATGAGGTTGTTTGAGACATGCCCTTCGTCCAATTTCGGTCAGATACAACATGATGTCAAGGTCCGACCCATCTGCTCTACTGCAATTATCTCGATGCTGTATCGGCCCGGGGACTCGCGGCGTTGATGCAGGATATTGTTGGTGGCACGAGGTTTCGGGCTCAATGCATCGAGACCCAAACCTGTCACAGCATGCATAGCAAGGGACTGACAACGGAAGCGAAATGATCTTGGTCTCACATTATGATAATACGGGTATACTGTATCCAACATCATACTACAGCGCGACTGAATCCCATATTGAGTTGTGTCAGTTGGCCTGAAGTATGGGACTTGCAGCCAACATGACCCCACTCGCATCCCTACGGCTCTCCTGAGCTCCCTTCAGGCAGAGTCCTCGACGACCTTCTCCGAGACCTTTCCGTCGGCTTGAACGATGACCTTCTCGACTACCTGCGAAGCCTTGACAGGATTTGGCTGGTTATAGACCCAGTCAAGCTCCTCCAAAGTACGGCCCTGAGACTCCACACTACGAGCAGTGTTAGTATGTGACAAATAGAGAAAGATCAGTCTGCGGCTTACCCGAAGAAGTACCAAGCGATGGACTCAACAATGTCCCAACCGACGAAGACGTAGATGTACTTGTATCCAATATTCTGCAATGCAATAGGTCCAGCGAATTGGTTGATGAACCCAGTAAGGCTGACAAATACACCCGAGGCGGCCAAGCCCTTCGCACGCAACGTCGTTTCCATTGCCTCCACTGGTATGACACCTTGCAGAGGAGTGTAGGTAAAGGAGAAGATAACGTTGAAGAGGAAGTATGACGCAAGCGCCCCCTTGGCGAACGAGCCGGAAAAGTTGCCGGAGTTATTGACCTCGGCAGATAGACCAGAGTTGACAGCAAGAGCAGCGGCACAAACTATTGTGATATTAGCGTTTGACTATATTCCCAATGAACGGAAGTTGAGCTGTGCACATACGCAAGGTGCCGTATATCAATACAGGGCGGCGGTTCATCTTGTCCGTTTGCGACACGGCAGTGAGCGCACCAACAGCCGACAGAACGGAGTTGAGAAGATTGTAACCAAGTTGTGATGCGACTGAGGTGACGCCAATGTTCTTGAAGATGACTGTGTTGAAGTAACCGAGTCCGTTGCCGGAGAATTGGCCAAAGACCGAGATCATGATGACTTGAGCGAAGCGCCATCGACCGTTGTGTGTGAGAAGGAGAGGTCGATCTGGATAAGTGTTAGTGGACATCGCTTTTCGAAGCTACAAAATTGCAACTTACAGTCAAATGGCCTCTTGTCGACACCGTCGATGCGGATCTGCTCTCGCATCTCTTCAAGCTCAAGAAGTACAAGGCGCGAGTTTGGGTCTCCGTTGCCGTGGTACTTAACAAGAAAGTCTGTGGCTTCGTCGATTCTATTGTTGGCGATCAGATATCGCGGACTTTCGGGGATGATCCAGACGGTGAAAAGGACAATGACACAAGCGAACGCCTGGAGGAGCAGTGGAAGCCTCCAAGACCAGTTGCTCTGAATGGAGTTGGCCCCGTATACGATTGCCGCTGCAGGAATCGAACCGCCGAACCAGCCACAATTGTAGAAACCTGCCACAAACGTCAACAATTCGCTCGAACCCTTTGCTCCATGGGAATGAAGCACCCACCAGTGGCTCGGCCGCGCCAATGTGGAGGAGCAATCTCGACTGCGTAGGCAGGTGCGCCGACTGTCATGCTCGAGATGCCAAACCCGAGAATGAATCTGCCCACGACAAATTGTGCGACGGTAGAACTGCTACTAATGATGACCACACCGACGATAATGATGCAGGCGCCGATAAACATGGTGATCCTGCGCCCTTTCTTATCCGAGATGATAGCAGCGAACGGAGCACCGACAATTGAGCCACTAGAACACAAGTCAGTCGTGTGTCTCTTTCTGACCATGCCAGACGAGGTCTACTAACACCGTGTATAGAGAGAACAAGAGCGAGACAGTGGGTCCATCGTCGCCTGTATGGAAGACATTCTGGAACTGCTTCATCGCGATGATTCCGGTCAAAAGAGAGCCTAGATGAACATGCGGCTTAGTATGACATTTCCTTTTCTGAGATGGGTGAGCAGAGACGAACCATCGTAGCCGTTGGCACAAGCGCAAAGGAATGCCGTGAAGATGGACACTATTCGACCTGTCAACCTTGATCTTCGGGAGTCAGGGGTCGGTCATCATCAAGTCTTACGGTAGATCATTCGCGACTCCTTGCTCCATGCGTTGATCTTGGTCTCCTGTAGAGCAGCGTACAACTCTGCCTGAAGATTCGAATTAGCAACAGTGTCTAGAGTAAAGAGAGCCATCCGCTTGTCAATGGGTATGACTTACATTGTGCACCTGCTTGGCTTTGGCGCCCTCGATGTTGGCCGTCTTTCCAGTTCCCTCGCTCACGACGATGGCCTCCGTCACCGTCGGCGCTGTCTCGATGCCCGTCTTTTCCGCCATTTTGCCGACCACAAGTGCCCTTGAAGAAACACGGTAGAATGGAACCGAAGTGTCACGATATGTCCTGAGAGCACACCGCGATGTCTCATCGACCACGACGGTCAATCCAACGTCGGTGGTGGATGCCTTTTAACGATTGCTCGCGTGGTCCTCCACTACCCCAACCTTCCCCACGACAAGGGTCCCAGAATGGGTAGACGGCCCGTTCGCCTCCGTTCTTCCAGTCTGGTAAGCATCATTCGAGGACCCTCGCGCAGTCGACGCTACTGGCGAACTGGTCTCCAGTTCTGGTTCAGAGGTCCAGCCGACCAACAAGGTCTCTGCATATCACGCGGTCTAGACGCCCGCCGTTGGGAATGCTGTCGCTTTCATTGGTGTAAAGATTGCCCGCCACCGGAATCAATCGGTCGCGACTTTGAGTTTGACGCTGACTGCACACAGGAGCTCTGCCCAACGGCATTATGGGCAAGGCCTGCAAGTGCGGCGTGCCGAGCGTGCTTCGCTGCGCTACTCGGCTGCCCTGTGAAGGAAGCCGGACGCGATCTTGAGGCTCACAGGGGCTGAAATGATCATTTGCGCCACACACGGCTTACCTTGCCGTCGAGCCGACAGCCCTGCTCTTCTCTCTTCACATAGTCGTTGGTGAAGGTTTGGAGATTGCTTAATTTATCTGAAAACCTGTCGCGAATCCGTCAACCAGGTACAATTCAGAGTCCGTACCCAACAGAGTGAAATTAGTCGAAGATCCTGTCAATTGTGCTTGTCTGGGAGTCTGGGGCCGAATGATGAGGGCTTGGCGCAATTTTGATTTACCAGGCGTTAGCGAAACTACGAATTGGACGTGTCGAAACGAGTGTCGCGGTTTCATCGCGACATATCTCTTGCGGTGCCCCAGACCCCTCCACAAGCTCATAGATGGCAGTCCCACGTGCGAAGTAGACTAGAGGATTTGTCGCTTGAGTTTCCACATCCATCATCACGTTTAGCTTCCTAGTACTACACGTGGAAGTGGGCATGTCTACTGGCGCTTCATTTCCAGTGTCACACTTGAGTAGATTGCATTAAGGCGCATGTGGAACTTCTTGATACTGCCCTCATAGCATTATGACATGAGTGATATGAGACAAGTCAGGGCATCATTGCAATAGGACGTGATTTTTACATGTCATCGGATCTGTCCTTTTCCTGATATGAAAGGTCTCAAGTCCGCACGTCCACACACATCGGCTGGGTATCGCGAACTTTCTTGTCAGCCCCTTGGCTTAGCTCAGCGCGGTCATGGGCATCCAAGCTCTCCAAGCGGCTCATTCCATCGGCCGCGCTGCCGAAACCTTGAGCATTGATTCGTCACTTTTAATCGTGACAAACTCACAAGGCGTTCGCTTTCCATAGCGAGGCTCGAGCAGACCCTGGCTGCCCGAGGACTCTACCAACGGGTTGGACGTCTAGTCGCTACCTCCACTCGTGATCCAGTTACCTGTCCTTGCTGATTGGACCATACTGTGAGAAACTTCCACGCAACCATTTGCCAGGACTGATGGGCCAAAGTTCCAAGTGGGCATCGCTCAATGTAATCCGTATAGCTGATATTGGCACCAGACGCGCTAGGCCTCGATCTCAGTATGTCAGAATACCTTCCGAAGGATCAAAGATCGATCCCGCCTTTCCGACTCCATGTGGATCACAGAACCGAGAGCCTGGTTCAGCTTCCGCTTGTGCTTCCATCTCCGGCGCTCGTCGCCTTGTCTAGATCGATTGACACGTCGGACACAGGTGGAGACATGTCGTCGCTTCCAGCGTGCAGGCCAGGCCTTCTCAGTGGAACAGATGGCCGATGAGCATCCATCAGCTTCGCAACTCCTATGTTGTTTGTCTATCAACATCATTGTTTACATTTACTTGTCGCTCTTTAGCGAGGCCAATGGTGTGATCTTCGCTTCGTCGCTTTCTCCCCGTCAGGACCCGAGGTTTCTTCGACACCATCACACAGCATTATTTCCCAATGCACGGTTGTGCGACCGAACTAAGCAGTGTTAAATACTCAAGAGGCTCCGACAGATGCCCATTGAGTATGTAATTGTCATTCTTGTGTCTGCATCACACGGCTCCTTACATGCTGATACTTTGGTCGAGTCGCGGGGACCTCAACATGATTCCAAATACAATGTCGATGACACCGGCCTGCCGATAGCAACCCCTCATTCACACGCTTTGATAGCACGATTTTCCAGCATACCGGTTAGGGTGATCATCGTCATGAAGCCTGGTTTGGGCCGCTGCTGATCGCGATTATCAGTCAGTATCCTGGCTAGTGAATGGAGTTGTCTCGTCAATCAGTGACAACATCAAGGTTCGACTTCTTCCCAAGGAAGTGGAAGTATTGTCGCCCAAAGGTACTACCCAGCGTCTCTTGAATTTCTACATGTAAGATCGATTCAGCTGGTGATTCTCATTGCGATATCTTCACGCGCGTCAGACGAGTTGGAGGGGGGGCAATATCCTGCCTCGAGACTCCGATGCCAACCCCTTCGTGCGCATTCAAACAAACCCAGCTGTAGTCCTCCTACAAACCACTGTGCAACTATGACTACAATGGCCCATGCACAATAACCGATGACAAGTGATGATGATATAGACGCATAAGCTTGCGCTCAAAAGCTGCAGTCGACGGTGCACGCCCCCAGAAGTCCTGCAAAAGTTCCGTGGGATCTCGAGCGCCGCCCTTCTCCAGGACACCTTCGAAAAGCTCGGACACTCTCGAAATTCAATGGGTCGCCTCCGAGGCCGTTGTAGAACAAATTTGCCGCATACAGTTCGTACACCTTGGAGCTTTAATCACAATCAGTAAGCGATGGCCCGAGAGGGGCTTGGAGGGTTTGTGAACTCAGAACTGATACTGAAGTATCCTGCGCCGTAGCTCCCAGCCAAATGGGAGAAGTTTGCAAATGCCTTGCTTGGGGATTTCCTGTGAATGACGTCAAATGATGCCATGCCGATGAGTGAGAACGCCTTCGTTGAATGCGATTCCATTCCAAGGACAAATCGCAGCCCTCGATCTGGGATCGATTCTCTACTTGATTGACCATCGTGTCGAAATGCTACAACCGACAGTTGTCGCAGCTCAAACACACTGCTCGATTCACACAGCTTCGCGATCATATCGTAGGGCAAGATCTCAGCAAGCCGCGGTGTGCCAGCATCGTGTGTCTCATTCCATGTCTTGAGATACTCTGCAGAAAGATAGCTGTAGTGCCTCCCAGGACGCCTGAGGACAGATTGAGTCCAGCGCCAGTACTCGAGCATCTGGCTCGGAGCTTCGCCGAAGTCTTCGGGTGTCGCGTGGGGGCCGTGTAAACAAGCGTAGGTTGTTGTGGACACCAGATCATGAATTGCGTGTCCTAGTTCGTGGAATAGCACAATAACTTCGTCGTGTCTAAGAAGCGTCGGTGTTCCCGCTGTAGGCGTTGCGGGTCTTCATCGAGGACCTCCTCCTTAGCTACTGCAGAGCTGATGAGCTCGAACAGGCTTTCATCCTGGCGATTGAAAACACATGCGAAGTCGTAACCTTCCCGGGCCGGGACAATGAATTGAGCTTTTCCTTGATCGCAAGTCAGTATATTAGTCTGTGACGATGACACACTTTAGGGCCCAAAGCACAGCATTCAATGATAAGATCGCGAGTTGACAGCGTCTTGTGCAGTGTCGCTGAGTGTACCTAATCGATCTCACCAACAACGTTGAGCGCGCCGGCGAGATTAGTGTGATTGACTCTTGAGGCTATCTCCATGCAGACAATGGGCACCCATATTGTGGTTCGGCGCGAATGGCGTGCACACTGCAGCCGTCGAAGCTCATCCAAAACAACATTCCGACAGTGAGCTGCCTGGAGCTGAGCCACACCTTGGGGCTCTTCCGATTTTGGCGTTGGTGAAGTTCATCTGCCCTGTGTACGGAATACAGTTATGGCATTGGTATTAAGATAGCGAAGCACATTTCCTCCGGCCGGGACAGATCATGGTGGCCATGGTACACTCCCACGCACGGACCCGAAAGCAAGTAGGTACCGCCTACCAAGTTCACGCGCGGAAGCGAGTGAGGTTGGCCATACGGTCATCTGTTCGGAAACCCGGTTTTTATCATTATGCACACTCCCCCCTTGCAGAGAACGGGGCTCTAGCTGGTTTTAGCGATGTATCTGCGTCATACTGAAGCTTGCACTTTATCGAGATATGTCATAATATAACATTAGCGCCGGGACCCCCTCCTGGGTGACGATCACGGTGACTGGTGACGGCTTCAAAAATGGCTTTTGCTCACCAAAATGGTTGTTTCCAAAAAAAGCCGTCACCGTGACTGTCATACAGCGAATATCGTCACATTCACTCGAAATCAATTCAGTCGAGGTAACGGGTTCGAGTCGAGCCAGCCCCGTACAGACCTGTATTCTCGTGCACTCCTCTGTTCTTCATCACTCCTCTATTCTTCATCACTACTCTATTCTTCATCACTACTCTATTCTTCATCACTACTCTATTCTTCATCACTACTCTATTCTTCATCACTACTCTATTCTTCATCATGCCTCGCTGCATCATTGATCATCGCGCCTTGCTGCTGAGCAATCCACAAACTTCAAAGTGTCCCGAGTGTAACGCTCCCTTCCGCAAGCAGATCGCCTTCACTGCGGAGCAGCTTGAGGACGCTGTAGACCTTACATCCTCTCCTCCTCTGGCCATCAGATCTAAGCCCGTGGAACATCCTCAACTGCCTACTTCTAGGTCGATATCCACCCCCGCGTTGAGTCTAGGCGGCGTTGACAAGCCCGCAGAGGAGGCCGATTTGGTTACAATCCGACGTACAGTGAGATTCTTTTTGTAAATATCTCTCGCACTGGTAACTTCCTTCTACTGGACAGGACTAGTACCGTATTTGCCAAATCTCCAAAAACTACAAATGATCCGCTGCCAAGCCTACTAGCCATATATAAGCCGTTGCTATCGGGTATGCAGGGCGGTACCTATACGTACCTACCTTGGCCCGTAGTTACCCATTTGTTAGGTCGTACCTGCTTTTTACGCTTAATACGATTTTGGAAGCTACGGTGGGGTAATTCTAGTAAAATTTTGGGTTTCCGAACAGATGACCGTATGGCCAACCGTAGGCGCGTCCCGTGACCTACATCGCAACAGATGCATTTAGTGTAGGGCTTCGCACAGCGCAGATCTTGGCAGCAAAGATCGATTCAGCCCATCATCCTCGCATCGGGGTCCCTGCGAGCAGCGTCGCCGTTCAATTCATATCCATGGGTTCGAGCGGTGGGATGACAACGAGGTTCGGTATATTCCTGAGAGCTGCTTCCCTGGTAGAGTCGCGTGCGATACCATGCTCTACAGAATGTACCTCCTCATCTCTCGTCCGATAACCCTGCGTCTATACGTCGAGACGCTCCACCCTTTCAACGTCCTTTGGCATGCCAGGAGATCCAGTGTAGCTTAGGCACTGTTTGCTGCACTTGCACCTAAGCAAGAGCATGTGTGTACGATGACTATGCGGGGGGTATAAATATTCAGCTTGAAATGGAACACTTGAAACACTGACCGCTGCATGTAGATGGCACCTTGCCTCTCTTCATGTGTTGCAACAGCAATCGACGGCTTAATGCTCTTGATGGCTTCAATGTTTCAGATCGAGGGCAGTATCTGCATATCTATCTCATGCTAGTGAAGCATACAACGACAGATGCACATGATTATGATTGGCTGAGTCGGTCGTGTCAGCTTTCCTTTCGAGCTGCGCAGATTAGAGCAACCATTTCCAACGACCCGGTCTGTTTCTCCTCCTCCGTGAGTTGCTTCTCAATTTCAATGCCCCATCTGTTTATTTCCTCCTCGCTCCAACCCTTGTGAAATAGTGCGGTAAACATCGGTGAGCTCAACCCTTCCACTATCCCACTGACTGAACCGAGCACCCAGTTTGGCGCCGTCTCGTCAACCTTCACCTTATCATCACCAAATCCAGCCTCTTTCATGACGTTCACCAGGTGCTTTACTGTCGACCATTTGGGATCTAAATCCATGACTTTCTCACCGTCCGGTCGAATAGTTCGTGAAACTTTCATCATCAGGTCCTGTGGCCGGCGGGTCTTCCAGGTCGTGATCACGACATGGCCTCCAGGCTTGAGCACCCGATACATCTCCCTTGTTCCGGCAATAGCATCGGGAAGAGTGAAGATGCCGAGACTCATTACGACCGCGTCAAAGTGGTTTTCGGCGAACCGACTGAGGTCTTGCGCAGACTGTGCATACGCTTCAGCTGTGTCCCATTGGAGTGAGCTCGCGTTGGCTTTGTACTGATCGATCATAGGCTGCGATAGATCTATGCCGACTACAGCTGGTGATGGCTTGATTGGAAGTCCTGGGACTGATATGTAGTTGGGAGATGGAGAGAGCAAGAGCTTTGTGACTATTCCGGGCCCGCACGCTGAGTCCAGGATCTTGGTGTCGGCATTGTACGTTGAGAGGGGCAGATGTGATAGAGCAGCGGCGGCAGCGCGTGTGCTTGTCACGCCCACAAGCTCTTCGTACATTGCCCCTCGGGAAAATGCACTCGTGTCGGAGTAGTGCTTTGCAGACATGGTGAGGAGAGACTTGCACAGACAGGTTTAGGAATGGATCAATGGTCGAGAGTGAGTCGCGTACGTGAGTAAGTACTTGGGTATCAATTCCACTTATGAGATCTGTAGACAAAAGGGAACAAGTTCCTGATTTGTTGCCCTTTCGACAGTTTTATACGCTGTAGTATGTCCCCATTGGCGATCGGAGACATTTGCATCTTTAATGAAGACACCGAAAACAAACCGAGCGCCTGTTACTGGCACGTCGGAGACTTTCATGTAAGCGCATATCCAGCATCTGTTACAACGACGCATGTCTTTCCTCTAATGTGTACACAACAACGGACATATTCATCATAGATTGACCGATACTATGGACGTAGCTGCGTGCCTCAATGAGTGAACGGATTGAGATAGCCAATCTCAACCTAAAAACATACAGGCCCGACTCCGCATTTCCCAGCTCATCGGGACGAAGCAAGATCCAACTCATTCGATACCGATTTACACGTGAACTTTCCCGCCATAGATCCCTCCCGACGAGGAACTCCATGTAAATTGATGACATTATGCCTACTGCGCGGAGGGAGACCTTGGCTTGTATGCGCTAATCTAGCCACAAAGCGTCATCACTGAGTCTCCTATGCTGTCACATTCAATGGTGTTTCTCGCAGCCCACTCGCACGCGGTCGATCCAGGTGGGCAGTCCAGAACGCAAGACGTCTAAGTTTACTGTCAGTGAGGGGTCAAGCAGTAGTTGAGTACTTGGACGGTCAAAATAGTAGGAGAAGGAACGCAACTAGACAGTGATTGCTCTCCTGATGTATCTAAAGGGAGCAGATGAAGCAGCGGATAGAACTCGTACCCCAGGAATCTCGGCATGGCGGTGATAAGCCAGGAAAGGGTCGCCGTCCACTGCAGACAGATCGAGCCAGGCTCGACCATTCTGGATTGCGATTTCCATCTGATAAGGATTCAAGAGCCCCGGATTAGTTGCGCACTTTAAGGCTACACCCACATTGTTGTTGGGCGCAGTCAGAGTCGAGGTCCACGATGTTCCGGCAGGGACGTAAAACGTAGGGGTATCATCCCCATTGTTGTTGGCGCCTCCGCAGTATATTGCAAAGGAACAGGAGTTGACGACGCTCAGAGTTCCTGCTAGCGCGGTAGGCATCATGGCAAGCGCCGAGATGGCTATAATTTGCAAAATCTGCATGGTTACTGGAAGACTTGCTGCACTAGAGCTATCAAGCTGACGGAAAAAAGAGACTGGAGCTGGTTCAAGGCCTGTGAGAATGAGAGAGCTGTGATGAATCTCGTTAGATATCCGTCTGCCTTGCTTACCTGTCATCGTGGCTCGCATTGTCATATTTATACAAGCCACTGCGTCATCATCTGAACCTTCGATCGAAGTAGCACACGAGCCATTGCCGCCTACATTTAAAGGATGGACTTTGTGCGAACTATATAGACTGGGGTTGATAAGAAATTCAATCGTCGCCGCCACAGGTCTGGTCCGGATTGCCCAACCTGGAGAATATCGTGAGTTCAGAGTTCTGTACAAACTCGTCACCTCCTGATTTGGCGCATGTCACAGAAGGCAAGGGATATCATATTTCTGGTTCATGGCATTGAATTCATTAACTCGTAGATGAGTTACAAACAGTCATCGCAAGTTTCCTGATCGGATGACCTAAAGTCAATTCTCGAAACTTCCCGCACGTCAATAGATCACAGCCATTGTGACCGACTATTCCGCCCTGATAGTCCAACAATGCCAAGCTCGGACTCATCCACTCAATGGGGCCAACTCATAGGATATTCCCAAGTTTGTTTAATCCTCACGGTGCGCTATCGCTCCAAACATGCCTGCTTTCGTCCCATTCGAGTGAGCCAGCCCCGACAATCTTATGGAGTCCGACACTGCATGTGGCGGCGTCGTGGCCTCTGCGACGACAGCAGCTCCAGACATATTCCCAATGCTCCTCGACCTCGTCGGCACGATGGACCCGAGTCCATATCAGTGTAGATAAACTCTGACCGGGATGATCTGCCGATAGAATTAGTCTTGGTCAACCTCTCGCCTCACGCTCTACTTACAGCGACAATCCTTGGTCACAATGTCGTCTTCAGTGACCATCGCGGTACATTGGACGCATCTGTATTTCTCCAGAATAACTGTGACCTCTGCCTCGGTCGAAGCTGGAGCCGCGGCATCGTCGGAAACTTCAGTGTGACCAGAGCTCGGAGTATCGATCTGGCGATCATCTTCATCCGTACGATGGGCCTTTGCAGGAGCATTGCCGTCATCTCGCGACTTAGGGTCTTTAACACTCTCGTTGCCGGGCTGAGACACGGGGATCTTCGGATGACCGTCGTCGGTACCGTTAGTGGACGTGATATCTTCGGCGTTGCCGGTATCGCGCTGAGACAAGGGGTCGTTCAACAGACGATCGCTGCTGTCGTCGGGGGAGTTGACAGCCTTCACGGCGCTTTCATCGTTCGTGCTCTGATTCGGCTCGTCGATAGTGACTGAATCGGTGTCGGTAGCCTTGGTATCCTTTGGGGACTCGACAGCTTCTACGGTGCTTGCATCGTTCGTGCTCTGATCCGGCTTGTCAACAGTGACTGAATCGTCATTGGTAACCTGGGCGTCGTCGTCGGTAACCTTGGCATCCTCTGGGGATTCGACAGCCTTCACATTGCTTGCATCGCTCGGGCAATGATTCGACTCGTCAACAGTAACTGAATCGTCATTGGTAACCTCCGCATCCTCTGGGGATTCGACAGCCTTCACATTGCTTGCATCGCTCGGGCTCAGATGCAACTCGTCCACAGTAACTGAATGCTCGTTGGTAGCATTGCCGTCGTCTGGGTAAGAAGTCTCCTCTGCAGCGCTGTTATCGGTCTTGGGGCGCTTCTTTCTTGACTTGTTGAGCGTCTGACGAAAGAGCTTGCGCTTGCCACCAGCACGGAGCTTTTGGGTTGCTTCGGTCATGGATGCGTGGGTCGGGTTGGGGTCCATGGTGTTGCCCCCGTGGCGTTGTCGTTGAGGCGAGGAAATGTCTTTGGGGATCATCAAACCCTGTTCCGCCGGCGAAGACTCCGTGAGCGCGACCGGATGCGGTGCATCGGCGTCAGTCTTCTTTGGATGCATAATGTCGGCAGGGATGGAGTCAGGAGGCATGGTGTCAGACGGCGTGCAGTCCGACGGCGAGTCGGTGGGAGTCACGTTGTCGGCCGGAAGCATAGTGTCAGGAAGAGGTGTAGTCTCGGATACCGTGTTTACAAGGGCTATGTCGGCACCAGGAATGGTACCAGGCGGAGGCATGTTGTTGGGATGTTACATGCTCTCAGGATACTGGTCGCTGGTTTTTGCACGGTAGAGAGGCGACGAGTTGGTAGGACCGACACAATAGCTCTTTCCGACGTAAAGAAGAGTCTGAGAGGAGAAGTACTTTCTTCGCAGACTTGCTAAGCTGATTCGACACTGGTTTCAGAAGACGAGCATTGAATGCTCGAACGTGCCCCGCGTTGTACAGCAACCGACGCGTACCTTCCTTCACCACCAGATGAACAACAACATCCAAGCCGGACCGGAATGTTCAAGAGTTAGCTGAAGTGAGCAAGAACACCGGAGCTTAACAACGTCGTTACTTCCTCCTTATGACCGAGTAGAGCTCATTACCGTACCAGGGCCTGCTAGACTCAGGTAGTCGTAGTTGAGATGCAAATTCCGAACAATGGTTTACGTTCTGTTAACATTGTTCTTACAGGTAAACAAACCAATGTTAGAAATTTCCGAGTGTTTGAAATACTTTTCACGTTAGTTAAATAGCGATTAGGCGACTATATGATTGTTCATTCCTTGATTCAACAACTTGTTGTAATGGAAGGAACATGTATCTCGGGTTGTGGCTGTCTCGCGTTGGTCAGTCTGCACTGGGGCTGGTACGGTCACAGACTTTTGTGTTCTGAGCAGTTGCAAAACAATGCTTTGATTCCAGTCTGCTCATCCTGACTCTTGCTAAACGTATTATGCACATCATCAAACATGGCGTCGAGTGGTCTAGTATCATGCACGACGAAGGCGGGGGTACAATATGCGACCATATGAAGAGAACTCCGGAACTGTGCGAGTGTTTGGGTCATGTTGCTTCACCAGAAATTCTAGTCTGTATCATAGATCTACTTTCGCTGGGTGCAAAGATGTTGGAATAAGCGGGTAAAGAAACATGCTTTCCGCTTCATCTGGTGGTAAGCTACGTCGATAATGAGACGAGGCTCAAGTGCCCATCAGCGTACGTGCACCACTTCCCGATCCATGTCAGACGTATTTTCAATGCAGGCCACAATATTTGATTTGTTTAGAGCACTCGATAGTCAGCATGCGGTGATCTACGCCAAAGCTCACCATACCCATTGTTATGGTTAGCGGGTTCACTTCGATGCGGGTACGTAAGATGCGTATGGCGACCAGTGTGGATGGAGTGCTTGGTCAACTCGATCTGGCGATGGTGGCGCCAATGAGTGCTTGAGTGTGAGCACTCCTACTGTGCGTGATGTGAAAGTAGATACGCGCCTGGCACGGAGATAATGGCTAAAAGTGCATACAGCAAGAGGCCAATGCATTTCAAAATGTGCGAACTACACATTTATACTTATAGGAGTGGATAGACCGGGGTGGAGTGTTGGAAAAAGGGCTGAAAAAGGTCAAAAAAATGAAATGAGGTAGCTGCAAGCAAGTCACAACCAGTCGACCGAATCTCCATATCACGTTGCCATGCGGTGTGACGGCGACCTTAAATTGTTGCGCAGGTTCTTGAAATCACAGCTGTCCCCGCGTTGTGCTGCAAGCAAAGTCACAACCAGTCCAGCGAATCTCCTATCACGTTGCCGTGCGGTGTGACGGGGACCTTAAATTGTTGCGCAGGTTCTTAAACTTACAGCACGGCGGTTCGAACGGTAGGTCTCACTGTCGCCCGGATATTCATTTTGAGCTGGAGTTACCATTAGACCACGCGGCCTCTATTGTTGGAAGCAGGCGAGTTATTGGGCCTTATGAAGCACAGAGCTAGAACCAATGGGAGAAGCCGCACGTGACACCCATTGTCCGAACCTCCAATATTCTGACCACCCAGAGGCCACTTCTTACAGCAGACCCCACTCTGCAACCAGACCCTTACAGCTTGGGTACCTAATTGGAAGATTGAGCGGCGCCGCAGGCACGCTGTCAGGAGCAAGCAGCAAGTGACAGTGCCTTCAATTCGCCGTAAACAGCCCGACCACAGCCTACCTACTGACAGAGGCGACGCGAATTAGGCCTGGCAGATTATCAGGTGCGTAATCCTATTGATAGTCGAAACTGCCTGTCCACTGCCTATCATCAGTCTCATCTCGTCACATTCAGTCTGCACGATCGCATTCTCTGCCCTTTTATCCTGGGCATTAGCATCCTCGTTCCAAACATTGATTACAGCAGCGCCTTGTAACTTGCAGTTCGGTCCCAGAAGGCGAGGGCTAAAGGCGCATAAGTCACAGTCTTGGCTGTCTCTAACCGTGGTATATCAGGTTAGCTGGGCCTTCTCACCATAAGTTCTCCCGGCAATTACTTCTTCGAGCCGCACTTGTATCTGTTCCAGCCTTCATCTGGCATCTGTTGTCTCAGCAACGGCCCTTTGACACTAGCAAAAAGTCGAGATCACTAGGTACGTCTCTGCTTCGAGCGCTGTGGACCTCGTTTAATTTACATATAGCTCTCGAATGCCACTGTCGACTGCGGCTTCCACGCCTCTCCTATTTCTTATCCAAGCTCACGTTACGCTCTCCCTCCGGAGTCCGCTATTGAATACGTACGCAGTACTCGGTTGTCGCCACCAGACATCCTAGATACATTCTAAGTCCGAAAGACTCGACATGTCCACTTCGTCTCAAGAGTCGGGAGACAACAGGGCCGGTCCCTGGTCATACATAGGCTATCTTGAGGATCAGATCCTTGACCTGTCCACTCGAGTTGCCAACGGGAAAGCTATGCTGGGGAGCATGCCTGACATCGCACTAGCTACCAGGATTCGTGACGACTTGATTAGTCTTGTCATCAAGCAAGCAGATGCGCAACTATTACTGAGCACAATGGAGGCTCACAAGGGCTACCATGATTTTGTCCTAGCAGGAAGAGAAGAGATCGAAGCGTTATTCCTCCACAGGGAGACAGTCGACGACCTTGAGCCGAAGCAACCGCTAAAGCAGCTTGATATACCTGCTGTAATAGATGAGCTCAAAGCTCTCAGCAGTAAGGTGACTAGCTTACAAGAGGAGATAACGGCTCTCAAGGCCGGCAGGGACGATTCTCAAGTGAGCAAAACCCCCCCTAATACTCTGCTCACATAGAGAAGAGTCATCACGATTTTACGACGAACCGACTAACATCATGTGCCCTCCTTATTAGCCAGGCATCGCCCTGCAAGAAAAGAACCGGGTTGACTCGTCCTTAAGCACCCGAAGCGTTTCCAAGGCAGCAAGATTGTACCGTGAGTCTCCCCAACGCCGTCTCGAAGGAGCATCGCGCCACAAGAACAATCGACATGACTCTCCAAGGAAGAGACTCAGAGATGATGATGCGGGAAGTGAGCTGTCACCTTCCGAGTGTGCCAAGCCAAGAACAAGTAAGAGATTGATGCAGCAGCGCAAAGGCGAAAGTTGCGGCCGCTGTAGCAAGGGAATGAGTAGCGACACTTCCGCGCCCTGTGAAAGATGTGGCATCCGGCAGCACAAGGAGTGCCTGGAAACATTTGAGCTACTCCCATACCAAGAACGAGTGTATCTCTGTGCAACTTGCGAGTCTTACCGCGAAGAAACAATTGGGGGCATCCACGATTTCATCGACCAACATCGAAAGGAGAGACCTCCAACGGAGAGTGTGATGACTTTCTATCATCGTCACAAAGAGCCTATTATGGACCAACGCGCTGAGCCATGAGCTTTCAGGTACACATATCAGCCTTGCGCTATTTGAGTGGAGAGTGGAATGCAACAAGGGCGACAAGCCATCGCGCGATGGTTATGCAGGACGTTTCGGGTGTGGGTGTCGGTATCGAGCAGATATAGCTGGTATTGCTAGAAAGTGCAGTTGAAGATGGAGCTCTCTTCACTCGAGCCAGTGCGGCTGGCAGAAAATAAAACGTACGAGAAGACAGACCGCGAGTCTCACAGATCGATAGCTGTCCGAGGCTACCGACCGCCAACGCTGTGAGAATGTAATACAATCTAGGGCGGATGAATGAGTACCAATCGTTGCAACTCGTAGTTTTTTCCCTCGTGATCTACTTCTGCGCTCCACCAGGGCTGTTACGTGTCTAGTCATTTACGTCTGATTGCCTGTGCATCATACTTATGATTCTCTCTACTCCTCATATTTGGAGTCCGGATATCACAAACAATTTTATTCTCTTTATCGGATGTCGGCTTCGAGGCTCACCGTAATTGTGCGAGACATCGTCGCTCTTCTGGCCACGTGCGACGTTTACATGTAGCAATCACCGCATCCCACCTGAAGCAGCAAGTTGTAGACGGAGAAGCCGTGATATGGGGATGAAGTTCGTTTTACTCTTGCAATGTCTTACCTTATTGCTTGAAGTTGATATGGTATTCTCCTGTTGCCCCTGTGCTGCGTGGCCTCAACGGACACGAAATACTGAGTATCAACGGAACCTACGCCATCAGATCACCATAAGCGACGGCAGCATCGAGCACTGTGTGGACTCACGTATCAGTAGAACTAACCAGATAGGACACTTGCACTCCAGCCTGTCCCCTTTTCCGCCACTGATACATGTGGTCTTGTACGGCATCGCGATTTTGGCTTTGTACCTTCCAGACACACCTGCTTCCCAAACCTCCGCCGTAGACCCGCCTCAGGTACGTAACCCACGCACATTGCTCAACGCTCGCGATATTATCCGGCTGGATAGCGAAGAAGGCGATTCGGATAGTGGAAAAGAGGGGATGTCAGATAGTGGCAAAGAGGGTAATGCGAATAGTGGCGAAGAGTGCGATTCGGAGGGGAGCGAAGAAGGCAAAAGACATCTGTCGCGAGGGGTCGCCTCATTGCATCAATGAGGAGCGCTATGGCTTGCCACATCAGCGAGGAGCACTTTATACAAAGAGCGGTAACGTGCCAGCTTGAGCGTATGTATCTGCTCGTAGAGACATGTTTACTGCCTGGCGGCATTTTAAATTCCGAATTCTCTTATTTTAACACTTTTTTCCTTTTCTTGTTCTCAATTGCCATTAGTAACTCTTTGGTCGACGACGCTAACCCTCACTGCTTAACTTGAAACTCAGATGCGTTTATAGCTAGACTGTGTATATAATAAGCTCAAATACGTGTGAGGCCATTTTGCACACCGAGTATATCTTAACACTGAACTCAGTTAGGGTTTGCATGCATCAGCTACCCGTGCTGGTTGAGATCAATGAAGAGCCGGTCTGGCTGTCTCTGAATACAGGCCACGTTCACGGCCCAGACATAGCGACCAACGTACTTAATTTCGCGTGCATCTGACTGATAATAGGAAATTAACTTTACTGGTTCATCTCACTTTATTCTCGTCTCCGCTGTTAACGGCCCTAGAGTTCGCATTCCTACCTACTTATACATGATCCGACATTCCGACGTCCCTTAGACTCGGTGCGTTTGAGCTAGACTTGTATCCCACTGCCCCATATCGAGTCAATAATTACTCTTTATAGCTTGTTTGCGCATGTTTCGGGAGTCTTAAAACATGTTTCTAGAGCACTTGCTCTTGTGAACAAAGGAAATGACTCCCGAAACTTTCTCAAAGAGGTAGAAAATAACACCAGAAGCTACTCACCGACCAAATATTCAGTCCAACCTTCGTACCAGACCTGACCGGTAATCCAGCATGATACACACCCCGGTGTCCGGTATCGTTCTGATGGAAGTTCTCCCAGAAAATGGCAGATCCCTTGATAGGCTTGAAGATCACACCTTTGTACCCGTCCCTCTCTTCTTCCGTGCACGCAATCACGTCGCACCATCTCTCATCGCCCGGGTGCGGCAGAAATGGGAAGTTAGTTCCGCCTCCAGTGCAGTTCGCATCGAGATAGGTCATGAACGTCGTGGGCCGGTTGCCCTGCACGCTATCCTCATCCCAGTCGAAATGGTAGCTATAGAATCCATTGACGCCGTATCGCTGGACCAGCAGGGGCTGGATAGTCGTGTTCCTGTTCCGCCAACCCTGGAACTCGCGTGCTCGCTGTGCGATGCGGCGCACCACGGGGTCTTCCGAGTCCGCGTAGGCAGACTCAGAACGGCGCATTTTTGTGTCGACAAGTGAATCTTCCACGCTACTGTAGACCATGGAAGGTTGATACTTGTCTTTGCTGGTTTCGAGCAGATAGTCAATCTCTTCCTCGCTGACGAAATTTCGAATGTAGATAATGAGGGGATCTGTCGAGAAGACTTGAGCACTGTATTGATGTCTCTTGTGCATACTCTGTGAAGGAGCGATCTGATCTAGTAGACCCGATGGAATGAATTGTTGCAATGACTTTGAGATACTGAAGTCTGGATTGACTGAACCCAAAACGAAGCATAAAAGTCCGACGATGGGTATGAGCAAATAGTGCACCGTAGATCCACTGGGACTTGTTTTTGAAGTCATCTTGACCTGTGGATGTGGGGTCAGGCTCCTTTACTTATCAAGACGATTGAGAATGAAGTATTTGGAGAAGGAGGGGAAGAGGGAGGGAAAACATGGGGGCATTTATATCCTTACATGTTCCACAACAAGTGGACGTGCTATTAGTACCCATGCTAAAAGACCCGTGATCTCCCATATTATGACCGCATGCTGAATTCTTCGGAGCTTATCATCGTATGCTGTCAACTGTTTTTTTTTTCTCTCTTTTTTTCTTTTTGGACAGATCAGCCATTTACACAGGTAATCATGGTATCTAGGCAACTTCCTTTCGCGCCTGACAGTTGTTGAAATGGCACAGAAATTCTGAGATCATTCAATAAGACCTTTCATGGCAGTCACGGTCTGAAGCAGGTTTGATACACATTGCATGGAGTAAAGAGAAAGAAGCGGTCATCAGAGCCTTTGCATTCGCACCAGAGCTAGGGAAACCTTTAAGGGCAAAACCTGGCCAAGGCCTATTCCGAACATGTATCTAACCCCTCAAGTTGCACCCACACGAAACAACAACCCTGATAACTCATTTCATCCTCCACCCATCGGTTCAAAGTCATTCGTCATCCATTCATTGACTCATATAATTTAAGCTTAGTTGGCGTCCTAGAAGAGCTGATGTGAGATTACGTTCTTGATGCTACAGAAGCCAGTATACGTACAGGAATGACGGGGTTGACGGCGCCGTTGGGGGTGGGGCACTGGGTGATTGTCAGTTAATATCGCTGCTTTCCGTCGAGGAGGCAGTTGACTTACGCCAGGCTATTGATGGCAAAAGTGTCAGTGTCTCTGTGTTAAGTAGTAAAATAGCTATCATAGGACATCATTCAAGCAAGACTCACTCCCTAAGGGTCAAAGACGTTAGCACTCAAAGGTGATACAAACATGTTTTTGCAGAGTAGACTTACTTGGGGCTAAAAGAAACCAATGTTAGAAATCTGTGACGAAGTTACTGTGATTTCAGTGGCGGTAAGATGAGCTTACACGAGGGCTCTGTATGGATCGTTAGCTATATCGTCAAGACACAAATGTTTCATGAGACTCACTCTGCCATCAAGAGAACCGGGGTCGCGGGAAACGAGGTCTTCACCAGACACGCAAGCATCAGGAGCAGGGGCAATGACGCCGGCGCTGACGATGGAAGCTAGGAAGAGGGTGAAGATGGTGGTGAACTGCATGTTTGCGGTTGTTGTTTTGGAAGTCGAAACTTGAAGAGGGTAAAGATACTGCTGTAAGATGATGATGAGATGAGGTGCTTAGAAACCGTTTCTTGTTGTTGCGGAAGATGGCGTATTTATCATTTTCTGGCCTTCATATCTGCTCCCTGATGTCTTCCAGATTTCAAGTCGAAGGTCACCGCTCACGGTGAGTTGCACAGTAAAGCATTGTGCCCCAGTCCAGGCTGTTCCGGTTGATCACAACATCCATCCATCTACCACATCTACGAGTAACATGCCTGCTGTATCTTCCCCTGTGTTTGTGAAGCTCCATCGTGAGCATGGAAGTGATGATCCCCCACGATATGTTCGGTCTCTGAAAGCTGCGGTACCCGATCGCACTGTAAGCTCCATAGAACAGTCCTCACCGGCGATATTGAACGTGCACAACCATGGTATTTTCGATCATGTGCGATATCTAATACAACCATCAAGGATCAGGACGGAGGCAAAAATAATACTAGTACTATATTGTGGACCATCTACCTTGCCGAGCTTGCGTGTATGAGAGGATGTCTGGTTGAGTTGCTCTCTGTACAAGCCTCCCCGCCTTCTCCAACCAACGAGAACTGCAGGCAAGAATAGGAAGAGCGCCGGCCAGATTTCAAACTTTCACAGCCATTGCTAGGATAGACTCACCCCAGTAGACGACCCGGCATTCACCCTAGTCCGACAGCGAAAACAATGTCGCCGTCGAACCGAACTTCGCCGATGCTAGTTTCTGACTGTCGAGGTGGTGAGCAAAAATAGTGGGATACTTTGGACCTTTACAGCTTGCCCACCAGGGCCTTGAAATACTATACTAAGTATAGTATTGGCCTAATACTATACTAAGTACTGAAAATCTAGTACTTTACTAAGTAGTACTTAGTAAATACTATATACTAACTTAAAATGAAAATAAGTGGGGCCGATAGGCGATAAGATAGGCGATACGAATTTTTTTTTAAAAATGAAAAAAAAACTAAAATTAAGTTTTTAAATAATATTAAATTAGCTTTAAGTCCGATTAACGCCGGATTATATGTTTTAATATCGTAATTTTACGTTAAACTTAATTAAAATGACCGATTATTAATCCGGCTTTTCTTTAGTTTATTACTATTAAATATTAATAATATTAATAATATTAATAATATTTTTAAAAAAAAAGAAAATGTTTTAAATAGTATTAAATTAGGTTTAGATCCGATAAACTCCGAATAATATGTTTTTATATCGTAATTTTACGTTAAATATAATAAAAATATTTAAAAATTAATTCGGGTATTATTTAGCTTAATATAGTTAAGTATTAGTAATTTAATAATTTTAAATACTTAAATAAAGCTTTATATAGCCGGATAGTTATAAATTTATAAAACAAAAGAAAAAATAATATTTAATATTAAGCTATAATATATAAAATATTTTTTCCAAATTAATACAGCTTAAGTTCGAATTTTAATTAATTATTTTATATATTTTTTAAAAATTCTTATTTCTATTTTTAAGAATTCCCCGGTCCCACTTTATTTCTAAATTCGGCTAGTACATAGTACGATTTTACTTAGTAATTACTAAGTAAAAAAAAAATCCGTACTATACTATACTATACTAAGTATTACTTAGTATAGTACTAAATTACTAAGTAATTTATCAAAGCCTTGTTGCCTACCACCACTAATTAGATATTCGACTTCTGCCTTAAGTTGCACCGTATTCTAACTATTCTAATATTAGAAAAAAGCTTGTCTTTTACTGCCTTATAAATATCTACTATTAAGTATATTAGCCTTGCGTTATTGCGTTAAATGCAAATTGAGGTCAAAATCGAGTATTCAAGTGGTAATAGTGGGAAGGTTGCAAAGTATCCCACTATTTTTGCTCACCACCTCGACTGTCAGAGCCCACTACCTCCGCCTATGCCCCGGGAGCGGACTTTTGTAAGAAACTGCAATCGCCAGGATACATACGATAATGCCTGTAATAAGGCTAGATGAGTGGCTCGGGTGGCGCCGCCGACGCGGTTGGAGATGGCGCTAAAAGGGCCTTGCAGGGGCCACTTCGGCTAAGGCACATGCTCCACCCCAGGTTACATTTGTGCGGATCGCAACATCTAGATTCTACACAGTTACGACGTCATGTAGAATGTGTTTTCGTCTTTTTTCAAATATTGCCCCATGATCCATTTGCTGACGAAGTCTGGTACTCGGAATCTGCCGACACAGCGACCACCAGTCGAGCCAGTGAGCAACGAGAAGCGGAGAGGCTGGCGGGGCTGTTGTGGCAGATTACCCATGCCCGTTGATCTACGTGGCCCGATATCATGAGACTGCCGTAACCTGCAATGGGGAGCGGCGAGACCAAAATGGCTTTGCTAAGGTAAGCGAGGAAGCACCATTGTCGTTATCAATGGTCTACCCCCGTCCGGGCCAGGGACTTCGGATTGTACGGGATCTTGCATGGTCGACTGCATTGGTATGTTGAGGCCGGGTCGAGGGACCAAGCTTGGGCGGCGGTGTTTGGCGCTGGACAGAAGTTATGCGATTTTGCCGTACGTAGTGGATTAACGACAGGCAATGGCGATCACTCAAATGGTCTCAAAATGGTGCCCGACAGCAGCACGCTATCATTCACGCGCCTTCTTTGAGAATTCTATTGTACCAGGGCAGCTATCGATGGTCACCTGATCAGATAGGCAGTCATGTCTGTTTGGGGGCGGAGGGGGTTGATTTGCGGATGATAACAGGAAGCATCACGAGTGTTTATTAGAGAGGTCCCAAGTATGGTCTATCTAATTGAATATGGGAAATTTAGAGATTGGTGGGAGATTAAAACTAAGAAGGTGACTAGATATGGGAATGTTTCAATTATTTGTACGTAAGTGAGCTGATATTCTGTGAGCTTGGCTGGAGGTGAGCCAACGAGGGTCCCGTCGAGTAATGTGCGTCTGGCAATGTGGTTTTACAATACTATTATCCTTTCAGACTTTGAAACGGTGATAGAACTTCAAGTGTCTCGAATTGCAATAGCGTTATGCACATCGTAATCTCTACATCCACGAGAGTGGTTATGAGGTTGGACTGTTGCGAATTGCAAAGAGCACTTTAGTCTTTGATCATATTAAAATCATATAAAACTCGGAACAGCTGATGCTGGGCCGTCTTGCATCTCTGTGAAGGAGGTGACATTGCGAATTCAGGCGACAATGATTGATACGGAATAGTCAAAAACCGTGAGTCCCTCACATTGAAGCATGTGTTAGCTGCTTAGTCTGTAGCACCTCCTTGTACATAGCCAAGCCTATCGTACAGTGGTTGGAGCCATCAACAAGGCGGGTATATGATCTCCAAGTAGGTTTCTATTTCATCCTGATCGAGTGTCGGTCCAAACAAGACTTGGTCGAGGAAGACTTTCATGCAGTGTTCCATGTGCGGCTCTGAAACGGCTTCAGCGTCTGTTGTCCACCTACATGATGACAGTTAGTAATTACTCCTCTGAACAAGAGCTGCTGTTTTGACCTTGTTACAGGGGCTTCCAAGATGATAAGCAACATCTGGAAATGATGAGAAGAAAAAATCAGTCAGAGTGTTACGTACCCCCGCACCAAAGCACGAGTCAGCTTCTTGAACATGAAGAGACAATGTGTGGCATGCCAACGTCTAGTGGTCCAGACGGTTCTGTTGACGGAGCCGATAAAATCAGCATCATATGTGCCGTACTTATCGGTGTCGTTGGCGTGGTACTTGGTGTAGAACTGCCACTGGCCGGTTTCCATGAATTCGTTGGTGAGCTCGCGATCGTGGCACCGCGGAGGGAGCCAGGCGGTGACTAGCATATCAAACTCGCAGCCCCTCGCTTTCGCCTCTTCAGGTGTCTTCCCGCAGGGTAGCGCCTCGAAACGTTGCGTCCATGATAACGGCCCTGATGGATAGGTCTTATTGTCGGGAGTAAGGGACTGATAGTTCAGATTTGTTCGAGGCGGAACGACGAAGAGCCAGATGAGGAGGAGTACAACAACGAATAGCACATTTTGGCCTATGACAATCCACCACCAAAACGGCCGCTTTGGCTTTGGTGAAGGCGAGTACAGAGGTTCTTCGCCCAAGAGGCCGTCGGTAGCCTCTGGGTTTGGGTCAGCGTCGTCTGTTACTTTGACCTTTTCGTATTGCATTGTAAAGTCCAGGGCAGAAGACGTGAATCTCGTCAGAGGAGGACGAAGAGACAGCACCATGCTATCAGGAGTCGGTAACTTCTCCCGGGCCATGAAAACTGGACTGCCATTAGACTCCTCAGTGCAAAGTCCTTTCAGGCCTTCATGTCGCGGGGCTGAAGACGGGGAGCACTTACGATCCACATACCCCATTTGATGGATGCCTACAGAACTTTCCATGCGCCTACCAGTCGTGTTCGGATCCTGGTCATGGATGCCCTTTCCTCTTGGAGAAAGTAACTGCCAATCTGCAACTTTACAGGGACTTGAGTGATAAACGGCAAAACTGGTAAACGCTATCAGGGAGGAGTCATGTGCTTGCAAGCGTCATAGCGATAAATGTGAAGCAGATATCACCAACGATAGCCCATGTAGTCAATGTTTGCTTACTTAAGACGAAGTCCGTGAGGTACCTACATAAGCGATATCTTCCCCACTGCTCTGGGTATTGTCTGATCGAATCGATGGTGCACAGTTAAAGCCAGGATTAGCCCAGTATCCTGGTGAGACTAATCCATGATTACATCCTAGACCTATGCATATCGGGACAGGGTCGGTTAAGCTACTGCATTCCCATGAGTCTGCCATTGGTTTGGGTTACATTTAAGATAGCAGGGGTATGAGAAGTACGGTAGGTACTTAGCACATATACGAATTTCGAGGGACTTTCATAAAAGCCGATATGGGTGGTTGTATTTATTGCAATAACGTCATACTAGTCCCTCTATGGAAAGTGTAATTCAATACGGCAGCAAACCTCCGCATGTGCGGCTCTACAGCATAGCGCAGCATGTCAAACCTCTTATGCTGGAGTCTTGGACCTATCTGACAGCTACACAGAGAGACACCACCTCTTCATTGTCCAAGAGAGCCGAGTCCTGATTCCACACAGAGTCGACAGCATGGGAAACAAAGAGGAAGAAGAAACACTCCTTCGCGCCGAGGAATTCAAAGCCCAGCGAAGGACTTGGGCGCCTCACAACATCCTTTTCGCTATCTCTGTCCTTCTGAATATCTTGTTCGTCCTTTTCAACATCTCGCTATGGGCTCATGAAAGGGTTTCAAGCCTCAAGTCCTCATACGATGAGGGGTTTTCAACAGATCTCGGTACATGGTCATGATCAGCAGTGTCTTCAATCTAGATGGTGAATGCTTACAGATTACATAGGGCCTGCCAAAAGCCAAATCGAGCTTGTAACCCGAAGTTTCACAGGCGGTGTCAACCTCGACGCGGATGGAAGTTTCAATATGGACCAGACAGGAAGTGAATATATCGGGGAACCAAGTCCAGAGGTTGATGCTGCGTGGGACGAGCTCCTCTTAGGTTTGTTCGAGATCGATGAACTGTCCAATGAACCGTCTGACATGTTGTCAGGTCTGAACCTCGATTTTGACACGTCTCAAGCGGATTTGGGAGACACAACATTTAGATGGCCCGAATCTGGCTTCTACTTCAGCGGTCTCGATGTATATCACTCGTTGCACTGTCTAGTATGTTTTTACCCCTCCGCATTACGATCCTCTTGTATTGATATGTTTCACACAGAATCGTCTTCGACAAGCCATCTACCCAGACTACTACATCAGAATGCTCAATCTTCCGCACAGTCCAGCCAAGGCGGAACATATAGGCCATTGCATCAATCACATACGGCAGGCGCTCCAATGCCACGCAGACTTGACGCCGATGGAATGGAAACTAGTCAATGAGGATAAACTGATATTAGACACGAGTACACCTCACACTTGTCGAAACTTTGATAAAATCAATGAGTGGGCGGTAGCGCACCGGACAGACTTCATGAATATCAAGAGCTGGCGTAATGCTTCGTTACAGATTGTAGATTAATTAGCTAGCCAAAGTCGGGAACCTGCCTATCCGAGTCCTCAACAATCTCCAAGATCTCAACTATCAATAACCACGCATCACGACGTATAGCTCAATTGACAAGCTTCACCACGATGTCTTCTTTCCAATAGCACATGTGGTATAGTTCTTTCTAGTTATGGTGAAGCCTGTGAGTCACACTTTAAGGTGATGACTCTCAGACACATAAGACCTCGCAGACTTTGTGGCGCTTCGAATCCTAGCCTTCTGGTTCCAGATATTGGCCCTGCAGCGGTTTCATTGATAACGAGCTGCTGTGGGAGAATTGCAGCGCTACGATCTCGTGGTTCGGGAGCACGCGAAAGGAAGCAATAATTAAAACATTTAACTCGTTTTAGCAAGTTATGTTGATCTGCCTATGTACATCATGTTCTTATCGTGCATTAGCACACCAGATCGTCTACAGCTAACCGAAAGCTCTATAAGTTTTGTGTTTGATGGTTAGGCGTCTCGTCGCAACCCTCGTAGCCCGTGAAGAGCACGTAGGTACTGAGTATGTGCTGTCTAAGCGACGCGATATCACATCTTGACGGGGAGTATGATAATTCATATCAAGCCTCACTTAATGTATCCACGGATGTATTTCAGCTGCACGGCTCTGGTCACACATATCCATATCTGTGCCTGTCTGGGGATGCAAGAAAGCGACCGGCGAGGTGACAGTTCTATCGACAACATCGGCGACAGTGATGCCACGATTCGAAAGGTATTACCAGACCCGCAACACGCTTGAGAGCAACATGTTGATGGGCATCAGCACAGAGGTGAATCTTTTTCCAGTTCCCTATGAGTTCTGGTTATCAAGTTGTGCTACGAGAGCGATGTCATGAACGTGCCTTAATTACCATTTTGGCGGGCCGTTGAGCTGCGCTTTTGCTGCTCTTGGAAGTTGTTATTTGTGCGTTCCTATCGCTCCTCTATTCTAGTTCTCAAGGGAGCAAATGCTGGGGAGCCAGGCCTAAGACCATGCACAATGTATGACTAAAGTCTAGGAAAACAGTCACGCAGAATTGAAGCTCCGTTGGAGTCTTTCAACATCTCGAATGCATATGCTTGGTGGCTCTTCGAAGCGTAACTGACAATCACATAATAGTAACCACTGATACAAGCTGGCAAGGGATTCATTATCTCCATATGATGAGATCGTTCTTCATCCCACCCCGCCATAGTTCGTATGAATCTTCCCCGCCAGACTAGATAGCAACCACGTAATGAGCACTGTCCGCAGCGACTACACCTGCATGAGCACTGCATTTTGTCGTACGACGATTACGCAGTCATTGCCCCCCGCGGCGGACGTGAGAATGAGACAACGTCGTCTTAAGAGGGGGCCTCTGTTGCACCTCATCTCAATCTTTGCAGATTTCTTGATTCTCGGCTGTAATACTCCCCCGAATGTGATTCGCACGCTTATATCGCCGTTGGGATATAGGCCTGACAGGGACCAGCCTTTCAAGTTGTTGGCCGTTCATGACTGTATCTTTGTATCCAGTCGCCCTGATGGTCTGATTTGCTCTTTATACGCTTGTAGTGCGATAGTGGCGCTGACGATTGGACTTCGTGGTCCAGGGTTTGCCGAGGCTTACGATTGCATTATCTCCGTCCTCCGAGCCTGTGGATCTGCTCTACAAATACAATAGCGTACATTTTCACCGGAGCTAGTAGCAGCCGCCGCTGTTGCAAATAGATAGGCGAGACAAGCATTGTAGAGCACGCCTTTTATGTACATACGGTCATGGTTATCCTTGCACATACATTCGCCGGGGCAGGGAAATCAGGGTATGTGCTTTTGTGGACACCGCAACGGAAGCCCGACTAGGGTTTGGTATGCTGGATATGCATGAACGTGAGTAGGTACTCGGCTGTGCTGGTCTACATCCTATGATATCGTATGCTGAAGTTGATAGCTATTATCGATGTAACAAAGGTAGCATAGTCGAGCGCGATGACTGAGTCGTTTAACGCGTGAAACCTTGTTACCTCACCTTAACATGGCGTTTGGCCATTTTGAATATGGCATATCCTCCACCGCCACAGAGCCATATCAAGACCATTTTACGCCTGGTTAAAAACTAGCTCGAAATCAGTTAGCACTTATTAATCTATATCATGTGTGACCTTCCAATCCTACATTTGCTAGGATTGAAAAGACTTACCGCCATACATAAATAAAGTAGGCGAGTAGGATGTCGAAATGTCACTGTGTGAGAACTATCCAATCGAGTGCTGTTCCAGCAATAGTATCTACAGGGTTGACCTACAGGGTTGACCTATCGATATATCTCACCAACAGCTCAAGAGACAGATCGCGACCATTGTCCAATAAAACGTTTATGCTTGTTGCGGAGTAGATTGCAATACAGTATTTATTGGTGAAGTATCGTAGGTCAACCCTGCATGTGCTGTTGCTGGGCCCGGGACAACACTCGAGGGGATACAGTAGCGCTCGCTTGAGACGTTCGTCGTTCTTCATATGCCGCGTCGCGTCGTTGTACAAGTCTTTATCGGAATCGGCACAATGCTGTCTGCCACTTGTCGCCCATGACAGTCCTTTCTACACACGTGGGCATGTATTCTGCCAGATCGGAATATCTCTTTCGATGCACTTTCACAGTAATTGAATGTTGAGACTCAGATCAGATTCGAGGTGCTCAGTAAACTCCGATCGGCTGAATGTACTCGACGATGGCGCAAGATGGTGACTCGAAGATCATCTTAGCCATCAAGCAACATCGCCCGGCTCTGCTTGTAATAGCGTCACAGATACTCGCTGCTACGCTCAATGCTGCCGCCAAATATTGTGAGACGCGACCTCGGCCGATCCATCCATTCCTAATTCTGCACATCAGAATGCTTGTGACGGGCCTCGGTTGCCTAAGAGTCCTCCTCACAATCGATTTACCACCAAGTGTAGCGTTCTTTGGATCACGAGAGGTTCGAGGCTACATCATATTAAGAGCAGTCAGTGGTACTGTCAGCGCCGGTGGATTCTTCTGTAGGTGATATCGAATTTCTATCCCATCTCTTATCGCAGTTCACTGCGAACAAACAACAAGAAACGCGATAATGAAAAGTTGATTTACTGATAGCAACGACGGCACAGTCTCGATGTTATACTTGACACTGAGCGAAACGACTGCGTTAGCTTTTTTGGGCCCTCTCGGGTCACTAATCTTGGCTAAATACCTATCTCTTGGCACAATCCAATGGGTTGACCTCGCCAGCGCTCTCGGTGCTTTCATCGGCATCATACTAATCATCCAGCCACAGAGCCCATTTCAATCTATGGATATCGCTACTGACAGCAGCGCGATGATAACGGATCATCTTTATGGGTTGATTTGTGGCGCACTCGGGGCGTGTGGGGGAATGGTACGTATTCCGTTACTTGCTGCCATAGATGACTCGACGACTGACCTATTACCAAGGTGGTATTGATGTCTATCCGTCAGATCGGAACGAGAGTCCACCCAATGACGAGTATCAATGCCTTCGCATGGGCTGTTGTTGTCGCTACTGGTGTTGCACTTGCTTGGAAAGGAGATCTGATTTGGCCAGATAGTGTTTTCATATGGGCCTGTCTAATATATGTCGGTATAAGTGGCTTCTTCATGGTAAGAGTAGTCCTGCTTCTGACTTATATGTGTACTAACGAATATCAAAAGGAATACCTTGTGACACTTGGATTATCTGAGGATAAGACATCGGTTGCCACGCTGATGATTTACACCCTCATGATATGGTCCTTAATCATTGACTTCGTATTCTTCCAAGTCGAGATGACTACATGGGTAGTAATTGGGACAGGCATGATAATAGGTAGCCTGTCCTTCGTTACTATCTCAGGAAGTGCCGGAGGGGGCAAGGATAATAAAGATTCATTTGGTGAAGAGCATTACGGCGAAGAAATGGTGCACTTGGATTCAGAAGTTGCTTAGCATAAGAAGGTATTACAAGGTTAATAACTCGAATGCAATATAGAATGGCGGCGAAAAGATCACTACGACTGGACTTGTCTACAAATGCATCTGGGGCATTGTCTACGAACGCAACATCGATCGTCTTCTCACATGGGCATATCCGCCGCAATCAGATAATGAACAACCAGGAGTGGAACCTAAGCGATGGAAACGCTGTTTTTGATACGATAGGCCGTGTCTCTTTGGGCTGACTGTTCTGACATCGTATAGGTGCTAGGTTATCCTGCTGGACCTTCGCGTATTAGGTACTGCTCGTATGACAAGCTAATTAGTCTACAAGACCGCTGAAGAGATCTCCAAACCCATGTCGCCTCCGCGCACCTACATATGTACACAGGTCTGTGCGAAGTTCCTATGTGGCGCTATGGAGACTGCGAAGAAGTTTCCGTATCGAGATTAGATTCGGATATGAGTCCTATCACCAGTAGTGTTACACAGGGTCAACAAAAAGGCTCCAGAATATCGAACACGACAATACATACTTGCATGATCTCGGCAACGGCGACCCGTAGTAGTTCCCAGGATCGACCGAGACGCGTCGGAGACAACAACCGACGTCGGTATTAAGAGCAGATAACTGAATCCCTGCCAGTTCAGGGACAAGGAAGACTTAGACCAGCGCCACACCGATACTTGTCAAAAGTACACTGCAGCCAAGACGGGAATATTGCAGATCTGCATGGATAAGTCCCGGTTAGTGCAGTACAGGTTGACCCCCTGTTAATTTTTCCTAGTAATTCACTGCATAGCCGAGATACACTACCCTACAGCGGAAATTTTTGCAGTATAACGCCGGTACTAGCTTAGTACTCTATTTTATTTAGAAAAAACATATATACTTTTTTTAGCTAAAAATAATAGTAATAATAAATTTATTAATTTATATATATGCCGTTAGCGAAGATAACTTTTTCGATTTTTTTTATATATATTTATTATTAAATTATATAGAAAATTTATAAAAACTGCTTTTTAAACCTTTATTATTTATTAACGTAGTTAGTTATACGATAGTTTATTAATATATTCGTAATGTTTTTATAATTAATTTTTTATTTATAATTAAACGTATTCGATCGGGTTTAAATTTAATAAAGAAAAAAGCCACTTAAGGATTTAAATATACTTTTTTATAAAGTTTTCGACCGTAGTTTTTATAGCGTATTTAAATACTTTGTTTTATATAAAAATTAACTCCTTTTTTGCCGTTAAGCGTACAAAACGTAGCTATTTATCGATAAAAAATACTAAACGTTTACGGTACGAATTACTGTTAATAATGCCTTAATTTTTTTTTTAATATAACGTAGGCCTTTTTTTTAAGCCGTAAAAAAACCTTTAAAATTTTTAGCCGTAAAGCTTGCAATATTTAGTTATAACGTAGTTATCGAAAAGTTTTTCGCTTACGTAACAAATAACGTATTGTTTTTTATAAAGGCTTTTATAAACTTAAATTTTGTCCGTTTATAATATAAAATATTATTACGTTAAAATAAAATAGCAAAATTAGTAATAAAAAGCAAACCGTTTTCGTCGATTTGTTTCGTTTATAAAAAGTTTTTAATAAACAAAATAACGCTTAAAGCCTTAATAAATAAAAACGGCGGCGATAACCTTTTCGGTATATTTTATATTAAATATTTAAATAGTAAAAGTTATTTATTTTATTTTCCGAGTTTTTCGGCTTTACGTAACGTATTATACGAACTATTTTTTTTTTTAAATAATAATTAAAAAAAGTCTAAAATCATAACAAAGTCGGTTTTTTCGTATAAAAAAGGTATATCGGATTTATTTTTTAAAATATTTAGTTTAAATACGTATTTAGGCCTAAAATAAGCTTTTATCGTTATATAAAATAATAATTTATATACGATTTTCTTTTTATAAATAAAAAGTACCTCGAGTTATAGTTATAAAAAGCTCGGAATAGCCTTAAAATAATAAAAATATAGTAAAAATAGCCGTTTAGGTCGAAAAAGTGCCCGAAGACAGAATTTATAAAATGTATTAAGTAATTTGCGGATATACCGCTATTTCGCGCCCTACTTAATTTGGGTAATAGGGAGAAAGGCGGTAAAACCGCAGTACATAACAAGGTTAAATTAATAGGGGGGAAACCTGTATACGCGGACGCCCGGACAGAGCCGAGAGAGCCGGAGTTCTGTCGCAGTAATTACGGACTCTTTGCAAGTATCTTGCGAGGCATCGGCGACTTTCAAGGATTCAACGGGACATCCCGAGATCCCCAGGGCGAAGAGGCTATAGCCAGGATGTCCCACGTATTACACTTCTCACACCCTCGTGTCTATCTACAACAAAGACGACCATGCTGCATCAGGAAGGCTAGCCTCGGCTAGCCATGCTCGCTGTTAGCACAAACGTCGTGTCGAAGAGGATCAGGAGATTTTGATGTCACTTATAGAAACCGGATGTACGGAGTACTAGGATTTGACAAGCGATCACGCATTCCACGACACAATACGAGCCTGTATCGCGTGACGAATCTTGATTAGTGACGACGTCTTTTGGTGGGCAATTCGTTTCACCAGCAGGCTTAGCTGCTTGCCAGGACTATCAAAACTCCTCATGTGGCACAGTGAATAGCCTTGCTTGTCCGGGCAGATAGTTGCAAGGAGTGAGAGAGGACGGAGTCAGATGGTCCTCAACTGGTCCATTCTGTCCCGCGGATATCCCATTGCTCGTCTGTACTCGTTATTTCACGTGGTCTTACAACGTCTTCTAGTCACCGCCAATTTCTCTTCGCATCATTACTTAGCCTACAGTTCGTCGACGACCAAAATGCCGTCTAAAGAGCCCGTCTACGAGCCAGTCGAGAGGCTCTCGGGAGACACCGAAAACGAGGGCCTGCTTCGACATTACACGGCCACCGCGAGAACTCAGCGCTGGTCCAACATCGGCTGGATCTTGTGCCTTGTTGCCATTGTTGTCACCAACGGATTCTGGATGAGCATCTACTCATCTCAACAATCTCAAAAGAAGAATTATGATCCCAACAACCTAGCCGCGCACGAGTTCTCAGTGCTCGAGCCTTACGAGTTCAGCACGCCCTATTCGGAGGGCAATATCAGTGTGCAAAACGCTCTTTGGAGTGAACTCTTCCCCGGTAAGTCTTCTTCGCTCTGACATCGGTCTGTGGCATTACACATTCTAACGTGCTTCGCTCCCATAGTCGGTGGCGGCGCGGTCAAGGTTGACAAACAATGGGCTATTGACAGCAACCTGAAGACCACCCAGGGTTATGCGCCCGACGGAAAGGCGATCTACGTCGTTGGAATGTACCATCACCTTCACTGTCTTGTAAGTCAAGAGGTCAT
This sequence comes from Xylariaceae sp. FL1019, assembly GCA_022578705.1. NCBI lineage: Eukaryota > Fungi > Ascomycota > Sordariomycetes > Xylariales > Xylariaceae > Xylariaceae sp. FL1019. Next base: position 1,129,477 of record MU391926.1, read on the forward strand.
TCGCATAAACTTCCAAACACACTTTTACTGACTCATTCCAGACTGTCATTCGCACCAGTCTCTACCTATATCATTACGGCCTGGAGCAGGTGGACCCCTGGGCTCACATCCCTCATTGCATCGATGCCCTCCGACAAGCAATTCAATGCCTGGCTGATCCTACTCTCGGCGGTATTGGCACCACTCACCAATGTCGTGACTTCCGCGCCCTCAAGGAGTGGACTTTCCAGAATGCTTACACCGAGTACATTGACAACCCTATCGATACGATCAACCAGACTTCTACTTAGATTGACCTCAGCATGAGCCATGCTGCATGGACTTCTGGTCTCGACCTGGCCGGTGTCTTTACTTCACGCTAGGTTCAGTCCCTCTGTCGAATGGTGATGCCTATAGCATGCTGCATGACCATGTTCAGATGTTGGCGTAGCTCGTAAGCTGGGTGATCGGCGATCTGTGCAGCAACACCACGACCTCTTCTGGGACTGATGATGCTGGGAACCAAAGAACACAGTAGGAGAGCTAGCCCACTTAAATGGACAATATATACTTTCTCTATCCTCCGTTTTGATCTTGGGACTGTTGGAAAACTGCCCCGCACTTGCGCCTTCCAGTTGACATGTTGAGAGTTTGGCTTGGGTTTGTGATGCGAGTATTCGTGAACCCATATATGAGTCAGAACCTCGTTCCAGATCAGTATTTTATAAAATCCTACACAAGGAGTCGCCTTTCGGTACCGAATATGCATGATCATGACTGTTGATGTGCGCATGCTTGACCGCTCTCCAATACTTATCTATATGAGACATAACTATGCAAGACGATGAACAGCAAACTTTCGCGTGATCCTGTCTTCGCTCTCCTCCGAATTGATGACTGTGCTCCACGACGTTCCCGTCATCTGACCAACTTCATCCCACAACTGCTTCCACGAGTCTTCATCAAGTACATATCTCTCCCATCCCGCGATCTTCGGTCCGCCATTCTGCCCAAAAATCAACACGTTCGGATTCTCTAAGTTGAGAAATTCAACCATCCGCTTGGCAGCCTTGAGCTGATCATCCCTCTCAAACAGATGGAAGAAAGCAGACGCGTATATAATGTCCACTTTGCCTTTCAGAACGTCAAGATCTCGGTCTTGCGATAGCATATCACCAGCTATGTATGTCGCCTGAGACTTATCGCGGTCGCAGAAAATATCGTATCCAAAGTCGAGAAAGCGAGGTTGCAAGTCAACCCCGTACACTCTTTCACTGGGAACGCCCTCGACAATGAGCTGACGGACGACGTGACCAAGACAACAGCCAACGTCGAGGAATCGCTCCGTATTCCCCGCCGCTCTGAGCCGGTCGGTGACGACCTGGAACATGGGATCTTGAACAGTTGAGGTCATGTCCAAGAACTTGAATGATCCAATCCCGCTATATGGGAACACGGCCCAGGCTTTATCGCGCTGCTCAAAGACCAATCAATATAAGGCTTGCTGGTATATGAAAGACAGTGGCTATGGCTCACAACATGGCGTATATGCGTGTCGATATCGTCCGGTTCAATGCCGCTGTACTGCCCAAGCAAGCGACGAGCTGATTCGAGCTCAGGTGGAATCTCGGTCAGATAAAACGCCGCATTTTGTTTCGCGGCATCGGCGATCTCTTGTGGTGTCTTCTTGGATTCAGTCATTGCGTGGTATATCCTACTCTGTGTAATGGGGGAAGAGAGAGTCTACATCTCTATCGTAGACTAAGTAACGGCTTGGCATGCCATTCAGGGGCGACTTGGACAGCCTAGTATGAGATGCTGCAGCAGTACCATACAGAGACACAACAGGCAACGACCTATACGCACAGTATTATTTGAGTTAGTCGGGGGGAAAGCTGTTTGCTTGTCTTCCAATTTGGCGAGGGATCCACGGGCCTAGTCTACCTAGATATCGCTGTTACGTACTGGCAGCAGAAGGATCGTCGCTTTAAACTCTATTGGCTGGCTGCCGATGCGGCAGGAAATGTCGGTGCGTGCGTGAGCCAAGCCAGCCGAAGCCAGAGTCTTCTGAAGACTGAACTCCCGCTTGTTCGCTGCAATTCGTGGGGTACTTAGGTATGTCGTCGCGACCTAGCACAGAGTGATTTGGGTTTCAGCTGATGTGCCAACGGCATTACTCCTTTTTTGACTCTTCACTATGCGCAAATGGCACAAGTTCACTCCCTGCCATACATTTGATAACCGTATGAATGTGGCAGAAACGAACCGAGCCGTAATCCCCGCTTTTGCCACCGGGCTTTGTAGGTGGGCAACGAGGCCCGATGGGGACAGGGTTATAACTTTAGTCATGTAGTTTTAATTACTAATTAGTAACTACAAACTAAGTACAGTGTAGTCTATAGTTATATATTCTTAATTAAGCTATTAATTAACTGCATTATAGTTAGTTAATAAAGTAACTAAATATTTAGTAACTATAAACTAATAATAAACTAAAATAGAGTATATATATAAAAATAAAATATAAAAAATTCAAAAAGAATAATTAAAGTTAATTATATATCACGGTTAGGTTGCAATTAAAGACAGGGCTCCAGTATAGGTACTAAATATATATTAATAATAAGGTAAAAAAAGGAAAAAGAAGCTATATATAAATAGGCCGTAGGTTTATATAGAGGGGTCCTAAGGCGGTAGGGGGGTAGCAGAATAAATAAAAAATAAAGGCAGTACTAAATAAGTTAGTACCGGGTAGGTTTACCGGTATTATAAATTAACTAATTAATTAATACGTTATTATTTTTTCGTAAAATTCCGTAAAGGGGTAAAAAAATAATATGCTTACTATAATAACGATCGATAAGTATTAAAAAACGCCTATTAATTATCTTAACCGGAGTCGAAATTAAATAGCGCTTTTTAAACAAAAAAAAAATGCCTTTAAATAATCGTATAGTTTATTACTATACTAAAAGCCTTTAAACCTTAATATAGTTTATACGTTATTTTACGCCGTTTATTAATATATTTATAAAAATGCTTATATATATAAGTCTTTATTTACTAACGTTTTTTATTTATTAATTTTCTAATTTTTTTTAATTTTTTTAGTTTTTTTAATTCCGTCGTATTTTTTTAGTACTAAATTAATACTTACGTTTATATATTCGATTTCGGTCGTAATCGTCCGATTTTACCTTTTAATTACGTTATATTCGTTTTAAACGGGATTAATAAATAATCGCCGCTTTATTATTATTAAAATAAAAAAAATTAAAGCGGTTTTTCGCAGCGGTTTTTAATTATTTATTTAGTTTTTTAAAAGGTTTTATAGCGTTTAAATATATATTATAAAAATTTTTAACTAATCGTACTAAATTTTTTAAGTTTTTAGCGTATATTTATACGTTATTAAAGTCTTATTTTATTTAATTAATTTAATATTAAAGCTTATAGTAATATAGCCGTAACATATAAATCCCTTTTATTTTTTATTTAAATAGTCCGTTAAAATTAATTTCGTCGTTTTTAAATTTAAATAATTTTTAGCCTAATAACGGGTTATTTAAATAAAAATAAAGTTTATCGGCGTAATATTAATTATTTTATATTTAATAATTTAAAACTTTAAAACGGTAAATATAAAGGCCTATTTTTTTTAATATTTTAAAATATTATTATATTAATAAAAAGTTTAATTTATCGATCGGCCTATTTATTTTTTAAAACTGCCGCTTTTTAATAATAAATATTTAGTCGCCGATATTAAAATCCGGTTTACGTCGGTATTTGTTTTTTTTTTATACTATTATTTTTTAAAAATATTTTATAATTTTACGGGCTATCGTAATAACGTTAACGATAGTTTTTATTAGTTTTTAACCATTTTATTAATTTAGTTTATCGTAAAGTGTTATATTTATTTAATCGGTAGTCCGTTTTTTTTAATTAAAATAATTAAATATAAAGCATTTAAAAAAAACCTTATATAATTATATACTAATTAAGTTATAAAATACGCTAGCCGTAATGTAGTTTATAACTAATATTAAGCGGTTTTAATTATTTTAGTAATAAAAATAAAATAATCGAAAACGTTAGTTTATATATTCGTTAAAAATCTTTACGCTACCGACTATTTCGTAATATTTTAACAACGCTAATTATTAATCGATATTTAAAATAGCAAATAGTTTTTATCGAAAATTAAAAATAAATTGCAGTTTTTAATCGAAAACTATTAAAAAAAGCAAATTAAAAACTCGATAAAGGCTTTTATAATATATTTAAGCGGCGTTTTTAGTTATAGCGTTTTATTTATACGGAATGTTTTATAGTTATTTTAATAGTTAGTTAATTATAACGAAAATATTATTATATCCGTTTTTAGTTATAGGTTTAGCTTTAAAATCGACGATAAAATATTAAAACGGTTTTTTAAGTATAAAAAGTAATTAAAAAAAACCTAAAATTTTATCGCGTAGTATTTTAGCGGATTTATAAACGTAGTTTATTATAAAAATAATAATATTTTTAGCTATTTTAAGCTATTAATACTATTTTATAACTAGTTTTCGGGTTTTATTAAAACCGGGGTAAAACGTTGCAATAGTTTTATATATTTTATAAATAAGCCGTATTTATAAATTATTAACGTTTAATACCGTTAATCGGTTTTTATATATAATAAAGCCGGATAAGTATTTTTAATTATTATAAACCTTTGTTTTAGCTTTTTTGTAATAAATTAATAAGTCGTTATATATACGATTTTATATTAATACTTTATTAATTAGTTAAACGTTAAAGCCTGGCGGCGTTAAAAGTACGTTTATTAAAAAAATATAGATCGTTATTAAATAAATTTATATATTTTCAAAAGCAAAATTATTAAATAATTTAAATTTATCGACGGATTTAAAAAGCTATATAGTACAAATAGCGTTTTTTCGTTATTTTAAAGTTTTTATTTTTTTTTAAGTCGTAATAAAATATCGGTAACGAGGTTTTTAAATCTAGGCTTATAAATAATAACAAAGTTATATTATAATAGCGTTTTTACTTATCCGGTTTATTAAAGATTTAAGTTTTTAGTTATAATAAAATATTTTAAAGCGTTATAATCGGTAATAATTAAAAAAAGTAACTTTTTTTATTAACCGATTAATTTAAGTTTTTAAATAAAAAACGATTTTATTACCGCAAGCATTTTTTTATTATATATATTATAATTTAGCTTTATATTAGTTATTATTTCCGAAAAAAATGCTATAAAGTATTATAGTTTATTATTTTTTAATTGCAAAAAAGCCCCGGAATAAACTTTATTAAAAAAGTTAGTTTCGATTTTAGTTTGTCGTAAATAGTCGTAATAACGTAATACCGGAGTAGTTATTAAGTAGTTTTTAAAGTTTTAAAAAGCAACGTTGCATTTTTTATTAAAAATAAACAATACGTTTTTTTAAATTAAATTATTTAGCAGTTTGGCTTTTCGGCTAAAGCCGGGGATAAACTGTTTATAAAAGTTATAAAAACTTAAAAAAAAGCGAACCTTTTTAATATTTATAAAGGTTTTTATTTTTTTAATAACGGCAACTTTATCGGGGTTAATTTTAATTCCGTCGTAATTAACGATAAATTTTAAATATTTGGTTTTAATAACGTAAAATTTATATTTTTTTAAATTAGCTTAAAATTTAGCTTTAAAAAAGCGTTTAAAGACTTTTTAAACGTATTTTTAATATTTTTTAACTTTGTTCGAAAAAATAAAAATATTATCGATATAAACATTATAAAAATCGTTTAAATAATCGAAAAAAGTTTTATTAATATATTATTAAAATGTTGCAAAGCTGTTTATTAGTTTTAATAGCATTATATAATATTTAAATTATTCGAGTTTTATTTTAAATACGGTAAGGTTTTTCGATTTATTAATAATGCGTACGCGGTAAAAAGCTTATTATATATCGAGTTTTATAAAAATTTTAGCTTTTAAAATCTTTAAAAACGTTTTATTAATATAAAGCAAAAAGTATAAGTTTTTTTTATTTATACCGTTAAGTTTTTAATAATCGACGTAAAAACGTAACCTATTTTTTAATTTAAAGGCTATAAATATTAAAAAAGTTTATAAAGTTCTGTTAAAAACGATAAAGCTTTTATAAATATTATCCGTAATATAATCCCGTATAGTTTTAAGTTTTTTTAGCGATATTTTATATATAAAGTTATAACCGATATTATTATCGCTTTTACTTTTTAATAATTCGATTTTATAATTATAAAGCTTTTTATTAAATAAATAGTTTAAATCTATTTTATTAAAAGTTTTTAAATATAGTTTATAAACTTTAGGGATTATATTTTAAGCTTTATTTTATAGTTTTTATAATTTTTTATTAAAAAATAAAAAATTAGCTTTTTTTTTAATTAAGTTTTTTTTATTTAAAATAAAACGTTTAACCTCGTTTAAAAAAGATATAAAAATTTTGCTTATAGAATAGGTTTTGCGGTTTTTTATATTACGTTTTTAAAGTGTTTTAAATATTAAAGCGTTAACGGTAACGTAATTATTTAAAGGTTTATGTTTATATTATTTAATAGCGTTTTTTTAAAAAACGTAAAGGCCGTATTAATCGATATTATATAATAACGTTAAACGCGGTAATAAAGGTTTATTTAATACGTTATTGTTATTAAGTTCGGTAAATTAGGCTTTTATTTTTTAAATAATATATTAAATAAGGTCGTTAAATGTTTTAGCGTATAGGGGTAATTTATACGAGGTTTTCGAAGGCTTTTTACGTAAAGTTGCCGTTTCGTTATAATATATAAAATATTATATTAGGTTAAAAGCTTTATTTTTAAATATAACGTATTTTATTATAGAAAATAGTAAAGTTTTTAAAAAAAAAGCTAGCAACGTTTTAAATTTAGTAATATATCGTAATTAACTAAAAAGGTTTTTTCGATAATAATATTTAAAGCTATATTAACGATAAAAAAAGGTTAATTAAAAAATTTACGTTTTTATATCGTAAAGTTTACGCGTAGCGTATTTTCTATTATTTGTTCGCTTTAACCGTTATAGCTAAAAATGCTTTAAAAAAAAAGTTTCGATTATAATTAATATATAGTTATTTTTTAATCGTTTAATAAATAGTTTGTTTATAAATAAATAACCTATAGTTTTTATATTAATAAAAGTTTGTTTTATAAAAAAAAACGAATTATTTATTGCTATAATATTATAAATAATAAACTAGTTTTTTTTTAAAAAACGAAAATCGACGTAGGCTAATATAACGTTATTTTTAAGTATTTTATTTCGTTTACGTTATTTTATTAATACTTTTTTTAAAAAAAAGTCTAAATTTTTTAAAGCTAATCTTTTTTTAAGTCGTTAAAGTCGGAGTTATTATTAGCGTTTTTAACGGTAATACGACGTACGTAAATATTAATAGCGTTAATATAAGCAGCGGCTTTATCGGAGCAATTATAAAAAATATAGCCGGTTTTTTTATAGTTAAAATATTTGCTTTTATATATAAACTATACGATTTGCTTTAAAATTAATTAAAATCGTTTTAAAGTTAAAATATTAATAGCTAAATAAAGGCGGTTTTATTACGCCGGGTAAAAAGTAATAGTTATAACGCTATAATTACGGCTTATACTATTAATATTATTACAGCTTTTTTTATTACTTTTATCGTTAATTATATATTATTTACGAAAGTTTTTATCGTTACGGTTAAAATTATAATATAGCGTTTTATAGTATTTAGCGAAAATATCGAAGCTAATATTATTATTAAAGCGTTAAATAATAACGAGGTTTTTAATACGGTTTAATAATTTTTCGTAGAATTTTTCCTTTTAATCGGCGCGGAAAAATCGACGTTTTTTAATATAACGTACGAAATCGTTACGGAAAATTTAGTATTTAAGCAAACTAAATTTTTTTAAAAAAAGTTTTTTTAGTTTTTAACGGGCTTTTTAAACCCGGTTTAGGTTTTTATACTTTATTTTAAAATAATTAATTAAAGCTTTAAAGGTTTTAATTTTATTAAGGTTATTTTTTTCGTTAAAGTACGGTATAAAATTACGCGTAGCGTTATTTATAAAATATAATTAAACGTTAATTATTTTTGTTCGTTTATTAAAAAACTAGTTTTCGTTAGTTTTGAATCGATTTAATTATATTTAAAATTAAATATCGAAATTTATTTTGTTTTTATTATAATCGGGGCCTTAAAACTTAAAAATTTTAATTTCGAGCGTATAATAAAATATACCGCTAATAATAAACCGTAAATAGATTAAGGCTTTACGGTTTTAAATTATAAAGCTAATTATTAACTAATTAGCGTTAACGAGCTTATTTTCGATTTTTTTAAAGCGATTTTAAAATATAATATATTTTAAAATTAAATTAATAAAAGCTTTTTTATTAAAATTAGCAATATTTATAAAGGCTTCGGCGATTATACGGACTTATTTTTTTAAAATATTTAAACAAAAGTTTAAAATATTAACTTAGTAATAAAAGTCGTTAATTTGTTTTTTATAAATAACGGAAAAAAAAAATCAATATTTAATTTTTTACTATAAAATTAAAACGTTTGTTTAATAAGCCTTTTTAAAATTTTTAAAGTTTATAAAACTATTATATTTAAAGAATATTTTTTAACTAGTTTCGATTACGGCAAAAAATAAAACAAAAAAAGATTTGTTTTTGCTCTTAGTACTATATAGTCCGGCTATAATATTAAATTTTTTTTTTAAATTTGCTATAAACGTTTTAATAATAACGTTATAACGGTAGTTTTTATAATTTTTAAATAAAAAAACTGCTTTAAAACCGTCGAAAGTTTTATAAAGCCGTCGGTCGTTTTTATCGTCGCTTTTTTAGCCTAAAGTCTTAATACGAATAAAAACGCAGATCGGCGTAATATTAGCAATATAAAATAAGCGTTAAAAATTCGAATTATTAAACTTGTTAAATTAAAAAAATAATTTAAAAAAGTTCTTAATATAAAAACGGATTTATTTAATAGCTTTAATTCGGGTAGCTTTTTCGGCAGCGTTACGGGCTATTTTAACGGTTTATTTTGTTTTATTTTATCGGGTTTTAGTATTTTAGTTTAATTCGGGTTCGGGTTAATTTTATTATTATTACAGTTAGGTTATAATTAAAAACAAGGCTTTAATATAAATATTAAGTGTATATTAATAATAAAGTAAAAAAAGGAAAAAGAAGCTATATATAAATAGGCCGTAGGTTTATATCAAAGGGTCTTAAGGCGGTGGGGGGGTGGCAGAATAGATAAGAGATAAGGGCAGTGCCAGGTAGGTCGGTACCGGGTAGGTTTACCGGTGCTACAGGTCAGCCAGTCAGTCAGTACGTCACTTTATATAATAGTTCGTTTAAAGTCGAGGCTAAGCCAGATTATTACCAAGTGTATACATTCTATATCAGAATTCAAAGTCGGATCTAACAATTATTTTTCCCAATTTTTCCGAAGTATACCCGAATTAATCCGGCTTAAAATGTAATATTAAAAAATTCAACTATAGCAAATACGGTATAATTAATCTTACATAGTTCGAATAATTAAGGAAAAATATTTTATAATCCGGAATAAAAATATAATACGGGAAAATAATCTTTACGGAATTACCCGAACTAAATCCGACTTATTATACCGTATTTTATGTAGGTAGTTTTTTTAATATTACATTTTAAACCGGATAAACTCGGGTATATTTCGGAAAAACTAGAGAAGATAACTGTTAAATTAGGCTTCTAATTTTAATGTAAAAAGTACTCGTCCGGTATTAATCCGGCTTAATGCCGATTTTATACTAATTAAAGTTTATTTTTTTTATTTTTAAAAAGATTTTAATAATAGGAAAAAGGCCAGATGAATTCGGATATACTGCGGAAAAAATGGGAAAAGTAGTAATTTAATCCAGCTTTAAGTTTTAATATAAAAATAATATATCCGGTATCAGTTCGGTAACTACCCGGCGTAGTATTAATTATTAAACATTTAATTTTAGTTATTTTCTTTGATTTTTTTCTATTTTATTTTTAAAGATCTAGCACTACTTTTATTATTTATAATTATTAATTAATAACTATAAACTAACTATAATATAGTTAGTTAGCTTTATTAATTAACTATAATGATTATAGTTAGTTTTAATTAAAAAAGTAACTAATTATATATAGTTATAGTTAACACTTTTACTAATTAACTACAATGTAGTTAGTTAGTTGACGGCCTAACTAAAACTATATATAGTTAGTTACCCCCTTAATTAAAACTAACTACAAAAACTATAAACAGTTAGCACCACTAACTAACTATATTATAGTTAGCTTATAGTTATTAATTAGAAACTAAAAGTGGAGAAAATGGGGCTATATCTCTATAGATAAAATAGAAAAAAATAAAAATAAAAATATAGACTTTAATTAATAACAAATCGAAGTTAAGCCGGATTAATACCGGATATATACTTTTTATATTAGAATATAACCAAGAGTTTAAAAATCACTTTTCTCGATTTTTCTAAAATAACCCCGAATTAATCCGGCTTATAATATATATATTAATAACCTTTATTTCTATTAGTTCTTATATTATTACGGGTATATATTAAGAAAATAAATAAAAACTATTTTTAGTCCAGGATTTATATACTATTCTGGGAAAACATTTTTCCGGCATTATAAAATCACTTTTTATAGCGTTATACTTAATATAGCATTAATAATAATTATTAATATTATTAATATTATTAATATTATTAATATTATTAAATTTCGGAAAATTAGTCGGATAAACTCGGGTATACTTCGGAAAAATTAGAAAAATCATTTTTAAATCCGCTACTAAAATCTGATATAAAAACTACATATTTGGTATTAATCCGGCTTAACCTCGATTTTTAATAAATTATTATATATATAATTTTAATTATCTTTTTTGAATTTTTTCTATTTTATCTTTATATATATACTCCACTTTAGTTTATAGTTAGTTTATAATTACTAAATAGTTAATTACTTTATTAATTAACTATAATATAGTTAGTTACCGGCTTAATTAAAACTATATATAATTAGTTAGTAGTTTAACTAAAACTATATAACTATAAACTACAATATAGTTAGTCTATATTTACTAATTAGTTACTAAAACTACATGACTAAAGTCATAACCCTGTCTATGCGGATAGCGCCCGGCGTGTTTATGCAGACATCGGTGCAAGCATTAAACATAAGTGCGACAGCTAAGTATGAAGCAAGTTGCCTCATATGTGCCCAGAGTCACCTGGCTAAAACAAAGAAGAAAGCATAAGTCTTTTAAAAAATCGCTAAGAACAAGCTAACGAAAGGGCATAACCACACTTAAGAAGAGACATTCTAAAAAGAAACCATCTTTTAAGTCACCTTCTCACAACAAGTCTTCCTTAAAGTCGCCTTGTTTTAAGAAATCTTCTTTAAAAGCAACGCTGGTGATCTTGCTAAGAATGCTGTTTCTTCATCCAGCAGGCGGCGACGACTACCTACAGACGACGGCAATGTTATTAACGACGATTCAGTTACTGTTAACGAGTTGAATCAGAACCGGAACGATGCTAACGCTGTGTAGGCTGTCGAGTCCCCAGATGACGGCAATGCACGCTTAACTTCGCCCTAGTTGACCTTGCCGAAGGGATTGCGGGCGTTGCCATCAATCATGTTACCGTGCTCGGCCATGCAGCGATAGAGATCGGCCACCTTTTCCTTACTCCACTTGGGCGCCATTGCGAGATAGTGTTGCTCGTCGTTCAAGAAATCGGCAGACAGCGTGGTAGGTGATTCAGTGGCAGAGATGGAAGCTTATTCGGCTGATGGCCGAGGTGTTTATTCGGACGTGTTAAGCGGTTGGTTGGCAGGAGTGCGTGATGGTGGATTGACACAATATATTTGTACTGGACTAGGTGGCAATGTGAAAAGCACATGTGGGAAGGAAGAGAGCGGAATGGTAGTGCCTATGCTCAACAGTATGATATGCGTTGGACGGAGTGTATGACGAGCCATGGAGTCTAACCTAAGGGAACAGAGGAGAAATTTCAGTGACATCATGGGTATGCAAGTCCTGTCGCGTTATCATCCATGCAGCTACCTTCCATTATATGCCCTTAACATGGATGCATTGTGTTTCAGGTAATGGCGAGCGCAACCTCAGCAGATGACCCACGGTGCACATTTTGACCTTTGGTTCTTTCCTCAGCATCAATGCCCCGGCGCTCATTATCTTGTGAATCTTATAATGGCGAGCTGTACATAAAGCGCTATCACAGGGACATGATAATCACACTTGTAGATGATATGATTATGTACGACACCAAGCTTAAGGTGGCAGTGGCTACGAAAACGGATGCCATGGCTGGAATGTATGTGTACAACAGATACATCACCAGAATGTAAGACATGGGTGTATGTCTGTATATAGAACGCAGTGATCCTCCAGGTATGGCGGGCAGAATCATGGCCCTTCAGATCCATAGACAATTATTACTCGAATTGAATCATGTCTTAGCCCCAGAACGCAAGCCAACACATGCGGTTGGGTTGTCAAACAGTGTGCTCCGATATCTTGATGGCACTCCCAATAGGGGGGTGGTTTCCATCCTCGTGAAATCAGCGATTGTATCACCAGCTGTCGAAGTACATACACTCTCTAGCAACATCCGTAGTTACCAGTGTCACATACTCAGCATTCCATACTCAAACTGCCCGTTGATCATCAAAAATGCTGCGCTGGTATATCAATCTAGTTAGCCAAATATACACCGCCAGAAGTCTGTGATGCAACGGTCTTATTCAGGTGCTACGATCCCTATCGCTTGTCAAGGGGTTGTTACCAGAACAGCAGAGGCCCGGCTACGAAGGATGACCTGCAAGGAAGGTGTCGGCGAGAAACGACGCCGTAATCCCGTAGTGGATGACGACCTAGAGATAGTCCAGAAGGGGGCGCGGGTTGGCGGGGGCGGCCGCGGAAAACCCCCCTCGCGACATAAGGCCCCGACCACACGGGATGACCCTACAAATCAGCACTGACAAGGACACAAAGTTGCGCACTTCTGCTAGTTTAGGTATGTTGGGTGATCCCGTGTTCTCAGAGAGCATCGGAGTGTAGTTTCCGTCGGTAGATATTCCCGCCAGGGTGCGAACTGATTGATCGTGAGAGCTTTAGGAAGTGCCGTGAACAGTCATTACGAGTTAATAATAATGGGACATAATGATGGAATTAGCTCCTAATAACTATCGAATAAACGGACGAACGGCTGCCGTGTATATATTTATTCAGATGAATTCCCGTATCTTGCTCCTTATAGCACCCTGAATAAACGCGCAACTCCGAGACAGGCGTCGAGTAGGTTCTATTAAAATATCATCCGGTGTTTTGTCAATCTCATCCGGCGAGTCAAGCGACGTTGATTTATGGCATCTTTGATCCAAACATCAATCCTGCTTCCTAGCGAAGGCTATACGCAGCACTTCGAGGCTCGGGGCTCTCCGGACCGAGCACGCTCGAAGTGGGATACATGTTTACGGCAATTACTCGTCCACGTTATGCTCTATTCGCAAGCTATTGAATCCTGCTCGGTTTGATCACCATTATCAGAAGAACCGTTTCCGATTCATCAACCACCAAGCTGTACAGCTAGTCCGGCATCCATGTCTCACGAGTCCTCGCATGATCTTCTTCTCGTGTCTCTTAGTGTCTCCGCCCAGCCTTCAACATGACTTGTCAATCGCTCTCGGCTTCTTGTGCGATGGGTCTACGTGCTCGATTATCGTTCGGTATTGAAAGATTTATCTGGCTCCCCAGACACGTGTCGAAAGCAGGCTAAGCCTAAGCATATCCATGCTTCAACTCGAACGAATCGAATTTCGTGAGGGGAATTCGGCGATCCAAGGTTTGGGGGGTATCTCGAATGCACTCTGCAAAGCGGTCGAGGTGAACTCCCGGTTCGTGGTCTCTGCGGACGAGGGCATAAGTGATCTTCGGTGCAGGCGATGATGTCTTGCTTGAACGACGAGATAGGCTCTGCCACGCCGCCGGAAAGGAGGGTTCCACAGTGCTCCGTAATACCGCTCAATAACAAGCTAAATCACAGCAAGTCAGCGTGCGGCACTCATCACTAGGATGTTTATGACTGCTCCCTGTGGGTAGTAGGAGTCTTCGGCCTGCATGACTTACCATTCGGGTACGCCACGACTTCCGTATATCCGAACATGTCCACCGTACGTCTCAAAGACCAAAAACCGCTTAAACTCCGAACAAAGAGATAACGAGAGTGCCGATGATCTCCAGCCAAGGTTCTGGCGCATCACTGAAGGTACATTACAAATATGCAATATCCGTAGAGCGTTTTGTCGAGTTTCTCGAGGGCAAGTGCGTAGTCCTGTTTGGGATTGACGTGGATCGTGCCCGGGGTTTGCTGACGGTATGAAACTCATCGGTGTCCTATTTATCGTCGACACAGAGCCAGGGTCCGATCAAGCCCATATGGTCATGAATCGACGAGATAGGGATGCTGACGGGGTATAGGCGCAGAACTACACGACGGCTTTCTTTCGTCGTTCGGAGGTGCGGGAAGACGAGGTTGCGAAGGGCGATTACTCTCTTGGTGACATGGTTGAAGGGAATCGTGCGACTCCGGTTGTGTTCCCAGATAATGAACTCCTAGATGATGAGCCTCAACTCGGTCGGGAGGCACAGGGACGAGGAGAACAAGGCGAGAAACACTGGCACGTCCATGATGGCGAAGGACCGGGTGTTTATCGCTGAGGATGACTGCTGCTGTGGCGTTGGCGTCAACCTATGCCGTGATAATACGTGTGTGTGTACGGCAATGACGGAAAAGGCCTCGTCTAGAAGGCAAGCAACTATCACTGTAGCTGTTGGATGTGATGATGCCAGAGGACTTTCGACTGAGGGGGCAACTCTTCGGGCTGGCACAGGTTGGGCGGAGGGGCTTCGATAAAAGGTTGTCGGACATAGCTATGTAGAGAGAGAGTCAAGTCTTTCTAGAAGGTAGGTAGTTAGGGTGAGTAGCAGTACACTGCTCCCGCCTCAAGTGAATGTGACTGAAGCTTCCTTCAGAATGTTGCAGTGGTTAGGGGGCTGTAAAGTCCCAACAAACGAGAGTCATGCGAGGAGTGTCAGCATTGATTAAAATATGTGGAAAGTACAGTCCTTGATCTCTCCATGGGGGCAGTAGCAGAGGGATGCCATGATCACTGGAGCCGGGGGTAGTTTCAAGTGTGTCATTTGCGAATAAGGGGTATTGTTCAAACTCATGCGAGGGGCGACGTGATGCGACTACAGAGTCTTGCCCAGGACCTCATGTTCTGGGCGAGGAGCGTGGTACCTGGTCTGTCACATTATACTCGCCACTTATCATATGTTACTGGAAACGAGTTGCACCAGAGTATCAACGAGACCGCGCAAATAATAAGTCGATCTCGAAAGAGTGCTCGCCAGTTCATCCAGAAATGCCTCATCATTCAAGTAGCGGGTGAACCAGTGTCTAGTACACGGAGCCTGCGCCGAACGAAACAGGACATAGATTTGTAGACATCTCGGTATGCATCAACCAGGGCAAGAACAATGGCGCAAAGAACTGTCAGCGACATGGTCTGTGCACAACGTGAATGAGTTTGCGCATAGCCAAGTAAACACAACACCGAATTGTGTTAAGAGGCGGCGAGCTGGTGGTCAATCGACGAAATCTCCGTATTGTTGTTACGCGAGTGCAGAATAGCCATTTGAGCATTTGGGAATGTCTTCATCATATTAATCAGTGGCAGGTTCACCATTTCCTCGATATTGGGCAGATGGGCACTGTCACGGTGCGATACAGGTGGCTGGGGACGGTCAAGCAGCTGCTTTGACAACGTTGTACACTTGTTCTGCATCAGTGGTGCGACGGTATAGCGCTCCAGTTGTGTTCCGTGACAAGCACAGTGAACATCATTTTCACGTCTCGCGGCATGTCTCGCAATCAAGGCGGCGTGGAGAAGAGTCTCTCCTCACAGGTGTCGCTGTTGAGCCATAGTCAGCACCAAGAGCACCACGTGACCAGGCCACGTGATCCCAGGCACGTACAGGGCATCATGCGGCACTGCCAGCGTGTCTTTTATACAAAAGGGACGATGGCGCAGACCCATCGTAGAAGGTCTCCATTAGATAGCATGCATGAATATACAGATCGATTGATATTACTCCTTCACTCAACGTACAATTGTACCACAACCCATTTAACAGTCGCAACTAAGAAGGAAATAGAAATATTATGTAAGAACATCGCAAAGATCGAGTACAAGTACATGGTACTGAGTTCTGTGATGTAAGCAACCGACGCAACACAGGCAGAATGTCACAGACAAGCTGGACTATATATAGGTCGTGACTCCTAAACGTGATTCACGGTGGTGTCTTTTTCCTAACATAGGAAATTCCCTAAGCGCAAACACGTCAGTCTATCCTCACCGCAATTATTTGCGTCGAAAACAAAAACGACGTCATGGATCATCAAGAGAGTAAAGCACAACTACGTAGTACTGGGTATTGTCATGTAATCAACGAGGGGTTATTCGGCTGAATAGCGAAGAACGCGATTCAGAATAGTGGCAAAGAAGGCGATTCGGATAGTGGCGAAAAACGCGATTCGGTGGATAGCGAAGAGAGCAAATCGGAGGATAGCGTAGAAATCAAATCGGTGGATAGCGAAGAGATCAAATCGGTGGATAGCGAAGGAATCAAATCGGACGGTAGCGAAGAAGGCAATTCGGAAATATGGACAACGTGTCTTTTCATGTCCTAGCTACCTATGTACTGGGTACTTGCAAACTGGTAGCATCCAGTATACTGTCTGTTCAGCTGTTTCCTTCCTGCCTATCATAGGCATTTCTCAACCATTGCAGGAGTTCCTGCTACATGCCCTTGCCCATGTCCTCGCCCTGTTGTTCCTGCTGCCAAGAGTCTTCGTGCTGGGGATAACTAGTAGGGGGGAGATGGATAGCGGTAGTTTCGGGGGTAGATCTCGTCCTCGTCATTGATCGAGGTGTCCTCATCGCTGTCTTCCTCCTGATAGGCACCTTGGTCGTGTCCGAAGGCCTCCTCTCCGCCGCGAAGCATCGACTGCCAGCCCTCGTTCTGTAGCATGCCGTAGTCCTGCTGCTCACGGGTGTAGTACTGGGGATCATAGTATCCCTGCTGGCCATCCATCTGTCGCTGATCGTGCTGGGCCACGAACACGGAAGCATTCTCTTGGACGGTGGCTCCGGAAGAAGAAGAAGCTGGCAGTGAGAGGGAAGGTGGGTTGCTCTGCGAGCTGGTCTGTTGTCCCGAAGTGGCTGCTCGAGCCTTCTTGCGGGCTGCGTTCTTGGGCTTGGGCGGGGGCTCCAGTGCTCCGATCGTGTTGGCGATCCGCTGAGCCTTCACGAACTCACTGTCATCGCCTGGCAGGGCTCGGATCTTCTGGATAAGTAATCCAGTTTCGGCATCGGTTGTCTTAGTCAGACGGCTCCACTGCGACCTTTTCGGGCGAGTCAGAATGCGGTTAATGGGTTGAGTATATGCGGAATAGTACTTACTGCACACCGTTCTCAGTCGTGTCGATGTCCTGATCATTCAGAGCGCGGGTGATGGCAACCTTGTTCTTGACTTTACCTCCAGGGAAGGAGCCTGTAGTCGGGAGACCGCCGAGCTCCAGCACAACCGTGACCAGCGCCCGACTAGCGCCGTCAGTCCAGGTGTCCCTGGGCATGGTTGAGTTGCTAGCGAGTTGATGAGATTGTGGTTGAGGGCGTGGTAGTACTGGAAATGGGAGGGTGATGCCGGCTGGTGGGAGGATGGGTGGAAACGGTGGCACAACTCGGGGAATCAAGCACCTTGGAAGTTGTTGAGTTGCAAGCTGCTCTGAGGGAGGGGTAGAGATAATTTTGAGGTCTTGGAGAGGAATAAATCTATTAGGGCATGTGTGCTACAATTACGGGGAACAAGTCCTGCTGAGGATAAG
Organism: Xylariaceae sp. FL1019; assembly: GCA_022578705.1. NCBI lineage: Eukaryota > Fungi > Ascomycota > Sordariomycetes > Xylariales > Xylariaceae > Xylariaceae sp. FL1019. Next base: position 1,147,552 of record MU391926.1, read on the forward strand.
ACGACAAGTGCATTGATCCCCCCAACAAACGGGGGTGCTTGTGTCTTTCTCGGCATACGAAGCTACGCGGGGCTCGCGGCGTCCTGTATGGTTGGCAGGACACTCCTTGGACATATCAACATTGGAAAGAGCTGTCGAGTCTGTAAACGAGAAGTTCGCCGTCAGGGTGTTTCAGCGATTATTACAAGCAGAATAGCCAACGGCGTACAGAACCGAATTGACGTTCGGCAATATGGTCCGATCGATGGCGGCGGACGGAACCGACTCGACTTTCGGCGGTGTGGACCGATTGCTCGCGGCAGACGGGACCGAATCGACTTTCGGCGGTGTAGACCGATCAATTGCGGCAGACGGGAGTGACACGATGTTCGGCGGTGCGGACAGGCTTACGCGCCGTGATTTTACCAGCAGCGGATGGGACCGGAAGGACAGTGGAAAAATTGATCGCGGCGGCAATGAGCAGTGTCACAATCGCCGGTATGGTAAGATCGTCTAATGGAGTTACAAGCAGTTTGCATCTTCACCAGGACAATGGGCATACTGGAGTCATATATAAATGTACACTTGCGATATATTGGATACAGTACTGCTAGATGATCTCATTTGACGCAATGGTAGAGTAATTTGTTGCTATTCCCTTCACAGGGCCTATGAATGGGACACGGGGAAGGTAACGAGACCTATGCCAGACGATATCACTGGTAGAACATGTAAGTGAACGTTCTTGTGAAAATGACAAAGCGCTGTGCGTAGTACGTGATGACTCATGGAAAATTTTCGCTCGTTTCTAAGGTCTTTGCTTTCTCAAGCGCAATAATGGACTGAAATTGGTCAAGAGCCGTAAGGGAGGAGCTTTTGTATATCAGGGCCATAGTTCACATTGCCAGTCGAAGCGGTTTCGAGCTGTCAGCGGGTTTTGACATGAGATGCAAAGCATCGCTCATGGTCCTGGTGCGCGAATGCAACTTCTTGAACTGGAAAACGTTCCAAGCAAACACTGTGACACTAAACAAACAAACGTGGAAAGAGACAAAGCCTTCATGCGCTGGGCTATACTCGCTGGGAGGTACCTCCCCAGCTGACGTGGAAGGAGGAACAAGGGCTGTCTGTACGGATGTACACTTACTGAAGTGACATCTATCGAGCGTTTGGAAACCTAGTAGCAGACCTTGCGTATGTCGCAGGCATATTCATGGTGAGGATGGATTGTTGAACGAACGTGCCACAGTTGTCATTACGATTGGCTGGTGGCTGTGCAGTACAAATAGACTGTCAGCCCAAAGTCAGAATTAACGGAGCCGGGTTTTCCGAATTGACTTTCGCTTCCTTCAGGTAACTTCCAGACATCAATTGTACCGATTAAACAGTAATTGATCAGAGTAATGTGAGCTGGGGAAGGTGCTTGCAAGACGTCAACGCGCATCAGATGAGAAGTCTCGAATTTGAAGACTCCTTGGCATTTGATGATGTAGGGAGTGGATGTAGCGCAAAGAGAGTCAATAGAGATTGTCGTGGCCGCCCACCAGATTTATATATCTATGATAAATGATAAAGCTTCAACAGCCAAATCTTGTTCATTTGAGGGCTTGACCTGATAAACGTTGGGGGCATTGGCAGGTGTACTCGACGTATCCATGCGTCTGGATGACAATTTTCACTGGTAATAACGATATCTATACACAGGGGGGAAAAGACAGGAAATATTAAATGGGATTGTAAAGAAAGCAACAAATATTAAGCTTGTATTTGTCTATCCCATCACATTCAAAGTGTTGAGGTTGGCAGTTTTGAAAGGGGTGTGGTCCAAAGATGCACGTGACTTCCAAACATAGTTTTGGCAAGCACATTTTTGGTTGTTGATGTTTGAACCCCAACGCCCAAAACACGCAAAAAAAACATTTATGAAGAGGCCACAGGAGTTGAGACTTGTAGTAAATTTGAATGAATGTGGTACATTGCAGCCGCAACACTGAATGTAAACATCGCACCTCCTAACAGGACAACTCTTTTGCATCGCATCAAGGACGGCCCAAACCAGAGATCTCCACAGCCCTTCCCCAGTCCACCCTCGTATGGTGCTCATGCTCTTCAGTAAGCATGATAGAGGTGTCCCGCTGAGCATCAGTGACCATTGGCGCCCTTCTTAGTTTCGTCCAAGACATGGGATGTAGCGCATCCAGGCCTGCCGCAATATCCATTCGGCTCAGAGAATGTAACAGTGTTGGCACTCTCATTCGCTTTGAACACCGGGCAGTTCTTTGCGTTGGCTGCTGTAACACCGGCGCAGAGACTCGTCCACGTTTCGATGTCGTGGCAGCATGCGCCGTATTTCTTGACTTGGCGCTTGCACATTGTGACTGTCTGTTCTGTTTCGAGTGAGCTCCGACTGAGAACAAGAACTCTGAGAATGCTTACGTATTGGATATTTATGAGATGGAGATGTAGCTTCTTGCTTAATAGTTTGACTGAGGGTTGGATGGTCTGACTTGATCCTGAGATCTCCCATGATGCCATATTGTTCTGGCTCGAGTTGAATCTTTTGTAGGCATCGTGTTCTTTGTTCTCGAGTTCCGTCAGTCAAAGCTTCAATTTCGGCTGGTGTGCCAAGGATTTCCATTCTAATGTAACCAACAAATCCAAGCACGGAGTGTTGTAGACAGCACAGATGATGTGACACACCATTTTCTCATACCAGAGAAAATCAGTTCGAATCCGAAACACCCTTTGTTCCTCGAGGTCGTATCGATAGACCGTTGGCATGTTGGGGTTTGGGGTGCGACTCTGTGTTACTGGCTTCATACCAACGGGCGTGAGTCTGACCAATGCTGCTCGACCGCGATTGCCCTGCCTCAATGACTAATGCCTTAAGTTAGGGATAGAAACGTGTCCAGATGATTGTAGCCGCGAAGGGGCACTGTCAAACATGTAAGTCACTGTAAACCAGAAAGATGCCGCATCCGTCGATTTGTTGCCCTGGAGGTAGCACAACATCCCCCGCATACATGCCATACCATGTGTATGTTGGCGTTTGGTGTCGCATGACGGGGTCGCCGTGGACCGCTCAAAATACCCGAACCAAGCACTATTGGGCCAAAAACGTGCGAGAGAGCATTGTCTCGATTTCAATTCAGTATGTCACATAATAGCGCTTCGAATGGCTCAAACAGGGCGGATCACGGCATCGATGTGGGACACCAGAGGCAATACGGCTGATCAAAGGATCACAAGCTTTAGCCCCCAACATCTGTGCTAATAAACGCACGAAGTAATACCCGTTCTGAGCATTGGCCGGCTCGTGACGTGACTTGTGACTCGAATTGTGACGTGGTATCAAAGTGGACTTTCGCAACCAAAACGGGCAGAATTACAACACCGACCTGAGAACAATCAGCCACCTGCATTACAGCGTGGAATACAACCGGATACCGGCTGTCTGTTTAAGTATCGTCGAATCAAAGCGTCAGTCCTTCAATTGACAACGAGCTTTACAGGGCCAAATTTGAGAGAGTGCATACGAATAGAGTCAATGATCAATATATATATACACTGACAGAGCCCGGCTATGCTTAAATACGTTTCCAGATCGATGTTACATATGCTATGTCTATATCTTCAACAAATGGCACGGAGCAGCGCTTGGGACGGTATGGCTTATCAATGTGTCATAGACTCCTCAAATAACCTCCTCAGTTGATCCCTCTCCTGTTCCAGTTCCTTTGCCAAGCCAGGAGCCAACATGAGGACGCGAGCCTGCGGAATAGTGCCTTCGACGAGATCCTCAATGTGCTCACTTCCAAAGCCAAGAGCCTTCAGGCCTGCCGGCTGATCACCAAGATCGGCAAGGAACTTGGTGACAGCATCCGCGAGAACGGCGCCGGCGTCTTCCCGCTTGACGTTCGTGATGTCAACTCCAAAAGCTTCCGCGGCAGCGAGATGTCGGTCTGGATTCGAGGCCGCGGTAAATCGGAAGACGGCCGGTGCTGTAACTGCTACAGACACACCGTGGGGAATGATAGGCGTTGTGACATCGTAGCCTGCGTGTTGGTATTCCTTGTTTTGACCCGAGATGGGATAAGACATGCCTAATCACCTGTGTCAGTATATCGAACTGCTCAGATGCTCGTATGCGGAATTTGACTGCTCACCGTGACATAAATGCACGCCCGCATTACCAAAGCCGACACCTGCAAGCGTAGCAGCAAGGAGCATCTCGCTCTGGGCCTCAAGATCTTCAGGGTCCTTGACTGATCGTGGGAGATACTTGACTGTTGCACGCAAAGCGCTCAGAGAGAAGATGTCGCTGATCGGGTTTGCGCCTTGGTATGCAGGTCTCATGATTGGATTCGAGGGCCGGGGTGTGCGCTGATTGAACGGGATGGCCGTCCAGGACTCCAGTGAGTGGCAGAGGACATCTAAGCCAGAACTCGCCTTGACCGCGGCGGGCATAGTCTTGGTGTTGAGAGGATCGCATATTCCCAGTGTCGGCTTCAAGTTCCTGTGCGCGATGCCCGTCTTGGCTTTCTTCGCGACCAGGTCGAAGATGGCCGTTCCAGTCGTCTCGCTTCCGGTACCGGCGGTCGTTGGGATGGCGATGAGAGGCTTCAGCTTCTTCTCAATTGGCCGGCCCTTCCCAAGAGGTGCATTCACAAAGTCTAGAAAGTCGGCGTCTGGGTACTCGGTGTACAGGTTCATGAGCTTGGCAGTGTCCATGACCGATCCGCCACCGACGGCCAAGAAGGCGTCAGCACCGTAGGGCTTTGCGAAAGCAATTGCTTCCTTGATCCTGAATGGGACTCAGCGGCCGTTCTTTTAACCGCAAGCAAAAGACGTGATACTCACGAGCTGTCCTTGGGCTCGACTCGGACCTTGTCAAAGATCTCGTACTGGATGCCCTCTCGTGACAGAGCTTCTTCTACTTGCTTGAGGGCGGTGAGTTTCCTGACAGTGGGGTCTGTAACGACACAGACTTTCTTGGCGCCCATGTTCGCAAGGTCCATGCCGACCTCTTGGGTGACACCCGGGCCGAACCGGATCGACGATGCAGCCATCTCGAAGGCATATTCCTTCTGCTGGGAGGCATCGAGAGGCGAGGCGAACCCGCGTCTTCCGATGCTCCGAGTTCGCTGTGCATAGGCGTCGACCTGAGGCCGCGCATGACGCTGGTGATAGCCTGGGTTTGAGTGACACGGGCAATTAGGTGGATGTGTATACTGCACAGTCTTAAGCAGACTCACTGCGCGTGTCGCAGCCTACAAGAATCGTCAGCATCAGAGTGGCTCGTTCCGACATACTAGGCTCAATTGGAGACTCACGCTTGGAGTAACCCGGATTGCCGCTGACATCCTTGAGATAACGCTGGAAGGGTATAGAGCTCAGTATACAATACAGTCTTGAACAAAGCCAATAGCAATATGTGTCAGGGTAAAGCAACTGATTTTCACCGTCAATCGTCATCAAGGCACCGAGGTGTGTCGGATCGGAAATTAAACATGACCTCGGGAATGACGCCCGTGGGTGCATCGTAGCTTGTGTGGGGTAGATTTGGGGATCCCGTGGGTCGTGTTCGTTTCGTGTGGGGGACTTCTTGGCGTCTTTGCTACGGTGATGGTACAAGAACGATGACGGTATGAACAATTCTTGCGTTCTTGCGAGAATATCAACCCAACTCGAGGATGGAAGTCCAGGATCTCACGTGAACACAAACTCTCTTGCTATCTCTCTTGTAAATACCTGAGTACTCCCAAGTTGAATCTTGAAACGCCGATTCAACATGTTGTCCGTATCTCCGACCATACCCTTCCTGACCACTTCTGCACTAATGACTGCCGAATCTGCCTCCGCGAATTTTCATCAACACTCGATTCCCACCCACTTGCGGAGAGACTTGACAAACAAGTCGTCTACGTCATGTCCCGAATGCTGACATCGAAAACTCGCAACTGAACAAGCTGAAGACCACTCTGCCTCGCTATCATGCAACTGCATTATCATCGGTCGCTTTCGGTATGGGTATCGGGCCACCTGGAGAATTCTCCAGTCGAGCGGTCAAGACCTCGACGCCTGTCTCGGTGACAAGCAGTGTGTGCTCTGTAATTATCCCAGTCAACAAGACGGAAGCATGCTGCAATGCGGATGTTTGATACTCACCGAACTGAGCAGTCCATTTGCCATCAACAGTAACATTCGTCCAATTGTCTGGCCAGTACACTTCCCGACTAGCCCCCAGCGCCAGGATAGGCTCGATCGTGAATGTCATGCCAGGCTTACAGACGCCAGCTGCCTTGTTCTTCGCGTAGTGGGGGATCCACGGAGGGGGATGAAACTCAGAGTTGATTCCGTGGCCGCCCCAATTCTTCAGCACAAACAAATTGCGCGAGGTCGCATGCTTCTCGATGACCTTCCCAAAGTCTCGAATTGGCAGGCCTGGCCTTACGAGCGCGATAGCCTTGTCGAGTGCCTCCCGTGTGGTTTCGACCAGTCTGACGGCATCTGGGCTCGCCCTTGCTTGGTCACCGACGTAGTAGGTCTCGTTCAGGTCTGCGTGATACCCTCCGTGGTATAGGGACACATCGAGGTTCAGGATGTCGCCGTCGAGGAGTTTGCGCCGATCGGGGATTCCATGACACTGAGTTTTGAAATAAGCTTCTGTCGACAGCCGCGCCTTAGCTGCCCAGCTGAGATATCATCTATCACTTACCACAACCTCGTTCGGGGACGTGCAGATCGACTTGGGGAAGCGATTGTAGTTCAGCGGGGACGGATACGACTCTCGCTCAACGCAAGCATTGTGGCATATCTCGTCCAGATAGTCTGTTGTCACCCCGGGCTTGATTGCCGCTGCCGTGACGTCGAGTACCTCTCGAGCCAGTCGACAGACCTTCCGCATGGCCTCTTGGCCTGCTGCATCCAAGATCTCCCATTTCGTTCTGTTCAGGCGATTCTCGCGCGCTGGAACACCAGTCTCTGCCCAGTCTGGCTGTGCGATGGTTTTCGGGACGGGTCTCGGCGGTGAAAGTGGGTAGAGAGGTCGCACGGAGCCGGTGTATGGGTAGGAAGGGAACGGGTTGTAGGATCCGGTCGCTGCTTGAAAGGGTTTCAGCACACATTCTACTCATGAAGAATCGTCATGGTCTGCCTCTTACTGTTCTGTGCTTTGTGTGTCGCCTTGTGGGTGGCCTGGAAACCGTCAGAGTCAGTCCTCGTGGTCGGTGTTCAATACAGCCTGAGCGACAGATTCGCAACATACCCAGCTTTTCTGGAAACACTCTTGAGAACAAAAGTAGCTGTCCTTGACACCGAGTTTGAGACATGTTGGGCACTGTAACGTGCTGGCCTCCTTATCGCACTCGACACCAGAGCACGTTTTCTCAATCATGCTTGGAAAAATGACGAGAGCGTGCGATGAGCTTGGAGTCCAGCGCCCATTCCCCTGGCGAGATAAATTTCGTCCTCATCTTCAATGCGCAGTCTATTACGTTACGTTGTGACTTCGTAGGCTGATAATTGAGAGTTGTTGGTAGCTGAGCCAGCAAATACTGCCCCACTTACGCCCTTTTGTCGCTTTACGGGCGCAGCGCAACCCAGCTCGTCTAGATGGTATGATTCTTTGTCAATGTTGTTCCGATCCAAACAGGCAAAGCACAAACCGCATCTCTTTCCATTCCGTCGCGTAGGCTTGATACGTCTATTTTCTCAAACAACCGAGCCTGCTGATGTTTTCAACCCAATCAGCGATGCCCAAAGTTCAAACATCCGTTGAGCCCTCAATTGCGATGGGACTGAGAGTGACGGGAGCTACCACACGCTACGGACCGCGCGCGCGGGACGCAGCCGACGACGAGCATTTTGTGACAAGTCCGAGTGAGAAGTAGATGGCGATGCTTCAGCCTGGGAACCACGTAAGACCCATTGCACGTGCAGATGAATGATGCATCGCTGTGTTCTACCTAATGATTGCAGATGAAGCTCAGCAAATAAATACTATTAATTCTTGCTTTCGTTTGCTCGTGTTCGCCATCAAGCGAGGAAGCTTTGTGACACTTATGAGAACGCTGATCCTATACAGGATGCTCAAGAGCTATGAGTAGCTTGATGACATTACCACCCTACTCTACCTGATGTATCTGCTGTTCCTAATAACTCAAGCCACGCTTTGAGATGAGTGTTGTGTACAACTTCTATGCGTACGTTCAGGCTGCGGATCCATGTAATAGACATTCAAAAACACGGGTTGTTTCGATATGCAATTCAGTCCACCCAGTACCCCTGTTTCCAACCTTTTGACGCGTCATCAGTGAGATGTCTATCAAGTGTTTAGTAGCTGTCGTACAGTCAGGTACAAACGGCTGATATGTTAAAGGCTTCATGACTCCCCTCCTTTACTTACAAAATGACCATCAAAAGGTTTGCACCGTGATACACAATAAGTGTGGTTGTTTAACTAGAACACCCCGGTGTTTAACTAGAACACCATTCTATCATATCAATATATGTATATACCTTTGTCTTTCTATTTTGGACGTCTTCAATTTCTATTCTTAGAGGCTTATTCATGTAGTACCAAGAGTTTGCAAATTGTATGCATTCCGTACAAGAGGGAAAGTGATGCATATGTAATTTCAATTCGATGGATAATCTGTATGGACGCTTGTAGTATCGAAGGGTATTGAGCATGCTGCAGAAACAGATCACACATACCAACTTGGCTTGACTTGGGCCCGCTGCCACTTCCTGGCATGGTGGAATGAGCTGAGATCTTGTCTTTTCGTAGTCAACACCAACGCGTATGCTGTCATCGTGTTTTTCACCGGCCACTGGGCGTGTCTTGAGTATCTGCTCTAACATTTCCTGTGTCCATCTTCAACGTTACAGTATATCAAATTAGCAATCCATGAAAGAGAAATTCACTATACAAAGCCAGGCAATGGATCTTGATCAGTCTGGTGCTGACGGCTGTATCTAGATCACCACATTGCGGGCATGATTCCACAGAGGACCAAGGCGAGCGGAAGGCCACGCCCTTGCTGCTTCGGGAGATAAGGCTTCACCGGTTTCTCATAAGAACGAGCACGGGGCATTGTGAGCCAGTGGAAGGCAGACGGCAAGCAATCCTACATCATTAACGGACAGATGATATTAGCTACAGATGAGAATTTCTCCCGCTACCATCTTACTGTGGCAAATACACCTACCTTCGCACGACATGATACCACTTTGTCTCGCTCTCTATCTGGCAAACAAAACATCATATAGTATTATCAGGTTTCTGGAAAGGTGTCTAGAGAGAGCGAAGCGAACGACTGCAATCTTTGGTCAACGCTGGCAGAAAGGAACCTGAAGAATGACATCAGGGGGGACAGTACGCCGTCATTCTTTCCTACAGTTTTTCTATGCCGTACTGTAAGCTGCAGCCTGAGGTTATCTGTGTGCTGACGGAAATCGCTCCCAACGGGATGCAATAGGCAGCCTAAGCGTATTTAGGTTAGGCGTATTTTTAGATACATTCTACTTTCAATCCTCTGCCAAATACGGGACTTCCCTCCAACACATCACACAATAGAGATGCCATCGAAGACAACATCATTTCCACGGTTTCTTGACATCTCTTGACATTGAAGCGATCACTGCCTTGTGACTGAAGCCTGAACGATACACATCCTTCGCTATCGATCATCTTTCACGTTATCCCGATGAAGTGACCTAACCGCCGTATCTCTAGGAATTCGCCTGTGAGGTGGCTCAACATCACTCCACCACCGTCCCCTCAGCTCAGATCGCACCAATATCAATCCATTAGATCGTTTCCCCTTGCCGCAACTTGATCTCTTCCCCCGCATTGCGATCTGTTTGTTGCACATTGCTGGATCGACAGGTTGCGTACCCGGGTTATTGCACGTATCCAGATCAAGAGTACCCGTGCAAACTTGCGCACCGTATAAGAGTCAAAATGGAGAACAGCGACATAATCGAGATCACAAACATCCCAACCTTCTCCGAGCTCGGGAAGTATCTCACGGCCTGCTGTCCCACGGCAGTGAGGCCGAGTGACCGCAAGGTTCATATTGAACTGAGCTGCGAAATTTGCCATACTACCGCGCTTGCATTGCCTAAATGGGTGAAGGCGAAGGAGGAAAAACGAGAGGACAGCCCGAGAGATGCCCCTGAGGTCCAGCCGAAGGATTGTATTGACAAACAATCTGAGCCTCCCACTGCAGAGCAAGTGGGAGTACAAACTGAAGAGCAAATGGCAGCCCGAAACGAGGACGAGCCGCAAACTTCTCCCCGTGCTCAATCAGAGTTCCCAGTCGAAGATCGAGCCGACGCCCCTGTTGAACAACCAACAACCTCGGACAACCAAGAATCATCCAGCACAACCACAGACGACAGTGCCGACGGTGCTAAGTACATCGCTGTCCTTCCTTGTGACCATTTCTTCGGCTTTACCTGCTGGGGGAAGTGGAACAAGTCTGCCATCGAAGACGGCAATGCCCCGGTCTGTCCAAAGTGTCGGTTCGGGATGAGACATCCAGGGTGTGGCCACGTGATATTCGCACGAGCCTTGCCGCCAACCATACGTACAGGCGTCATGGACATCCCACGGCTCATTCCTCTTGCTCGTGTTCATCGCTGGAGAAACGAGACTGACGAGAATGACGATGATCCATTCGTTGACATCACCCCAGCGTCGCGCCGAGATCAAGCTGATGAGTGGAGCCGTGTCCGCAGCATTGCCCCCAAATGTTACGTGTGCCGCACGATAAAGCGTATGGATGATCTTGGACGCCCTACTGGGCCCCAAGATTTGACGGATCATATCCTTCAACAGCTAGCAGAGCCTGTGGAGAGCGATTACAGCGATGCTTGGTAGCCAGGTCGGGGAACCCTATCTCTAACGTATTGCCATAGCGGGCAGAAAAAAGGGGCACTGAGGGATGAGCTTGCGAAATAGGGGTGAAACATTCAGAAGAGGGAACAAGAACGACGACGGCCAGTTGCTCTATCATGGTGAAAGGCTTTCGAATTGGAAGCAAAACAAACAAGGGCGAGAGCAAGGAGATATGAAATGCACATGGCGGTGCAAAAGGATCCAGGGTGTGTTACAAGTGTAAGAACGCAGGAAAGAAGACAATGGGGGGTAGAGTGTACAAAAACAGCATTTGATGATTCACCAATCAGCGACTGTAAAGTTTAAGAAAATGAAATTGCCTACAGACTTAGTGCTCGAGCAGCCGTGTTATCAACAAGTGATGAAGAGCAGGTGTCGTCATGACGGCGTGAGAGGCTCCCCAGTTGGCGTGCAATCTCGGGCTGATTCTATGCATCTGGCATAGAAGCTGGGGAAAATCCAGTGTCGGTATTTCTGATGGCATGGCTCTGGACACTATCGATGTCCCTTCGAATTGACTGTCATCGGGCTGTTTATGGTGTGTTCTTAAATATGAATAATGTTACCAAAACCATGACAGACTCAGAACGAGCATCGCAGGTCCTTTTGCCCGTACCGCGTTACCTTGTGCCACCATACTTGTAGTTACCTTCTAAGAAAACTTCACACCTCTCCCTTCGAATTCAACCCGGGAGACGAGTTGACGAACTGTCAATGCCAAATCATGAGGCCGTTATGCCGGTCTCTCCCGGTTCACGAGGGTATCCCGGCGGGGCAATGGCGCATGAAGCTGTTATTGACTTTCGGCCCGCTCCAGGAAGAGACTTCGTTCGACATTGAACTGCCACTTGTGGTACGGTCGTCATATCAAGCTTATACTCACCGAATCAGTGGCCCGGGAGCTAATGCAGAACCATACATAGTGAGTCCGCAGCTGGAGAGGTAGCATGTCAACAACTCCCCCGCCCAGAAACAGAATCACGAGCATAGTACGACCCGAAACATATCCAGAACCTTGAATCGCGGTGTGATCCAGGTTGCAGCATAGTTACAGTTTGTAACTGTAAGCCCGAAAAAGAAAGGTCTTGCCCGCCGCCCCAGATGCCCCGGACCCTGATGCAGTTACGTCCTCCGGTGAAATGAGGTGACGGGAACCATGGGCCGTGGGAAACTCCCACTTTTCTCGACCTCATTCCGTTCGGCGTGAGTCAACGCCGGCCCCCACTGCGCTTGGCGACGGAGTACAGAATAGAAAGCTGGCAATTGATGGCTCCCCAATGGTCGGTTTGATTGATGACTACCGAATTGGTCGGTTTGAAATGTAGTATGGGACGACTATAAAGTCCTGCATGGCTACAAGTCGAGACTGATCATAAATGCCCAATTGACCATCTTCATACCTACAGCTAAGGTGTCTACGTCGACCATGTCTCGCACAGCTCCCCAACAGACCACAGGCAGCGAAGACCTCCCCCGGATGCGGATCCGAGAACTTCTCCCCAACCTCCATCTTGGCGACTACTCGCCGGGGCCCCTTAACTCCCTGACAGACGTCCCCGGGGTTCTAGTCCACACGCAGGACATCATTGCGGACAACGGAAATGTAAACACGGGCCTAACATCCATCCTGCCACGCAGCGACTGGTTCCACAAAGCCTGCTACGCGGGTCTCTTCTCCTTCAACGGGTCGGGCGAACTGACTGGCTCCCACTGGATCAATGAAACGGGACTCCTACACTCGCCGATCATCGTTACCAATTCATTTGCCGTCGGCGCCGCCTACCAGGGGATTTACGAATATGCCATCAAGAGCCTGGGGGCTGAGAAGGGACAGATTGACTGGTTTCTGTTACCCGTGGTGGCAGAAACATTTGATGGGTATTTGAATGACCTGACCCAGTTCGCTGTTACCCCGCAGCATATTGTGAAGGGACTCGAGAGCGTGAGCAATGAACGGGTGAGGGAGGGAAATGTTGGGGGCGGAACGGGGATGATTTGTCGTGAGTTTGATACCATCTAATACTACAGCACCTCACGAAGACTGGCGATGCTGATAGCGTCACAGACTACTTCAAAGGCGGCACGGGCAGCTCCTCCCGCATCGTGCCCGGGCTGGACACCAAAGGACAAGCGAAGAACTACACAGTGGGCGTCCTGACGCAATGCAACTACGGCAAAAAGCACCATTTCCGCATCGACGGCGCACCAGTAGGCCGGATCCTCGCCGCCGAGGATGCAAAAGCAGCAGAGACCGATGCGATCAAGAAACAAGAGCAAGAGGATCTGATCCGTGAAAAAGAGCGCAAGGACGGATCCATCATCATCATAATCTCGACCGACGCGCCCCTGCACCCAACTCAACTGCAGCGTCTCGCCAAACGCGCAACCGTGGGCTTGGCTAGGGTAGGCGGCCAAGGACATAACCCTAGCGGTGATATATTCCTGGCGTTCTCGACGGGGAACGGGATACCCGTCCAGAGTATTAGTATGGAGAGACGGGCTGTGGACCCGTTTAAACCTACGCCGTTTGACGCGGAGTTGGTGGACGACTCGAGTATCAATGGACTGTTTGAGGCCGTGGCCGATGCGACCGAGGAGGCGATCTATAACGCTGTCTGCATGGCGGAGAGTATGACGGGGAATTTGGGGCATAGGATCGAGGCGCTTCCGCTGCAGAGGGTTAGGGAGATTATGGAGAAGTATCTTTAGAGTACATTGGGTTTTCAATTGAGGTTTGAACAAATCGCCTTGATCGACCATCGGAAATTGGGGGATTTTCTCATACGATGCACTCCTCTATGTGATTCAGCTCAGGAATATCATTATGTGGGTTCTGCTGATGAGGAAGCGTGCATTGTCTTGCCTTCGGTCGCATTGGAACTGGCTGGGCTTCGTGCTGTGGTGGAGTGGTGTACAAAATAACTGACAATGTAGCGAAGACCTTCACATTGTTTGTAATTGCGCAAATCGAACGTTCCAATTCATTTCGCCTTGACCAATTTGAGTCACTACCAGAAACCAGAAGCTGGCTCGGCTGGTAAGGAAGTCTCGAGGCATCGGAGATAGCTGAAGAAGATGTGTCGGCAAGGTAGGTACGTAAGTTACTTGACGTCTTTGAGTTCGGGTGCCACTCTTTTTGTGCCTGACTTGAGTGAGCAGATTACCTTAGTAACCTGCCTCCCCTCGCCTGCCTGATCTCCGAGTTGTGTTCGAGGTCGGTCGAGGTCGAGGTCGACGCACCCACTATTGAACTCAGTTACAGCCGAATCCATCCTCTATCCGCCTAGCGCTACAGGCATCATCACAGGGCCCATTCGACTCCTCCACATGCATCGACGTCGACAATTCAACTTCGAGATACCTCCCGATACCCTCAATCGCACATCACTCTTTCGCCTCGAGGGCATGCTACACTCTCTTTCAACCGCGACCGCTTCTTCTTCCTATAGACCTTCTCAGCGTCCAAGAAGTCCCATTCACAACCCTCCGCATTATCCTAATTGATAGAATCATTCGACTCATTCGGCCTAGCGACATCGCGTCTCATCATCTGCGCCCCAAAGATGACCACGAAACCACCCACCATTACCATCCCTTGCCGCCACACCTGAGTATCCCTCGCCAGGGCAGCCAACTCTACTCGCCATGGAACCCTACCGACCGCCCAACGGCTCCGCGCCGCCAAAACGCGAGCCCTCACGAGCCGAGATGTTCGAGGACGAGAAGCGCCGCATCATCGACAGCTGCTTTAGCAAGAAGGATCCCGACGGCTCCCAGACCGAGACCTACATCACCCACATCAAGATCACCGAGTTCGCCACCCACCAGACCGGCCCTCCGCCTCCCGATGCCAGACGAGACGCCGCCAAGCCCCGCGTCATCATCGTCGCCGTCCGCAGGTCGGGAAAGGTGCGCATGCACAAGTCCAAAGAGAACGGAAACGGCACATTTTCTATCGGCAAGACATGGGATCTCAACGACCTCACCGGCATCGAGTCCTTCACCGGCTCCGCCGTCGACAACCAGAAGCGATCATGGGCCGGCGACACGGGCTTCATCGTCCACATCGGCAAGCCCTACTACTGGCAGGCCCAGGCCGAGAAGGAGAAGAAGTTCTTCATCGCCAGCCTCATCAAGATCTATGGCAAATATACCGGCGGCAACGTGCCTCAGCTGATGGGCTTCGAGCCCCGAGAGCAGGAGCAGGTCATGGGTTCGCGACGCCCGCCACCTAACAGCCATCGACCTCCTCTTCCCGAATCCGCTCCTCCATCCCGATCCGAACCGCCCGCCGGTATGCCCCCTCCTCGCCCATCTCCTTTACCGCCCTCGCGGCCCGAGCACAGGCCACCACCACCGGTAGCCTTACGTCAAGAGGCTGTTCCTCCTGCCAGGGCACCCTCCCGCCCAGGTTCGAGCTCAAGATCAAACTCGAGACCACCGTCGCGTTCGCGGCCCGAGCCAAGGCCGATGCGCCTCGAGGCTTTGTCGAGCAACAACAACTCTACCTCCTCCATAAGTGGTCCTCCCCCCAGCCAGGCCCCACCTTCACCGGCCCTACGCAACCTGGGCAATGCTCAGAACGGCACCTCATCACCTGTACCGAGTGTCGACACAAGTCGCATACCAAGTCAGCCACCCGTTATGCGACGATTGGCGTCCAATATGAGTCAAGATTCTATTGCGGCCTCCTTTTCGACTGCAAGAAGCGATGACACGACGAGTCTCCCGCCGAGATCCAGGGGAGGTATGTACCTTTATCTTTTCGCTTTTGATCTTCCAAGAGTCTGTGCAAAGTAGGACAATAGTGGTTCAGTTGGAGTGATACAGTTCCGGTATCTCTCAAGTTTGGTTGGCTTAAATATGATCAATCACTAATGAAGAGCAGGTATGCCCGGACCAGGCGCATTTAGCAGACCGTCTAGCAGACCGTCTGAACCACCCGAAGGCCCACCGCCGCAAGTCAATCTTCCTGATAGACGACGGCCACCCATGGATCCGTTGAAGATCGGCACACCAAGTGACAACGATCTGGTCCCTGCGCCTTTGAGTGCACGAAAAGAGCCCCCACCACGAAACAGTGATCGCACAAGAACGGAGTCCACTGGGGCCGGGTCTGTGAGCAGCTTCAAGTCGGACACCAGAACTATTGTTTCCGACCAGTCCAACACAGCATCTACAACTATGTTGCCTAACGCGAACGGTACACCCGACGCCTCCCAAACCCCGACTCCAGTAGCACCGCCGATACCACCTGAAGACACTGTTAAATCAGAGGAAGAGTCCAAGCCAGGCTTGGGACCTATGATCAGAGCGAAGATGTCACAAAAGGACTTAGCAGGTACGCTTTGGAAAGCAGCATCGGCGGCGAGTGCTTTCAAGCCACGACCAGGTGGGGCTGGCGAACGTCTGCGAGAGGCTGCGAAGAAGGCCAGTGTGGATGGCCCAGATGGTATCACTGGTGTCGTACCAGCCCCGCCCCGCCCAGTGGTCGAGCCACCGAAACCAGCTGAAGTGCCCAAGCCCCTTGACTTAACCTCGAAATCCAACGAGAGACTCACGCCTGTGCCCGAAGTCAAGCTCACTTTACCTAACTCATCTCGACCCACAAGTCTAGAAGTCCCAGCCAAGGAAGCGCGGCGGAAAATTGCAGAAGAGACGCGAAAGAGCGAGGAATCACGGCGTGTGACGGTGCCAAGCAACGATGCCAGGTATCTTTCCAGTCTCGGTGTAGATACGACGATTCTCTCAGACTCAACCGCCGATTTTGCTAGCTGGCTGGACCATTTCGGTTGGGTTCCCGGCAATCAGATGCGTACCAAGAACTTCGACGAAATGAAACTTGATATCGATAGGGAGTTGAACAAGGCGCAAGCTGGCGGCTGGGTTACTCGCTTCCAGGAAGAAGATGAGCGAGTGGAGGCCATCAAGAAGGGATTGGATGTTGCCATCACTGAGTGTGACGAATTGGACAATCTTTTGACCCTTTACAGCGTCGAGCTCTCGGTAGGTTCTCCTTCAAGCTTTTCCCCCAAGAGTAGGTGACTAAGAATTGCTCAGACACTGTCCGATGACATTGCCTACATAGAAGCTCAGGGACAAGGCTTGCAGGTCCAGGCTGCCAACCAAAAACTTCTCCGGAACGAATTGGAGTCACTCCTGAGCACCTGCGCCATTACATCAGATGATCTGCGAGGTCTAAAGATGGCTCCATTAGAGACCTCGTCTGGGGTTGAAGAGATCGAGAATGCGCTAGTCACTTTATACAAGGCCCAGATGAAAATAGACCCTTCGACCGCTATGTCTGAGCCGCGAAAGAGCGAAGAAACGAGCACCAGTGGCAAGCAGGCAAGTTTCAACCCAGATTACGGCAAAATGCGGATAGTGCAGGAGAAGAAGGAGATGTACTTTACGGAGAGTCAGAACTTTTTGAACCGCTTTGGCGCGTTTATGGCTCGCCAGTTCGACAAGTCCATCCATGAGACAAGGTCCGCTATTTCCGGTGCTTTGTCCAAGAAGGTGGACCCGCGTAATCACGACGCAGGGCGCGACTTGCTGTGGCAATACGGCCCCCTCGTGTTATACGCCAAAGAGGTGAATATAGACGAGTGGTATCGCTATATATCCATATATCAAGAGAAAAGCTTCCCGCTCTACCGGTCGGAGTTCAAGGACATCCTCGATGCTTGGAAGCGCAATGCTAGGAAGCCCGCGGGTGACGATAGTGTCGTCCTCTTCACCGCGCAAGTAGAGAAGCAGCAAGAGGGCACAATGGCGACCGCGAGGAGAGTCACAGTCAAGAGGAGCCAGACTCTGGCCAGGAGCTTGGGTCGACCTCTGGGCGAGGGCAAGTCGAGCTCGGAAAAAGGGACCGACGGACGTAGCCATCCTTACGAAGTTTTCGCTGGCATCATGGACGACTTGCTTCCCCTTGTCGAGATTGAGCAGAATTTCATTGTCGATTTCTTCCATGCTACTACCCTCGAGACGTCAGATTTCCCGGATTTAGTCGCGACCAGCCGACCACATGATCGTCGGGGAGGAGATTTGAAACGTCACCGACTCATGGAGCCCGATCGTGATTTGGCCCGGCGAGTAACTCGTGCCATGGAGGCCATCTTCTCTTTCCTAGAACAAGACCTTCAGAACCTGATTCTTTGGGTCTTGTCTCAGGATCCATTGTAAGTCCCAAATCGCCCTTCTCCTGCAGAGTGATGCAATACTAATAGCTTGGTACAGACAAGGAGTTGGCGTTCTTGCTGTCTTGGAACGCAAGCAAGTTGAGATGACATCATCTAATCAGGATTTTTTGAACAATATTCTACAGAAACTGAATGGAAACCTCGAATCGCGCTTCTCCAAATTCGTCGAAGAGCAAATCCGCGCTATTGAAGACACTAAGGTCAAGATTAAGAAGCGCAAGGGTGTTATCTCGTTCATGAGAGTATTCCCCCATTTCTCCTCGGCAGTCGAGAACATGTTAGCCACGACCGACACCGCCTCCTCCGTTCGACGAGCAGTGGACCGAGAGTATGAGCGCATCATCAAGTCTATGTTTGATTCATTGAAAGTCATCGCCCGAGAGAATCCCGCCACGCTTACGAACAGTGGCGCCGACCCCGAGGACAAAGAAGCACTGAACTACCATATCCTACTCATAGAAAACATGAATCACTTCCTCGAAGAACTTAACACTCACGGTCTCGAAATCCTCGAAGATTGGAAAGAAGCCGCAGCAAACGAGATGGGAGAGCACATGGGTCTCTACCTCAACGCCGTTATGCGCCGTCCACTCGGCAAGCTACTCGAGTACCTAGAGAATCTCGAGAGCCAGATTGCAAGTGGAAAAAACATGACAATCATCGCTGCACAGCCGAGCAACAGCAAGGCGACATTTAACAAAGTACTATCAGCCTACGACGGCAAAGAGGTACGCAAAGGCATCGAGGCGTTACGTAAACGAGTCGAGAAACACTTTGGAGACGCCGACGACCCTAGTCTTAGCAGAGACTTGGTGAATCGTGTGCTGAAAGAGTGTGAGAGGTTTTATAACGAGGTCGAGGTGAGGATCGCCAACGTCACGAGCAGCGTCTATAGTGGGGATGTGCTATTCGAGTGGCCCAGAGCAGATGTCAAGGTCTCGTTTGCCAATCCCGGGCGCTAGCAGCGGAACTCCCGGGATGAGTGGACGGGTGCCACAAAGAGTCTGGGCAGGAAGGGTAGTTCCTTCGCATTGAACTTGAAGATTGGGGGCCCTGTTAGTATGGGGATCAAGAAGTGGGAAGAGGCTGAGGCTAAAAGGAAGATCTCCGGGGAGAGTACACTGACGAAGAGTCCGATTGTGGGCGTTTTTCCGTCTGTGAGCCCTACTGTTGGGACCTTTAGAGACAAGGATAGTCTCAAGGGCAGTGTCAAGGATAAGGACTCCCTCAGGGGGAGCGTGAAAGAGAGAGACAAGGAGAGTTCGAGAGATTCCTGCTCATTAAAGAGTAGTCTCAGAGATATAGGGAACCTCAAGGATAAGGAAAGCACTAGGGATAGTGGCTCGCTTGCCGGATCCCTCAAGGGGAGCGTCCGGTCATCCACAGAATAAGGGATTAGGGGAAGAGGTTGTGTGTATCGATACCACTCTGATTGGCGGGGAGGGTACTGGTGGCCGGGTGTTGACGGCCTGGATGTGATATGAATACGATGATGATAACATCTTTATGTTCATGCTTCATTTCGTGATTGGAGACCAAGAGGTTAAACTGTTGACAATATCATGCCGTTCAAATGGGGCAATTCTATTCATTGTTCTGAGATGTGCTTAGTATTGAAGTATGACAGAGCGCTGAGTACCAGATCATACTAGATCATAGTACGATTTCGTGGGTTTAGACAATCAAGAGCCAGTACACACAATACAGTCCCATTGAAGACAAAGACGCAGCTATTAGAGTTACACACTGGGGGGCCCTATTGTTTCCGAGATCCGCATCCCTTCTCATCTTTCTCTTTGTACATTGTGCTTGATGGGCTCTTTGTCATGAAGCCCAAAACGAGCGTTGCCGCGAAATCATCAAAGAACATGAGCGTGCCAATTCTGGTCAGCATACCCACGACAGGCCGCAACATCGTGCCACAAAAGACGTCGGCGATTTTGGGTCCTCTAGATCATTGGCACCAAATAAACTATGTCTTCGGAAGCTTCGACAGGTTCAACGGAGGCGTCAGGCTCGATAAGTTCTCTAGATTCGGCAGCTGCCGCCGCAGAAGCAGCAGCACAAGCCGAGGCAGCTGCAAAAGAGGAGGCAGAGTTCCAGGCAAGGCTACAGGAAAAGCTGCAAGAAGTCCAGACGCACTTCGCACCCCAACATGAGCGGTTCCGCGTCGACGGCATCATATCGAACGGCGCCTACGGCGTGACGCTCCGCGTCCTCGAGATGGGTCCCGACATGCCCGTTGTCGAGCCCGACCCGGTCGATCAGCCGAGGACGAGGGGCGTGAAACGACTCCGGGAGCTGTCGGCGAGGTCGTGGGGGACTATAAGGAAGCGTTTGAGGATTTCTAATAGCGGTGATCGGAATAATGATGGGGTGGGAGGTGGAGGGATTGGGGAGGCGCTGTATGAGGGGTCGCCTGAGCGGATGGGGACGAGGGTCGTGAGGAGGATGTGTCTTAAGTTGCCCCTTGGTGCACGTACGCTTGGTGACTCGCAAGATGCGTTGAGGCATGAGATTAATATTTTGAGGGTATGCTATGCCGCTGGGCTGATCTACACCCCTCTTTGTTGCGTTGTTGTTGTTGTTGCTCTCGTTATGCCTGCTGCGTGGAATTTTCGGATGTGATTTTGCTGACGGGGAGGAACCAAAGTCGGTGAACGGTAGCAAGCACGTTGCTGGACTTATTGCTTATCGTGACGATCCGTTGTACGTCGCTTTTCGACTTCGAGGCTTGCCTTTCCCTCGTGTTCCGTCTGGACAGGTAAGCTAGGAGGGGCTCCCCCATGCTACTCTTATAGCAGGTGCCTCGGAGTTGGTACTCTCTGTTGAAGGGCAGTGACTAACGGACTATGATCGTGTTACAGGGCGATTTCTTAGCAGGATGGTCTGGTCCGGCGGTTATGATAGAATGGTACGTGTGAAGAATCATGTTGCTCATTTCTCTGAACGATCCATGCTGACGTATCTCGTAGTTAGTTGGGGTCTTTCCTCGGGCGAACCACAACGGTCCAAGAATGGAGCAAACTGACGTGTTATTGTGTGTCAGACTTGGAGAACGGCACGCTGAAAAGACTTATCCAGAGGCTGGAAGCAAGTGATACTCAGGTAGTGCCCAATCGGGTACTGTGGTCTATCTACTTGTGCCGTTAGTATCTTGCATTTCTTTGATTGTGTCTCTTCACGCATATGGATCATTTGACTGACACGAAACCATTTCGCCAGTGATCAGAGCATGTGTCGCACTTCTCTATCCGAAGGCTCTCGATCCAGACGCCGACGCCGAGTTGGAGGTCTTGCCTCAGCCCGGAGCCCGGGCGTCCGGCATAACGCACAATGACCTCGGCTCAGCAAACGGTAGGTCAGTCGCCCAGGTCTGGAAGTCGCAGGCTGTTGACGCAAAGAGTAGTCATGATAGGAGATTTGGACCCTTCACACCGGGAACATAGTCTCCTACCTGTAGTTAAATTAATCGATTTCGGATGTTCTGAAGACGATCAAACTCCGGAGGACGCCGCCTCTACGAATTTGGCAGATGTTTCAACCGTATGTGCCGTTTACGATCTGAAGAACTCGGATGTTGCCAGAAAAACTAATGGAGCACTAGCTGATTATGAATCTCATACAACGTTCTGATGCAATGAGTCTTGCGGGACAAGCCGAATGGCAAGGCATTCGCACTACTGCAAGACCACTCGTCCCCTATTTCAATATGAGGGAGGATGGTCCAGTTCATGGTGTTCCGTATCCCCATCTCGATGGGGAGATACGGGATCTTGTCTGCAGGGCTAGTAAGTCATTCTCGAACACATCTCGTCCAATTACAGATTCGTCGAACAATCGGATCAAGCTCCGTGGCTGACATTGTTGCCTTCATCAGAGGCTGTGGACTGGGATCAGCGCACAGCGCTTGCTGAGGCGTACGCTATTGCCACGAGGTGTATTAACAAGGGAGAAGGCTCGTTCTTCCTTAGTGGGACGGCAGAGTCGGATATTGATATTGGGCAATTTGTGCAGGAGTTCATTTTCAACCCGGCGTAGTACTCAAGCCCGGTGATCGGGGTGCATTCTAAGAAGTCGTACTGTTCTACACACTTATCTTTCTGGAAATCTCGGTGGTTAATAGCAGGCACTACACCGTCCATTTCACTTACGGATGATCGCAGCGTTGTCACAGCATCAGTCTCTCTCTAAGATTTGACTAGAACACCTTCAGGGAAGTGAAGATCTAGATAGTATGTTGTGATGAGTTTTTGAGCTATTCGCCATATAGATGGCATATCTCAAAGTCCCTCTGATCAAATATGACCCTGTGCAAATCTTGACTTTGCATTCCAGACTCTCTTTCCCGCTCCATTATCCACCTCCTTCACTGGATAACGAGCGCGTTAAGTGTGGGGGATTATATGTACTGATACTGATCAGAGTATCTCCAGCAGTGAATAATACTTAGTCATGAAACACAAACATAACATAGCCAAAGAACGTGCAAGTGGCAATGGGTGTCATGATGTACCAACTCATGTGGCAATGACAGATCTTGCGAAATCACTTACTTGTTGCAAGCCACTGCATTAGTTTGTAGTATGGTGTCAAACTTGCATCATCAGGATTAGTATGTAAAGCAGCATGAGTTGCATGTCGGAGATTGACCAACTTCAGACGTGCAACCTTGCAACCGACCGCTTTTCTATGGCGGCATCAGATTGAAGATAGGTAGCATTGATTCTATTCAGTCACAATCTAATTCAGTAACATCTTTTATCATGTGAGGTCAATATATACCAACCCTGTACCACCCAAATACTAATTCCTACCTGAGCTCATCATTTAAGCTCGCATGTGTCATGTGAAGATGCTGCGGAAGCCCATTTGGTGTATATATAGGGCCCCAGGCCCCCTTCAGGGCTACTGGAGATCAAGAATCAATGACTATTGAGCCTTATACCTATTATTAACTGAACACAGCTCCTGGTGTGACCCTTATACCTTAGAGCATGTCTAGTCAACGTCACCTTTGGCCTTGATCACCTATGCATTAACACCCCCAGTAAGCTTACGGGGCATCTGGAATCACGCTCTCGTCTCTCTACTTGTCAAGGCGAGATCATTGGGATATGTTCTCACTCTGGTCATTACAACACTCCTATTGTTTCTCAGCTCAGCAAAAACACCAAGCGCGGATTCACATGATATCATAGCTGGTGGGCATTGGCCTCATTGTGGTACATCAGCATTGACTATCACTACCGGGACCGTGAGTCATTGGGGATTTGCTACTATCTTGGGTCCCGCGCCAAGAGCTTGGACGATTCATTCGTCAAGTCTCGGCATCAATGCACTTCACTCCATTCATGTCACACGGTGATTGAGGTCTTATGGTGGGCCATGAACCCATTGTCTGCCACGGACACAACATCGAGCGAGCAAAGTGCTCCTCGCTGACAAGGTATAGACACCTACATTACGTTTTCCCTCCAACCTCCACACCTCTCATGCTCCCAAATAACCTCACCTTTCTTCCGGTCGAGAATCTCTACCCTCATTCTCCCTTTCAACTTACCCAGTATCGTTCCTCGAAGGTTCAGTCCACGAAAATTCAGGCCAAGACCACGGGTACTTTCATCGACGGTGTAGCAAAAAGTTCACACGACGGTTTCCACTTTGTGATCAACTCCCGAGTTGCATGACGACCCGACCTGGCCATACTCTTTTGTCCCGCTTCCCCATTCTTTCCATAATACTGGCACTCTCCTCAACACATCAACATCACCCTTCCAACAGAACGATGGCAAACACCAACCCAAAAATCGGTATTAAGCAAAACAGGGAGACCAGCTCAGAGCAAAGTGAGCATACTATCACCGACATCGCCACCTGGCCTGAGCTAGCCAAGTACCTAACGGCCTACTGTCCTGAGGTGGAGGGCCCGAAAGATCGGAAGATCAGCATCGAGGTGCGCGTCATCCCTGGCCATCGGCCTGGGTTCAAGAGATCTACTACAATCGAAGACATTCTTTGTCGCGTCCCGAACGCCAAAGTGCATCGCCTCGCCACTGCAGATGAAAGACAAAGCTCTCAAGAGGAAACAGGCTTCGTCGACATCACGCATAAATGGGTAGAATACACCCCGAAGAGTGTGAGAGATAACGGTGGCGTCACCATGACATGCCTCAGATGCCGACAGAGGGGAACTGAGATCATTGCTGAGAAGTTGGGCTGCGATTGGGATGAGAGCCTGGCACTCATGAGCGCAGAGTGGGTGAACAGCTGGTAGATTGAAATACGAGCCACAGCCCTGACATCGAGAAGATTGGACGAAATGATCACATATTAGGACGAACTGGAAGCTGGCTAGATATTCCAAGGTACAGGGCTGCTTGGGACTCACTGGCCAGTCGGCTGCGCACTTGCACATAGCAACAAACAAGATGCACATTGTTAGTGGAGAGGCTGGGAGACGGGAATAGCTGTTGCTCTGATGGCGAAGAACATCCTTTCCGAACGTATTACATAAGATTATAGTACACCTGGTTTCAAAACGAGTTTCACCTGAAAGGATTCTTTCTTTCCGCCCCATTTGCTTCATTTCACACGTTTTTACACGTTTTTTAGCGGCCCCAAGGTTAGTTCTCTGTTACAGGGGCGAGACTTGTATCTTCAGTCTTTCAGTTCTCCTGGTGTAGTCAAAACTGTTCTGTCTCCGGGCGCCCTTCCGTGTTGGCGGAATACAGGGAATTTGCAATGCTAATTTTTATTGTTATAATTATAGCCCGAAGAGACAACTGTCAGCACTGCGCCCTCTATTTTATGTCGTGCGGCATCGTTTCATCTGCAAACCTTGTCCAGACCACCTTAACAACCACCCAGGGGCACGTAGACTCGTGATCGTGGTCATTCGGTTGTCAGAGACGGAATGATCTCGGACAGCGCGATTCCCTGAACTGTTGTTCCATAGCACTCGCCCAGTCATCTTCTATGGAAGACATAAGAACTGGCCTCCGGAACTGAGCCTTGAAGTAGTCCACCATCTTGTACTTTTCCATGTGGGCCAGATCCCAAAAGACGTAGGCAGAGAGTCGATTGGCTTCGTTTTCGCTGTTCCAATACTCGTAATCACGCGCTCTGCGTTTCGAGAAAGACTTCCAGACTGTGGTTGGTCCTTTGTCACCATCTTCTGTGTCGAGCTCGGTTGACTTTTTGAGCTGGTGTTCGTTGTAATAGCCATACTCCTTCATAAAATGGAGTGAAACACTCCATAGTCTCCTCTGCCTAATGATAGCAGACTTCATCAGAGCATGGGCATCAGAGCGTGACGTATTGCTGTTGTCGACTCGTTTCAGGAAATGCAGGCCGTGAGAGATCTATTGATCCTGTCAGTGCAACTGGAAGCATATGATTTCTTCCGCAATTCAAACTCACCCAGTGGATTTTTCCAAGCTCTGAATGCAGTCTAACTCTGTTGTCCGAAACCTCGATACCCATGGCTTGCAAGTCTGCCTTTGATTGTGCCAATTTGACCAGTACTGTTGATCTCATGTGTTGTCAGCTACATGCCAAAGGGGCGATGAGGGCAGCTATCGATGGCACAGACCTCTGGACCATTCGACATGGAGATACTCGTAGACGCAGGCAAGCTGCTCATCTTCATGAGGGCCATGGTTTGAGAAGAATATGTCGGCGAGGTCAGGATCATCATCGCCGACAACTACGTGGAATACCGTAACGAAGAATTCGAAGCGGTAGAAAGCGCGGTAGAGGCGAAATCTCTCTGTCGGCGACAAGGCAACAGAAGAAAACCCGGATGTGTAGCGATCCCACAGCTGATATACGGGTCTCGCGATGTAGCGCTGGGCGAGCGACGCGAACTTCAGGGCATTTTTCTCGATCAAGGAATGTGTATGGCTGAGGCGTGCTAGGGCTGCAGGCAGATAGGCATGTATGCGCTGGAGCAATTCGTCCTTCTTCTCATTCAGGGACTCAATCAGCTCGAGGGCCGTCATCGGCGGGTGCGGGCTTAAGGTTTGCGCTGCTTCATGAAGTGCGATGGAGTAGTGAAGTAAGTCTGGGCCAATCTGTTTTCGCACGATCGCGTGGGCAATCGCAGAGGTGGAAACCTCGCTGTATGAGGAGTACACATAACGGCAGGTGAGGAGGAAGGCGCGAAGGTCGTCGAAGCTGTTCAACTGCTTCATCACGAGAATGATCAGCTCGCAGGGAATATCGGTGAACTTTGCCATCGTGGTCATTCTCAAACGAATGTGCTGTATCACTGGAGATGGAATGCGGCGCTGGAGATGGCGGCGAGGAACTGAAAGATGGCGGCGAGGATGATGGCGGCGATGTGGAGAAAGAACAATGGAGGGGATCCCGTGCATTGCTTTAGAAGCTCGTGCTCGACGCGACTTCCTTCTTGCCTACAACATTGAATAATGTGTCACATTGGACGACCTACTGCAATGCTTGCAACCCAGCAGTCTGCGTTGATTCATGCCTTAGATATATTTTAGAACGGGTTCGTGCCAGCTACACTAGCGCTGGCACGCTCCGTCCCCTGGTAATTGCAGCCTCGGACGAAAATCATGGCAGCTGATACTATTGAAAGGTACGCTCATAAATCTCACAGAGATAATGAGACAGTGACAATGATTGCGACGCTTTTCAGCTTGTATCTTTATATTGATTCTGATAAAAATGCACACTTTGAGTGAAACCTAAGCATATCCAGGTATTTTACATATGTAAGGTGAAAGGGTCACCCCAGGGGCTGTATTTAGTCAATGGTAGGTATAAGGCTCAATAGTTATTGATTCTTGACCCTCCAGGGTTACTGAAGGGGGCCGGAGGCCCTATATATATACAAAATGGGCTTATATAACATTTTTATATGATATGCTGCCCTTTTTTAGATGCTTCGTCTTCGAAGCGCTGTATTTAGCACTTCGTTGTCGCTGTCGGTCCGCTATAGCTTTTATTTTATTTATTGTACAGGACCCCCCCTAGATTAATTGGACATAGCAAGCCAAGACTCAGGTATTTTCGCTTAGATCTTTAGCCCAGACCTACCAGCGGTACATACTTGTCAGTAAGTAAACTACCTATATAAAGGCCATACTGTGCTGCTCAGAACGGGTAGCCAGGGCTTCTGGCAGGGCTGTCCGTAGCGCAGTACAGCCAAGAAACTAAGCATGGAACATTTCTACCAGGGGGGGTCCTGTATATAGCACCTTGTTATCGCTATTAGTTCGCTATAAGTCCGCTATTAGTTCGTTGTATTTTTTATTCGTTTTCGCTATAGTTTTTTTCTTATCTTCGCTATAACTTTTATTTTATCTTTTTCTTTATTAACGTATTTACTTAGCTTAAAGGCTAGCTATATAGGAAAACTAATAAAATGCTTTCTTATTTTAGAAAACTATATGAACTGATATTTTTATCGCTTTTAGTACGCTTTTAGTACGCTTTTAATACGCTTTTAGTACGCCGTAGGGTCGAAAGGCTGTCGAATAAGCCGTTTGTACTATTATATTATAGCTGTCGATCGCTATAGCTATCGATCGCTATAGCCGTCGATATATTTCCGTTATTTTTAGTACGCTATCGATATTTTTTAAACTTTGCTTTTTTTATTTGTAGTTGCTCTGTAATTACGTTAATACTAGAAAAAAAAAATTTCTTTATTTTTTTCTTTCGTATTCGAATATATTACTATATATTTATACCGTTAGTCGAAAAGCGATTTCGTTTTAGAGCATCGTCGTGGAGGCTTTAATCTTTCGTTTCGCTATAGTTTAGCCTTTTTTTTCGTTATTTCGTTGCGTAGCTTTTTTTTTTATATAACCCTTTTTAGTATGTTTCGTCCTAAAATACTGGGAAGGAAAAAAAAATAGCTATATTTAATGCTGCCGCTGCTTCGAAAAGGGACCGAAATAGAGGCCTTTAAGGCTTTAAGTCTAGGTCTAGGTCTAGGTCTAGGTTTAAGTCTAGGTCTAGGTTTAGGTCTAGGTTTTTAGGTCCTCGAAGGTGGTTCGAAAGCATTATTACGCTACGTGGTATTATCGACCTTTTATCGTATATACTTACGGCTTATACGATTCCAGCTATTAAGAGACTAGACCTTAAAGGGCTTGTAACTATACGGTAGCTTCGCCGTTAAAAAGGTTTAATAGGTACTAACTGCGTTCTTAAACGTGTTAAGGTTAGCACGCCGCTATATTTTATAGCTAGCCTCGCTAAGTACTAAAGACCTCTATAGCGATTATTACGCTTTAATATTAAAGTCTAGCTTTAAACGTTAAATGCGTAGGCTCGAAAACTTTTTTTATTCCTTTTAAATAAAGTTCTTTAGTAGCCTATTAGAAAGGGGACCGTGATGGCTTGTTTGCAGCTATATAAAAACTTTGAATTTGATGCCGAATAGGTGCTGAATTCGCTACTGAAAAAGGTCGACGAAGATACGTTGTAAAAGGTCGACGAAAATGCGTAAAATCGCTATTGAGGTACGCGGGAAGGTTGCTGCTGGTTAAATATAAGGGTATATTTGCCTATTTACCGAAAATAACGGCCGGGATAAGAAAAGAAGAATTAAGATATAAGGTAAAAGGGTTACCTTAGGGGCTGTATTCAGTTAATGGTAGGTATAAGGCTTAATAGTCATTGATTCTTGACCCTCCAGGGTTACTGAAGGGGGCCGGAGGCCCTATATATACACAAAATGGGCTTACGTAACATCTTCACATGACAACATAAGTCTACCTTTGTAGAATAAAGATATTTCGATTTATCATGAGCCTGACGGCAAGAGCAATCAGATGAGTCCAGGCCCAGACCATATGCAACTAGCTAGAAAACAGAGCATAAGTTGCATTACGATTACACTAGTTGCTATAGTAGAAGACCGGTTTTCAGGTAATCAATTGCCTCGTGTATGCTGTAGTTGAGGTTGTACCATTTGAGTTGATCGCAACGACGACTTCTCTGCAGATAGACACTGTAAACAAACGAGTCCTAAAATTGTTCTAGGCAGCTACCTACCAAAGATCCAACGCACCATTTAATTTTTCCTTTGTGTCTCTTCAACTTATCACGTGAGGTATATGTATTTATCATCTCTACAGACCCATCTCATCGAGCACACCCCTTAGCCTTCGTCATACGTTGACCTGTCTAAGATCAGCCTTATTCCTTTGAATCGCGACATCTGTTCTTCGATACATACGTACCCCTAGTGTTACTGTGTTTAACTTCTAGAGCGGAACTGTCGTCTCTACCTTAGATAAGCCACTGGCTGCGGGTATTGGCCTCAACAGTGGCGCTGATGCCTTTCAGTAGTAAAGCTACGCCGCATTAACCAGTGATGCACCGGTAGTACCTGTACACAGGCCACGTAGGAGTTCGATCGATGCCTCAATATCTGTGAATCGTAATAGACGCTGCTCTGGGCTACTGTTGGTGCCTACCAGTCTGCAAACTCTCACGTATGGGCCCTCGGCTAAGGTGGAGTCGTCCAACCCCATAACAAGTTGGCATATAGGCGCGACCAAATGTACAGCAACTTTCAGTAGCTGCTCCTGTATCCAAACCAATCTCAGTTTGAACGATGGTCAGGAGCTAGATATTTCTCTTGGAGGTGGTAATAGAGTACCAAGTGAGCGGCATATAAAAAGTCCATCGTCACAGTGAAATAATGATGTGCACCTACTTCAGCCAACATATATCGGTACTGTAACAGACTTTGACATGCTGTTTGTCTCATTGGCTCCGACCGCGACTGTTCATTACGACTATTCACCAATGCGACGAAAGTGTCTCAATCTCAGTCTCCGTAGTCGCTACCGTGGAGCTCGGAGGTATTTTTCGACGTCTAGACGAAGATAGCACTCAATTCACTAGCTTGGGTGATACTCCCCTGTATAGCGCTGTGATTCGAATAAGAGAACGGGAATATCTGCGTGAGTACCTAATAGCCGGACTACATTGTTTGATGACTCCTTCACGGAATGTGAGAGTTGGCTGGCTCATCAGTGGGAGCTGCCCCGGCTGTCGAAGGCCAGGTACTTTCACCTGCTCCATCCTGCATACTTCGTCAGGCGTACTAGATACCTACACCATCATCTCTAAGTCCCGGCTAGGCTGATCTCCTGAACTTGACACAGGTCTTTCCACGCCTCATCGACCTAGGTCTGCTTTTCCATCCTCTCCACCTACATAGATATTGCAATTTATTTGCAGCCCTCTAAGTGTCGTACTGGGCCTCACACGCTCATTGTAAGATCTTTCACAATTTGATGAGGGATCGATACAGCATACATTGGCAGCGATTATAAGTGCCTAATATGAGCGACACCTAAAAGATACCCTAATTCTTCTAACACCTAAGACGAGACCTTGTGTACAGGGCAAATCCCCCTTTCCCGGAGAGAAAGCCCTGTAATGTGCAGGATCTCACATCACATAACTTGCATTCCCACGATTACAAGTTAAAATTGCCAGAAATAAATCTAGTTTTCACACTCTACGAAACACACTTTTGCGTCTCTATGTCATCAGTTTTTCTCCTCTCGTCTGTGATCGATAGAGAGTGGTCCTCGAACAGTGTCCTCTTTTGGTACCTTCCATATCCTATCAGTCTGATAGATATGCGCTCCCTACAGGCAGAAACGCCAGTACCGGCGAGATGTTCTTGAGGCTGCACTAAATCACATCAAACGATGGCGCCATTCACACTTTACACCAATTAAACTCGGAAACCCATTATAGTCTGGCTCAGCTGAGAAACGCCGTTGAGGATAACATGATGTGCAACCAAGCTTAGCTTTGCCCCTCCAACCCTTGTGAGTGCGTCGGTGTGTCAACGTGATCTTGCTGTCAAACTCCAAGGCCATTATCACCCTCATCGAGCGAGCAGCACTCGCCACTCAACCCATGTTCTATTCATAGCGTCGTATACAATCAGGTAGTATTTAGGCAGACATCCAAACAAAAGACGCTTCTCACAGTAGTAAGTTTGTCTCTGGCACTCAGAAACACAATGATAGGTAGACATGTAAAAGACACGGCGTGCAGATGGAATGCCAAGCTTGTAATGGACTAACGGTTATTTCAACCTCTGGATCGTTTGTGTCGCAGAAGGAGCACTGGTCACGAAGGTTTCAGGCTTTGTCACTGCAAGCTGACCGCAGGCACTTGCCTGTGTTCTATTCGGTGACATCACTCCCACCGTAAACACTTCCGCTCAGTCTCGTCCATGCCCATTGTCGCCGTTAGATATAGCGAATGCTTGCTCGTTCTTCTATCTGAGCAGCGGGGCAAGGATCTATTCGAAAGATTCGGGGGCAGCGATGAGCATCAGTCTACGGAACAGCAAAGTATCCTCACATATCTGTCGAGACCGGGAAAATCGGGGCTGTTACGGGGTTGACTGGGCTTTGATGTTCCGGATGCTTCCACAGACCCGCGTGGAAGACCACGGGGGACTACTTTCGGGGGCTACGGGCAAGCTCTGATTGTATTGCCCTGTTTTGTTCAACTTAACCCTCCACACCCCAGCTTTGTGTTCTGCTCCTCCTCTTCCCCAGCATCACACATGCCCCCAACACATTCCACCTCTGCCACCACCTCCCACACTTCCCCCATCACTGCCACTACCGCAAGACAACCACAAGAGAGACTATCAGGGCATCATATTCAAGATGTCTGACAACAACGCCAACACCACTGCCGCCGCAGAGGTAAGTACCAAGCACTCCTCGATGAAGCTCGCATCAAGAGCGTGGCTAACAGCACATAGAACACCGCTGCCGCCGCAGAAGCTCGCGCCGATCGTATCCAGGAAGAACTGGAGCTCGACAGCGACGTCAACCTCGAGAAGGCACTTCAGATGCTGCTTGTCCTTGCCCAGATGATCACCTATTCCGACGAGAACAACCTGCGCATTCCCAGCATCAAGTCAGCCCGTGCCGAGCTGGTCGCATGCGTCGAGCGTTACTACACCGTCTTCAGTGAGACTGAGCAGCGCAGTCTCGCCTGGGAGAACATGACCCGCGAGGAGGCCGAGCAGGACTTCCGCCGCTGCATCCTCATGTTCAACATGTCACGACAAAACCTCATCCCCGGCATGGGCATGGCCAACGTCGCCCTGCGCGACTTCAAGCATCTATATCCTGAGCACATTGTCAATCTCCCTGACCATCCCGACAACGCCAACAACATGAATGAGGGCGATCGCGTTGAGAACGAGGAGGATGGAGAGAATGCTGAGATGGCTGGTAACTAGTGTTTGACACGCAAGGCTTCGGGCTGTGTGGCAAAGCTGAGGATGTCCAATCAAGATGGAGAAAGGAGACAGAAGGAAATGGATGAAGGCTAGGAACAAGGGTCTCTTTGTGTGTAAAGGCGAGTAGCATACCCAGCCAGAATGAAAAACTGCAATGAAAAGTATATTGCAAAAACGATGACATGCTCCCTGCCGTTGATGATGGAATAAACCATTGGATAATAGATGAATAGATGTAAGAGTGTCAGATCGTTTTCGTGCGGTGAGAATGCTCCGAGTATACACGATGCGGTGTTTCCGCTATCACCTGAAACGAGGAATCTGGTTAAAGACGGGAGCCTACACAGGATAGATGATAGTGTTTGTACTAAGCTACACTGGAGTCCAAGAAAATCCGTCATTAGGATCTTTATTCACCGCATGTCTGCTACAGAAGAATCCATGTCACGAGCTGGAAACCCTAAGTCTACCCTGTTACAGGTATCGTCAGTCAAAACAAGCATCGTTCGAGCTATTCAAGGACATAATGTGTGCAGAATCATGTGTAATTGTTATGAAGTTGCTTACTTAATGCAAGATTAACAATGCACCAAACAGGTACGTGGAGACAATGTCCTGGAGAAGCATGGATAGGGTGATCTGTCCGAGAAGCTGCACCCTCCGCAAAGCTCGACACAGTCGCATAAGCTACCTGAGGAGCTCTCCTCCAGCTGGAACAATTTTGAATGAAAGATTAAGGTCGACAGGACATTTCGAGATTTGAGACCAAACTTTCAGTGCCGCTCGTCGAAGAGAGCATGTTTACGATGACTGCTTACTTAAATGAGAGGAATAGAAAAGAAATGGTATGGAAAGCTAGGCAGACACATTCGCATGCCTGGGGAAGGGAGTCGACGATGGTATCGCAAAGGGATTGGAGGAAATTCTTGGACGTGGCATCAGCTGGGCGGAATGAGAAAAGGACATCATCGAGAGCACGAACACTGCTACGAACTCAGGGTCAAGACAATGAGCTGCATAGGATTGAAGCGGCTACAATGGGTTCTATGACTCGAGGCAAACTAGATACCGTGGCCACCGATTCCCTGTGTTACCTACATTTTTCACGAATCTTATCAGAAGAGTCGGCAGGTAGTAGTGACAGCCGCATCAATCAGCAAACCGGCACCATTGATATAGCTCGCTGCAGGGCTACATAAAAAAGCAATGGCATCCGAGACTTCCTCACATTCTGCCGCACGCTTGATAGGAACCATAGCTGAGATCATCCCTTGGACTTCGGGATTCTTCTCGAGCTCGACATCTAGGAGTGGAGTGCGCACCCATGTAGGGCAGACCGCATTCACTCTGATGCCCTCAGCAGAGTGGTCAAGAGCTGTAACCTATTAGTTCACCTAGTTCAAAAGCCAGGGGCTCATAAAAGTGAAGTTGACTTGCCTGCCATTTTCGTAATGCCCATGAAGGCGTGTTTAGATATGGTATAGGAACCTTTGCTTGGTAGACCGGCGTATGAATTGGCAGATCCAATATTGACGATCGCTCCACGGCCGATGTCCCGAGTACGCGTGCCGTTGCGGTCGCTCCATGTCTTCGGCTCTTGTTTGCGCATTGCCGCCACCTGTGCGCGGACACATATCATGTTGCCGCGCGCGTTGATGCGCATCACTCGATCGAAGTTATCCATGTCGGTGTCCGCGAGAGGTGCAGGTATTCCATTGTCAATCTGTCCAAAGTGTCAACACCTATCATCCCGGAATGACAGTGATTTGAAGCCCTCTAGGGAGGAAAAGCTTACGCCCGCTGCGTTTACTGCATAGTCGAGGCGACCAAAAGTCTTGATGACGAAATCTACCATTGCCTGGACGGATGCATCGTCCTCGACGTTCATTTTGAATGTAGCTGCCGTGTACTCTTTATTGCTAGCGTACTGGCGACTCTCTTGTGAAGTAGTCCTAGCGGCCTCTTCATCTTTGTCCGCGAAGACCACGGCCTTTGCACCCGCTTCGGCGATGGAGAAAGCGGCTTCTCTGCCAATTCCCCTTGCGGACTAGGTTCATTCTGTCAGTTTAAGAAACATGTCGCGGGACGATACTGATGGAGATACAGTGCTACTTACACCAACAACGAGAGCAACTCCGTCCAGGCGAGTACTGTTGATCATAGTGACGGTTTCTACGGAGGTGAGCGCCGAGTGACCACGGAAGCTTCAGGATGTGCTGTAGACGCTTACGAGAATGGAGAATATCGGATGGGAGTCCAGCTAACTATCGATTCGAAGGGCGAATGACTATTGTTGTACACACATATGCAACCTTATACCATAGGCCTTGAAGCATGCCAATCTCGGATTAGAAGCCGAACAAGTGGGCCAATTCGTGATAAAAGCTCGAAATGAAGAAGGATTATATGGACTGTGGCGGTGAGGATACTATGTATTATGGGAGACGAGGATTCTTTCCCAATCTAGTCGAGGGCATTTGGGAGTTCCTGGACAACAACCTGGCAATGCAATAGCCCCTTACAGATGGAGTATCTGCCAACACAACGAAAAGTTGTGCCTGTGCCGTCATTTAATGCAAGGAGTCCCCAATTAGATATGTTGTTTGCTCTGATAGATCCCAACAGTTCCCCCGCAGCTCTCAGGTAATCCGGAGCATCGGCGGGAGGGTCGGAGATGGCGGTCCGGCACGTAAAAGGCCCTGCATTAGACAACCTCAGGCAGTAACGATCGGACAAAGGCGGGAATATGAGAGGATTTCTTGCTGAACTTGATATTTCAAAGTTCCTCAAATTTGATGCGACTAACATTGCTCTATCATCATGATCGAGACTACTCTCGCTTTTTGATTACGAACACACGTACACCGCAGTTTCTTCTGACCAGTGGCATGCCGCTTTCCCACGATTCATCTTCCGCTGTCGAGCTCGAAAGGAGTGGACTTTTGTATGTTTATGTGTTTGTTTTCATCCTGTAACGTCTCGACCTCAACCTGGGGTTGCTGTATGGAACGCCGACGCCGACGCCGACGGGAAACAACGAAGATGGTGGCTACAATGATCGCAATCGCAGCCAGTCCTACTCCAACTCCCACGCCAATCGTGGCAGCCTTGCTAAGACTTGAGCTGCTCTCATGGCTTGTACCTGTGTCTGACGTTGCTGGGCTCGTGTTTTGAGGTGATGTTGCAATAGCAGTGTTTGAAGCCCTGCTAAAACTGGTCTCCCCACCGCTATCTGCAGTTTGTACAACTATACCATACGCGAAAACAGTCCAAAATGCAGCCGGGTCGCTAAATACCACGGTTGTTATACTTGGGAAGAGCTCATTCGTGGCCGGAGGAAAATTTTGATCGAAGGACACTATGTCGAGAACCAGGCTCGTCCCACCCCTGATCTCAGTCTTGCACGGAAATGGATCGCCCAGCGTGACTCGAGAGTTGCAAAGGTAGGAACTGAGAGAAATGTATATGATTAGCTGACTTGTTCTCTTATCTCTTAGAGACTCGTGATAGATTCATCATTAGGGTGTGTACTTACGATGGGCAGCAGGTAACATAGTTCTCTGCTGATTTACCCCCCCAAGCGCTCAGAGCCTGACAGGCCGTGGCATACCCAGAAGGACATATACCGGGGGAATAATAGTAGAATTGGTCTGGGTTGAAAGCCTCAGGATAGCAATTGCTCAAGTTTCCGGATCCCGCCCCGTACTGTGGCCAGGAATCGGCGCCCTTTTGCCGCACAAAGGTTGACGTACAACCCGGCTCACCCGGCGTGAAGATGCTGGTAAGAGGACCTAGATTTGTCATTATGGGACGTTGTTCAGATCAACGAGTAAGATGAAGGTAGGTCGCCTTTGGCAACCGCTATGAAGCAAGAAGATAATGACCATTGCCATAACAGCCAGTTCGAAATGGCTGGCCGGCGTGGAAAGGTAGCAGACTGTCCAAGTAAATGACTTTCAGCAAGGCGCGATATGCCCGCTCCCAAATAACATAGTGCCGCACAGAGTCGAGCACGACAACGTGGAGGTGTCACATACGAGCTAGTCGATGGCCAATGATGTGCATCAGAGGCCCAAGCTGATCTACCAACACTTTAGGCCTGCGCTGCTGTTCTACGTTCCGAGCTCCATGATTGCAACATACAACGACGGTCGGTGCACAAGACACGAGCACCCTCGCCAGATGAGCGTTCTGTCGATTGAGCAGCCAGTGTTTTCGGCGCTGTGTTACATGCGTAAACCGGTATTCTAGTGCGACATCTAGATGATGTCGCTGCAGGCTTTCGCGATACAATCAGCGTACGAGAACTGGCGTCGCATCAATCCCTTTTCGTTTGATCCGAATGCACTTTCATCTAGTTGAGACTTGCTGATGTTATTCATCGCAAACATGACGGATGCGTCGCTCAGCTTCGACGCGAGTTCTTCGCTGTGAAACACACAGTGGTTTGATGTCAAAATGCCCCCTTACCGCTTCGTACGCCACACCCGCGAGGCTCAGTGGTCTTTGTGCGATGCATTATTCACCAGCGCTATCCTCATATCACAAGCTGCTGCCAGCGTGTCCCGGTGGCAGCTCGGCTGCGGGGTGGAGAACGGGTGGTCTCCCGTGCAATGTGTTGTAAGACCGCACCAGGCCTCTTCATGATCTACACATACGTTGCTCAATTGAAACCTAATGGTATGGATATCACAAAAGGGCCAACTAAATGTAATATCGCCGTTGCATCCCTGACGAAATCAGGTACCATATTTCCGTCAGTCTCCCGAAGTGCCGAATTCGACCCATTGTCTCTTCTCAATATCTTGTTCAGAGAGGCCATATCAAGCGAAGTCTCTCGTGGCTTTCAAGGACACAATAGTAGATGATGGGATGTATGTCGACTGCGCCATTCCCGGCGAACCGTGCATAATTGGGACGATTGTCGTGAATGTGTCTGCGCCTTCTCGAGAACTACCTCGAGTCTCGCAGTAATATGACTGTGACGCGGGGGCCTGTTTCCCAGCTGCTTGGGCCAGCACTCGTCCGTTTCAGGTTTGGGCACACGGCATCCGTGTGTGGGGTAAGAAAATAACTGTTGACACTCGAGAAACATATTGGGTGATGAGAAGTGTTGGGCCAAGAGCTTCAACGTCACCTAGAACAAATGTTGCAGAGTATTATCTTTCGCCCAATACATCAACCTCCTTGACTAACGTCTCCAGAGCCGGCCAAGACTGCTTGACCCGTTTCCTTATCTCGGCATCACCGAGTCCGATGTTGTCCATGAGTTCCTGATATGTCTTCTGAACAACCTTGCCGAAAGGCGAATCATAACCATACGCTTTGGGCATGTTGTCGTAGGCCTCGAACAAGAACCCGAAGTATACGGCGCGCAGATCGATGCCTGCCTTCTTGAGCTGCCTTTCAATATCGTCGAACTGTGGCCCACATAGGACATTGGTCATCGTAGACAGTTCC
The DNA here is from genome assembly GCA_022578705.1 of Xylariaceae sp. FL1019. Taxonomy (NCBI): domain Eukaryota; kingdom Fungi; phylum Ascomycota; class Sordariomycetes; order Xylariales; family Xylariaceae; species Xylariaceae sp. FL1019. The sequence goes on from MU391926.1 coordinate 1,185,374, forward strand.
CAGGCGCCGATCACACGGGAAGGGTGGAATGTTGGCATTGAACCACGTGTCTGAACAGCAAAATGTACTTTGCAGGCAACCAAGAAAGCTCTATGCACGTCTCCTGATTCGAGACACTTGACCACGAGCTGCGCAGCGAGTTTGGGTACGGGCTGCCTGGCCCAGGTCCACATGCCGGAGTTGATGCACATACTCAATGCGCCTTGAAGTTCAGTAATGGTTGCGTCCTGTTTCGATGCGATCTGGAAAGCCCAAGCTTCCATGGCGGTAAGTCTTCGGTGCACGAGATTGTTACCTTTAGGTGGTAGATGATTGGGCAGGTCTTTTGCATGACGCTTTATAAGGCCATCAGCAAGCTTAAAGTAATCTGCGGATAGGTTTTCGGCCGGGATAGCATAGACATCATCTGGTGTTACAGGCCCTTTGCGGCACTTTGTGCAATGACAATCGAAAAGCCAGGTCTGCTTCAGATCGGCACGCCTCACGCTGAAGGGATTGCTCTGTCCCGGATACGACACTGTAATTTCTTCGCCTTTCTTGATGGGTTTGAGGGCTCGGAGGAGCTCTGCAGGCTGGTTGAAGACGCTGACAGCGTTGGGATCGCACGAATGGTTGGCGCTACACAACGTCGGGTCAAAACCGACCACTGAGAGGGTTTTGTCGAATGGCGATCTAAGATTTATCGCATTGCAATTGACCTGAATGGTAATTAGTCAGTATTAGGTCTTCGGCTGTATCCAGACACACTCACATTCAGTACTAGTCCCCTGGCGAGATGCTCCCTTTCTGGTTTTGTTCGATTAGACAATCGCCATGCCGCATCTGAAGGGTCAGAATTAGCGATCGTCGTAACGAAGAGGTTGTGATTCAAGAGCGTGATGGTCTCGTGCATCGCAGTCTTCACATAACTACGCCCTAACGGAAGCCGGAACAAGAGAACCCTTACCTCCGAGCATTTGCAAACCCTCGAATAGTTGCGAGTCGTGCTTCTTCAACGCATCGAGTCCACCTTGGATCCCGGAGGGGGTGAACTTCAAGATATCAAGAATGGATTCTCGTGCAGTCGGGTCGCCGTCCAGGCGCCCCAGTAGCTTGATAGCGCCACGCACTTCCTCAGGCAGATCATGATCCGGCTCAGCAGCTAGGACTTTGCACTCGTATTTGTGTTCGCGCTTCCAAGCCTTGCTCTGGCACAACCTGGAACAATAACAGACCTTCCGGCAACCCGTACAGCTCTTGACCTCGACAGTTGGGAAGCCCATGGCAGCAGCTCGTTGCCGTTCGCTCGGGTCAGTGGGCGCACGTTGCAGACACCAACCGCAGGTGTCCCTGATTCGGTCATTGTCAAGCTCGGCAACCAGGGGACGGTCCAGCGACAGGATTATGTCGCCTGGCGCAAAGTTTTTCAAGGCGAACAGGCCACGGCCGGCGCCATCGATCAGAGACTTCTTCGCTTCAACATTGGTAGTATCTGTCGACATCGTCGGGCTAAACTCTCGCTTGTGGTAGATTCGAGTCACTTGACGCGACAAGGCGATCCCAGGCCTTGTCGCGCATTGGGAGTTGCTGGCGCCTAGTGGGGGTGACCTACGCGACCCCTCTCGGAGTTATCGGCGTAATGGTCAGCGGCGGCCCTCTCACACTGGTCTCGAATGATCAACCTCGGAAAGCCTCGAGGCATTACTCGAGTTAACGAGCATGTGTTGGCTCGCAGTGTTCGCTGTTATTAGCTGTCTGGGTGTTTCTCTCTCAATTTCTCTCAATCTTGCTCAAACAGTAGCATAGACTGTACATTCCGAGATTCATGAGACTCTTCCCAAGGTCAGAGTCTCCTCTGCGTCGCTATGGCAGTGGAACCACTCATAGGGCTGCAAAGCCTTCAAGGTTGCTTTCGTGCAATCGGATCACTTAGTTTCCGAACGGTCGATACTCTTCGGGATGAGACCATGCCGCGGACAACCATCATACTTGATGGTTATTCAGAGGATCGCCGCGATTTGACAGGCGACTTACGGCGGAAGTCAACAAACGAAGACGTCGACCTTTCGGATGAAGACCAACAGATCCCCGAGTCTATGTTGCTTGAATCTCGCGATACTTCAATCCTCGGTTCCAGATACATTTTCAAGTCGACTCCATGAGGCCGGAGCAGCTGCACGACGAGGGTATGACTACAATTGGGTGCACGGTGCCTACCTCGCTAGCCAGCTGAGGATAGAATGGAGAGGGGAGACAGCGTTTTCGGCAGGCACTTATGTTCTCCTCATGCGCTCGCGCACCAGTCTCCAAAACGGGCGAGGTTTCTATCAGCATGCATTTCTTCGGCGTCGAGATCGTCTTACCTTCGGGGCATCGACATGCGACAATACACTCATTCTCCCTCGACTCGTACTTGGTGTTTCTTGACACAATGCAGCGACCTCGCTTAAGGTCTTGAAGGATCTGAATCCTAGTCGTTCATTACCCGACGGCGAATCCAGCTCCAGCACCCGGCCGATCAACCAGGCGTATTCCCCCGTATTGCATGCAGTTTTGACAGTAAACTGGGCTGGGACCCCGGAAATGCAGAGAGATAAACGCATTCATGGGAGTATTCAACTACCATCACGGGAGCCGTTTACTCTCCGAGCCTGGCCGGCGTAGAATCTCAAATGGGGACGATCATGGGCTCTGCGTGTACTTAAGAGCACCACCACCATGTTCTTGGCTTCCACCTGAGTTCAGCTTCGTGTCGAGATCCTGAGACTCTGCAGAGACACAATGCGCTCACTCATTGGGGCCTGCCTCACAATCGCGGCTTGGGTTCCAGTATGCTTGGGTACCTATGCACCGGTCGTATCATGCTCTTCGTTGACAGCGTCGCCTCCTGACGGGTCTTCGCTCATCAACTCAACGGCAACGGAACGTTACAATCTGACTTATCCCGCGCCTACATACAACGGTGTAGGGGGACCCGTGAACATATGTGATGTCGAAGTCTTTTTGACTCATGGCGATGCTGGTGACGCTGTTCGATTCTCCATCTACCTACCCCTCGACGGGTGGAATGGCAGATGGCAGGGTACCGGTGGAGGTGGTGTAAGTCAGACCTATGATGTGCTGGTCCGATTGAGAAGTGATCGCAATCTAATCCAGTTTGTAGTTCGCGGCGGGCGGATTTGACTTCGAACTCATTCCAGCTGCCACCAGTGGCTATTCCGCTGGGGCAACCGATGCCGGGACGCCTTTAGATGGTGATACGGACGGATGGTATAATGATCCTCAATTGGTCGAGAACTTCGGTAGGTCATTGTAAGACTCTTCCCGCGGACGAGATCGCAGTATGCTGACCATCATGGCATAGTGCACCTATCGTTTCATGAGATGACAGCTCTTGGCAAAGACTTGTCCGAGAAGTTCTACGGCAAGAAACCAGAGTATAGCTACTGGTTTGGGTGTAGCCAGGGTGGTAGACAAGGGATGAGCGAAGCCCAACGTTACCCTGACGACTACGATGGTATCCTCGCAGCTGCTCCAGCCATCAACTGGGAAAAGCTACTCGTCGCTGATTACTGGCCTCTCACTGCGCAAAGCCAGGGTGGTGAGCCAGTCCCGCTATGCAAATTGAGCGCTATCGGAAACGCGAGCGTTGACGCATGCGACCTGCTTGACGGTGGTGCTGATGGGCTGATCAGCAATCCGCTCAAGTGCAAGTTTGATGCGAAGGCTACAGTGGGTATGGAAGTTCCCTGCAATGGAAACACAACTGTTACCATCACTGAACGAGACGCCATCGTTTGGAATAAGATTCGCGACGGTTTCAAAGACGAGAGTGGTAATTTCCTATGGTATGGACTCCAGCCAGGCACTGACCTCAACACACAAGCTATACAGCCTGGATTTCTTATCCCGAGGCAGTGGATTGCAGACTGGTTGCTCAATGATCCTAGCGCCGACGTCAGCGACATCCAGCAGAGCGAGCTTGTGAAGCTATTCCATCAGTCTGTTTCCCAGCTTGGAGCTCTCTGGGGAACTGACAACCCTGATCTATCTGCTTTCCGGGGCCACGGAGGCAAGCTACTCACATGGCATGGATGGGCAGACGAGATCATCACGCCTCAGGGCACTCTGGACTACTGGCAACGTGTAGTAGACTTGGTCGGTGGAGTGGACAAGACTGATGAATTCTATCGCGTCTTCATGGCTCCTGGTCTAGGTCATTGTGGCAATGGGCCTGGCCCTCAGATCCCACAAGACAATCTCGTACCTCTTGTCAACTGGGTCGAAAACGGCGAACCACCTCAATCTATTCTGTTCTCTGGGAATGGACAGTCGAGGAACATTTGCAAGTTTCCCATGGAACTGCAATACAAAGGGATCGGCAATGTGAGTGACGCGGCAAGTTGGGTTTGTGTGTGAGTCCAAAAGATGCTCCCTTCCGGGTTATTTTGAAGAAGCTTTATAAATGAAGACTTCTCTTGTTTCCATTTATCTTTGAGGACTGTAAACGGTTATGGAATGCCTCGAGATGCTGCCAAATTTGGCACTGCCTCCTAAACACAATCAATCATGAATCGTCACTCCCAGCCTAATCTCCTCGGTGACATTCCACTCAGGTAACCGGGACTTCGATGACTTGGAATCCTCCTCTAACCATCATCTGTAAACCCATAGTTCTCCGAAGCTCGCCCTCCGAGTCATCGATATCGCCGGATTTAGCTCCCGTGCGCCTCAACCGTGCGACTGCCCAGTACGGAATTAATAAACCCGACCGTAATTGGCTGATTACTATCATGCACTGAAACTCGGGGATGCGAAGGTCGAGTTGACTTTGTGAAAGCCCATAATTCTCAACGCACTTCCTTACCAGTTGGGGACTTGATGAGAAGGTGACGCCTCGCTTGGCATTATGACAAGAGCACGCCGGTCGAGCGCTGGAGAAAGCCAAGTCTGCGTCGAGCTATCTCATTCGCCTGAAATGCGTTGCCATTTGTAGTCAGATAGTGAAAGCCTGGTCATCCTGGTCGTTCTTTCATTATGCCAGGAAAAAATCCGACCTTGTTTACATAGGCCAAGAAGAGGTACGGGCTTAAGAGTTCCAGTTCATCGCGAGCACGAAGCTCACGCAAGACGGAGGGTGAGAATAAGGCATATGCAGGATGCCTCCATTGACTATAAATGCGGAAAGTCCAGTTCAAGATTCCCAAACGAAATATCACACGTTTTTGCGAAGAAAACAACGGTTGAATAACAATCCATCATGAAGATTGGCTTTCATCTACTTTTCCTATGCAGCACGCTTGGGGCATGCGGCTGCGTTGGGAGGAACACAACAGAATATGAGTACATCGTTATCGGATCTGGCCCAGGCGGAGGACCGCTTGCGTGAGTACCACATCACGTATTCTCAGCCATTGTTACTCATAATTTGTAGAGCCAATCTAGCTCGCGAGGGCCATTCGGTTCTACTCCTCGAAGCCGGCGAAAATCGTGATGACTTGCTCTTGCAGGTACCAAGATGGTACGAAGTTCTACTCCAACAGTATATATAATTGTTAACAAGAATATTAGGGCTGATGCAGATGCTGAGACTGACGACTTGTCGTGGAGGTTCTGGACAAACCATTACCAAAACGAGACTATGGCTCAACAAGACAAGGCATTTACCTATCAATTGACCAATGGATCTCTATACGTTGGCCTAGACCCTCCCGAGGGCGCGATTCCGTACGTTCTTGTCCTGATATCCTATGTTATGCATATTACTGACTCGGATATAGCAAGGGAATCTTCTACCCACGTGGCAACACCGTTGGCGGCTCGGCTAATGCCAACGCAATGAACATTGTCCTTCCTCGGGATGACGACTGGAACCACATTGCGGACTCAACAGGTGATGAGTCTTGGAGAGCTGAGAAGATGAGAGACCACTTTGTAGAGCTCGAGCGAAATACCTATATGCCTCCGGGAACACCTGGCTATGGACACGACGGTTACATCGGGGTAAGCAATTCCATCTTTTCATTGGTTACAAGCTGTTGGTAACTGGAACCCAACTATAACAGACTAATCGAAACAACATTACCTACGTTACCGACTCGGCCGGCACAATGCGAGTAGTCCGTAATGCACTGTTAATGACGGAAGGAGTCGAAGACGCTAGCGAAGATGAGGTCGTTTCTCGCATGGAGCGCGATCTCAATCGACCAGACGCTCCCGACCGCTACTCGCCAGGTGTTTATCAAGTACCTCTCCACGTTGACGAAAACCGCCGCCGAACCAGTCCTCATGACTATATCCAGTCCACTCTTGCCGCCAAGGCCGAAGACGGTTCCGCACGATACCCATTGACATTGAGCACCCGTAGTCTCGCGAGAAAGGTTCTCTTTGAGAAGACACACGGCAAGCCAAAAGCTGTTGGCGTCGAATACGAAGTTGGCACTGCCCTCTACGAAGGCGATCGTCGATACGATCCATCGGTACATGGCATAAAGAAGACTGCTAGAGCCACACGTGAGGTCATTGTTGCTGGTGGTGCTTTCAACACCCCCCAAATCTTGAAGCTCAGTGGTGTTGGACCCCGCGAAGAACTTGAGCAGCATGGAATCCCGGTTGTTGCCGATCTTCCCGCTGTGGTAAGCCTAGTCCTTTCATTGAAGTTCATCATATCTCCGGGTTCAAGTCCCTCAATTGCTTTTCTCATCTACCATGTACCGTTTCGGCAATACATAGCAGTCGTACCGGGTGATATAGCCGTGGACTGATCTTTATGATAATTAGGGTAATTATCTCCGCGACAACTACGAGATTGGCATCAACCTTCAGTCCACCAAAATTTGGGAGAATCCCGCCGGCGCCGATTGCCTTTGGGACCCGAGTACCGCCACGCCTTCAAATGACCCATGTCTCGCCCAGTGGGAGCAAGGTTATGGCGTCTACGGCGAAGGTGCAGCTCCTATCTTTTTGCTATACCGAAGCAGCGTAGCCCCCACTGAAGACACCGATATGATCATCTTCGGCTCCGCCGGCACCGTCTTTGATGGCCATTATCCCGGCTACAGCTCCGTCCCATGGCCTCCAACATCCTTCTTTTGGGTTGTTGTCAAAATGCCGAGTGAGAACAACGCCGGCACAGTGACTCTGAAGTCGGCAAATCCGCGAGAGCTGCCCGAGATCAACTTCAATTTCTTCGAGAAGGATGCCGATACCGATCTCCAAGCACTCGGTGAAGGTCTGCAGCACATGCTGAACATCATGAACGCGACTGGCGAGCCTTACGAGCCGTTCACCTTTGTTGAGCCTGCAGCCGGATTCGATTCTGACTTGAGCAGTCTAGCGCAACATACACGTACCCGTACTTGGGGACACCATGCTCAGGGAAGCTGTCGTATGGGACCAAAGGATAACACAGACTATTGTGTTGACTCCGAGTTCAAGGTGAACGGTGTTGACGGCTTGCGCGTTGTTGATGGGTCCATCTTCCCGGTCAACATGGCAGGTTTCCCGGTCGGTGCAACTTTCACGATCAGCCAGAAAGCTTTCCACGCTATTATCGGCGATGCGACCAAATAACCGGAAGACGTTGACGGAGACCCATTATAAAAGCTGTTGAAGTACATGTAGATTATCGTTTCTATAAATCCTCTATGTCAGTTCGTATCCATAACACAATGACATAAAAATGCTTTTGCTACTACACACGTCTCACCCATTAGGATTAAGGGATTAAGTCTTTGTCTTCAGTAGTTCCCTTATACGTATTTCTGATCGACTATGTTATATATTTCTCATACGCTGAAGCGAATCTTCAGCTAATCAAAAGGTCAAGCATTTTCCACGTTCATACCTTGCCATTTTAATTGCAATAATTCTGATACTTGATCACATTGTCGTCTCTCTTCCTATAGCACTCAGTAGGTAGCTCATGGTGTTTTCGAGCCTTGGTATGCAGTCAGTCAGACTTCTCCGTGTAGCTCACAGATTATTGAAGGGTTCCATTTTCATCGGCTTATGTGTAAATAGAAGTCCCGGGCCCGCCGTCCAAGTCTGGATCAAGCAGCTGTGCGCAGCGTACTTGCGGTCATGTCTAATGAATGCGATTGTAATGCAAATGGTTAATATGCAATCAGCTTGTCCGAAAACGATGCTCCACCGTAGTTCAGCATACACGGCCACGCGCACGTAGCAGCGTTGTATAATGACAAAAGATGCGATTTCTTCTCTCTAGCGCACTCAATAATGGTAAAGCGATATTGCAGGAGTTGAATGTTTCCTGACCCGTTGGGACAAGCTGTTTGGGGGTCTAAATCGGCAACAACCGGATGAAGCTTGACATTGAGCAAGCGGCAAAATAACACCAGCAAACTCATCAAGAGTTTTACTGCGAGACCACGTCGAAAGATACCTTATAAATCGACCCTTATAATGCATTCCCAGAGTCTTATTCCGCTTGAAAAAGTCCTCATATATCATGAGCAGTATGATCTTTGACAGTCAGAATGTGGCCAGTAATCTACACTACTTTACGCGTTCCTTCTATATTGGCAGACTGGTGTCGTCTTTCAATCTAGAGTAAAAGAATGCTCCATCTTGATAACAAATAAGCTCTATTGACGGGACCTGAATCAATGTCCTTTTCGCGTTATAAGGCCTATGCAAACGACTCGAAACTGTTCAAATTAGAAGGGCTCATGCAGCTCGGGTAGCCAGAGAGACCATATATGTCAACCAACTTCCGTGTATACTTTTTCGGTCTGTCCCCCAAATGACGACGTGTAACTAGATTGAGGACACTTATGCTATTTCCGATCGACTCGTATTGTCCCCGAGTCAGCTGCGTCTTTGCTAAATGCTGTTGACACATACTTTACCGCCACCAGCTAGCCCCGAGTCAAACTCGGCAGTCCATATATGTCACATGTAAAGGCAGCATCCATGTGTTTTCATATGTTATGGGCTTAGAGTTATGGTAGTGACTATTACTTTGTTGACAGATCACTATTGGGGACCTTGAGGGGAGCCTACATCTGTGTATATATAGGCCTATGATCTCCCCTGTATTCTGGTAGAGGTCAAGAATCCATGACTATTGAGCCTTACCCCCTACCTCACAGTGACCCAACTGTTTTATATGCCCCTAGGGACCAACACCTCTAACAATATATCATAGAACACTGGTATCATTGTACCATCAACGCTTCCGTTTGACTTCCTCCCTTGCCCTATACTCTCCAGTGCCACATACGCTCACGTTTACCCTTCCGCTTATGGTTTCCTATAGTACGGTCTACTTTCCGAGACCGTTGAGTCTAAGTCAACAAGTGCTTGGACTATGGGCAATCCAAGATGACCTTGGCCGCCTTGATTGATTGGATCCACAACGACACCATTTGTCGCTTATGGGGGAATGCATCAATGAAAACGTGACAATGAAGAAAGCATCCCTTGGTGCAACTGGGAAGGGGTGCATTAACAGCACGTATCTGCACCCTCTATTTTACAGCTGGAAAAAATATGTTTCCGTCGCATCTCACAGTCGCTTTTACACTCTCTACACATTCGTCGTATCTGCAACACTGCCACAACAGACGACTTCATTAGTACACCACTCTAATATATAATTCACCATTTCGATTTCCTTCGTCCTAACACGGCCACGCTTGCAAAATCAAAAGCCGCTGTCCGGCCATTTGCCGGCACCCTCGTGATTCAAATCGCACCACCCCTCCTGCAGCGATTTGGAATAGATCGCCTCGTTAATCGGAATACACCATGCGCAAGAGACATTTACTAACGGCAGGTCCTGAAAAGACAATACTCAAGCGATGTGCCGCACTTCGTTCATTTATATAGTCCACAATAGGCAATATTCTCTTCAGCTTGCCAATGTCTGTGCTGCAAAGCCAGTGAACCAGAAAACCTCAATATCATCAAGGTTACTGTCCGCTTCATAGTCTAACGCACAAAGTAAGGTTTCACTAAATGATCACGAGCAATTTCGCACAATGATTCACACAGAGCTAGTCGCGCCTAGCGAGCTATGGTATCTCAATATATATAACGGTTATCATTGGAACAGTGCACCTTTCTCCGGGCTGGCACAGCAGTGGCAACTCTGAAAATACAGCCAGTCCCACTTCACCACTGGCTCACGCTCATCGATTTCTAGTGCTGTGAAATGGGCTAATAAGCATGTACTTCAGAATCCATATCAGACCACTAAACTAGGCTGCATCTCTCAGTCCTGTATTTCTCATCATCATCATCCACGAGTGCTTCGAGGTCAAACATCTTTCGTTCCCATCACTTCACACACTTGCTGCACACACTTGCTGCACACACTTGCTGCACACACTTGCTGCACACACTTGCTGCACACACTTGCTGCACACACTTGCTGCGAACACTCGCTCAACCCTGTCTGGACTGCGGCACTCAGAAAGCGTTGCTTCACTTTTGCTCTGGTCTTCGTAGCAGCAATGTCAGAGGTTCCCCTAGGCAGCGAATGCTGGGTAAGCAGGACCTAAATACTGTTACGTTTCAAATTACACTGACGCGAGCGCTAGGCCGTGATCTGTGGCAATCAGTGTGCGGCCCGTCAGGAGCCTTTTCGGGACTATTGTAAAAACCACTGCTCCCAAAAGGTTGAATTGCACGCCGTGTACAAACATGTCCAGTATCTAGCTGAAGAGCTAAAGGCCATGCCCGACAACGAATCGGACGATCAATGGGGTATCTTTCCCAACTACAATGCCGAGTACTACAAGCATCTCGAGTCCTGCCACAGGTGGTTATCGATCTGCAGCTGGCTTCGACAGATCGTCGGCACTTGGTTTTACCATAATGACCAAGATGCTGGCCACTTCATTCAGATTGGCAAATTGGATTCCGAGCGAGCGGGGGTCGAGTGGAAAGTCTGGCGCTACCTAGACAAGGCGGTTCTAGATCGCGCAAACGTCTACACCGTTGCAAAGCGCGTCATGAAGCTATTCGAGGCCAATCCCGAGGCCAAGTTTGGTAAGACTTGCTGTTTCCGTCCCCGTTAGATTCAACTCTGATCTCTTCACAGAGGATATCATGGACATCGTTGAGACGATTCATTCGATGGCCATTGTGCCAACGGGCACCCCAAACTCGAGATGGAAGCCAGAACCATGGGACTGGGGCTCAGAGGAACCATGTTCGGATGACTCCATGGAGCATATTATATGGTAGTTGTGTTAGTAGGATTGGGGAAGGAAGCCATTTTTCACGTTCTCAGCTGATGTTGGGACTGTATAACATGTTTTCAGGAAGCGATTCTGAGTGTTTCTAATTACGTCAGACTAAACTTGTATAATATTGGCTACTTTCTGTCTAGACCATACAACGACCTCGTCGGGTTTGCAAATATTTTCCCCCTGTTCCTCAATTTGACACGCTTAGGCGGAAAGATCTCAAACTCGCCTGAACAAATTGCTCATTTCGAGCAGGGAGAGTAAAACCCCGACGGTTGCTTGTCTGTGATTGCCCTATGAAATCTAGTGCTCCATAGTCCGGGTTTAACTACTAGCCACCCAAGCCAACCCAAAGGCGGCGTGAGAACCGTGACAGAGATGGTGGCTTGACTGCCGATTATGAGCGAGACGATCACAGTTTCGAAACGAGAACTAAGTTTGACAGAAGCATAGACAAGTAAAAGACATGGCACACCTTTGACCACACATCCCTAACTGCCAAGCTAAGTGTGATGCCTCGGAGTGATCGCATGCAGTACGGGAGGTGGGTTGATTCAAAGAAACCAAATAGTCGCAGGATAGGGCGGAGGTGTGACGGATCTCGAGCCCCAGTCCTATGTCAAGACCCCAGCTCGGTCTTCGTTGAGCCATGAGGCCGATGAGCCGGCCCCCACGAAGGCGGGATTCCTGGGGTTGGTGGTTGGAATGCGGGCAAGTATCTTGCGCTACACGACCGCAAACGGTAGCAATCCTGCTGTCCCTTCAACAACGGCGTTGAAATCATTCAAAGTCGCTGTATTCTCCTGGCGCTAGAATCCATATCCCAACAGCGGCTACTGCTCGTTCTTCTTCCACAAGGTTACAACAAATCGGCATCATGCCTCGACCTTCTCGCAAGTCCATATTGCTCGTTGGATATTACATATATCTTCCTCTGAACTTCGGATTCTTCGCATTCCTCACATATCTCGTTTACAGCAACACCCAGATCTCCCAAACCATCCGCGGATCCGCGATTGGCATACAACGCATTCAGGGATTCGTAATCTACGAGTTGGTAGCAGCCACCATAAACCTCCTCGTGGGGTACGTCAACCTGCTCCTGGACCTGATCGCGGGTTTAGGCCTCAAAACAATTCCACACCCATTCTTCATCGTCCTCCATATTATTGATGCGGCCTTATTACTCTACTTCGTATGGGCTTTCCATGAGCTGGAGCAAAGGCTGCCCACTGGACATGCTCAGTCGGTTATCCATGTTGTATTCGTTGTAGAGGTCGCAACTGCATCAGTGGTCGGCCTTTTCGTGGCTATCGTTTTCATCATGCTCTGTTCAGTCGTTGTTCATGACGAGTTGGAACAGCGCCGCCGACTGGCTAGCAATACTGTTCGACATCCACGCAGTTCGAGTATCGAGAACACGACGCAGTCAGACATTAATCTCGAAACGTTGCCGAATCAAACTGGTCGTTCTGGGGTGATTCGACATTAACTCATCGTAGTGCATGACGCAGACTCCTAGATCAGCCGAACAATGTCGTCGCGTGTTCCGCTCCCTGCTCATTGTCAGATGTCAGGTCGAGACATTGACGGCACGGCATTTCGACGACCAACCAGCCTGTTGAAAATGCATGTCCACGCATACTTCCGAGGCTATGAGCTCACAAACCGATGCACATCGTTACAAAACCTATTGGACGAAGCTGGAACTGGAGAAAGGGACATCGATCTTCTGGCATTAGATTACAACAACACTTCGTCGTCGCCACTTGCATCCGGATAGCTACTGTCGAAGTAGCTCCAGGACAATGAATGTGCTGCCTTGACTTAGAGGGACTGAGCTTGCACGAAGGCGACAGTGCAGCCTCCGCCGACGGGCAGTGCCCATCCGCTCTCTCATCAGAGCATCCCTTGCGTATCCATATGGCAACCTGCCGAAAGCAGTATCGGACTCTCGAACTCGCATATCCCGACAACATCGCTCGCTCAGAACGGATAATAGCCACCGAATGACTGCCAGCCTCCGAAGCCGCTGCCTCCAATTGGCAAAGCAGGTGCCACGCGTCAGCGTCCATCAATGTGATGACGCCGCTCGGTCGCTTGGCCCCCTACTCATCAGATAGGTTCGCTAGTGAAATATGAATTGAGACATGCACCCTCGTTGCTTCCGCCGATGAACGCGCCATAAGGGTCCCAAATGCGAGTTCAGGTGATGTGACATATCTAATGGCCATGCTATGTGCAATGCATCGCCTTCGATGTGCCGGTTGAGTATGGAGAACAGTGCGGTGAGCCTGACCGCAAAGGGACCGAACAAGATGTGTCGTTTCGCCAGGTAGGATATCGACGAGCTCAATCGCGGGGGGATTCGCGACTTGGGGAAGCCAAGAGGTTGCCTTCGGCATCGACCACGGTTCTGCAGAGGTCGACTCTCGTCATCATATCCGTGCCTGATATGTGAATCGTCGTGGAAATTGTATTCTGATTTGTCATAGTCTCAGGAAGCCTCAAGATATCTTTTGTTTGGAAATGGCGATGTCTGTAGTTGTGAGATACGACCCGACCGGATCGACACCATCGTCACCAAATCATACATCCATGTCCGTGACGCGACAAGTCTCTCCAGCGTAATGGGACCTCCGTAGTAGTAGACCAGCCGCGCGCAATTCCCAGTTCCTACTTGGCTCATTCCGGATGACCAGGGTCCGACACGGACATCAGTCAGGAACATTGCTGCTTAGCTCACAGTCTCGAGCTATCTGTTCCGGTGCATAGAAACATAGGTCTATCCCAGTACGGCGCCATCATCGAGATGAGTCAGGGGCCTACTCGGGTTCCCTGTCAACAAGGCAGATTGCTATCGTGAATGAACCTCATGCGTAAATCTCATCAGAAATGCCATGGTGAATGGCAAATTTGGAGGTCTGAGCAGAGAGTCAAGACGGGCACAAGGTCGGGCTTTAACCGGCACGAGCCCCAATCGACCGCCGGAGATAAGGATTTGGGACTTCTGCAACTCTACATCACCAGCACCAGACCTGAGTTGAGATTTCGTAGGCGATACAGTTCTGCAATTCCACAGACGCAATAGTTCTGATATCTACTGCAAAGAGCATAATCCCAATGAGAACATTGAGTAAACACTGAGTAGGAACTAAATCCGGAGAATACGGGAATGAAGCTGATCCGTTTGGGGATGCGCAGAACCCCTAACGATCGCTATTGCGTCACGACTCTAGCCAGCATCACCACTCTGGCACGATAGGTCTTAAAGGACTCGGTGCCAGACTTACGATCATGTATAGTTGAAGCGTAGCGTTATCGTAATACTAAAATTCAAGTGAATGTGATTATCTACTTTCTCATTACGCTCAAGCAAAAGTCTTAAAACACTCTCCAATTGTCCCGCCATCACCACCAGTCCCGTCGTATCACGCACTCAGTCTCACTTACACCCTCAATCAAGCCTCACCAGCAAAGCAAAAAATGGGCATCATCCAATACGTCCTCCACGCAACAAACTTCCGCTCCCCACTCCTCCGCACCGTAGTCCCCAGCATAACAGCCGCCTTCGCTCTCCAAACCGCCGTAGCCATACCGTCCATCGCCCTCCAATCCTCGCGGCTCTACGACGTCTCAAGCTCCGCGACGTTCCTCACCTGCACACTACTCAGTCTCTATCTCCCGAGTCTACGGATCCGCGATGCAGTCATCGGAGCCGGTCTACCGAAACCCGCATTCCCCAGCCTACTAGAAGCCCTCCCGAAGGGCACCGGACCCTTGAACTGGAGACAAGTAGCGCTCAGCGCCGCTGTCGTGTTATATAGTGTGCGGCGTATGCTTCACCTGCTCCCTTTTTACACACTCTGATATCACTAACGGCATCGCAGTAGGATCACACCTCTTCTCACGGAGGCTAAAATCCAGCCACGACTCCCATTTCGACGAGATAAAAAAATCACCAGTGAAGTTCGCCAGCGCGTGGTTCGGCCAAGCTACATGGGTCTCACTCTGTCTCATGCCGGTGCTAGCCGTCAACGCCGTGCCAGCCATCGCCTTTCCATCCGGCGTCGTGGCGTCTGACATCCTTGGTCTTGCGCTTTTCGCGGGAGGGTTCGCATGTGAAGTTGTGGCTGATAGACAAAAGAGTAAATGGCTGGACGAAAAGACAAATGCACAGCACGACAAGGAATTTCTGAGTAAGGGGCTCTGGAGCCGGAGGTGAGCTAAGCGTTTCTTGCGGCAATCATTAGTCCGGGTGGAGATACTAACAACTCATTAATAGTCAATTCCCGAACTATTTCGGTGAGATAACACTCTGGACCGGCATCGCGACGACCGCTGCCGGTGTTTTGTTGTCGCGCCACGGCCAACTCGGGCTTGGATTCTCCGGTGGGGCTGCGAGTAAGCTGGCCACGATGGGCCTGTGCTACATCAGCCCTGCGTTGGTGAGCTTCTTGTTACTGAAGGTCACGGGTGTGCCGTTGAGTGAGGAGAAATGCGATGCGCGATATGGCGACCGGAAGGACTACCAGGAATGGAAAACAAACACGCCCAAGTTCTTCCCGAGAATCTTCTAATGGGAGGTAGTTAACAGGTAAGGTCCCGGGAGATCGGAAAACAAAGAGAGCTAGACGATGACGGGGGAACTATAGGAGTTGAAAGTGATGATTTCGAATGTTTTTGAATTAAGTTTCATAATGCAACGGTAAGAATGTACATCGAATGCAGTGCTACTAAAGAAGCGACACGGAGGATAGTTGTACGGTGTACCACCCAGATGTCGCACGGTTGTCAAACGTCAATCTATTTGTGGAAGGCCTTGACCTTCTCGACCTCGTCCCAACTTCCCATGTATATACCCGAGCGGTCGTGTATACTCTCGGGCACGACCTCAAGCATACGTCGCATATTGCTGTCGACAGCTTGACCACCAGCTATCGAATCGTTAAGTGAGACCTCAGGTTCAAGTGGTTCAAATGTCGTTACGTACCGTTCTCGAAAACCATAGCCATAGGAGCACACTCGTACAGAATTCGCAGCTTGCCCTTGGGACTCTTCTTATCGGCAGGGTACGCGAATATGCCGCCGTATAATATCGTCCGGTAAGCATCAGCAACCATGGATCCGATATAACGAGAGCTGTAAGGTTTGCCGTTCTCGGCGGGGACCTTTAGGGAGTTGAAGTATTCTTTCGTGTTGTCCTGCCAGTAGTGCGAGTTACCCTCGTTGACCGAGTAGATTGACCGCTTCTTGGGCATTTTCATGTCGGGATGCGTGAGGATGAACTCGCCGAAAGAGTTATCTAGCGTGAAACCGTTGACGGTGCCGCCCTTCATGGTGATGACCAACTGCGCAGAGGCGCCGTACATGGTAAACCCAGCAGCCAACAGCTCCGTGCCGGGCTTCAAGATATCTTCTTTCGTGCCGGTCGAGCCATCGGCGAGCTTGTGAATGCCGAAGATAGTGCCTACGGAGACACCGGCGTCCAAGTTGGAGCTTCCGTCGATAGGGTCGCAGGCCACGGCATATCTGGCTCCCGCTTGGTCCTTGAAGTATATGACCTCCTCCTCCTCTTCTGATACGAGAAGCGCGCACTTCCCCGAGGACTTCATTGCCGCGATGAACAAGTCATTGCCAATGACATCGAGTTTCTTCTGGTCATCGCCCGTTGCATTCGACTGCCCAGCCAAGCCTGTTAAGTTGACTAACGTTGCGCGACGGATATAGTACGAGATAGCTTTGAAGGAGAATTGCAGGGCGTGGCAGAGTAATCTGGGTCGGACCCGATGTCAGCCGGTCTTGTTACGGGTGTATAGCATCTATCATTTACACCTACGTGAAGTCACCAGTAGCCTCTTTGTGTTTCGTCTGCTCTTCAGTCAAGAATCGGGTTAATGTGACGATGTCAGTGTTAACGGCAGAGCTCTCGGCCGGGGGTATCTCGTGGTGATCCATGATGTTTGGCTATGGTGTGTCTGGAGGGAGTCGTGAATGTCGTTGGGGAGAAGTTGAGGGGTAATCCGTGAACAAAGAACAATGCGGCTCTAAAGCTCAAAATGTGGACTGCTAGGCCACTTTATTTTTAGGAGCAATGGAAGGAGGCAGACGTCAGAGCAAGGAGTAGCAGATCTCGATTTAACCTTAGGTCGTACTTTAGTGTATATTGGTGGGAAAATGTTTATGAGAAGCAGCAGAAGGAAACGCGCGGTACTGATATGACGACTCGGGCACCGTCGTGAGAGATGCCGAGGAAGTAGCTTGGAGTTTATAGGAAAGATGCAACACCCCTCCTTTCCTCATTCTGGCTCCCGCCCTCCAAACACCAGGAACGCCCGGCCGGAAGCGCAGCTGACTATCACGATCATTGGGCACACTAGCTCGGCACAACGGGTTGCGTAGGGGAAACCATCTGGAAGCATGCAGAGTATCCAGGCAAAGGCGAACCGACCCGATATTGACCCCGCGATGCGCGGTGCCTGGGTCGGTCCAGAGGAAATGTGGACTTTGGGAAGGGGAAAGAGGATTTCCCGGGTTGAGCCGCTGCGGTGCTTCGGACGAGAAACGTTGAATTGGCCGGCCAATGATGGTAGGGGTCCAATACTGATTGCGGAACATATCGGTCGACCATTATCGCGAGCGAGGCTTCTGAATGATACCGTATGTGACGGCATAAAAGCGACGATTTACCTTCACATCTTACCTGAGGTCGTGTGAGCCTCAGCATAGCCATTGATTCGCCGCGCATTACTAAGAGCAATTGACCGGTTGCCCAGGCACATTGCCACGGCGCGTAGCGCACACGAATCTGGACATAGGACAATTTCAACACTGCAGGTGACGTTATTGCACATGCCACGGAATCACCAAGCAACCCCGCCAGATCCGGAGTTGGAGTCAAACGTTGCGATGGGAGAAATAGGAAATCTCAGGAACAGCGATCTTTCTCTGATCACAGTTGGGGGTCACACTGGGGGAAGAAGGGTGACGAATTGGGGGCGAGCGATGGACGGGATGGAGAGACGGGAAGATTCCAGGTTGTATGCACAGGGAGGGGCCCTGCCACCGACATTGCAATACGACTTCCGAAGTGAATGGACTGCGGGGAAGAAAGGCCAAATGCTTGAATGGAGGAGTTGACGTAAGAAGAGTTGAGAAGGGCTCCATGCTGACGCTACGCTGCCCAATGACAATCTTTGCTAGCTGGGCCCCGCACGAATGGCCCAAGCTTCCTGCAAAGTGATAGGAAATTTTCGAATTTTGAAATTTTGGAGAGCTCACAGCTTTCTTCCACATCCAACATGGAAGCAAGAGCTGCCTCATGAGCAGCACGTCGCGCGCACAATGCGCCCTCTCGTAAGTCAATCGCCTTTCGTCCAGCACCCTCACTCTCCTTCTCTGATGACACTTGTATACCGCAAACAAACTAGAGTCTTTGACCTCTCGGGGTATGAAACTGTTTTTACACGTCAGTCTGAGCCAGTCGCAACACACTGTCGCATTCACATCGAGGCGCGTGGATTGAAAACATTGCTGACAGCAACCTGCAGATACTAGATCTAGTTACTAGACTCATTCGCGACTCGACGCCATGCTGATGGTGACTGGATGTTATCTGGGTGCCACGAGTCAAGTGATTCGTGGTAGCAACTCGACAATCTTGCCATGCCCGAATGGGGTCATCTGTACGTGTATCATCTCCCTCTCTATCCTCTGTCTACATGATGAACAATTTCTGTGCTTCGGCACAGCTGGAAATTACCGACTGAGGCATTGGCCCTTGACGTAAAAAAACTGGCTGTTTTCTGATACGACATCCTCTCTCTTATTTGGTCTAGCCGTTGCGAAGCATCTTGCTAATCAAGATTAGAATTGTACTTTTTAGTATGATGGTACGTCGTGCTCTCATTGTTCTCAACAACCGAATTACGTCGATGTGATGAAGCGGCACTGGGCTCCGAATCACAAACCACATGAGACGAGATGCCAATTTGCGGCAGGCCTAGAAAACCTCGCCCACTGATCACGACCGTTTCCGCCACACCTTGTCTTTCTATGTCATCCGGACGGACCGCTGACATGGAGGGCGAACCAGACGTTGAATTCGTACTCTTGCGACACGCGCTTTCAAGCGAAACACTCGACTTGTCTGCATGTGGCGGCCTGCCGTCATTCGACATGGGGTTTGTTCTGCAAGCATTCATGTGAGTATTGTCTTTCACGATATTGCCCCATTCCACATCTACCTGATGAACACAGATGACGAGTCTGATTCGAATTCTCGCTGAAGACAACCTATTTACTTAACCATTCATGCTTTACTGAAAAATGATGTCCCACTATGGTCGTTGCAAGTCCTTGTGTCATAGTTGCTGACAAATCCCTCAGCAGGTTAGTTGCGCTTCATTTATCGGCATCGGCAACAATCAGCCTGCATCATGATGATTCGACCAAAAAATTGACAAGCATATGTCAGAGCTTTTTCGGCGTTGAAGATAACAGTCGTATCTGACTGCAGACATTGACTGCCGTGCCTTTGCCCTTGACAAAACACATATGGATGACTGACTCGAGCATCCCAGTATCACAGGCTGCATCGCTATTGAGTCTTGATGCAACGCTTAGAATGGTAAGCAACCGATTTTCCTGCTGCCTCATTTTCCAAGGATGATCCATAAATTCACGACGGTCAACATAGCTCGACGGCTTTGATGATACCGCCTTTGACAAGGCCCATTTATAGAACTGAAAGGAAACCCTGCCTGCGATTCGTGTCATATACTGTTATTGGCCGTTGCTAATTCGCATTCCAGTTTCATCAGCACTTGAATCAATGCGTCCACACGTAGAAGGATGAGGTATGCTGTAAGCAAGGTGATGTCAGGTGAGTTTGTGCCATAGGTAATTATGTAGAGAAATCAGATACCAAAGCTTAATCATGCCATAAGGCCGACATCTTCTCTCATTCACCAAATCGGCTAACGTGCTAAATGTTGAACACTGGACTTTCCACATAATGCTATATGCGCCGTTTGTTTTCTCGACGAGATGAACGGCAGTCCGCCGATACATGTATGCTGTACATGTCGATGACTCAAATTGCCCTGCATCGCATTGCAGGATTCGTGTCGAGTAAAGGGATAGCTGGAAAGGCCATTGCCGTTTCGGGCAACTCTAAGGCTTCAGCTGAAAGCCGTGATCACTTGTGATTGGTCCCAAAGCTGTACCAAGATTTAGTTTCCTTGCATCCATCAGCACGGCTCAAAAGGGGTCCGACGACGACAACTCTCGACGCGATGCAAATTCTCTTGGATCGTCTATGTTCTGTCGCTGCGCTGAATAGCAGTTCGAAATAGCGGCTCGGCGAACGTTATGAACGGCCCATCATGTCGTCGAGCGATGATCAGGTTTCACTCGCCGTCAACATTATCACCTTCATCGGTGTGCCACTTGCCGTGTTGGGGGTGCTACCAATCTTGTACAACACTCTTGCGACACTGACGGCGCTTTCCAAGATCAAGCGCATGCTGAAACATGGCAAACTTACTGCCTTGACACGAAGTGACATCATCAACAAAGTCATCGAGGTGGAATTACCACGATATGCCGTTCAGCCATGGGACCGCTTCAATCACCGCGATGATTACTGGCAGCTGTCGAGAGCGCCAAGTTTGATCCCTGGAGGCTCTTGGACTACCTTCAATTGGAAGACGAACACCATCGGCATCAAGACTCAACGCGTTGAGTATGCCGATCAGCTACGCCAGCCCCAGGTCGAGGTGGCCTTCGACGAGCTCGTCGCATATCTACTAGACCTTGGCGCTGTACCCGATCCCCACGGGTGGCGACTATTAAGATCAACAGGGCTGTGGACGCCTAACGGCTGCTGTCTTATGAAGTCTCCTGACAACAGTCGCCACGCGTTGACGATTGCGCCCCTGGATGACTCAGATGGACACCTGTCACTCAAGATCACCTGGGAGCCCTCATGGACTACACGAGACGCCTCCCATCTGCCCCCGTATTGGGTCAGACTTCCACCGCCGCCGACGAAGAGTCCTGCAAAGGAGGATACAGCAGAAGCTTCACATGCCTCAGAGGCAAGTCAGGAGACAACCGTGACAGATACCAACAAGGTCACATCAACGACAGCCCAGGGGAGTGACAAGCCACCGGCGGAAGACGAGGCCGCCGATAAGAAAGACAGCACGCCCAAGCAATCACTCGACTCAATCCAAAAAGAAGCAGACAAGAATGCAGTCAGCCCTATCACCTGCCAATTCACCATGGAAGGGCTCGTCTCGGCGCTGAGCCAAGGCCAAGGGCCTATAATCTCGTCCCTAAATGTACACAGCCTGTTTGTCGAGCACCTGCGCGTGAACAGCAACAAAATGAACGGTTCCTGGTTCGCAAGTGCCGCGACGGCTTACGGAACTACGAGCCAGACAATGCTATGGAACTATAAAATCCCGGACGAGATCCTGAATTTTGCACGGAAAGATACAGTGCCCTGTGGTGTCCTCGAAATGCTCTTCATTGTCGACAGCCACCAGACACCAGAATGGGAGACGACATTCAACGCGGGTCAGGAACACCACGACACTTTCGTCAGGAGGAATCAGGAGCAGCGCATCGCCATGATGGCTGAGGGTCGCATGAGTCCAGCGGACAGGTCGAATGCTATCGCTGTACGGATGCAGCGGGAGATGCAAGAACGGATGAACGACAGTAGGAGATCCCCTTTGGTTAGTTTTCAGAAATTTCGAGGTCATAGCTAACACTTTACAGTGCACGACCAAATGCGCCGAGACCGAGAACGACGGGAGTTGCGCAAACGCGAGGCCTTACAGAGCCCCAGATGGGACACGAAGCGCGTGGCAGAGCACTGTCTCGCACTCCTCCAGAAGCGCGAAGTAATGCCCGCCGACCTCAACATGAAGGAGATCGTCGGCATGATACTCCATCGCATGGTACTGGATGCGGAGTTTGCGAGTTCAATCTGCGAGATGCTCGATCTGTGGAAATCATGGGCGGACGACGGTGGCCTGCGCTCGTCGGACCTAGACACGCTGGATATGCGCCGCGAAGTCTTCTGTCAGGCTACCTTGCTGGTCGCGTCCATCAAAAATGCGACGGGTGCGAACGAGGGCACGCTATCGATGGACTTGCAGGAGTGTTTGAGGATGTGGCGGGTGGTTAGACTGGGTTAGTGCGCGCATTGTCGTCAGGTGTGTTTGCGCTACAGCTCTGCCGTCCAAAGCTTGAAAATTGACTCACGAGCACGATATAATTATCCCAAAGTGATACGAGGACGTCGCGCACGGGCTACCTCAACACTTTATATAAGAGTCAGATTTCGTGTCATTGCAACCACCGCCGCCGTTCTGATGATTCTTCAAAACTTCAAATCTTTCCCACACAAGTGAAAACTCACAACGACTACCTCACCCCAACGCACTGCAATCAAGTCGCCTGCCGCATCCTGGTCAAGATGGACAACTCGCATCTGCCTAATGCTCCCATGTCGGCGAAAGAGAGACTGCGACAGCTAAGGGAGAAGAACTTCTTTGTCCCTTTGTGGCCAATGACTGTGGCAACACCGTCACCCCCCGCTCCCCGACCTTCAACACCTCCAACGCCTTCAACGCCGGCAACACCGCCAACACAGTTGCAGGAAGGTACACCAGTGATGGCCATACACCAGGCGCCAAGTACGCCACCGCCGAGTCCACCGAGTCCTCCAGAGGACCCGTCGGACGACGATGACACCGAGCACCGCCTCGAGCACCTCCATCAGCTCTGCATCGAGGAATGTGAACAACTGGCCCTCAAAGGAACACCGGAACCACCGCACTGACTTCTATGGAAGGTTATTTCATCGACGAACTCCTGCTAGCATCATTTCATCTCCCCATAAGCGTTGTACAGGGATTATTTCTCAATTCGATTTCATTCACGTCGCGCCTTCTGCGCAAAGATGCCAGTGGGTAAAGGGAAGGGAATGGCATTCCGAAGCATTATTGCTCTCCCACCTCAGCGTTTTCCTTCTAGGACTATTTAATGCGACAAGCAAGGGCGGCACCAAAACAAGCACATGCAAACCTTTAGGACAACGGACTCAAACTCTAAGAAGACGGGAATCTGTGCGCGGGAAGATCACTATCCGGTCCCCTACGATACCAGCCTAGAAAGACAGCCACACAAAATCACGATTGAGCATCGCGCCTGCAGCCATACTACAGAGAACGGGTGAAAAATCGCGGCCGCGCCAATTTTTTCAGAAAGAAGAAGACAAATAGCGTTTGTGATTGCATTAGATGGGTTGTTTGGGGGAAATCGCGTTGCACCCTGATGAATGCACAGCGGTGGGGATTACTACCTACAGATCCCGGGTTCATTAGACTAAGGATGTCATTCAGAGGATACTTAGTCCAAGAGATAGTCTCAATAATCACCATCTAAAGATGAAAACTGCTTGTCGCAATGAGTTCCTATATACACGTTGACGTGATGTTAATGAGGCAAAGTCGCAACCTCGGTGGCACTGTTTGGCATAGGGTACCTGGAGATTTGATGTTAAAGGCGTAGTGCCCGGCGGTGTATTAAATAGTGTATAAGGGATGGTGGTAATAGCGTAGTAGATACAGTGCGTGTATGACTTATATAGCGTGTAAAGACCTCTTTTTACATACTAGGTACAGCGCTTGCCCTACTAACTACTCCTACGGCAACAAAAAAAGCGCCTACGCTTTTATAATATAATATAAAGCTATTTATAATCCCGTCTTTTATACAACGAACTTTTACCGCAAAGATCTGCTTTTTATTATATACCTATTAGGTATTTTTAAGTTTATTAAATTTAAGCAAATAATAACTAGCAACGTTAAACCACCGAACCGACTAATAGCGTTAGAATTCCGAATATAATAACGAATATTTTTTTAATATATTTATTTAAAACGTATAATACATAATATAGTATATTTCGAAAGTTTAATTTTTCGAATATAACTTTTAAAATACCGAACAAAGCATTGTAAGTTTTAAATAAAATATAGCAATAATAAAGTCTACGTAATTATCGATATTTTTAAACGAATAAAACTTGGTTACGAAATTTATTCGATATTTTCGGGATATTTATAATATATTATAACAACGTAAAAAGGATTTAATTAATGTTCGGGCCGAATTACTAGATTTAATATTAAAAACGTAGTGCCCGGCGGTGTATTAAATAATATATAAGGGATAGTAATAATAGCGTAATAAATATAGTACGTATATAATTTATATAGCGTATAAAGACCTCCTTTTATATATTAAGTATAGCGCCTGCCTTACTAACTACTTTTACGGTAATAAAAAAAGCGCCTACGTTTTTATAATATAATATAAAGCTATTTACAATCCCGTTTTTTATATAATAAACTTTTATTACAAAAATTTACTTTTTATTATATATTTATTAAATATTTCTAAATTTATTAAATTTAAACAAATAATAACTAATAGCGTTAAGTTACTAAACCGATTAATAACGTTAAAATTCCAAATATAATAACAAATATTTTTTTAATATATTTATTTAAAGCGTATAATACGTAATATAGTATATTTCGAAAGCTTAATTCTCCGAATATAACTTTTAAAATACCGGACAAAACATCGTAAGTTTTAAATAAAGCATAGCAGTAATAAAGTCTACGTAATTATCGATATTTCTAAACGAATAAAACTTAGTTACAAAACCTATCCGATATTTTCGAAGTATTTATAATACATCGTAACGACGCAAAGGGGATTTAATTAATATCCGGGCCGAATTACCAGATTTAATATTAAAAGCGTAGTGCCCGGCGGTGTATTAAATGGTGTATAAGGGATGGTAGTAATGGCGTAGTAGATACAGTGCGTGTGTGACTCATATAGCGTGTAAAGACCTCCTTCCACACACTAGGTACAGCGCCTGCCCTGCCAACTCCTGGCAATTGGCAGCACCCTCAATCTCCACCATCTCATCGCGACCTGGCATCACCCACTACTTATGCACATCATCAAATTCGTGAAAGTTCATTGGAGAAGATGGGGTGTTCTTCATCCCGAGTTGATCGAAATGTGAAACGACGTGTTGCAGATGAACGGAAACCACACTAGGTGACGTATGGCCCTGGCAATTGACTTCATCCCCGCGGCTCGATGCAATGATGCCCCGAATGCATGTACAACTCGCTAGCTAACCTGCCACGGCCCGGCGTTACACTGCGACGCAGATCTGGGGAAATGCGGGGAAGGAGAGGTAGGACAATGTTACGACGTACAGAACTTAATAAATAAACTTCTTTGCAAGGACAGACAGATATCGAAGATGAGGTGCGCAGGTCGTGTAGTGCAAAGGATCCCGTTCGGCCTCACGCCACCCCGCGTGAGCACCATCGCGACCCCTGTAAAGCCACTACTAGTAAACACACCAGCAACCAAAACAAGATACTCCTCTCTATCCCGCAAACCGATCGAGGACAAGAGCGTGATCATCACGGGCTCGAGTCGCGGAATCGGAAAGGCGATCGCACTCCGTCTCGCAAACGATGGATACAACGTCTGCGTGAACGACCTCGGCGCCAACGAGGCGGGATGTGACGCACTCGTCGATGAGATCCGGGGCATGGGGAGGAAGGCCGTCACCGCAGTGGCAGACGTGACGGATCGGTCGCAGGTCAAGGACATGATACAGACAAGCGTTCGCAAACTAGGGCCTCTGAACACGATGTAAGCGCATCGTCATGCCCTTCATTATTCAATATTCAATCAGGACGCGGAGCTAACGACCACCAGGATAGCAAACGCCGGCATAGCGCAAGTAAAACAGCTGCTCGAGGTCACAGACCGCGACTTCCAGCGCATGTTCGAAGTCAACGTCTTCGGGGTGCAAAACTGCTTCTCGGAAGCCGCGAAACAGATGATCAGCCAGGGGAACTGCGCGCCCGACGCACCAGGGAAGCTGATCGCGGCGGCCTCGATCGTGGCGTTCAAGCCGTTCGCCATGCTGCCGCACTACAGCGCGAGCAAGTGGGCCGTCCGCGGCCTGACGCAGGCCTACGCCATGGACCTCGCGGAGCACAACATCACGGTCAATGCGTACGCGCCCGGTATCGTGGGCACGGCCATGTGGGAGTTGATCGATGCTGGTGTTGCGGAAAAGAAGGGGCTACGGAGGGGAGAGGTCATGGAGAAGATGGTGCATGAGCTTACTGCGCTGGGGAGGGTGAGCGTGCCTGAGGATGTGGCCAAGCTGGTTAGTTTTTTGGCAGGTAGTGATAGTGACTTTGTTACTGGGCAGACGCAACTCGTTGATGGCGGGATAATCTATACGTAGGTCGGACTGCCTTGACCCGTTGTTGGCTCTTTGTACGATTGCTTATCAGGTGTCATTTGGACGATTTGACTCCAATGGATGGAGTCGGCGATTGATGCGATAACAACTAAAACTCCCTGTATGCAGACGTTAGGACAGCATCTGGACTGTCTCTTGACTCTTCACCGACACCCCTCATATCCAAATACTAAGTCTCGCATCTAAATTTTTGGCTTGTCCTGTACGGAGTATGGTGGTGTGTTATCCGGCAAAGGAGTTTGTGTCTACCTACGGTTGTGATACCCGTACTCTTTGCTTGGTGGCTTCAATATACTTCACTGTAGATTGGAAAGGCAAGTGGATTCTGTCATTTAATTTGAGTTTGAGAGGCTTGGCAAAACATTCAGGTAGACCTAAAAGTCCTGGTGAAATCTTGAATCGAGCAATTTGGCATCGTCCTGGTGGCCAGTATAACACATGTGCATCATCTTGCGATTGATGTCGCCCGCTGGTTACTGCTGAACGGATGACTCTGGAGGACTCTTCGCCGTTTCCCTCTAGCCATCACTGTAGTTCGGGAGGTGCGACTAATCACGGGTCACAGGGGCGACCTGTTTTTACACATGGTGATATCGAGGGGTTGGATGACAGTGTAGCGTATCTGCAGCTTTGAACGGCTAATGTGATAATTCTCGAACTATATCCCCCAGATTCCACTTTTGGACACATTCACTCCTGTGACTACAATGCAGGATTATCTCAGTACTCAGACCAGTTGTGTGGCTGGTAACGGAATAGGCCAATCAGATCTCTCGAAGGGACCACTACTACAACTGGTCTAAGGCCTCGATACAGGCCTAGTTAGGGACGTGTGTACGTTATATAGCTATTTCCACCCCTATAATGGTCGCATTCTATTATTCTTTATTGAATTAATTTGAAAAAAATACCACGACGTAGAGCGCATTAAGGGCTACGTCCGGGTATATTTAGATTTTCCGTAACGTAGCTATTAATAAAGATACACGCCTTTACGTTTTAGGTGATATATACGTATTAACGCCCTCATTGCAATAAATCTACCAGCGTTTAAGATATGCAAAATCGGACAACGCTCGGACGTAGGTATTAGCGAGCTCTACGCCGTAATATTTTTTTCGATTTAATTCAAAGTCAAATATAACAATGCGACCATTGCGTGGTTCGAAGTAAGGGGAGTATACAAGTCGTACTTTTCTAACCGAGTCGTGGCCGATTCTTTGTTTTTTGTCCGATTGCTTTCGGACTTAGAAAAATAAAAAAATATTTCATTTTTCTATCCCCGAGCGAAGCCCTATTATTATTACCATTTAATTTAAATTAATAGTGGACGAGTGTCACGGCAGGTATCGTTTTTTTTTGTATAGGAGCGTATACAAAACTCGACGTTTTCCCCATCGAGGCCTCAAACGTTTTTGAAAAGCGATCCAGTCCCCACCAGCCACACCAGCCAGTCACCAGCCACCAGCCACCAGTCAGCCATTCAAAACGTCTGAGCACTGAGATAAATGCAGGACTAGTCGGATGTGATTGAATTTATTTGCTCTCTTACGAAATTGTACATCGCGAGGCATTGGGGGGTCGTAATTGACATGTGCAAGTTCGGTTGATGCATCAAACCTTCCAACCTGAGCACGAATACCAGTCAGGGACTACCATCGCCGACATACATATATCATGTAGTTTGCTGCGTGGCGGCCCCAAAGCGAATTTCCTCAGTATTTCAACAACATATCCATCAAATACCAGGTTCCGCATTGTCAGTGTCATCGTCACTACGCTACGCATACTCAACATGGCTACAATCGATCTATCAACAATTGAAGGCTTATTGGAAATGCTACACAAGGACGAGCTAGCCCTACAAAATTTCAATTACCTCGCTGGGCTGTCCTTCGTGCATTTCGTCGTCGATTTCCTGATAAACCTGCCGCCAAAATTAGCGGATCAGGAGCCATATGTCTTTACCGGTGTAGAAGCAATAGAAGATCTCTTGCAACGGACAGAGCAGAAGTTCCAGAACGCGCTTAAAGGAATCGTCGACGGAGCAAACGTCCGTATGCACGCCATCAATTACGCCCATAGAAAATACCTCTGGGGTTTCAATCACATATGCGAGAAGAAACGCGCATTGGCAACACATTGTAGACAGACTCGTGGTGGGAAAGTAAGACCTGGAAATATCGAGGAATCTACTTCAAAGCTGCGTACTGACAGGTCATTTCAGCGCCTCGCATGGCCGTGTGAGGCCGTGATTCGTGAATCGCTGAAGTGAGCTCCCTTTCAGTAGGCCGACGATTCATCTGCTTACGGTCCAAAGGTTCTTCGAAAATATTTGGAAAGGACGGATGGTAGATCTGGCTTTTGGTCGTGGGAACAGGAAGTGGTTTGAACAGCCCATGATAGCAGAATTTACGTCAGGGACTATCTGGAAGGACCTTGGAGATCCGAGTATCGAAATAGAGCCAAAGTATGACAACCAGACGATGGTTGACGAGGCCTTGAAAATAGAGGCGAAGAAGGAAGAGCAAGAGAGGATGTTTGATGAAGCCGTGGAGTGATGTCGAGCAGGGGTCAATTGCATACTTGTATGAATGACACCATTCTGGAGTACGTCAGACTAGGATGATATGATTAGGTTGCGAGACGGTTCATCGCAGCCATATTCAGGTAGCTCACCCTCGTTTCAGTAGTGAGAGATGCAGATTGCTTCTTCAGTAACGCTCTGGCCCCCCTCAACCTGTTGGACTCAACGTCGATGTATTTGTATGATCCTCAGCTCTGAGACTGCCATGAATCTAGATGCTGTTTATAGCGAGAAGTGACTGTTGCAGCACCAACAAGGCCACTTTGATGCTCCCCATAAGCCGATCAGACACAAAGTCACGGATTTGTCAGATCATCATCGAGATCCTTCTCAGTGGTATCTTACCACAACATTTAGTTTCGGCGGTTATCCTTCGTGAGACAAGGTAGAAACTAAGAAATAGCACAGTAGTCGATCATGGAATGTCGTGTTGCAATGCTGCCTAAGGATTGCCAGTGCTGCATAATGATGAGTCCTGTCCGGAGTAATCCTGGAAACTCGAACATCAATCTTCGTTGCGCAATAATGACAAAGCTGCGATCAAGGGTAGAGAGCTCTTGAAGTAGCATGCGATCGAAGACGGAGTGAGATAAGTTCATATACCTCTCGGTGTTCACATCGAGGTCCTCTATGCGACAGTTTTATGCAGGTCTGAAATATCTGCACCAGATATCTACTGCTGACGCCCTGGTGCTCTCGTACCATCATTACTGATACTACACGCAATTCATGAACAACGTCTGGCTTTCAGAATGGAGCTTTCGATAATGACCAACTCTTTGATCACCGCTTAGTATCTACTCTTTGCATATCCACACCCGCGGTGTGAGCTTTCCCGCAATCATATCTGTTGCTGATATCAGGCAGCGATAAGACAATTGATGTGAAATATCTAGCATAGTCCTCAGCTGCATTCTGGACTTTAGTATGATTCGATCAAGAAGCGGACACTTCTGCCTACTGATACCTACAAGGCTCTCTTTGAATATGAGGCAATCCAACCTCGAAGACCAAGAAACTGAAACACTAAATCAGCAAAGGAATGGTGTAGAAGACAACCCTAATCAATTTCTTTTCATACCACAATATGGTGGAATCATCAGACCACCAAAGTCGGAAACCTCTGCTGGCAATAATCTTTTGGTTTAGACCCAAAACTTTCATCCATCTAACAACTCTCTCATATATCCGAGCCTCCAAAACTACTCTCCAGATCAGCAAACCTCATCACCAAGATGCCAGACTTCTGGTCCCTAATCTTCCTCTTCATCCTCATGCGCTCCGCAATCCACTACCGCGCCTCTCTAGCCTGGGCACTGAACAACCTTGACATCCCCCTCTCGACGCATACTCAAGTCATGCTCGACATCCTCGCATGCGTCATGTCATTCTCCCTGCGCAGTTGGACAGAACGTCAGTCCTAATTCCTCACTCAGAGTTTCAAGGCGGATAATAAGAAGATGCTGATATCCCACATTCCATAGCGCAGTGCCTTATGCTAGGTCCCACTCACACATCCATCGACACAACTCCTGAAGCAGATCCGCCCACGACTCAAGACAATCAAGAAGCAACACCTGAGTCACCCAAATGTCCGAACTGTGTCGAGCACGCCGACCAATTACTTGCACTCCGAGCTGAGCTCGAAACGAAATCCAACATTGAGACGTACAATCAAGACCTATGGGACGCACATAACTCAATCCTCTCATCTCTCGAGACAGAGCTCGTTGAGACGAAACTCTCCCTCTCAAAATCAGAATACTTCCTCGACATCGCTGAGGTCGGTTTCCCATCTCGTCCATCCCCCATCTTCCATATATTCCATCTCCCATCTCCCATCTCCCATCTCAACTGCCCTAGTCCCTCCCCCCTCAACCCCCTGCCTATTCTCTCACCTCGCCCCAATCTAATGCCTAACGAAACACAGCAAAGAAACCAATCCCTAACAGGAGAAAACCACGCCCTACGCTTCACCCTAGACATGTTCCTCGACAGCGCCATAACGCCATCCCAGAGGTACATACTCCAATGCAACGAGGTCTCCCGCCTGCACACTCAATACTCCTTTCTCCGTCATAACATCTACTCTCCATTCGAAGAAAATTCCCTGCTCAATCGCACGGTCGCTGAGCTGGACGGCAATAAGAGCAGGTTGAATGCAGGAGGATTAGACGGTATGAGAGGCATAGGCGATAGGTTCACAAGAGGTAGCAAGGCAGAGAAGCGAGGTGTCGATAAAAATGCAGATGGAAAGGAACGAATTAATGACGCGTTATTATGGAAGAGCAAATGTGAATGAAACGCAGACAAATTACGTCAACGGGGGGAACGTGGGTAACGTGGGAAACCGTGGAAAGTATCAGTTGGTGCAGCCGTCAGAGCTACACAGAGAGAGGTTTTTCCTAAAATGAGGTCAAGAGCAGCACGTGATCCAGTAGTTTCGACCAATGACCTTAAGTCTTCGCAGTACCGTCTACATTCAATAACACCGAAATCACCATGTTTGATATCAAGATGAATCAAAAGAGAGCAACATGCACCTCCCATTCCGTGTAGATAAACCCAATGAAAACCCCTAGCCTAGCAAAAGTAACGCAGCATGCCAAACAAAGGCCCCATTTTCAGTCTTTCAACCCTGCCGTTCTCCTAACTTGGCATTTTCTTCCGTACACATTTCAGCCTCCATACTACTACACATTATACAACACACAGATAAGATCAACTCGTAAGTCTCAGGTAGCTCACCGAGCTTCGAGTACCTAGGGCAGCTCCATCGATATAGCCGGAATCCATTCTTACTACGATCCCGCACCACCACCACGAGCTCTCTTCGGACCACCATTGCCGATTTCCGAGTCGCCTCTAGGCCTCTTGTTTCCGGGCTGGAAGTTTGGCGCTCCGGCATTGAGACTTGGACGAGCCTGCTGACCGCCTCCACGACCACGATGAGCGCCTCCGCCTCTTCCGCCTCCACGGCCACCTTGTGGACCAGGTCCGCTTGCGTTCCGTACAGCACCAGGCAATGGTAGTCCCGAAGCCTTTGGAAGCTGCGAGGGAGCAGCATGCACAGGTTGAGGTAGACCGCTCGGCCCTGATTGCTGGGCCGCTGGCTGACCACCCTGCGACGTTGCGAATGGGTTGGGCGCATTTGTACTCGAGCCGAAAGGATTTGCTGGTGCAGATGTATTAACTGCTGCTGGCTTCGGAATTGTGCTGGCCGGTGGCATGGACGTGCCTTCTTGAGGTGTCGATGCTGTCGCTACATCTGGTGTCAGCAAAGGATTCTGAGTTTCGACATACGGGGGATGATACTTACTGTCTGCATTTCCGGAGGGAGCTGCTGCCGGAGCTGCGGGTGCCGCCGGCTTGGGTGGTGGCGGCGGTGGTTTCGCTACCTTGGCAACCTCCCAGACTTCTCCAACGGGGCGCTCCGGTGTCTCCTTAGCCGCAGTCTCGACAACCTCCAGCTTGGCATTCGCAGCTTTGCTTCGATTCTCAGCCATGCCCAGCTTCAAATTCATCTTTGATGTGGCAAGTTGAGAGGCCTGTTCTCGCGCTTGAGTGATCTTGTGCTCCACCTCGGCCTTGGACGCTGCCTCCAGCTCCTCCTTCACCTTCTTGGTTTCGATGGCAAGCTTATTCTTAATATTGTTCTGGACAATGCCCTTGATAGTGACATTTGTCGAGACTAACTCGCGAATCTCCTTATCTCCAAGATTACTGAGGTCGGTGGTGGACACAGTAGGTGTTTGTGCTGTGGCTTCTGCCTTTGGCTGTTGAGGTGTGCTGGGAATCTTGGGTTCGGCCTGTGGCCGAGGGTTCTCTGCTTCCCAAATCTTTCTCTCCTGCTCAATCTTGAGCTTGAAGTCGGCTTCCAGTTTTTCCTTATCTTGCTGCATTTGGGCACGTTCGGCCTCGATTGCCGCTCTGTTGTCTGACAGTCTCTTATTTAATGTCTCTTTCATTTTATCGGAGCGATTCTTGATGATGACGTCGTGGTTATTCTGGAGCTCTGTCGCCTTAGCTTCCCACTCGGCTGCAGAGGCTTCAAGTTCAGTTGCTCTAGCCTCTGCTGCTGTTATTCTCTCTTCGAGGGCCTGTCGCTCGCTATCGGAGAGTGGCTGAGAGGGAGTCTCGGTCGGGGTCCCTTCATTCTGGTCATCATCCTGACCGTGCTCTACACCGTTTTGAACTGGAACGTCGTTGACAACTTCGTTTTGTGCCTTGGACAAGGCTTCGTCTCTTTGGGCCACTGCTGCGTTGACCTGCTCTCGAGCGCTTTGCAAGTCTTGTTCGACTGAAGCCTTCTGAGAGGATACCGTTTCCAGCTCTGACCGCACTGCGGTAAGTTGGGCTTGAAGATCAGCAATTGCAGCTTGAGAATCAGCTGAGTCGGATGGTGCTCCTGGTGTGGCATTGTTCTGCGCGGTCGACTGCAAAAGAGCAATCTGTTCTTGGAATTCAGCAACTTGCTTCTCCAAATCACTGTTGGCATTCCTGAAGGCGGTAAGTTCTTGTTCGGTGCTGGCGAATCCCGCAATGGCTTCATCAAATGCCTTTTGCAACTCCTCCTTCTCCTGGTCTTTCTCTAGGATGGCTACCCTCTTATCCTCTTGAAGCTTCTTAGATCGATCCTTGGCAGATTGAACCAATTTTTCCCTCATCACTGACCACTCAGCTTGCTTCGTTTCAAGCAACTGCTCTACTTCTGTGACCTTCTCACGTAATTGAGTTTCCGCTTCTTGTAAGGCTGCTTTCTCATTCTCTAAGGTTTCGACTTTCTGCTTGACCTCCTCGAGCTCTGCGGGATCTGTCTGGCCATGCTTGGACAGAATATCCTCAGTCCGTTTCTGCCATCGGTTTCGGTCTTCCTGAAGCTGCTTCATGTCTGCCTCCTTGAAACTGATTTGACTCTGAAGCTCTTCGACTTGTGCCTCAAGTGGTTGAATCGAAGACTCGAGCTCATTAATCTTGGTCGTCTTCTCCGCCAATTGGGTCTGGGCTTGTCGAACTTCGGCCCGCAGCGTAGCACTGCTCTCGCGGAAGAGGTTGAGTTCTTCCAATTTACTCATAAGATCTTTGTGGGCCATGGTATTGCGATCGCTGTCACCATGTGAGCGACGCTCTTGCTCCAGTTTAAGTCTCGCTTCATCCAGCTGGCTACGCGTGTACTCGAGCTGTTGCTGCAACCGCTTGACGTCTTGGACTTTTAGTTCGTACTGAACTTCCAAGATGTCCTTGTCACGACGAAGATAATTGCTGATTTCTCGGTATCTGTCGGCGTCGTCGGAACTGCTCGGCTGTGACGCAATGGTTGCAAGCGATTCTTCTTGCGTCGAGTTGCGAGATTCCTGGAGCGCCGAAACCTGTGCTGTAACGGTTTCAAGTTGTTGGTGTAGAGTCTTGTTGTGAGAGTTGGAATCCTCCCATCGAGCCCGAATCTCAGACATCTCTTGTTCGAGTCTTTGGCGCCGATCTTCCCAAGAGCCCTCACTCTGCAGGAGTGTTGCCTTGGCAGAGTCTGCTTCGGCCTTATAAGACGCGACCGTAGTCTTGAGCTGATTGAATTCAGTTCGCACAGTTGAGAGTGTCTTCAGGGTCTCGCCATGGTTCATGACCTCTGTTTCGTAAGCTTGCTGAGCGTTGGATGCGATTTCGGCCTGAGCTCGAAGGTCCTGCTGGTGGAATTGAGTAGACGCATTATATCGCTCCTCTTCGTCTTTGAGTCGCTTTACTTCCTCTGTCAGCATCGCCTTCTCTTCTTCGAAACGACGAGCAATGTCGGCTTGAGAGTCCCGTAGGGTGGACAGCTCTGTATTGGACCTATTAAGTTCCGAGGACAAGTCCTCAACTCGCTGCTCCAATTCCTTGACCGTGGCATCTTTTGTAGCGAGTGTATTGTCCATTTCTTGCGTGTACTGTTCTTGAGCAGCACTTAATCTTTCCAGCTCTTCTTCCGATGCCTGGCTGAGTTCCTTGTATTGTTCCACCTGAGCCTGGGCGTTTTCGAGCTGAGACTGTGCCATCTGCAAGTCGCGCTTGAGATCAGTGGCTTCATGTATGAGCTCCTGGATACGCTCATCATTCGCCTCTTGCAGGGAGTTTTGATCCGCCATCGAGCCCGGTCGGGGAGTAGGACGAGGCTGAAGACGTTCAGCCCGCTCCTCTGCACTGCGAAGCTGAATAGTCAACTCGTCGACACGACTCAGCAAATGATCCCTACTGGTCTTGACTGCCACCAGCTCCTCTCGAATTTGGCCGAGGTTCGCACTAAGTTCGTCGATCCGTTCCTGAGATTTTCGGGCATCAAACTCTTTCCTTAGCTGTGCCTTCTTCGCTTCCTCAATTTCTTCGTCCAACTTGCGCTTGGTAGAGGTAAGATTGGCTTCTAATGATTGGATCGTCTCATTCAAGCGTCGCTTAACATCATTATCGGCCAGTTCCCGCTCATTTTGGAGGTTCTGGTGTGTAGTAACTAACGCACTGAGTCTCGCTTTCTCCTGCACCAGGTTCTCGTTGTCTTGATTGAGTCGGTTTTGGATATCCGTCCAAAGATTTTTCTCGGCCCGTAGGTTGGCATTTTCGCTCCGCATGCTCTCAACCATACTGCGAGTTTCAACAAGTTCCTCGGCCACACTCTGTGTCCTTATGTCTTGCTTCGCCGCGGATTCTGACATTACTTGGTTTCGTTTTTGCAACTCCTTGTTCTCACCGTCCAAAGCGGCAAAGTTCGATTTGAGCATATCATATCGCTCCGATGCCAGTGAGAGCTGGCTAGTGATTTTGGATACCTCATTTTGCAGCCTATTGCGCTCAGCGGAAAGCTGCTCGATTTGCTCTTTCAAAGTCTTTCGATCGGCAGTCTGTTCCTTGCGATACTCATCGAAGCTCTTGCGCGTCTCGTCGAGCAACGCGGCGTACTCGACATTGGCCTCATCGTTCATAGTCGAGTTGTTTTCAATGCTGGAGAGTACGCCGTCGAGAGGAGCACGACCAAGGGCGGAGGCGACTTCATCAGCGGATGCGCGCGACTCAACGATACGTCGGAACAGGTCTCGCTCTTTCGTGATACTCTCCGTCTTGACTTGGAAGCTTCTCAACGTGTCTCGGAAAACATCCATCTCCTGCTGTAAGCGAATGCGCTCGTTATGGTCTTCGACAGCCTGGTTCTTGGCGGTAATCGCTTCTTCGCTCTCCATCTTCTGACCCAGTTCGTGAGTGACTTGCAACAGTTTCTCATTCTTCTCCTGGAGCTCTTGGATGTCTTTGAAGACCACCAGGCGCTGAAGAATCATACTATTAATATCCTCAGCGTCGCCATCGACCTGGCCTCTTTCCAGCTTCTGGTAATGCAGCGTTTCCTCTAGCGTAAGTTCGTTCCAGCCTTTATCTTGAACATGTGCGTTGTACAGGAGCATCTGCACCTGCGCGCCAAGCTCTCTCAGTTGGTTTCGCAGAGTGTTGATTTCGATTTGTCTCTGATTAGCTTCCGCTTCGGCCTTTCTTGCTTCTTGCTTGGCCGCCTCGCAGCCTCTGAAACTTTGGTCGGAGAGAACAGACATTGCTTTCGCCTCGTCTACCAGCTGTTTATTGGCAGCCTTCAGCTCTTCAACTTCGGGTGCAACGGCTTCCAGCATTTCATTGACCTCGTCGAACTGCTGTCCAAGGACCTTAGCGCGTTCCTTATAGACATCCAGTTCGCCCTTAACCTTATAATACTGGTCCAAAGCCTGAGTAGCCGTGATGAACTTTCGGCTCGATCCAGGAGTCGCAAATGGTGAACCCGCTCGATACACTGAACCGTTCAGAGGCCGCGGTGTCTGGGGCGCGGAACCGGGGACAGGAGACTCGGGTCGTCGTTCACCGGCAAGCTGGGCCTCCAAACGACCGACATCAGCCTGGAGGGATTCGTTGGTCTGGGTAAGCTTTTCCATGTCGATATTCACGCTGGCCAGTTCCTTGCTGATACGTTGTATCTTGTCTTCGCAGTCCCGCTTGATGTGGGTTTGCTGCTGCTCCAAATCATGAACTCGATTCAACTGCGAAGCTTTCTGTTGCTCTGTCAGCTCCTGTAATCTCTGCATCCTGTCGATCTGCTGCTGGAAGTCTTCTTCGCGCCTAGCGGCTCCTTCCTCCAGTTGCTGAATCTTGGTTAAGGACTGGTCGACCTTGGCCTGGGCCTCGTCGAGGCGTCGGCGAAGCTGCTGCTCGGTGCGCTTGAGCGACTCGGTGTTGATGGCCGCATCATCATTTTGGCGCTGCAACTCGGCGATGCGGGCCCCCTTCTCCTTTCGATACTTGAGGGCCTCGGCGGACTTGGTCTTGAGTTCGTTCTGGGCCCACTCGGCATCGCGCTTGGCCGACTCGAGCTGGCGTTGCAGGCCTTGCTCCCTGATCTTGGCAGAGCCAGCGGTAGCATTGGCACTCTGTACCGCTTGTTGCAAAGAGGTGACTTCCTGGCTCAACTTCATGTTCTTCTGGTGCTGAGCCTGGAGTTCCTGGGCCAGGGTGTCGTTTGTGGCGTTTTTGGTGTCAATGATGGCCATAGACTCGCGGTTTGAGGTCTCGAGGGAGGTGATTCGGGCGCGGAGGGTATCAAGGTCGGATTGGGAAGCGGAAGTGGAGGACTTGAGGGCTTGGAGCTCATTCTCAACAGCTTGCCTCGCAGACTCTGTTCAGATATGAGCAATCAAGATCAAAGACGGAGTTTTGTTGAAGCCGGGGAGGGCGAGTGTCTCAAATACCTTGTTGAGTGAGCTTCTGGCGCATGTCTTCGACCTCCTTGAGGGCCTTCTTTGCCGTCTCATTGCTCGCATCGCGTTGTGCTTCTGCGCCTCGGACGGATGTTTCTAGCTCGACCTCGAGTTGGAGCTTCTGGGAGAACAAGGCGTCGAAGTCGTGGGCTTTGGCAGCGACGGCGGAGAGGATTGCATTGACGAGATCGGTTGTTGGGTCGGTGGTGGCAGTGGAGAGGTTGGTCTCAGGCATACCCAGATGGGTAGCGAGGTAGCCCAAGTCTACGCCCGCGGCTGCCATATTGTCACGATCGGATGGACAGATGGTGATGATTCATGGGTGAGGTGGGTAATGTCTGTGTCGTGAAACGCGCGGCGGCGTGTAGGGTTAAGGGTCTCGAGAAATGTCTGCCTGACGATGATAATGCAAAGATCAGGTCGACACAAGAGAATGGCGCGAAGGACCGAGGGTTGACGCCGTAGTTTGCAATCAGTATCAAATGGGCGGTCTTTGTTAATTTGCAGGTGGGCCACGCTCCTTGCTCACCTCCCAGCGCCGTCCAGGCAAAGAAAGGTCGCGCAGGAATGCAGGCCAGTGACGAATGTACTGGCAAAGTCGCACAAACAGCACATGTACCCCCAGTTTCAATTGCGCGCTGCCAACGCACCGAGGAACCAACGTGAAGCAGGAGAGGGGAAAGGTGAGGAAGGTTGGCGATGGCGTTTTTCTTTGAAAATGCATCAACCTCCAGGTCACCTCTAGTCCACTGTTTTCGGTTGGCCCTGGACAGGCGCGACAAGGCTGCGCTAATCCCAGAGTTGAAAGCTCCAGCCAAGGTTCAATGGTTCCAGTTGGGTACGTACCCCAGCCCTCCACCAGCACACAGGGAGAGCTCCAATCTTGCTGCTGATTGGCTTAGGTAGTTCCTTCTCACACATGTATGCATTTATGTAGTGTTATGCAATAAGTCGTCTATGTAACTCATGTCGTCCATTTCATTGAAGCCGTGCCAGCGATGGTTTAATTCTCATGTTCACCTGGCAATCTCTATTTATACACTTGGATCTCTAACATAATCCATACTCTTATGTACTTATTCAATACTTAATCCCCTTCTTCCAGACAGGCACATTCTCAAACTTCAGCACATCCCACTTGACATCATTGCCCTCGAGCCAAGCACCCTCGTGGCTAGCCTTCAATCCAAAGTCTTCGTTTTCTTTGACTTCATTCTCACTCGTGCCCATGCCATCCTTAGCCAGCCATACAACTGGCGTCTTCGATGTCAGTGCCGGGTGCAGGTATGCCTTTTTAATATCCTCTTCCGAATACTCAGGGATTTCCTCCTCTTCAATATCATACCGATCTCCTTCTCGTATCCAAGCCCTCATGGCCTGGTATGAGGCCGAGACGTGCGGGCTGAAGAAGCGCTTCGTGGGATCAACCACATGCTTGTGCACAGTCGACGAAGTGCCCTCGGACTCGTCAACTCGTCCTTCTTCCGCGCGAGATAGCAGTGGACTCGTCTCGTCTCCACTCTCCTGAGATACGAGGTCCGTTGGCAGAAACTTCTCCAGCGGCGAAAGGTACTTGTTCATCAACACGTTATACAACACGGTCGCGAGGAGTAAGACAGCAACAATGATGGTGGGGCCATTGGCTTCACGGAGCCCACAAAAGCCGATCAACGCCAGCTCCGCGATGTAGACTCCGGTAAGCAGGTGTTGGAGAGCAAGTGTGTATGCTTGGCCCCGAGTATCTGTCTTGGCCTGTATCACGTAGAACAGATTGTACCGGTACGAGTAGTAGTACAGCGCCAGTCCAGCAGCGGCGAATCCCAGAACGAGCGGCGCGATGCAAGAGTACGCGATGGCGATGATGGCGAAATTGGCAAATTTGGGGAACACCTTGCCCCACGCGATGCCTCTCATGCTCGTGTACCGATTGAATTTCTGCCGCGGTGTCTTGTCCAAGAAGTAATTGTAGAACAGATACTGGAGTAGATCCGTGTAGTTGAGAAGGTTATCGGCCGCCGATGTCGTTCCCTGGACAATGAAGTAGGTAAGATAGTAATTCGATGATTTGGGGAGCTGTCTCGCGAGTAGCTGAGGTATCGACGTCGGGTCTTCGATATGCTCCCTGAGCTGCGAAGCTACCGTTGCCGCTCCAGAGAACACTGCAGTGACTAGGAACACTTGGGTTACTTGAAAGACGTAGAACCATGTCTGCACTTTCAATTCCGTCGCTGGAATCGTTGCTGAGCCAAAAGACTTAAAGATGTCTGCGATGACAAAGTCAGTCGTTTGACGACACAAGCATTGGACTCGGAAACTCACATCGAAAGATGTTCGGTACATATTTACTCAAGAGACTTGTCACGAGCGGCGGGACAAGACCAGAGAGAAGGCCAATAACGGGATCGGGCAAATTCTTGAGGAACCGAAGCCACTCGAAGTTCTCGGCAAGATAGCTCACATTCGAGATCAAACCAATGAACCCACTCGGAATGGACCAGAACACGATCGTCGCAACAACAATGGCCAAAGCGATGCCTTCCTGCGAGGCTCGCTTAGCTGGCGGGATCGTCAGATTATCCCAGATCACTTCATTCGGTCTAACATCGACATATCTCGGCGTCAAGGCGAGAAGCTTCGATGATGTGACTTGTTGAAATGCGCGTTGAGCCTCCGCTTGAGTCTTAAACTCTACAAAGACTGCTGCTGCACCGTGGGGCTCGCCAATGGAGTGTGCCGATCGCATCTCCTCGAGGAGCTCTGCTTTCTCTTTTATTTGTTCTCGGACGTGCTC
The DNA here is from genome assembly GCA_022578705.1 of Xylariaceae sp. FL1019. Classification (NCBI taxonomy): domain Eukaryota; kingdom Fungi; phylum Ascomycota; class Sordariomycetes; order Xylariales; family Xylariaceae; species Xylariaceae sp. FL1019. The sequence goes on from MU391926.1 coordinate 1,226,100, forward strand.
AATCGTGTCGAGCTTCTTACTCGTAGGCGATGTGGTAGACTGCGATCGCGGGCGTATGTCTTGCTTGACTGGATCTGGGAGGTCTGCGTATCGCCCACCGTTCCCGTTCTCTCCGCCAATGCTCTTTCGAGCCTTCGTTGAGTTGGCATTCCGAGTAAGACTCGCTTCTGCAGACTCGAGCTTCTCTACCAGCTTGTTTCGCTCAGAGACAAGTGTCTGTAAGGTATCCGGTTTCGTTACCGACCATATGCGCACAGCGCCATCTCCGAAATAGCGCTGCTTGTTGGCATCATCGAGGGCTTCCTTAGGTGCCGACAAGAAAAGAACGACTTTGGCAGAAATCCGTTTCGCATTGTGCGGTGCGAGGTACCAGGCTTGTCGCAAACCAATCAACCAGAGTCTCTCTCGCGTGACTGTAAACAGAACGAAGCCCATAAATACCCATGCTAATACAGCATGAGCATAGAGATGATTCTTCTTCTTGACGTTACTGATACTGATCTTGTCGAACTCGGTCGACGACCCGCCGCCTGTGGCGTTGACAGGCATCAACGTCGGCCACGTTAAAAAGCATCCCACCACACAGATGAAGATGATGGTGCGTAGGAACCGCAGATAAAGATACGCATCCAGCGACTGATGGAATAGCAAGAACTTGTCTGGCAGTTTTCGCATTGTATGAACGAAGTCCAAATAAGCTTGGCTCGCCGACGGAGTCCGATTCCTGAACTTATAAGTCACTTGAGCTACTTAATGCACCCGTGGAGGCTACTCACTTTTCTGGCACAGTCCCTAGGAACGTGCGAGGCGCATAGATGTGTCGATATTTTTGACGGATGAGGATGAAGATGACGACGAAAAGCATTCCGGTGAACTGTATATCTCTTCAGCAATGCCCTGTGTTGGTATACTTGAGCGCCAACTTACCCATGTCGGGACAAAGGCTGCAACGATAGCTGCCAGCGAGGCAGAGCCCTTGGGCTATGATACAAGCGTTAGCGCAGCTCAACATTCGGCTCCAATCATGATCATCGCGCAACTTGTCAGTGTGCCATATGAGATGGGAACGTAAGCTTACCTTCGGTTTATTGAGTATATACTCCATTATATAGCCCTGATAGAGAGATTCTCACGCAGCGACTGTCGACGGTCGTTGGTTTGCTGATGCGCTGGTGACCTGTCAGGCCCCGCCGCCGAGGTCCGTTTGAGCTCAAGTGTAATCTATGAGCAGCGCAGGCGAGGAGTATTCGTTTTCACTCGAATTGTAATCGTATGCTCCATTGATGAAAATTCGGCTGCTGTCACGCGATCGGTCGTGTCGTCCGTGTCGTAGATCGTGATTCTCTTGGGCATGAAATGTTGATTGAGCTACTGCATTGGCATGGGGTGATGACGTCAAGTCGGGCCAGCTGAGGACGCGATTTCAGGCGCGGCACATTTAGCACCAGCCACCTCCTGTGCTGTCGGCCGCTACCCTGGAATACAATCCTAATCTTACCACAATATGAGATCAATCATGTGCTTTGCGAATCAAGGAGACTAGTTACATTTTGATTTTGAAGATTTGATACCGCCGTAACATGAATGAAAAGACTCGGTTGTTTGCTCCTGCATTACTGCTGCGTAAGTCAATCGTGAAGCCCCGTGAACCGGCGTGGATTCATGACATCGTTATTGGAATGAAATTCATACCAGATGATCAGAATGCTGGTATAACGCCAAAGATATGGGCTCCACATATGATGTATGAACAACAATAATGCTTTCGTTTCAAAAGATGCTCATTTGTTCGGAACACGTACGATCGGTGGAATTATCGTGGCCTTTACGTGAAGTTTCGGACTTGCTGCTACTTGCGTCATCTGGATAATTAGACAGGTACAAGATTAGCTCAATGTTGATCGCTGTGTGCGGTCTGAAGTATCCTATACAGATGTTTGGAAATGGAACATCATGACTGGCTAAGTATCTGCTCCTTTTTTCGGGCGATTCGACTGTACTCCTACGAACGAGAAAGACTAATTGCATGGGATGGTGACAGGTTATATCACATCATATAATACACTTGGCTCTCGTAAACCAAAAATTGTGTTATTCGTTGCCGATTCTTCTCTTTGCATCCGCGAAGGTGGGCAATTAGGTTATTGTAATACTTCAGATAATGTGTTAGATGGAGGTTACGTAGAAATGACATTAATGGATGGATGCTGAAGTACTTACCGAATATAATCAGAAGGATAATGCTCGAATATATGCACATTTAAATCCCTATAACCTCCTCTGTTTTACTTCAGGCAAATAAGCCGAGTACGCCGGCCACTGCACGAGACTTGCATTTCTGCACCTGTTCGGACATCTATCACGTCTTTCCCGTCTTGACGTTTCGAAAATATAGCTACTAATCGATTATAATGCTTTGTATTTTGATTATCCGAGTGTATGATCGCGAGGGCGAGACGAGCACAGAGGCTTGTAACTTGACACAGAAAGTATCTTATTTAAGAAATTACATATTCCATTTCACGATATAAGTTCTTGGATCGTTACTTGATAGAAGAAGGAAGGCACGCAAAGGCGATCAATCGCAAGTGCTGTACCTGCTTGTTGCTGACTCTCTAGGTAGTGTAGCAGGCTCCCGTAATTTGGTACCTGGTCTCAAGGCCACCCGACCTCCTTCTCACAACAACCACCGTCTCCAACCACACGCAATCACCCACATCATCGTACAAACAACGTCCGACGCATTCGTCAAGCTCGCAAGGTAAGTATCTTATTATCTCGAAACATTCTGTGTCGATCACCAAGACTTCGACTGCCGTAAGCCGCATACTGACGCGTTGCTTCCTGCGTAGATGGCGTCTCACCACAATGGTGCTGTCACTCCGACCAACCCTAGCTCCAATGAGACTTCCTCTGTAGGCTCGTCTTCACTCGTCGTATGCTCCGACAACCCTGCTAATAATCCTGCAGGCTGACGAGCACGACGCCGTCTACCTTCCTGAAACCGACGACATCATCCAATTTGATTATGACGCCACTGAGAGGGTACTCGAGGACCTTCGCGAGGGCTTCAACCGGATAGACAATAGACTCGACGACATCGATACCGATTGCCGCCTTGCGCGCGTGGCAGCCGTGGAGACGCGGGATGAGCTGAGAGCTATGCGTCAGGACATCTTTAAGCTTAAAGTGCTCGCAATGGTGATCTGGGTGTTCACCAATGTGGTATTGCCAATCCTTCGCTATTTCTTGGAGCCTAGAGCTTAGGATGAGTGCATGGGAATAGGCCGGAGTGAGACAGCGAGCTGCGCGCGAGATACCGGCTAGGACTGTATCCCGGCATAAACAACAACTCTCAGTTGTTTTGACTGGTCTACACAGAGGGTTTCAAGTAAATACAGCATTCCCAACACCGTGATAAGAGGTCTCTCAGATCTATGTCGCCGTACATCGAGGACTCAAGTGTGGTTTCATCTGTGCTTGTGTTCACTCTTAGTCTAATGAGAGCGGTCTTGGAACCGTCTGAATGTTCAAGAGAGAATGTCTTGATATAACTTGAACACTAATGGTACTATGCTATTCATCAATGTGCGAGACGAGATCCTGACATGGGCCAGGCCACTCAGTATCGATTAAGGGCAAAAAAGGAGCTGTTCATTGAATGTGCTAGGAAACGGGCAGAATTTGCAAAGTCCAGTATTTCACTGTTGACTTGCTCCTTCCCAACCTGAATTCAGCAATTTCATCCCACAGCCTCAACTGCTACGTTTGAGAATCCCAAAGGTACACGTGGGTAGGCACCTCTACCTTCTTGCCTTTGCCCCATAGTAGCTCAGTGTTCGACCCACGATACCTGGATAACCTCTTTCGCCTCTCCAAAACTCAGCTTCTTCCACTCCAAACGTTTGGTGTCCGCTGTCGACTCCATCCCTTGCTCCAAGCACTCAACTATCATCTATCATGTGCTGGAGCAGACCATCACTACATGTTCCAAGTCACAAGGTACGTCTACCCTCTTCTGCTAGTCTGATCTGGCCACTGCCTTATACAAGTACGTCCCACCACACTCAGCCAGCACCTTTCACCTCCTTCCTCACCCCACCTTCTCTGGTACCCCGCCACCACACACATCAATTTTTCCTATTTTCTCCGATTCTCAATGTACCCTCACTCGTGTTTCATTTCGTCATGTCCCCTCGCTATTTCACGTCTGTCGTAAGTTGTTCACTATGCCTGCTTCGGCCTATCATGCGAGGCCTCACTTCCCTGTTGTTGCCCATCACCCAGTACCTACCACCATGTCTTCTTCGTTTCCTGAGATTCCCAACCCCATTTTGCAGCTTCCGCTTCCATCTCCCAGCCATTGTCATCATTTGTGCACCTCTTCGTCCCATCACCCTGCGTACACCTCGCAGCTTGCCATCCGTGCGAACGCGCTTCCAGTAAGTCCTCTGCCCAGTCTCGTTTTCTTTCGTTCTTCAAGCCCTCTGTGTGCAGTCATCCCACCGAGATTAGCCTAAGACGGTCGTTTCAAGGCGCTCGCGTCGGAGCATGCGTGTTTGCTAGCGGCAATTGGGGCCATGAAACCTCCCTACTCTGGGCAGGGGCAACACCCTTCGACATCACTCGCTTGCGTGTGACAGAGCGATCGACCTCCTCGCCGTCCGAATATGGATAGGACAGAACCCTACAGCGTAGTGGTTACAGGCGGGGGTGCTGTCTCGGTATCCGTTGGTGCATTGAGCTTGCTCAGTGACAGCCTGACCAGATCACCTCCTTGAGGCTCTGAGTTGTGTGGATTAAAGCCCGAGAGTGGATAAGCACACCGTAACACGACTTCACCCACTCGTTGTCGCTGGTGGCTCTTCAAAGGCATGCTTTGTGGGGTACTGGAAGCTGACTGGGGGATGTACTGCACACACGGACTGAAGAATTAGCAAGATCAGGAGTTACCTGACTTACCAGTGAATCCCATTCGCTGACGGGGGACAGGAAATCTGAGCTTTCGACAACGGTGATCGCTGAAGGTTATCTGACGAGGTACGCATATTTCCACATTCTTAGGTATCTACATGTCTAATGACAGCTTTGTACAGGAACCACGTATCCGCGTTCACGTCATCCTGACTCGACCCCGACCACAGCCGATAATCAAGCTTTCGAGAACATGGATTTGGAGGAGAACGGAGCTAGGCGGTGATCGGATTGCAGCATTGAAGTTATGGGCTCATGTATCACAGCAGCTATAATATCTAATCATCTCGCCTTACAAAGGCCACTTGGTTGTATGTGCCTCAGTTCGAAATACTACGGTGAAAATTAACAGTTGATCCAACAATGCTACCCCAACAATCGAGATGAGGGGATCGTGCTCGATCACCACTTGTCCCTCGACATACCTGGCCATGTCAGATATGGGGTTGATGGTACGCTCTATATCGGCTTCCCTCGTGAATGAGTGATATGCCCTCTATAGACATATCTCCGCAAGTGCGCCGTCAAAAGTAATGTTTCACTAAAAATACGTGTAGCGAAATGGGCATCCTGCATATCGTCCTGAAATCAAGTTCCATGGTTCAAAATGCGTAAAACTCCTGCAAAGGAGTCATTTAGTCAGCGCAACTCTTTGCGAGCGTGGAAAGGCATAAACCGCTCTGTCTTTCCGGATGACGTGAAACACCGACTTCATCCAACTCACCACCACCAAATCCACCACCTGCACGGAACACGAAAATCTCGTACAATGACCACCATAAATGCAACAGAAGGCATATTGTTCAGTCAGTTGTGAATGAGACCTCAGTAGCACATATCCCACACTACCAAGCTACAAAACCTGACGGTCTGCAACCCATAGAAGTCGATACTCCGACACTACAAGAGACAGAAGACCTCGCCAAACGTCAGGATGATACGGCATATGTCCTCTGTGATGACCTCCAGAGGATCCACGATGTACTCCACGAACAGGGGGACCTTCAACAGCAGAAAGATCTTCAATAGGTCATGCTTGCTATGCTGGGGGGCACTTTCTGTCGGACAATATCAAGCGTCAGACCAAGATGTTTAGAATTCGGTCTAAGACCTCGGCCCTGAACACCTTCATCTATCATATCGCCTGGGTGTCATTCAGGATAGCGAAATCGGGTCCTTGAATCCTTCTGATCATAGTTTTCAACCAACTTCAGACTTCTGCGAACCTTGCTGTCTCATCCCTCAGCTTTATCAATTCGTAGATCGGGTGCCTGAACAATAGTTCGAGCCTTCGTATAAAGCTCGCACGAGCGTTACGTACTAGGTATAGCGCGTGAGTTGAATGATTATACATGTATGGAATAGAATTCCTATGGTAAAGCTCAACAGCTTACTTGATAGTGAGTACAATGGCGAATTGAGTACCTCGTAATGAAATGGAAAATATTCCGCATCTAGACAATCTGCATAGTAGGTATGGTCAATTAAGCATCGCATCGACATCTGGTTTTTGATACAAGAAAGTTGGTGTTAAGCGCTCATACGTGTCTTGGCGTAATGCTCTCTACATCTTGAGCGTTGGTCGATAAGAGAATAAACATATACTTTTAAACCTTTATACTAAGATTAAAAAGGGTTGATTCACTATGTATTTGAATTTTGACTATTCTTAATCAACCAAACGAAGTTATTCTTCATCGCGGGATATCCAAAACAGAGGGCACTCTATTCAGTACACTTTAAGAAGCTGTGAGAGACTGAACCGCGAATCTTTTCTATGCTAAAATTACCTGTCGGGACTCGTGTGCATGTATGGAAACTCTCACTCGCTTATTGGGAAGGATCATTATTGAGCACTCTAAAGGCGGACATGGAGTCTAGCCCAAGCCACGATACTGGCGGAAGCTGAAAGTTCCCAAAGGAGATAGCGGTTGTCTGGACTTGCAGATCTAGAACTTCCCCACAGCTGTCCCGCCTCACGTTTTTGTATTTCACTCCCGCCTTGGCTTATTAGGTAGACCCTTTCCGGACGGTTGTCACCGGGTTCGTCCCTTCATAAGTAACACGTATCTTCATAGTTAATGTCCTTTGCCTACTACCATTTTCATCGTATACAACTGCAAAACATCTATACAAGAGGCAACGACGGAATAAGGAACGAAGCAATCAGCTTCATCATCATAATTCATGACCGCGCACCTAGCCAGGTCTTGGAGTACGTCGCGGTATGATTGAAAATCCAAGGACGATGATCTTGACTTCTGCTCATAACCCGAGCGCTTATAATGCGGGATCGGTAATAGCGACACCTGGTTCATCGAGAATGGACAAGTGACCATACTTTAGCGAGGACCCCTTGTGTGGAGCATCATTAGTCCATCGATAGTCTAGACAAAATATAGGCGAGCTGAAAGCTGGTCTTTATGTGTCTAAGACTGGAAAGCTGAAACTTCTAAAATGTCAAGATATGTTAATTCAGCGTCAAATCAAAGTCAGCCGCTACATCAGTAATAGATGCTTCAGGTATTTAAATCGCCAGCGACCTCCACTTGGAGTCGTCCGTTCAAGCAAAGTTGTCATCCTCACATCATTCACCTTGCATGAGTTTCTTGCTAACCAGCATCGTCGATCTTACCATTCCACGGAAATGTCCAAGACTGCCACTACAACCACCAACCTCCAGCTCAAGCAGCTTCCGGGAAGCAAGCAATGGGTTCGCTCAAGCCTCCAAGACAAAACATTCCCAAAGCTTAACACCTTCCGCGACCGTGTCAACACCAACAGCATTCGCTACGACTTTGACATTCACCACCACGGCAGCAAGACTGCTACTCACAAGGCATCGATACGAGTGGATCTGTGCGGGAACACCAACACTTCTCAAGGCCATAACGGAATACTATTCCCTCACGCGCAGATCACTATGGTCATGAGAGCCAATGGCGCAAATTGGCTGAACGTATCCGCGACGGGGTTGAAGGCTTACCTGCTCAGAGACGGCGAGGGAACGAGTGAAATCAGAGACATGATCGATCATGTACAGTGCCCGGAAGGCGTTCTGCTCTGGATTTACTCGGAGCTCCAGACTTTAAGTGAGTTCGATGGATCGAAGATTCTGTTGAAGCCGACCAGGGGCAGATATGTAGCGACTCGGGACACTCCGCCCAAGACAGCGAACGTACCAGCCGACATCATGACGACGGCCTGGGCTGGAAAGCGCATTACAATTGCGTAGGGTGCACACGAGATGTTCGTGCTTTGATGAGGTAGCCAGGTGGGCTTACGCTTGGATGTACATATAACATCGCGAGTATCGATGACACGAGGCGTTGTTTCCGAGCCTCCTGGCTGTATGTAACTTCGATGATGAATGGTGTGAATGTCGCGTTCCAGAGTACCGAAACTGCCCGTCAGGTGTTATGCCCTGCACAGCTCTCCCTAGCCTCTTCTTGGAAATGATGGATGTATCACAAGACACAACGTTCTCAGCGAGATTTTTGAGGTATGGACGGTGGGTGACGCGACTCTGGACCTCCGTCCTGACAAAATTGACTAGCAAAATCAAAAATGTGTCAGGCAGCGGTGAAAACAGCAATCGCAAGGTTGATGCGCCCGTCGCAGCACTCCAATATTTGCGAAGACCGTCGAAGTACCCTTCAAGCCCGTCTCCTTGTAGTCTTTGTCGGATAAGATCATAGGCTTAGTGCCCTCGGATACTGAACGTCGGACTTTCAGGGACGGGGAAATATTGGAATCGATTCTTGACGATTGTAAGCACACGGTCGATGGTGTTAAGGTCGGTCGAGTCTAGTATCGGCGAAGTATTATGAGATAAGGCTTCTCTGGTAGATGCATCGAAGTCGGATACATCGCTCGTTGTTTGGTTGGCTCTTTAGAGAGGCCGTGGTCGCTTGAGGGCCTTGTCGGTGAATCCGACTGCTGTGAGGTGGGGGAGGGTAGGACGCGATAGTTCATGTATCTTTCGTTTCTTAGCTCGTGTGGGAAGATGGGAGTGTATAGCTTCGGCTGAGCCGAATGAGGATGATGGCGACGGCGATGCCATCTTGGTTGTTTGCTTGGGATGGGCGTCGATGGGGAAGGGAAGTTGAATGCAGACTTCTCTGTCCACGGGATGCCCCGCAGAAGGTAGCTGGAGCCATTGAGATATGGGTAAAAATAGGGCATGGACGGCGCTAACGCATGCTGCGCTCCGCCGGGTCGCTTCCGGGCTCCTGTATGGCGATGGCAATGTCTACTGTACCTGTACCTGATGTTAACCTACCTAGGTAGGTGTGAACCGGACGGGGACTGGTGATGCACTTGGCATATCAAATTGACACTTTGGCATGTCTTCTTGGGTTGAAGAGCCTCTGGTTGGCAGTGCCTATCGTACTACGTTATTGTAAAAGAGTGAAAAGGTGCCTGAGTCCTTACGTTACAAGTAGCCTCGATAGCACCCCTGACATAAACAACTTGCCGTACCGCCGGGGCCCTTTCCACGGCTTCAACGCGTTAGATCACGCAGGGCAACAGCTCTGATTGGCTTGTCCGAGACACGACAACAGGCAATCAAAACAATCAACCTCGAAGTATCCTCCACCGTCACTACTTGGGCATCACGTCGTGGAATAGGAACGCAACACAAACTTCCACTGGCGGCACACGCATCCCCAATCATCATGGCAACCAATAACGATATCCCAGACACAGACGACGAGGCAATAAAACACCTCTGGAACTTGGTTCGGTCTCAGAGACTTACCAAGACAGGATCCTCTACCCCACAAGAACACGAGGAAACATGCAATCAAGCCGTCGACCCACCGTCCGAGAGCAGCGACACAGTGAGCGAGTGCACCACAAGTGAAGATGGGGAGCCGATCTGGGAAAAATGGGAAAGGGAATTGCTAATCCCAAAGGACGACGACCCTCTCATACCAAGCGACGATCAAGTCAAGGCAGCATGGAAGCAGGGCTGGACGACATGGTCGACTCTCGTTGCAACGATAGAGCAACTCCCCCAAAGCGAATGGCCCGTTACCAAGTTGGATCCATCAATTATGCTGCACACTGTCCCTCCTCTTCCTCCCTTCGTTCCCAAGAGTGGTAAATTACGCGGGCGACCAACGTGGCGTGTTTCGGATACACAGTCCAGAACCAAAGAAGTCAGCGGCGCAGATAGGCATCTGTGGCTGAAGCGTACAAAGCCCATTCCGTGTCACATATCCCAACAATCCGACTTCTTCCACTACGGAAAGACTTTTGAAGCCTCGGCGATGGACTCTGGGACTGTTCCCAAGGCATTAACGATCTTGACGTTGTGTTGGTCTTACATCCTCTCAGTCCGTCTCTTAGAACTCCAGCGCAGACAGGTGCGTTTCACGAAACATCGACTGCAACCCAGGAGGACGCGACGCCGGTGCGCACCTGGGGACGTCACTGTTGATCTGTCTGCTCCTGCTTCGCCTGGACTGGTAAGATGGCTTTGTGCCGTGTTGGCCCCGACACTTGGCTGGACTATGGATGTGGCGGACAATTTTCCGCCATGGGCAGCGTTCTGCTCTGGCAGTTCCCAGTTCGTTATAATCAGTAATCAGCCCGTTTCGTCTAGTGATGACGTTGCTCCAAGTTCCTCTGAAGCCCTAGCCTACCTCATTGAGTTTGTTGAACTATATGGGCTAGGTCCTGAACAGTCCAGAGACGACGATCCACAAGGGCTACTCTCGCCATACACCGCAGGTTTTTTGGCAGCACTTGCACTTCCTTTTTGTGAGTGGGACGATTTCGAACCGCAATTACCTGTCGCTTGCCTCGAAAGACCTGTCGCCTCTGGGCCGACAGGAGGGATGCGTCGAGATATAGAGCAGTACTACAACGATATGCTCTATTACATGACACTGAGCGTAGATCATTTTGCAGTCGGGTCTATGATATGGAGCGTGTTCTGGCAACCGGGGATCCAGTGCAATCTTGTGAGCCCATGGCTGGGCTCCATCCTTGATGCTATACGGCCCTTACTGGATGACCGAGATTTGAGCCGCCTAGCTAAGGTTTTCATGCTTCGGCGGCCCAAAGTCGCGTTCATGTGGCTGGGCATCTTTCTTTTGGGCGATGCGACTGTGCTCGATCGAATTGAGCGCTACCTCAGCCAGCTGGAGGAACGTCGCTTTCATGGCTCACTGGGAGTGGCAGATCTTACTGTGGCTTCTTGGACGGGCTCTATTCAATCATTCTGGGACGAGAAAGAATCAACGGCGGCGGCGGCGGATAATTGGAGCGAAGTGTCGCGAGCCGATGTCCTACGGCGTCGCCATCTCCTCCGATTGCAGGACGACCGATGGAGTCTTTTCTCCTGGGAACCATTTGGAGTTATCACGAGAAGCAACATCGAACCGGAACTCGTAGAACTATTTGAAACTCGCTACATGCGTGTATACGTCCATTGGACCTGGCTCGTTCTAAGAAATCCACGGATAGAGCGTGGGTTCAGATATGACACAGGGAGATTAGCGGAAACTATTCAACGCGATCAAGAACCATTCCCAAGTAAACCGATGAAACAACGCACGAGCCGGTTAGCGCCGTCAAAAAAAGCCACAATGTCAATGCTTTTTCACAGCTCAACAGACTACCATTACGACATGTCACTGGATATTGCATGTATTCCAGGACTGGATAAAGATCATCCATGGCTCGATAATTGGAGATTGAATTAACCTGGGAACACATAGGATGCTGAGAAGCTGAGTCAGCAAGTTGTGGCTTGCATGGAATCCTTACCTGGGTACCTAGCCACCGCTTGGGTGCGAATTTACCCCTCTGAGGCCAAACGTTGTGGACATCGCTTCTTTAAGAAAAGATGCCGCCAGTTTACTACTTTGACCACCCCGACAGCAGTTAATTCGTGTGTTATGCCTCGGTATCACTTCCATTAAACCAAATTCGATAGTCTCGCTTGGATCCTGACCGCCATTTGCCCAAGGAAGCTGCGCCACAAGCCCGACGCTGGTTTTGACATGAACGAGAGAGGGGAAGAAGCGATTACAGAAGACTCGTTGGTACGGAGAGCCTCTACTATACTGCCTTACCGTTGGCAACAACTAACATTGTTCCCATAGCGGAGTCGCTGGAAAAAACTCGATGTGCCAAATGACTTCTTCAAGGACTGCAGGAAGCATGCGATCAACTATATCCTTGCGGAATACTACGAGAGAAGGTTTTATTTCTTTGAATGCGAGAACATCGAGTTTCAGACTGAACAGGGCCAGAAGATTTGGAGTACAACAGGCGATGGTGAGGTGACTGTCCCAGCAAGGGTCGGTGTTTACATTATCCGCGGAAAGATGAGGAGTGGCTAGTTAGTCTAAGCGATCGGGCTCTGCCTACAGATTGTCAACAAGATGAATACCTGCGACGAATGCAATATGCAGTTGAAGCCTACAGTTGTGGGCGCTTTTCTCAACACCAACAAGTGTCGACAGCTCAGCGAGACACTATTTTAAACTTCCAGTCGCTTCGGTTCAGCTACTATAATATCTACAAATCAACGTAGTCCTGGTGTAGAGAGAGCCAGAAGGTAGGGGGATCAAGTGTCCAGAGCGTCCCAGGTCCGCGAGATCAGTTTTCGTGAACAATCCTTGGGTTCCAATGCGCGCAGATTGAAGCTCTTTATCATCAACAATCTCCATCAATATGTACTGCGCTCTCAATCAGCCAACGACTTGTCGTGTAGAAGATTGAAAGAGGATCTCCCAGATAACGCCATTCACAAGTTATACGTTAACATCCAAAAGCATAACACAGATGCACTAGTTGTTTGAGTGAGGATGTACTGTCAGACTCAGTATCCAGCCAGTTCTGGTTACTCAGACTATCGATCTTAATACACACTTGCACGGGAGACGCAACTCATCATCATGCCGGCGATAAATGCGATGTCGTGCTTTTTCTTATTCGAGTGGCTGTTAATCCTAGTCATTTTCGTTGGCGGACAAGGTTACATCGCGCAAGGGTTTCGTCGGGACCGTCGGTGTTTCTCTATGTATGTAGAACGTTCTCAACTCGTACTCTCAGCAGAGCCTCACACTTAGACTATAATCTCAGAGGGGATCAATTCAATATCGAGTATTTCGCACGACTCGGAGGATGACCCCTATCACCACGATGGCTTATTATCAGGAAAGCTTAGGCGTGCAACGTCGTCACAACCCAAACCGTGGTCTCCGTCCAGTGTCGGTCACACAACTATTCTACGCAAATTGGCGGGGTCGTCATTGAATTCACCTTGCTATCGTCGTGACTCGTCACACTTGGCAGCAAAAGTCCCCCTACATACCCTAGATCGGCTGTCAATGCTCAGAGAACTTTGGAGAACTTTCGCGTACTAAAAGATGACATGGAAATGTAGGCTGGAAGATAGGCGGCTTGGCGGGAACCCCCCTGCTTGCGCCAAAAGATTCCTAGACTCGCCAGATCTTTCGGAAGACAACACTCGACACTCTCCTGCTACTACTTCACCTTAACTGAACTACTTGCAAACAAGTTGGGACATACGATGGGGAATCTGCTGTCTAAGCCCAAGCCTCAGGCCTTGCCTGCGGTTCCTACAGACACTGTCGTTCCGATGCATAACATGGACGACAATGTTTTCAATCGGGCTATGGTCGTTATGTTCATGATGCGTTTTGACGATGTACTAGATCCGGAGCTACTTCAAGGTTCCCTCGAAAAGCTACTCTCTCGCGACGACTGGCGCAAACTTGGCGCCAGAATCAGACTCAATGTTGGTCGCCTCAGGGCTCACTCATCATCTTCATCTGAAAGCACCAACACTGACCATGCTATAGGATAATGGCAAGCTGGACTATCATATCCCTGAGAGATTCGATGAGAAGCGCCCGGCATTCGGATTCTCCCGTGTTGTCTACGACGTGGAGATCGGCAATCACCCCTTGGCTTCCCGCTTACCCAAAGCGTCCAGCAAACCAGCGGTTGTTGGTGATCCAGAAGACTTCAGGTCCCTCATGCGCCGGGATGATGGCCCAACATGCATTGAAGACTACATCTATCGCGATGAGCCCTCACTCAGCATGCACATCGTATCTTTCCAAGACGCTACGCTCGTCACTCTTGGCTGGCCCCACACGTTTCTTGATGCCAGTAAGCAACTTTCGGATTCTACCTATCCAAGTCCTATTCGGGAGCTAGGTTTTTTTTTGCTGTGGGAAAAGTGCTCCTGAAACATGTCTTGAGACTCCCGAAATCAAAGCTCACTCGCGCCGTGAAGAGGGTGTACTGACCCGGATTGTGCAGTGGGTCGGCGCGAGCTGTTTCAAGCCTGGATAGCTACCCTCGAAGGTCGTAACGACGATGTCAAGCCATTACACGGCGTGTACGAGGACCCGCTCAAGAATTTTGGTGTCTCGCCAACGGAGCCCTACATGTTCGCCAATCGCGTCATGACCGGCTGGAGCAAAGTAGTCTTCATTGCGCGCATCATCTTTGAGCAGATGTGGTACCCCCAAGAAGAGACGCGAATCATCTGCCTGCCCGCCGCGCATGTGCAGAAGCTCCGGGCTACCGCCATAGCAGACCTGGAGAAGCTCAGCGAGGACAAGGAATCGAAACCATTCCTCAGCGAGGGCGATGTAGTATCAGGCTGGATGACCCGCCTAATCGTGCAGCAGATGGAGTCCCCGGGCTCGGAGCGAACAATCCAAATCTTCAACGCTTTTGGGTTGCGATCGATTTTCGCGAAAGATTTGTTGCCGAGCAACTCCGCATATGTCGCAAATGCAGTGTCGGCTGTCTATGCGCTTGTGTCGGCCAAGGACATTCTCACCAAGCCGCTTGGTTTCGTGGCAGCTGCTGTCCGGCGTAGCATTGCGGAGCAAGGCACGCGAGAGCAGCTTGAAGCCAGGCGGGCACTTGATTTGGCTAGTTTGGAGAAGAGTGGCATGCCGGCACTACTTGGAGATAGCTCGATGAAAATGATCCTGATTTCCAACTGGACCAAGGCCCGATTCTTCGAGAACGACTTCTCGGCTGCGGTGGTCAAAGGGACCGTGCCACAGGAGAGATTGGAGCGCTCCCCATCCAAGATTGGGCGTCCATCCTATATTCAGACAGCTGGATACACTACGAGTGCTTTCCCTTTGCGCAATGCGTTCCCAATCATTGGCAAAGATAACGATGGGAATTACTGGACATCCGGTTCCTTGAGGAAGGGATCCTGGTCTCAGATTGAGGAATTGTTGAAGCGTTCTGAATGAACGACGGCAGGATACTTTACAGCCTCAAAACGGTGCTCAACGGGTTGCGCCTATACGGACCTTGTTTCGAGTCCCGTCTGAGCATTGAACGTCGAGAATAGCGAGCAAAGCTGGACAAGAGCTGTAAAAACATCTTGTGCTGTCTCATCAGGAGTTTATCTCGCTGTGTTCGCTCAGCTCAAGCATAGAAGACCTGGTTTGGGAGAGATTAAGGGTGGCCATTGCTGGGCGTCTCATTCTTGACGTCTGGACCACTGGATGTGCCCTTTCAAATCGAGCTGCTCGAGTACACCAGCATGGCGGTGTCTCTGCCCTCACGACGGCCTATTCTGCGATAGCGATAGACTTGCGATCGGATACACACGCTCAATACTTTGACACTTAATGTTGTACTTTGCCAATGTATAAAGGCCATATATCCTCTATTTCCGAAGATCGTGGCATCTCAGTGGGCTAGCTATCTATTCGGCATGTTTTGGGTGTTTTTGACATAGGAGTCTCATGCTGATTAGTTGAGATATTTTAGTCAGCATTACAGTCAGCATTGCGTGTATACCTGAGTTTCAAGACATGGATACTGCGCTGAGTCCGAATAACGTTCACCGATTAAGCTTACATGACTGGCAAATATCTCATAAAGAGACACAAAAAGCTCGTAGCCTTTGTGCCCTCAGACACTGATCTGAAACTATAAGACAATGTCATTGTTCCGAGTCATGTTGATGCTTCATTTCCTTGGGTAGCCAGTCTAGCAATGAAACTAATTTTGAACAACCTTAATGCCTTGAAACGACACCGATGTCTTCTAACTCAACGTTTCAAGCACCCAGTATAAATATCCCTAGATCCAATGCCCAAGGTATCATTCGCCACCAAATTCACAAGGCACATTTGCATTGACACATTCTCACGATCTTGACAAATAAACCAGCATTAACCTCAACCTTATCAAAAAAACACCCGCCAATCTCTACGGGAAGCCCAATCCATTCAACCATGCCTTCTCGAAACCGAATCCTCATTAATGAGCAGGCTCATGATCTTAATGAGCACGTTCGCAATTTTGATAAGCACATTCGCCATTTCGCCGAAGCTCCGCACTTTCAGTCTTTTGGTTCGACAAATGTCGACTATGAAATTGAGCAGGCGGATGCCGCCGTTCGCAAGGAGATGATCTTTACTCTTTGCACTTGGGTTGCGGCATTGTTGGCAGTGATGCTTTTGGTACGATTTGCCCTGCGCCGATGCCGCAAGGCTTGAGTCCTCTCAGCTAACATTAGGACGGCGGTCGATGCCTCGACCCTTAAACAATGAGTTATGTTGAAGATCAATCACTGACGTCGCGTAGGACCAGCCGATATAGCACCAACTCCTCGATTCACCGCTAAAGAGTCAGCGGACGTTTCCTTGATCAGTGTGCTCTCTTCATTGCAATCCTTTTCTGGAGATTTCTGCATCGCGCCTTTCACAACCGTTTAACCCTTCTTAATTTTCCTTAGACCTCAATAGTGCTTTCATATTAATACAAAGACAACATGAAATCTAGAATCAATCCAAATGATGTGCGCAATTTCCAAAGTGTAGAGCAAATTGTACAAGTCGCTTCAGCAAGTTCCATTCCTTGGTGTAATCTACAAGTCATTATAATATCCAGCTGCTGAGTTCTATACCTATTTATCACTTTTCAAATGTAACTCTATTCGTCTGTCTCACTCTTCCTGCCTTCTGATTGATAAGCCCACTTTCCTAATTATAAGCCCCGAGATAGTCAGTCACTCGCTTCTCACCGTCACGTCGCATGAGGAGGCTGTTGATAACCGTGTGAACTTCCGTCCATCTCATACGACTGCCCGACAGGACCAGACTGATGGCTCAAGCCCTGAAGCTCGGAACGGCCGTAGCCGTACTGTGGTTGATTTTGCCCTGGCGCCTCGTGGACCTGTTGACCAGATGTCTCTTGTGGGTAGGCATTTGGCGCCTGAAGCTCCGAAGGTCGAGGATAGGCTGTTTGGTTATGTAGTTCCGACGGCCTTCCGTATGCTGTCTGATTTTGCAACTCGGACATATTCTGTGGCATGGGTGGTGGGGGCCCAAACGGACTATGGGCATGCAATTCTGAGCCATGAGGTGAGGAGTAACCTGAAACTGGTGAAATGTTGTTCTCCTTTCGACTATTATTGGTTATAGCCGGGCTAACAGATGGTGGTATTGCGACCGTGGTGCTATCGAGCTCCATTTTGCCGTTGTTCGGCCCTCCTGAAATCTCTTGCGGAGTTTGCTCCATAGCCGCAGCTGAATCTCGGGTGTTCTTCTTCGATTTTCGATACCTTAGAAAAGCGGCAACTGCAAGAAGCGCCGCGCCAATAATAGCGCCAATCACGCCGCCGGCAATAGCGGCAGTGCTGGACTTGGATTTCTTTTTCTTGTTTGTTCCTCCATTCGAGCTGCTACCTCCACTCGAGCTGCTCCCTCCACCCGAGCTGCTGCTCCCATCAGATCCGGAGCTCGAACCGTCCGAGCCCCCAGAGCTTGTACCAGTCTCCGATGGCGAAGCAGTATTGCTCTTGCCGGTGTGAGGCGTCTCAGAGACTGTAGACGAGTCAGTGCATATTCTAAGTCCAACATTATTCCGTTGTACATCTTGACTTACCTGACTCGGTGATACCGCCGAGGGTGGTCTCTGCCTTCGCAGCACTGCAGTAGAGATCGTAGACAGCAAGAGCAGACGAGATAGCGTCGCTTGCGGTCGACTCGCAGTAGTACTTGACGTCCGAAGTGATTACAGTGCTGATACGTCTGGTCATATCGCTGTTCAAGCATACACAAGACGCCAAGGCTTCCGGTCCCGACGGACATAGGTCGTACGTTTGCTGGGATTACAAATTAGCTCTTCATATACGACATCAATAGAATAACTTCACCTACGCTTTGGATGTCGTATGACACAGCCGTTTGTGCACAAGGTGCTAGTGAATTGAACTCTTCCAGGGCAGTAATGTAGTAGGTCACTGAGGGTCGTGTTGTTAGCATCTGTCCTGAAATTCTAGTGAACATGATTTCATACTGTCTCCAGGCGGTTCGGTCGTGGTTGGGAACGAGCTAGACCCATCGACGAGTCCACAGTATCCTGCGAACAAGGCTTGGGCGGATGAAAGATAACCCCCTTGCGAAGAACACGAGTACTTGATGGATGTGTTTATTTCACCGCTCGCCCAAAGTGAGTTCTGATCCTTGCCACAGGCGCAGGTCGCAAAGAGCGTGGGGTCGTCGACACAACGATCATACGTCTTGACTGTATGTCAGCTCTTGCGCTTATCTGTCTGTTGGAATGAACTTACCATTCCCCTACCCAGATACATACGTCAGCTCAGGTCATGGAATGACGACGATGGGAGCCGATACTCACATGACTACACCTGAAACAGCGCTGGCAGCACACGGTGCAAGATCCTCGAAGTAGGGCAGATCCGTAACAAATTGGCTGATAGTGACAGTTGGTGTTGCGAAAGAAAAGGTGGAAGTTTGAGTACAGTATGCATTGAGCACAGTCTGTGCACTATCGGCGGCATCTGTTGCTGTTTTTCCGCAGGAGTAGCCCACCGAGCTCACGACCTCGCTGGATACCGATGCCAAGTTGTTGTCCTGATTACACACACAGTCTTGCAAAGCCGTCACGGCCTCGGGACACTCGTCGTATGTTAAAGCCTGAACGGCATAAGAGAGAGCTGACTGAGCACATGGCGCCTATTGCATGGTAAGTATATCCCAGTTGAGGTTTTACTGTGAACCTCAGATATTGACAGTGGAGGAAAGCGCATGGCTTTTGGAAACTGAGGTCAGAAAGCGGGAGACGTACCAAAACTGTGAAAATTGAAAGATCCGTCACGTAAACAACCTCGGTGTCACCAGCAATAGAAGGAACGAGACTGGCCAAAACCAGCAACGAAAAGTGTGTGAACATAACTACACTGCCCAGTCGCAACGGCGACAAAGAGGTGAGAACGCAGATGAAGCAGAAACGTGAGGCAAAACGACCGTCAAAGAGTGACTTGAGGGGGAGTAACTTGACGATGAGAAGGAGGAAGAAGAAGATCTCCATAGTCTGCCTATCGAGTCCGTCCTCCACGAGGGCAATTTCCCGCGAAGGACGCCCTGCATATTCTGAGAACGCCTTTCGCGTCAAGGCGTTCTAGATGGCCAACGAGACCAGGTGTGTCCCGTCCCCCCCGCGACATGCTTCGACTATAGGCGCTTGGCAGCTGAAAACTGCGATGCGGCATCGCCAGCAATCTAATTATCATTTGGGCAAGTTACGCATACGATTTATCTAGAGTCCGATGACTACTCTTATGGCATATTGTTGTCACCATAGCACCACGTCCTATATCAAAAAGCATCAGGATTGTGATTGTAAGTACTGTTGCTTTCAGAAGCACCACCATTTGGACAAAGAGCATTGTGACCAAAGTCTGTGAATGTCTTGATAGGAACCTGAAGCTAATGCAGAGCTGAAGGAGTTGTCCGGGACCCCTGGCAGAGACTACTCAGCTAACCAATTCGGCCTGCAGATCTCATGTTGCGACATCGCTCATTGGCCATAGCTAGCGACCACGGAGAGCGGATGACCCGTGTCGATTCAGCCGCTGTCTAGGATTCAACTACCGTGTCTCTCTAAGTGCGGAATTAGCTCCATGAGTATACATCCTACCGAGAGAGAAGAAGCATATCACCCTTCTCTACGTAAGCGCGCGCTTCGAGAAGGCGATTACAGTATCGCGCGATTGATGGTAGCGACGGCTGATCCCAGCTGAAGATTCAACAGTAGAACTCCTGCTGGTTAACCTGACTATTAGGAAGGCTCTTCTATGCCTCATGCTTGAGGGCTGATCGGCTGTATGGTCAGCTCGTCTCGAGATATGGTCGCGTCTTACAATTGCAAATAATCTTCAATCTCAGCCCAATAGGACCAAAATCGTTCTACTACGGTCAGGGAAGAATTCGGCATAGAGCCATGTATTTCATCTGAATGCCAGAGTCTAACAGAACGTTCGCGTCTGGCTGAGGGCCATCGAGCGGCCAGCCGAGACTTGGGATCATAATTTGGCATCAAGCATCAAGTTGATCTACTCTCTTTCCTCCGACACGCCCAGCACAACGGCAACTACCTCTCCCAGCATGCCGAAGGAGACACCCTAGACTGGCTGGCGAATATTGCGTGAGCAATCTCCCTGTGGACGCTCTCGTGATCTTAGGTGGGGACAATGAAGCGCAGGATAAGTGCGCCCACGAGGACGCCAACAACGCCGAACAGGACCAACATTCCGGGAGAGTTGATCACCAAGGCGAACGATGGGCTCGCACGATCGTTGATTGATTGCTCCAAGCCAAAGCGAATGAGTTGATCCAGGTGGTCATATCGGGCATGGTCTTCTACATCTTTGGCCTCCAAGCCATTGCGAATAAGCTGATCCTGGTGTCGGATGAGCTGATCAAGGACCTCGTATCTGGCATGGTCTCGTCCATCTTTCGCTTCCAAAGTTGCAATCAGTCGGTTGAAAACGAATGTGATATCGTCGTCGATATCGTTGTCGTCAGGTGCGTTGGGCTCGAAGGCCTGAGTAATCATCAGAAAATAATCTAGAATTGGGATGACTGAATACAAACTCACAGTCACAGAAGACTCGTCGGATTCAGATTGGGTTGGCGTGGGAGGCCCATCATCGTGCTGAGCCGCCATCTGCTTCAAGAGGGGCTCGTCAGTGTCTCGCGCGCGACCGTCACACAAATCGTGAACGAGAGTGACCTGTGTACCAGGTAATGTAGACTTACATCTTGTGTCCCGATTGGCGTCGACATCACGGCGTTGATGTTTTCTTGGACGAAGGGACTGTGTGAAGGAGGGACGGCGTGCCCGGAGCAGTTGTCAGAAACAGACGCCTAACACATATGTTGGTGAACTGGGCATAGAAGCGAACGAAGCAGGCGCGACCGAAGTGAACGCAAATGGGACGAAGAAGCATGATGAACAGGTACCAAGGTACCTAAACAAAGCATTCAATCCAGTCGATAGGGCCACTGGATGCCTAAGCTTCACAATCGTGCTGTAGGCTATTGAAGCTACCGACTAAAGTGATCAAGTCAACCCTTACACGGCAGTCACATACATCTAATGACCACCAGTGACTGATCCAACCTAAAAAACACATATCACCAAGCCGGGTACCAGATTCCTGGCCATGTGCTGCCGGATCTTGACAACTTGCCAACTTGCCCCTCTCCACGACAGTCGCACGGTCGAAGTCCATGATCTTCTCTAATTGAGAAATTAAAGCAAGACTGTGAAGTCTCAGGTAGCCACACGCATCTTCCTTGCAGTGGCATGGTCAACTTGAGCTAAATACGTCGAGGAGTAAAATCCCACCCTTAGGCACAACACCAGAGGCAGTCCAAGGCTCCGCGCATGGCTCCGGCGACGCAGAACCGCACGCGCGCAAGAGAGTAGTTGTCGTTGCCCCTGACTCGGCGTACTAGCTGTTATCCCTGCTTTCAAACTACCGCGCTCTGTAATGGATACCCATAGATCCATTGCTTGGAGGACGGATTCCACGTCTTCTTATATGGAGATCGAAAACGGGTCAATACATCAGAGAACGTCGATCCGTCGGGAAGGAACATGACAGCTTGCGACGCAAAGGATGAGTCGCTGGCGAAGCGTTGATCTATCTATTGGTGCCAGACACGGATGATCGATCCGAGCGTTATACGCAGCAGTCGACGACGGATTCAGCGGTTTGGGCAAAAATGCCATGAACGCGACGAATTTATCTCTAAGATGTACGCCTGCACACAGTCACGTGTGCTCCTGATCGAACAGCAAGGGTGATGTTGTATAGTTGAGGGTAAGATACTGGTCCGTCACTTCAGTTTGCTCGCTGTCCTGTGTCAACAAATAGACACGTGGAAAATGATGGACACAAAATTGGTAAGATGTCAAAACACCCCGCGATGAAGTGATGCCTCTCTGTGCCCAGTCTTCAGGAGCCTCTATATTCTCCGTCTTGCATCAAAGACTGCATCTTTGAGTTCCACGCGAGTTACGCGCAGAGCGTTTCATTGCTGTCTTTGCTGCTGGCTTCAAGGACCTTAGCAAAGCTTTCAGCGAGCTCAGCAACCTGGATCAGAAGTGGAAGACATGAACAATGAGCATCGAGGGGCAATGAAAGGCGTCGAAGAGACAATTTTGACACTGTCTAGCCTGTTGGTGAACGACGCGTCGAATGCTCACCCGCCGCCAAGCCTTGCCACATTCAGTAGAACTCCGAACCACCTGCACAACCCTTGGAAATTCTTATCGCAGGCCAAACCAATCTTATCTGATCATCTTGTACGGAATCTTTCCGGTCGCGCGCAATGACGTGATGTGTAATCGAGTTTTCCCGCCCGTAACATGTCACACCTGCTCCTATCGAGGCTGGACCGATTCGCGTGGGTAAATGACCCCGAATGCAACAGCATTTACCCATCCGGCGATCAAACGCAAGCAAAATGTCTGGACTAACGTAGCTCATAGCCAGAAGCTACAGGCGTCCCTCCTGCCCCTCGTAGCACTCCCACATCTCGAGTTTCGCTTCCCCGCCTCGTGACCGCCATCGTAACCGCCTGTCTGATTGTCGCGATACTCTGCGCGTCGGGATCGCGAACCTGACCGAACCTGACCGAGCCTACCTACAAACTCCCTTCTATAGATCATGTCCAAAACTACGTCTACCATCCAGGATCGCCTACCGATACTGTCGCGTATCAGCAATGGCGCGTCTGTCTACGTGCTCCAGACATTCATCGGGGGAGTGATGCTGGCGCAAAAAGGATATCAATGGTTCTACCCGGCCGCCGTACAGCCAAGTTTCATCAAGACCTACGAGTGCCGGCCTGATCTACCCATAAGGTTGGTTCACTTGAGGAAGCACCTTCGCTAGTCTCTGTTGCTAAAGGTGTCGCCGGCAGGATATTCTTTCCGAAGTCTTACGATCAGACATCATCGCAGAATCTTCCGACCGTCTTTGTCGTTCATGGTGGTGCATTTATTATGGGCAATCCATGGGACGACGATAAATTGAACGAACAATTTGCGAGCATGCACAATATTCTCGTCATCGAACTGAACTACCACAAGGC
Source organism: Xylariaceae sp. FL1019 (assembly GCA_022578705.1). Taxonomy (NCBI): domain Eukaryota; kingdom Fungi; phylum Ascomycota; class Sordariomycetes; order Xylariales; family Xylariaceae; species Xylariaceae sp. FL1019. The sequence goes on from MU391926.1 coordinate 1,249,520, forward strand.
GCCAGCGCACCCGTTCCCCACCGCGATCTACGATGTAGAAGCTCTCATGCTTGCTGTCTTCGACGACGAGAGCCTCCCAGTAGACAAGAGCCGCATCGCATTTGAAGGCTTTTCGGCCGGCGGAAATCTCATCCTGGGTGCTTGCCAACTCCCCTCGATCCGAGAGAAGATCAAGCCGGCGGCTGCTATTGGCATATACCCCGTATTGGACCAAACAATAAAGGGGGAAGAGAAATGTAAGATGCGACATTACAAGCCTGGACTCGGTGGCGGCATGCGAGGCAAACCTGAAGACTTCCTCCGAGCTTGGGGCCCGATGGTTCGATGGAGCTACGTGCCGGTAGGTCAAGACCTCAGCGACCCTTTATTGTCGCCCATACTTGCGCCGCGCGAGCATCTACCCGATCACATCTTTCTCCTGGCAGCCGAGCTCGATCAATTATCACACGAGTCATGGAGAATGGCCAGCAAATTAGCGGGAAGGCCTGTCCCTGCTCTCACGGACAAAACAGGACAAGAGAACATTGCGAATAATGGCAATAATCTCATCCTTGACGACGAGAGGTTTGCTTTTGAACATCGTGACGGAAGCGGGAAGACTGTGCAATGGCTTCTCGTCCCAGATGAAGTTCACGGGTTTGGTGAGTTGTCATCATCGACGCCAAGATCTAGTATGCGAAGATGTTGCTGACGTCCAAAGACCACATTCCACCCAGCTGGCACGGTTCCAAGGAGGCTGAGGAGTCTGCGACATATAAAACCACTTTGTACCAACAGATGGTTGGTAAGTGGCTATACAATACGGCCTGGAGATCCTAGTCTGAGATCGTTTGATTGAATAATCTGTGATCATGGGTCCCTAGATGAGTACAAGTGGTCATCACCTCCTGCGGTATTCGAGTTCTTGGTGAGCAAAGCTATCGCGTGTTCTATACAATCAATCATCAAATCTCTCATTGGGGCAAGTGGCCATGAATTGACTGCCCGCTCGCCACCTGATCGCGATGTATGGGACGATGAGGCGCCTTCTGTCTGATGCCGCGCCGGGCTTTGGGGACTTCCAGACTCCATCCCCTTACACAATTCGTCATGCTCTTCAATGTCCTTGCTTCTAGTCCACAGAGGTGCCACAAATCCCATAAGACAAAACCTGACAGACTTAATCAATAAACCACCCAGCGTCGTATTGCCTGCTCAAGAAAGCAAAACCCCACGTGCTCATCTTCGACATGAACGAAAGCGAGTCCGCGAATCAGACCAGGGGAGTATGCAACGTGCCCAACAGGGGAAGTCCTGGGCGGACTCTGGGCGGGCATCCCGTCCACTGGTCATCGATCGCTAGCGCTACCCGGCTCCTGGATGCCAAGGAACCCTGCCGATACTGTGGGACGAACGCCGAGACCGCCGAGAGATTCCAAGATCTTGTCGAGCTTGTCTTCGGCTGCGCGTTGTAATGCGACCTACCTTGTTCGGCACCATGCGGGCCGTTAGCCGTTGAAGCTGAAATGAGCGTCGCTTGCACACGTGCATCAGTTGCTCGCTTGAATGGCAGTTTTTCGTTCCCTGGCTTGGGCAGAACCTCATGTATAAGATGTCGCTCGCCCGTGATCAAGAGATCGGAAAGGTCAACAGATGCCAACGCCTGCTTGTAGGTCTACGACTCATTGATTTGAGTGGTATTGCTCTCCCAATTCGGTTCCTATAGATCGTGAACATGGCTCGTCGAGCTTTTCTTTCGGCCTGTCTCGCCGCCGGCGTTTCCGCTGCTACACTCGAGAAACGAGCAGCGGGAGTGAACAGCACGACTTGCAACGGCGCGAACTACGTCTATCAAGAACTTGCTGGCTACGGTCGACTTGCTGGAAACTCCACCGACAAGTTTGGCGACACGCTCGGTGGCATTGGATCGTCGATTCACCTTGATCAGACTACTTGGAAGAAGCATTGCAATGGCAGCTATTCGGGTCTCTTGTGGGCGATTCCGGACAGGGGTTGGTGAGTAGGATATTCCCTTGTCGTATGTAATTCCAGAGACTCGTTCGGAGAAGCTGCAGAAATCGACAGGGCATTGACAATATTGATTTGAATTAGGAACACCGAGGGAACCCTGAACTTCGAATCAAGAATCCACAAGTTTCAGATTATCCTCACTCCTCAGCCAAACGCAACGGTCTCGAACCCATCAGGCCCAAATCTGCAGCTCAGCTACTTAGACTCGTTGAAGCTTCATGCCCCTGATGGCGTTACGCCCACCACCGGCATAGATGGCGACGCGACAGGACATCTCTCGTACGAGGGGTTCCCTATTCTTCCCAAGGCCACGTACACAGGCGATGGGTTCGGCGGTGATGGTCCCGGAGGAGTCCGCATCCCCGTCGACTCCGAGGGTCTTGTTGTCAATGCCGATGGGACATTCTGGATATCAGACGAGTATGGGCCATATGTCTGTAAGTGATAAAACTCAAACTAGTTCATCGCGACTTCGCTGACAGCTTTCGTAAGATCTCTTCGGCGCCAACGGCACTATGCTTGTTGCTATTGAGCCTCCTGCCTCCATTTTGCCCATGCGAAATGGCGAAGTGTCGTTTTCGGCTGACAGTCCCCCTATCTATGATGACGAGGATGACGATGTTGATCCGGCTGATCCTGACACGGGTCGCGAGAATAACGCAGGTGAGAATTATGAGAATTGGGTGAAATATGTTGGGCAACTTATTAATGCATGAAACCGCAACTAGGCTTCGAGGGTCTCACCGTGTCTCCCGATGGACAATTCCTGTACGTCTTATTACAAGCCGCAACTGTGCAAGAAGGTGTATGTTAATACCTTTATCCTCCATCATCACTCAGCAATACCCTTACAAGCCCCTTTCTTGTTCAGCCTGACATCAAGCAGGGCCTCGAGAAGCAGACAAAGCGCTACACGCGCTTTTTGAAATACGACATCAGCAGTCCCCTCTCCCCAGTCTACACTAACGAATACGTCCTCGCGCTTCCACTATACAACGATCCCACCGCCAAGGCCTCGAAGAATCCGAAGGTCGCCGGACAGTCCGAGATACACGCTCTCCCGAATGGGCAATTCTTCGTCTTGTCGCGGGATAGCAGTGCGGGTCGCGCTTCAGACAGTACGCTGTCGGTCTATCGCCAGATCGATGTCTTCGATATCGAGGGTGCAACTGATATCAAGGCTGATTACGATTGCGCGGATGCTGAGTGTGCGTTTGCCGATGCCGATACTGGTGTTCTGCAGGATGGAATCACGACAGTTGAGTATTGTCCCTTTTTGGACTTCAATGTCAACTCGCAGTTGAACCGATTTGGAGTTCACAATGGCGGTGTTGATGATATCAATCTGCTTGTAAGTCAACCCTCTCTTTCATTCGCTCCTGCGATCTTTTGATGTGGGCATGAGAGCGAGACCACTAACACGGCGTGATAGAATGAGAAATGGGAGTCCATCGCTATGGCGCCCGTCAACCCCGATACCCCCAACGGAGAGTACTTTGTCATCAGTTTGAGCGACAACGACTTCATAACGCAAAACGGTTTCATGAATGGCGGCGCCTATACATATGCCGACTCGACTGGATTTAATCTCGATAACCAGGCATTGGCCTTCAGAATCACCATCTCTTGAGTGAGGTTACGGTTGAGTCTCACATAGCCAGGTCAGTAACAACGGAGGGGCCGAGAATAGCAACGTCGCCGTACCGAACGCACAGGTATGTAATGAGTTGGCACATGTTGTATAATCACAAGTTACATCTGGCGCATGGGGTTGCACCCAACATGTATATACTGATTGTCATCGCAACACTGTACCGTCACCCATGGAACGGAAACTAAAATCAACTGTGAAGACGCGAGCTGAGAGTGTATCATTGGCGGATTGTCAGAGGTGCTGGGGGACTCATATTTGAGTCGCAACATACCCTTCGCAACTCAGAAATTGTAAATTGCATTGGCGGTGGGTTGAACGGTCCCGCAAGTGTCGAGAAGAAGTCGGGAAGTGTCTACCTTACCCCCCGGGTGAAGGCTCTACGTGTTCTTGCTCCATCACCTCAAGGAAGGTTCTGACATTATTAGGTAGGTAGGTACTGACTGCGCTGAATGATGCGGGCGGGCACAACCCTTTCGACAAGCTCGAGTGTCTGTTCACATCCACTCTTCTGATCTACACACCCGCCGTAGGCCTCTTTCGCAGTCACCAGACGTCCATTTCTCCAACTGAAGCTACTACAGGCACTGCAGCATCTCTTGCGCAAGCAGACTTTACTCGCCATTCACTGGCAGTATCACCGTATCAGATACCTCTTCGTTTTATCCCCCCATAAATCGTTGCGCCAACTTCGTTTGCTTTTATACTCTAGACACGATGGCGAACCTCAGAGAGACAGGTATCAACCTTCAGAACCGTTGGAATATTGAGGAGTTCGGGGATTGCGCTCTCATTTGCGGAGAGCAGCGAATCAAACTACATCAAGCATTTGTCTGCCCGCAGTCGCGCGTTCTGGCTGCCGCCTTCAACAGCAACATGCAGGTAATGCAGAGAATCGATCACTCACTTTCATTGAAATTACTTGAGTTGCTGACATCTTTAAGGAGGGCAGAACCAAAGAGATGAAGTGCGAATTCGACGTCGAAGCGGTGCTTGCGATGCGAGACTACATGTACTGTGGCGTCTATGGGCCACCGCCCAATTTTTCAGACGTGATAACCACACTGCCTTTGAAAGGGTGCAAACACGCATGGACGCTCAAATGTGAGTGGTTCAAGCATCATAATCTCTCTTTGCGGTTTACATTGTTCTTGTGCCTTGCGCCACGGGGAGCCCTGACTGACACGTTTTCTGAATAGACAATGGATCGCCAGCCTCGACGACTCCAGCTGGCTCGAGTAAGTCCACAAGCAAGAGTACCACTGGGGACCATGCCGTCGCCGATTCCACGACTGACGACACCCGTACCACACAACAATATCACGACTTCTCCAGAGCACTCCTCTTTTATGCCAATGTTAGCATAGTCGCAGACTACTACGATGTGGGCGACTTAGTCAAGTCGACCGTCGAAAAGATCAAGGCCCTGCTCGACCATCCGCAATGCCCAATCGAGGCATTCTGCGACCTTCTCGAGATCACTGCGTATTGCAGAGGCGACAAAGAACTTCGTCATCTGATCGTCAACCATTCTGTCCGGAGCATCTCAGCGCTGTATAATGAAGGCGTATTTGTAGAGGGCGGCATTGCGGAAGACCTCATTCTTGACATCTTTCGCCTGCTTCTCTCCAAGTACCACGACTGCGAGAAAAGTTTCCAAACAAGCGGGAACAAAGTCAGACACAGCGGGGACACCATTTAGTCGCTGGAGAGCAGGCATAATGCAATGATCAAGGCCTTCGACGCGTGTGTCCTGTTTGTCCCCAATTTTGAAGACGGCAAGAACAAAGTCAAAGATAGCGGGGACACCATTGAGCTGCTACAAAGCAGGCATAAGGCAATGTGCGAGGCCTTCGACGCGTGTGTTGCCGAACGAGACCAGAAACTGAAGGCACTGAAAGAACTGTGGGTTTCCAGTGTGGCCAGGGCCCAATTCTTTGAGGAGAACCTCGAGGAACTCGCGAGCGCCCTCCAGTCAACGAGGGAATGTTACAATTGGCAATGCAGGGCAAAATTCAACTGCGATATTCTAACACTTGAGGAACACGACAAGAGGCGATACCTGATGCGCTGCTTGCAGTGCAAAAGTCTCGCCACACCTATGTCGCCAAGATAAACGTCGCGGTACATACACCACGTCCTCCCAAGTTCGCTTAGCGAATTTTGTGTCTCTGCTCGATATTGGGCTCATTCGCACACAGTTTCGGCAAGACAGGGGTACATATAGGACAGCGCTTAGTCATTGCGAACTAGCGGATAGCGACGGGAAGCATTTAACGCTATTCCGAGGACATACTGCGCACCTTTGGGCTCCATCTGGCTTTGGGTGAGATGAGTCCACTCAGGAAATAGAATGGGCTGGCTAAATTGAAGATAGGACTCCGGGAAACAGGACTTGTGATGAGTCAATAATCTCATGATGGAACAGCGGATAGATGAGCGGATCGTGACGCCTTGCAGGCTCTGACATAGAACATACCTATTAGCATAGCAGTTAAGTAAAGGAATGACATGATGTATTGACTACGAATCTGAGATGAAGGCATATCGCATGGCTTGTACAATCAACGCGCTTGCTCCGTACGTACTGATAGGGGAGATAAGTTGGAATCAAAGAGTATCGTACATACTATTCTCAGTCGTAGAGGGTCGGGAGGGTCATGCGATTTGGTGCCGCGTGAAGAGTTGACTAAGGTAGACATAAACTAGACTCGACAAAGGACCGTGTCGAATCTACGGACTACGCGAACATCTTTTCGAGAACTGAATGAGACCAAAGTGAGGTATGTTATAAGTCTTGCTGTGCCATATATCATCCAGCTCGCCTGTTACCTATGGCGTACCGAAGGAATGGTTCACCAATCAGGCTCGGTGGCAGTGCTACATCTGCGATACTTGTTTCGCAAGGTCTCTGCATCCTTGGACCATGTACATACCAGGTTCCCAACTGTGGCCCACCTTCTCGATCTTTTTATGAAGGGCAGCAACTTCACACCGCTAGTTAACTGGTAAGGAAGGATAACCTCTTGGCTCTAAGGGATTAATATACGGTTGGCCATACGGTCATCTGTTCGGAAACCCAATTTTCATCATTATCCACACTCCCCCCTTGCAAATAACGAGGCTTTAGCTAGGTTGAACCATATATTTTCGTTATATTGTTACGGTTGGGTTGCAATTGGAGGCAGGGCTCCAGTATGGGTACTAAGTGTATATTAATAGTAAGGTGAAAAAGGGAAAAGGAAGCTATATACAAGTAGGCCGTAGGCTTATATAAAGGGGTCCTAAGGCGGTAAAAGGTAGTAGAATAAATAAGAAATAACGGCAGTACTAAATAGGTCGGTGTCGGGTAAATTAGCTAGCTAAATTAACTAGCTAGTATATTATTACTTTTTTGTAAAATCCCGCGGGGGAAGGGGGTAAAAAAGTAATATGCTAATTATTATAGCGATCGGTAGGTATTAAAAAACGCTTTAATTATTTCGATTAAAGTCGAAATCGAATAGCGTTTTTTAAATAAAAGGGGGGTGTTTTTAAAAAATTATATAGTTTATTATTACGTTAAAAGCTTTTAAACTTTAATACGGCTTATATATTATTTTACGCTGTTTTTTAATATATCCGTAAAAGTAGTTATATATATAAATTATAACTTATTAACGTTTTTTTATTTATTAGTTTTTTAATTTTTTTTAATTTTTTCGTATTTTTATAATATTAATTAATACTTACGTTTACGTATTTAATTTTTATCGTAGTTATTCGACTTTTTTTTTTTAATTACGTTATATACGTTTTAAGTATATTTAGCAAATAGTCGCTATTTTATTATCGTTAAAATGTAAAAAATCGAAACGGTTTTTTACGGCAGTTTTTAATTATTTATCGAATTTTTTAAAAAGTTTTATAGCGTTTAAGTATTTATTATAAAAAGCTTTAATTAATTATATTAAATTTTTTAGGTTTTTAGCGTATATTTATATATTATTAAGATTTTATTTTATTTAATTAATTTAGTATTATAGTTTATAGTAATATAGTCGTAATATATAAATTTTTTTAACTTTTTATTCGGGCGGTCCGTTAAAATCGACTTTATTGTTTTTAGGCTTAAATAGTTTTTAGTTTAATAATAAGTTATTTAAATAAAAATAAAGCTTATTAATATAATATTAATTGTTTTATATTTAATAATTAAATATTTTAAAACGGTAAATATAAAAGCTTGTTTTTTTTTAATATTTTAAAATATTATTACGTTAGTAAAAAATTTAATTTATTAATAAATTTGTTTATTTTTTAAAACTGCCGCTTTTTAATAATAAATACCCGGTTACCGACGTTAAAATTTAGTTTACGCTAGTATTTATTTTTTTTTTATATTATTATTTTTTAAGAATATTTTATAATTTTATAAGCTATTGTAACGATATCGGCAATAGTTTTCGTTAGTTTTTAAGCATTTTATTTATTAAATTTATTATAAAAAGTTACGTTTATTTAATCGGTAGTTTGTTTTTTTTAATTAAAGTAGTTAAATATAAAATATTTAAAAAAAACTTTATATAATTATATACCGGTCGAATTATAAAATACGCTAGCCGTAATATAGTTTATAGCCGGTATTAAACGGTTTTAATTATTTTAATAGTAATTATAAAACGGTCGAAAACGTTAATTTATATATTTATTAAAAATTTTTACGCCGCCGACTATTTTATAATAGTTTAACGACGTTAATTATTAATCGATATTTAAAATAGTAAATAATTTTTATTAAAAACTAAAAATAAACTATAGTTTTTAATTAAAAACTATTAAAAAAAGTAAGCCGAAAACTTAATAAAGGCCTTTATAGTATATTTAAGCGGCGTTTTTAATTATAGCGTTTTATTTATATAAAATATTTTATAATTATTTAAATAACCGGTTAATTAAAATAAAGGTATTATCGTAATTATTTTTAATTATAAGCTTAGCTTTAAAGTTAATAATAAAATACTAAAATAGCTTTTTAAGTACGAAAAGTAGTTAAAAAAAGCTTAGGGTTTTATTACGTAATATTTTAGCAGATTTATAAATATAGTTTATTACGAAAGTAATAATATTTTTAGCTATTTTAAACTATTAATATTATTTTACGACTAGTTTTTTAGTTTTATTAAAGCCGGAGTAAAACGTTACGATAGTTTTATATATTTTATAAATAAATTATATTTATAAATTATTAACGTTTAATATAACTAGTCGATTTTTATATATAATAAAGCTAAATAAGTACTTTTAATCGTTACGGACTTTTATTTTAGCCTTTTTGTAATAAATTAATAAATCGTTATATATACGGTTTTATATTAATATTTCGTTAATTAATTAAGCGTTAAAACTTTATAGCGTTAAAAATACGTTCGTTAAAAAAATATAAACCGTTATTACGTAAATTTATATATTTTTAAAAACGAAATCGTTAAATAATTCGGATTTATTAACGGTTTTAAAAAATTATATAATATAAATAGCGTTTTTTCGCTATTTTAAAGTTTTTATTTTTTTTTAAATCGGGATAAAATATCGGCAACAAAGTTTTTAAACTTAAGTTTATAAATAATAATAAAATTATATTATAATAACGTTTTTATTTATCCGGTTTGCCGAAAGTTTAGTTTTTTAATTATAATAAAATATTTTAACGTATTATAATCGGTAATAATAAAAAAAAATAGCTTTTTTTATTAATTAATTAGTTTAGGCTTTTAAATAAAAAATAACTTTATTACTGCTAGCATTTTTTTATCGTATATATTATAGTTTAGTTTTATGTTTATTATAATTTTGGAAAAAAAAGCTATAAAGTATTAAAGCTTATTGTTTTTTAATTACGAAAAAGCTTTAAAATAAACTCCGTTTAAAGAGTTAGTTTTAATTTTAGTTTAATATAAATAGTCGTAATAGCGTAATACCGAAATAATTATTAAATAGTTTTTAAAGTTTTAAAAAACTGCGTAATATTTTTTATTAAAAAAAAATAATATATTTTTTTAAATTAAATTATTTAATAGTTTAGTTTTATAGCTAAAACTAGGGATAAACTATTCATAAAAATTATAAAAGCTTAAAAAAAACGAACTTTTTTAACGTTTATAGGGGTTTTTTAGTTTTTAATAACGAAAATTTTATTAAAATCGACCTTAATTTTATTACAGCCGACGATAAATTTTAAATATTTGGTTTTAATAACGTAAAATTTACATTTTTTTAAATCGGTTTAAAGCCCGGCTTTAATAAAGCGTTCGAAAATTTTTTAAACGTATTTTTAGTGTTTTTTAACGTTATTTAAAAAAAATAAAAATATCGTCGATATAAACATTATAAAAATCGTTTAAATAATTTAAAAAAGTTTCGTTAATATATCGTTAAAACGTTATAAAACTATTTATTAATTTAAACGGTATTATATAGTATTTAAATTATTTAAGTTTTGTTTTAAATATAATAAAGTTTTTTAACCTATTAACAACGCGTATACGGTAAAAAGCTTATTAAATATCGAGTTTTATAAAAATTTTAGCTTTTAAAATCTTTAAAAATATTTTATTAATATAAAATAAAAAGTAAAAGTTTTTTTTAATTATAGCATTAAGTTTTCGGTAATTAATATAAAAACGTAACCTTTTTTTCGGTTTTAAAGCTATAATTATTAAAAAGGCCTATAAAGTTTTATTAAAAATAATAAAGCTTTTATAAACATTATCGGTAATATAATTTCGTATAGTTTTAAGTTTTTTTAAAAACATTTTATATATAAAGTTATAGCCGATATTATTACCGCTTTTATTTTTTAACAATTTAATTTTATAGTTGTATAGTTTTTTATTAAATAAATAGTTTAAATTTATTTTGTTAAAAGTTTTTAAATATAGTTTATAAACTTCGGGGACTATATTTTAAGCTTTATTTCGTAGTTTTTATAATTCTTTATTAAAGAATAAAAAATTAGCCTTTTTTTTAATTAAGTTTTTTTTGTTTTAAATAAAATATTCGATTTCGTTTAAAAAAAATATAAAAATTTTACTTATTAAATACGTTTTTCGGTTTTTTATATTACGCTTATAAAACGTTTTAAATATTAAAGCGTTAATAATAACGTAGTTTTTTAAAGGCCTATATTTATATTATTTAATAGCGTTTTTTTAAAAAACGTAAGGTTTATATTAATTAATATCGTATAATAATATTATTTAAAATAATAGCGGTTTATTTAATACGCCGTCGTTTTCGAGTTTAATAAATTATGCTTTTATTTTTTAAATAATATATTAAATAAAATTATTAAATGCTTTAGCGTATAAAAATAACTTATACGCGGTTTTCGAAGGCTTTTTACGGCAAATCGCCGTTTTATAGTAATATATAAAATATCGTATTAAGTTAAAAGCTTTATTTTTAAATATAATATATTTCGCTATAAAAAACGGTTAGGTTTTTAAAAAAAAAAACTATCGACGTTTTAAGTTTAGTAAAATATTATAATTTATTAAAAAAGTTTTTCCGATAATAATATTTAGGGCTATATTAACGACGAAAAAAAATTAATTAAAAAAATTACGTTTTTATATCGTAAAATACGTATATAACGCGTTTTTTATTATTTATTCGCTTTAACCGTTATAGCCGAAAATATTTTAAAAAAAAAGTCTTAATTATATTCGATATTTAATTGTTTTTTTAATCGTTTAACGAATAGTTTGTTTATAAATAAATAGCCTATAGTTTTTATATTAATAAAAGTTTATTTTATTAAAAAAAATAAATTATTTATTGCAATAATATTATAAATAATAAACTAATTTTTTTTTAAAAAGCAAAAATCGACGTAAATTAATATAACGTTATTTTTAAATATTTTATTTCGTTTACGTTGTTTTATTAATACTTTTTTTAAAAAAAAGTTTAAATTTTTTAAAACTAGTTTTTTTTTAAATCGTTAAAGTTAAAAAAATCGTCGTTAACGTTTTTAATAATAATACAACGTATATAAATATCGATAGCGCTAATATAAATAACGGCTTTATTAAAACAGTTATAAAAAACGTAACCGGTTTTTTTATAATTAAAACATTTGTTTTCGTATATAAACTATACGATTTATTTTAAAATTAATTAAAATCGTTTTAAAATCGGAATTTTAGTAATTAAGCGTAAACGGTTTTATAATAACGAATAAAAAATAACGGTTATAATATTACGGTTATAGCTTACGTTAATAATATTATTACGGCTTTTTCGGTTATTTCCGTTATTAATTACGCGCTATTTATAAAAATCTTTATTATTATAACTAAAATTATAATATAATATTTTGTAATATTTAATAAAAACGTTAAAGCCGATATTTTTATTAAAACGTTAAATAATAATAAAGTTTTTAACGTAGTTTAATAATTTTCCGTAAAACTTTTTTTTTTAATTAGCGTAAAAAAGTCGGCGTTTTTTAACGTAACGTACGAAATTATTATAAAAAATTTAATATTTAAACAAACTAAACTTTTTTAAAAAAAGTTTTTTTAGTTTTTAACGGGCTTTTTAAACCCGGTTTAAGTTTTTATACTTTATTTTAAAATAATTAATTAAAGCTTTAAAAGTTTTAATTTCGTTAAAGTTATTTTTTTTATTAAAATATAACGCAAAATTACGCGTAACGTTATTTATAAAATATAATTAAACGTTAATTATTTTTATTCGCTTATTAAAAAACTAGTTTTTATTAATTTTTAATCGGTTTAATTATATATAAAACTAAATATTAAAATTTATTTCGTTTTTATCGTAATCGAAGCTTTAAAACTTAAAAACTTTAATTTTAAATATATAATAAAAAGCAGTACTACTAGTAATAAATCGTAAATAAACCGAAGCTTTACGGTTTTAAATCGTAAAATTAATTATTAACTAATTAGCGTTAACGAGCTTATTTTCGACTTTTTTAAAATAATCTTAAAACGTAGTATATTTTAAAATTAAATTAATAAAAGCTTTTTTATTAAAATTAGCAATATTTATAAAAGCTTTAATAATTACGCGGATTTATTTTTTTAAAATATTTAAATAAAAGTTTAAAATATTAGCTTAATAATAAAAGTTATTAATTTATTTTTTATAAACGATAAAAAAAAAAATCAATATTTAATTTTTTACTATAAAATTAAAGCGTTTATTTAATAAGTTTTTTTAAAGTTATTAAAGTTTATAAAACCGTTATATTTAAAAAATGCTTTTTAACCGGTTTCGGTTACGGCGGAAAACGAAATAAAAAAAGATTTATTTTTGCTTTTAATATTAAATAGTCCGGCTATAATATCGAACTTTTTTTTTAAATCCGTTATAAACGTTTTAATAATAACGTTATAGCGGTAGTTTTTATAATTTTTAAACAAAAAAACTACTTTAAAGTTATTAAAAGTTTCGTAAAATTATCGGTCGTTTTTATCGTTGCTTTTTTAACTTAAAGTTTCGGTACGGATAAAAACGCGAATAAACGTAATATTAATAATATAAAACAAACGTTAAAAGTTCGAGTTATTAAGTTTATTAGGTCGGAAAAATAACTTAAAAAAGTTTTTAATATAAAAGCGGATTTATTTAATAGCTTCGATTCGGGCAGCCTTTTCGGTAACGTTACGGGCTATTTTAACGGTTTATTTTATTTTATCGGGTTTTAATTCAATTTAGTTTTAAATTAACTTTATTATTATTACAATTAAGTTATAATTAAAAGCAAAGCTTTAATATAAATATTAAGTATATATTAATAATAAAGTGAAAAAAAGAAAAAGAAACTATATATAAATAGGCCGTAGGCTTATATAAAGGGGTTTTAAGGCGGTAAAGGGTAGCAGAATAAATAAGAAATAACGGCAGTACCAAGTAGGTCGGTGCCGGGTAGGTCAGCCAGCCAGGTCAGCCAGCCAGTACGTCACTTATATTAAAGCTTGCACTTTATCGAGATATATTAAAATATAACATAGTACCTAAGTAGCTGAAGATATTGGCAACTAAAACAGGAAATACACTCCACAACGGTACAAACGCACCTTATCTGCCTTATTTATATATACCCTTTAATCTTCGAACAATGCAACCCTAAAGGCTAAGCCGTCATACTTAAAGCCTTTATAAGGTCTAAAACGCATAAATCTGCAATAATATCGATTTTAATCGTAACGCACGAGTTGTATATTCGATTCACCTTAAAAGCGTTATTTTTCGATTTTTTACTCATTTAACAATATCTGGTTACGTAATAAGGGTCTATAAATAGTAAAAGTAACTAGGGCCTACCCTATCGTATATGCCGTCGTTGACGGCGAAATAGTTATAAATAAGGGTCACTTTAATAAATAAAAGCTAAAAATGCCAGGCTTTAATAAAATACTGCAGTACGTAAAAGTAATAACGTTATAATATTTAAATAGAAACCATAAAGGCTAATAGTAATATAGTAGTAATAAATAAATAGTGATAAAGGCATCGCTAGTGATAAAGGGTCGCCGGCGTAATAGTAACAACGTAGTTACAACAGCGTAGTTACGACGGCAAAGTTATAAGCTAAATAGCAATCAACGGCCAAAATCTATACCTAAATAATAGGTAAAATTATACCGGTTTAAGGTATACAAAAGTTTTTTTCCCACTTAGGTTTAGCTACCGTAGGGATAACGAAACCCTGTTAGGTCGTACCTGCTTTTTACGCTTAATACAATTTTAAAAGTCACAATGGGGTAATTCTAGTAAAATTTTGGGTTTCCGAACAGATGACCTTATAGTCAACCTTATTAATATCGTACTTAGAACATCCAATGAGGAAAGCCTAGAAACACTCAACCACCATTCGAGAAGATTCCTTCTGGAAACATGGCGTCGATTCTGAAAGCTGGTCAGACCCTTGGAGGCCGTGTCTCAAGGTATGTACTGCTCAAGGAGCTTTACAAGGCCGTCGATGAAGGGGTCGTCTACCTTGCGAAGTAAGTATCATGCACGACACAATACATGCGACAGGGGTTTGTTGCTCACACTAGATCATAGGAATTTGGAGAATGAACACTGCATTCTCAAATGCGTCCCAAACCATTGGCGGCTGCGGAATGAAGCAACGGTTCTCAAGATGTATCAAGATACAACGCCGACCTTACGACCTTTGCTAGACGAGATTGAAGAGCCAGCTTCAATAGTGCTGAAGTATCTAGACACAGACCTCTTGCATGAGTCAGGCAAGAAGCGTCTGTCTCGGCCTGAAATCAAACAGGTTGCTCGGGCCGTCCTTGAAGCTCTGGTACCGCTGCACCGCGACCGACTTGTCCATACTGGTATGCTCTCGCGCTCCTCTCAAGAATGCCATCAAGCTAAGACTAAATGGTAGATGTAAAGCTGGATAATATCTTTGCGTCTTACGGCGCAGACGGCAATCGGTTCTCTTCTGTGCAGCTCGGCGACTGTGGTGGAGTCGTTCCGGATGACTCGAACCTGGCGAAAGAGGGAGCACTGATTGGCGCCCATACTAGTCGCAGCCCCGAGGCAATGCTCGAACTACCCTGGGGAACCCCAACTGATATCTGGTCATTTGGCAATATCGTAAGTGTGATCACGGTCTTACAACGCAGTCCGCTAATGGTTTGACAAGATCGTGAGTCTTCTTTTCGGAGGCGGTTATCACATATTCAATCCCAGAAACGAGGGCATCACCAAGGACGATCCCATGTACCTTCCTATAGTGTTGAGACGCATGTACATGTTCTTCGGGCCGTTTCCCACGTCATACAACGACTTCAGCGATCCGGTCACAATGCACGTAATCAACTCGTTGAACCGCGGGCCGCCGCCACAAAAGCCGTTCGAGCTCGCGACAGCCAAGGAAGTGCCCCCGGCTGATATGAGGTTCATTCTCAAGATCATGAAGCTAGATCCGAGAGATAGACCGACAGCTGAGCAGCTGCTGGCTGATGAGTGGTTCACGGAAGAGTCGGAAGATACGCGGAGCCCTCTTAAGTCGGAGTCTATGGCATCGGAGGCCTAGTTTCGGGTGCTGAGCGAGTATGAGTGTTGTAACTTTATGGGTCTCTGCGCGCAGGGGCGCAGTCTTGTTCCCACATCAACGATGAGTATCTGTGTAGACCTAGTTGTACACTATAGAAACATCGCTCCTCTGCACCGTTGCTCTTTGAGGTGATTTTGATGTTGGTGTCGGAGCAGTACCATCGCCTTCCCATAGAAGCGTGACCCTATTTTGGCCGTATTTCAGTGCTATAAGCTCACTCACATCTAGGTTAGTATGAGCCAATTGGCCAAGGTGCTCACCAACCAGGCTATTCGAGCACGCGATTTGGTAGATTTAATGCTAAGTTAAAGATTATGAATTAAGCAGATTGACTATAGCTACACTCTCATCCCGCAGAGGCGAGAGCTGACTGATCGTGGAAGCTTGCGGAAGTGCTGTAGACGCATATATAGAGCGGACAATAACGGGATGAGATTCAAACTGTTTACTGAATCGATAAGAAGACGCCAAACTCGCTCTATAGAAGTATCAAATCTGCAACGCCTTTGAGAAAGCCACACCCACAGATATATTGATGCCATTAGTCCATAATAGCACAAGTAATAGCACGTCATCTGAATTGGGGCCTGTCTGTCGCAGCGGGGAAGTTTCCGTCTGAGACCAGTTCTTTGTTAGAGGCAACGTGCACGTCGACAACGGACTGATGTTGCGGTGTAGATTGTCTTTGGTCCCGAATCCTCTATCACCTCGAAGACATCTGTTTGCTGTTCAATTATGACACCCCGCCGCGAGTTTATCGCATTTATGCAGCATACGAATCACTTGCTTTGAACTACCATGACCATACAAGGCCTGTCGCTGGACACGTATCTGCTAGATACAGCAAATCTGAGCATAGTGATCGCGAAATTTTGACAGTGAAGTGACTCCGTAAGGGCGTTGATTTATAGTCCGGGATCGTGGGGGACGGTGGGGGGACGTTGAGACCCCAATTGTCTCGATATCACACTCGGCCGTAGTTCTGAGGATGGACAAAAGGAGTGAGACTCGCGGCATTGTGGAGTATGCAGGAGTAGAAAGCAAGTGGTGTGAGGTTGCTAGTTCCCCGCGCCTTCAGGCAAATGCTTTGATGCAAGCTCTGTTATTCCAGCGAAACCCCAGTCTAGGGCCCAATATTAACGGTGAGGATCGTAGACATTCCACGATACGTACTAGTTTCCATGGACGACAGAGGTCAGCTGCAATATGGTGACAAGAGGCTCCCTGAATCAAGCGGACCAGTGTCTCTGTAGTGTGGATCTATAGAAGCGTCCACATCGCAAATAGCTCACAAGGTATCCATGGCCATGAACTATGTCATGTCACTGTACTATAAATGATCTGAAGTATCCTCCTGTGGCCGAGTCTATTGAATTGAATGCTATCACGAGACCAGATCTAACACGATCACAGCTCTGCAGATCGGATATCCTCAGGCGCTAACTTGAGGTACATATGTTGACATCGACCTAGACGTGCGGTACTTTTGAGATTTTCCAACATAGAACCAATGACGCCTCCTGCAAGCATTCAGACTCCTAGAGCGTCGAACCCCGTGACCTACCAAAGGAAAGCCGACAAGCTAGCAACAGTCGAAAGAGATGAACATGTGAAGAAGTCCTCGTTCAGACGGCGTAATCTCAGATCATTAGAGCGATTAGAAGAGATGCAACAGGCCGCGGAGGCTGCGAGTCATCTCGCATCGGAACGGATATATCGACAATCACAAACCATGTTGGATGGAGAAGAGTACCTCAGACACTTCCTGCTGCAACACTTCGAGAATCATGTCGACCAGATTTTCATTGTCAGCAAGATGACATTGGCAGAGATAAAGATGATCGGCAATGAAGAGAACCAAGCAGTCGGTGTCAGTCAGTGCCGAAGACTCGTACGTACATGTCATTCCTACAGTCTCTCCATCTAAATCCCAGGCGACTGCGGACTAACAATGCTATATGCAGTTCAATGCACCAGTACTAAGTGATCAAATTGGGTTCCTCCTCTGGCGCGAACTTAGGCAAGGTGATGCCCTCGACCATACCCATGATACCCATGATACCCCAATGGACGAATACATACCACCACCACTACCACCACCACCACCATCTCGTGCTAGTCTGGATAGCAGCAACTCGAGCAGTACAATCGACGACGGACGGGATGTGGGTGCTATCTTCTCCACACCCTCAATACACAGCAGCCGCTCAACGAAATCAAATATTTCAGCGAAATCAAGTATTTCAACGAAATCTAAAAAGGCATATATCGGAACTATTTGGCGACGACGCCAAAATCTAGCAATGCCTAAGCAGAACACAAGTGCGAATGCGATACTTCAACCGGTGCCGCTGACATTTGATGTACGACAAGAGCGACCTGATTCCTACACTTTCGAGCAGGAGAATTCGACGAATACGGTGTTGCGCAAAAGGCAAATCCTCTCAGATTATCAGGAAAAGGCGGTCCTGAAACGGGCAATATCACGTACGATGTCTGCTGCTAGGTATTTTGGAGCGTCATTGGCCAGTGGAAATCTTCATAGTCAGCGGGTGAGATGACAACTACGGAGTTGTCTGAAGAGGATGAAACTCGATGGCCAATCTTCATGGCCATCAATTGATATTCGCAAGAGACTCAGTGCTAGTCGATACCTATTACTGAAGGGCCCTGGGGAGCTGCTATAGTGGCTGCTAGGAGAATTGATGATGTGATACCCACTATCGATAACATTATGCGCTTTCGGATGTATAACTTAAGGATGAAAAGTCGGACGATACGTGAAGCTGAAGGCGAGTTTGAGAGATACTATTCCATGGCAGGATGCCTGCGCCTGGCCATACTTGAGCTGTGTGTCCCTCGGCGATACACGGAGCAGAGACGGAGATGAGGCCATATCGATGTATTAACGCCGGCCTACTGGCGGGGCTGGATTGTTCGCAGGTATCTCAAGAACTCTGGCATGAGAAACCGCGATCGTGCGAAAAGTCGTACGATGTTCGCCACTGTTGAATACCATATCAGAAGGAATTTCTTCAATGTGGCTTAGGAATAATTTGACATTCGTGATGGGGTTGGCCTTTGCACGTCAAGTAATGTCATTGAAACACGACATGGGGACCCTGGCTGTCGAACGGAGAATGGTCCGCCCTGCCAGATCAGGACGACCCGACAGCGAGGTAAAAGTTTCATTCGCGGGAAATTCATCGGCAAGCCTCCACCTGCGCTGGAACAATGACAGCTTGAGCTACCATACGCATCACTTGAGCGGCCCGACGTCCTCCTTGAGACAGTTATAGCGGCCCCAAATGGCCGAAGTGCCTGTCTCCCCCAGTTGTGCTACGGAAGATACACGTGTCTGCCCGGCAGGAACGCGACGTCTCGTCGGCTGCGCATCAAGACTCCTATAATGGAAGCACATATAAATGAGCCGCATGCCTCATGCTCCTCAGGGGAGCGATAAGCGATGTGCGAGAATCGTTGACACTCCCTGAGCCTCGACCCTTCAGCCACTCTCTTGTCTTCGGCAATGAAGCTCCTCAAGGGCATCGAGCTCCTGCTCGCAGGCGCTCCGGCTGCTCAAGCTGCGTTCTCTTGGGAGAATGTACACATTGGCGGTGGCGGTGGATTTGTTCCTGGATTCGTCTTCCATCCGAATACACAGGGCGTCGCGTATGCTCGGACAGACATCGGAGGTCTCTACCGGCTGAACGATGATGACTCTTGGACCGCCGTCACAGACTCTCTGGCCACTGATGCCAATTGGCACAGCTGGGGCATAGACGCTGTTGCTCTGGATCCGCAAGATGCGAATATGGTCTACGCTGCAGTCGGAATGTACACCAACAGCTGGTATGCATCCTAGCATTGCTCACCTCCTGCCACTTTCTAATAGCTTCCAGGGATCCCGCCAATGGGGCGATCATTCGGAGTAGCGACCAAGGTGCAACATGGTCGTCAACTACCTTATCGTTCAAAGTCGGCGGTAACATGCCCGGCCGCGGATTAGGAGAGCGGCTCGCTGTCGACCCAGCCAACTCGGACATCATCTACTTTGGCGCTCGCAGCGGCAACGGCCTATGGAAAAGTACTGACGCCGGTGTGACATTTACCCGAGTCACTAGCTTTACTGCCGAGGGTGCTTATGTCGTTGACCCAAATGACACCAACGACTACAACAACGACGAGACAGGACTTGCGTGGGTCACCTTCGACTCAACAAGCGCCACGACGGGAGGAGCCACGTCACGAATCTTTGTCGGCACAGCGGACAACGCCACTTCCAGTGTGTATGTTTCCAATGACGCCGGTTCAACTGTAAGCAGCCTTTTGAAAATGAAGATATCGAAGTAAGAGTCTAACAGGCCACAGTGGAGCGCCGTTGCCGGCCAGCCGAGCACATATTTCCCACACAAGGGCGTTCTGCAGCCCACTCAGAAGGTTTTGTACATCACATACAGCGATGGAGTTGGTCCTTACGACGGTACGATGGGAGCAGTATACATGTACAACATTACCTCCGAAGTGTGGACCGACATTACTCCTGTGTCTGGGAGCGATCTGTATTTCGGGTTTGGCGGTATCGGTGTTGATATGCTGAAGCCAGGAACCCTTGTCGTCGCAGCCCTGAACTCTTGGTGGCCGGATGCACAGTATTTCCGCACTACAGACAGCGGTGCAACATGGTCTCCTATCTGGTCATGGTCTAGTTACCCAAGCCGCGATCTCTTTTACAGCGAAAATGTGAGTGTTACCCCTTCGGCAGTCAGTACGGATCACCATGCTAACTGAGATCACGCCAGACTGCAAAAGCTCCTTGGATCGAGAATAGCTTCTTCTCCACTGAGCTGGGCGCATTCGAACAGCTGGGATGGATGATTGAGTCTCTCGTGATCGATCCCTTTGACAGTGATCATTGGCTCTACGGCACAGGCTTGAGCGTTTTCGGCGGTCATGACTTGACGAACTGGGACACTACTCACAACATCACTATCGAGTCCCTGGCCGATGGCATCGAAGAAATGGCCGTTCTTGGCCTGGCGTCAGCACCAGGAGGCAGTGAACTTCTCGCCGCAGTAGGTGACGACAGCGGCTTTACCTTCGCATCAACCAGTGACCTGGATACACCACCCGATTTGCTGTGGAACACTCCTATCTTCACGAGCTCCACAGGTGTCGACTATGCCGGAGCAAGCGTGAAGAACGTTGTCCGCGTGGGCAACACACAGGGCACACAACAAATGGCTCTGTCCGGTGATGGCGGCGCGAGCTGGTACGTCTACTCGGGCGCAGATACTTCCATGTACGGAGGCACAGTTGCCTACTCGGCGAGCGCAGACACCATTCTTTGGTCCACGGCGGCAAATGGCGTGCAGCGTTCTCAGAATTCTGCCTCTTTCTCGAGTGTATCGTCTCTCCCAGCCACTGCCGTGATTGCATCCGATAAGCAAAACAATACTGTCTTCTACGGAGGTTCCGGCTCGACCTTCTACGTAAGCAAGGACACCGGGTCATCTTTCGCGGCTGGCGGTGCATTGACTGGTGCTGCAACTGTGAATGCTATCGCTGCGCACCCGACGACAGCAGGTGAGGTCTGGGTCTCGACCGACGCTGGAATCTTCCGTTCTACCAACTACGGCGCCTCCTTTACCTTAACGTCAACGGCACTTACGGGTACATACGCGATCGCTCTCGGTCTTGGATCTGGCAGTACCTGGAACGTGTACGCATTTGGCAACGGCGCCAACGGCAATCGATTGTACGGAAGCGCAGACAATGGCGCTACATGGACAGATATCCAGGGCTCGTCTCAAGGCTTCGGCGCCATTTCTAGCTGTAAGGTCGCAGGTAGTGGCAATACGGCTGGCCAAGTGTATGTCGGCACCAACGGCCGCGGCGTATTCCACGCGTCCGGAACTCTTTCAGGTGGTAGTAGTACCGGGACTACCACTACCTCGACCACTTCGAAGGCGAGTACAACGAGCTCGACGACATCGAAAGTTTCCACCACTAACACATCGACCAAAGTCACTACGAGCACGACATCAAAAGCCACGACGAGCACCACGTTAACCACCGCTACCAAGACCTCGACAACAAGTGCACCAACAGTAAGTCATACCCTCAAGATGAGAGAAATCCATTGCTGACGAGTGTAATTGCAGTCAACGAGCACGGGTACAGTAGCACAATATGGACAATGCGGCGGCTCTGGCTACACCGGCGCAACTGCATGCATATCTCCTTATACGTGCACATACGAGAACGACTACTACTCTCAATGTCTGTAAATAGAATTCGACATAGTCAATTAAGAACGCTGTATATATCCAACATCAGGCATCGTCTCATTCTCTCCTCACACTCGTGAACGCCTCTGACTCGCTGTTTCTATGTCCCTGATTTCAAGGGTGAAGTGAAGGCCTCATACTCCGAGCCCACAGTGTTGAATCCCCATGCCGTCGGACTATCGTCATGCACCGTAGTTCTGCGCAAATCACGCAGATATTTACCCTCGAATGTCCCCGGACCAGCGCGATGTAGGACACATCGGTTGTCCCAGATAATCAAATCGCCAGGGTTATGCCACGGTATCGAAATGACGTATCTATCCTGAGCTACATGTGCGTTGAGTTTCCGAATGAGATCCGAGCTATTATGTATCGCATTCCCAGTCCTCTCTTGAGCGCCCGCCGCGCAGCTTTCGGTCTCGTTACCGAGGTCTTCGATATGATGCAAATGTGCTCCAACATACAAATTTGCCCGTTCGCTCGGCTCGTGACGCTGCAAGATTCGATGTCGGGCCATAGGCCACTTTGTCACATCCATGTCCCTAAAGAACTCCGGCGACGCAAGCTTGCGCGAATGCGCCATCGAGTGTACACCAGCCAGAGTTTGCTCCCCTGTGAGTCGGGCCATTACCTCCTCCGGGAGCTCTTCAGCAGCTGTCCGCGAGTCTGCAAACATAGTATCACCTCCATTGCCAGGCGGAGGCAGTGAGACGGCGCGAAGCAGCGAATACGACGCTCGTCGCGGATTGAATGAGGAGTCGACGTGGAATAGAGCATTTCCACGATTCGAATGAGCGCGCGCGCTATTTGGATCTTGTGGTGTTCCGGCCTCGGTCACGTTGCCGGCGTCGAATAACTCGTAGGAGTCGTACCGCATTTTGCGGTCCCCGACCATGTAGCGCTTTATGTTGTCTAGATTCCCGAAGCGACGAGAGAATGAGATGTGGGCGGCGTCTGTTAGGCCTGTGTCTTTGAATACGCAGACTCCATACTGAAACGTAGTTAAGTCAGTGAAGCATTCCTTATTGGTAATTTCGTAATATGATTTGGGTACCTTTGTCATTGCTGCCAGAATCTCTGCGAATTGCTCCTGCGAGACAGCGTCGAAGTTTACTCCCTCGATCTCTGCGGCGAATGTCGGATGGAGCTCCTTCACACTGATGGTCTTGAATGCGAGGTCCTCAATAAGACCTGGCATCTTGCGGGGTCTGTTCTTCTGATCCGATGGAAGGACGCAACTCGCTCTCTGAGCAGTATGCTTCGATTGATCTTCTCTATCAGCATCTCCGGGTTGGGCCTCTTCATATGTGCCTGTCGCATCGGCATCGCGACCCTATCAGACATGGAGCTACTGGATATGCAGGAAGAACTCATGTGCGGGGTACGAAGAGCGCTGTGAGATCTGGGTAAAGTGATTTAGACGAGGCGTGTCATATATGGTATTGATATCGGTATCCTGATTGGGTTCTGTCTTCGACTTGGGGTTGAGTTCTGGATGATTCGTGCATAACTATGGTGCTACTAGGTATGATTCGCGATCGCCACAGTGACACTTTTCCCACTGTAGATGTAATTTTCGTACTACGAGTTCTATTCAGTATCATCTACCTGCAAGCTCTCTCGATTATCTGCGTTTGTATGTAATGTAAATGCTCAACAAGTTCTCGCCGACAGTGAGACCGGGCCCGAGTCATTAATGCTGGTGGAATCATTCGCAAAGTCTTTTTATTTTGCAAGTGGCTCGAAATATGCCACATGCTCCATGAGCCGTCATTTCATCTCACTTAATGTTGTCTTCAACAATCAGGCCTATAACACAGCAGCTACGCCGAGGAGACCTGCCCCGACAGCAGCAGCCTTAGCCATAAATCCGTCGCCCGTTTCGGTCGCAGCGCTCGCCGAGTCTGTCGTAGAAGTAGTAGAAGTGTCTGCACCCGAGCTGACATCGGTGGATGTGGTCTGGGTGTCGCTGACCGCCGAAACTAAAGACAGCTGTGCCTGTACTTGAGTGCACGTCTCGTATGCGACTACGGTATTGGTCAGAGAGGTCGCATTCGGGCATTTGCTGATTATCGTTGCGATGCGGTCCGAATTTGCATTGTACCACGAATACCACGTCGGAAGGAAGCTCGTGAACGTGTCGCCAACTGACCCTGTGATCGAAAAGTCGCAGACGTCTGACAGCTCACGCGACGTTTGTGACAACGCTTGTTGGATGGCACCGCCGCTGATCAATTCGCCTGGAATCTTGGGTAGAGACGTGATTAAAGGAATGGCGGCGGGAACGCATTTGACTAGTCCAAAGCTGTTTGCGAGCGTATAGAGGGTACTGAGTAGATTCGGAGAGCTCTGGCGTGGTTTGACGGAGGCTGTCTTCGTCGGCGGTGATTCGGGGACGGTATCTGGCTTCGGAATGGCTTCATCTGCAAAACTCAGAGGGCTCGAACACAGCAATAGGAGCGCCGTGGTCGCCGCCTTTGAGAAGCGCATGTTTTGTGTCGGGCCTGGAAACGAAAGGGTCGGTTGTTGGCGTCGCGATACGAGAAACGGGCCTGAAAAGTGTGTTGCTAGTCGAGTAATAATTGAACATGCAACCAGCGCTCGTTGAAGTCAATTCCCAAAACCCGACATACGAATCGAATGTTAATGAGAATGTCATCCTTTAACCATCCCTCGACCTTCCTTCAGAGGATAGTCGCCGCGCCGAGGCACGATTCCACTGTACGTCGACTGCGGGGAGAATCCCCACGATTTCCATCCAGCTTGCCCGTTGAAGAGACATGACACGTTGGTGGGCGGTTCCTATCAAGTTTCATTCGACAAACTGCTCGGCAGACTCTGCGCCCGCAACCTGGGGTAGCTTGACCTACTCGATTCGGTGAGCGCCAAGCAGGGGTTCGACGGGTTCGACTATCAGCGTTTCCCGAAGCAGACGACCTCTGGACGAGGATGATGGATTAAGCCCACGATTGCTACGCGCCAACTTCCCCGGCGCGGGATACACGGGAAACATCACGCGCCAAAAACCTGGTCTGCTATGCATATCACTCCTTCTACATGATACTAGTCCTAATTTTGATTTCCAGATACAAAGGTATCGTCTTGAACGGCAAGGCTTCTCCCACGACATAGGTCGCAGGACCGCACAAAGCGAGATTTTTTGAATGCCAATGGCTTTGTCGGTACAACTTCAGTATCAGATCTTCCAATGCTACAGGCAAAGTTCGAAAATCACGACTGAACTAG
This sequence comes from Xylariaceae sp. FL1019, assembly GCA_022578705.1. Classification (NCBI taxonomy): domain Eukaryota; kingdom Fungi; phylum Ascomycota; class Sordariomycetes; order Xylariales; family Xylariaceae; species Xylariaceae sp. FL1019. The sequence goes on from MU391926.1 coordinate 1,274,808, forward strand.
GAGTTCTTCCTACACTACTTTCATTTGATCTATGTCTTGAACGTTAGCAGACCAGCCGTCCGGGGTAACGAACCATCATCTTCGCCGTCAGTATCAGGATCACGACCCTTATAGAGGAGCTGCCAAGTCACAAGCATCAAACAACTACTCGTCAGGCCTTAAAGCGGCTTCTAACGTGTTTCCAGTGTGGCTACGACCTATACGTTAAGGACATTAATTCGCAAAACGACATTAAATTGTAACCGTTTTTGAAAAATTTTAGATATAGATTTTAATAAAAATCGCACTAAAATAAATATAAACTTATTTAAATAAATATAGCAATATAAACGCAAAACCAAACCTTAATTAGCTTATAATAACGTTATAACTAAACTTTTTATATTATTAAAAAACAGGCTAAATCTTTAACGCTATTTTAAAGCCGTTATTAATACTAAAATAAATAATAATTTTAATACTTTTAGTATTTTTTTTCTTTTTTTTAATATAAAAATAAAGGCCTACGCGCTAATTTAAACTTGCTTTAATTAGAATTAAAAAAAGAACTAGAATAAATATTTTATAATTAAGGCATATAAACTAGTCTATTTTTTAAATTTATATATATGCTTTTTGTAGTTTTTTTAAAAAGCGTTATCCGTTATATAAAATTAGCTATATAAAGTTTAATATTAGTATTAACGTTTGTATATTTATATAAATTTATTTAATTAAGTTTATATAAATATACGTTTTATTATTTTTTAATTATACGTAATTTATATATTTAATACGTTACGTTATTATTATTTTTTTAAAAATATTAATAACGGTATTAATAGTTAATTAATATAAATAACCGTAGTTATTTAATATAAATAACCGCAATTATATAATATTATAATATATAATTATATATTATATTACTATAACGCAGCTTTTTAAAAAAAACGTTAATAAAAATCTAAACATATTATTTATATCGTAGATTTTATATTTATAAAGTTATTTTTAATTAAATGCATTATTTAGTAATAAAAAGCAACAATGTTTATATTACTACGTATTAAATAATTATTACTCCGCTTTTATTTATACTATATCCCGACGTTTGTTTTAACGTTATTTACGCCGATTTATATTATTATTACGGCTTTTGTTTTTTTTATTATTTAAAATATATATATATTAAATAATTAGCTTTATTTTAATATAAATTAATAGTTATTTAATAGCGTAATTATAAAGGGTTAAAATTTATAAAATATTACAATAAACTACTGTAATAAATAAATAGGGTAGCCTTTTAACGCCATTAAATATAGCACTATTAGCCCGTTATTTTAGGCCTAAATACGTTAATTCCCGTATTTTTTAACAAAATAGCCTAAATAAACGAAATTATATATTCGATTTTGGTTAAAAATAATATTTAAATAAGGGTTTTTTATTTATAGCTATAATTTATATTTACTATATTTTGTTTAGCGTTTATTTTATTACTTTAATTTTTATTACTTTAACCTTTATTAATTTCGAAATTATCGTTATAAATATTAAATGCCGTAAAATTAACTTTTATAAAAATTAATACAGTTATAAAACTATTTATATTTATTTTGCCTTTTTTAAAAGCGGTAATAATAGTATTTAATATAAGTTCTATATAAACTTACGGCGTTAATAATTAAAGTAGTTTTTTTAAAAAGCATTAATATATATTTAACTATACGTTTTTAATAAAATTATTAATTAAGCGCGCTTTATTAACAATAGTACGCTTTTTTTTTTTATGCTATACGTTATAACGCCGGTAACGTTTTTCGCGATATTTTATAAACAGCTAATCTACGTTATTAGCCTTTTTTTTAAATAATACGATAGCGTTAGCTAACTATTTATAAAATATAACTTTAAAAGCTTTAAAACGGGCTTTTTATAATTTTATCGAGCGTAATTTATCGTTTTTAAAGCTTTTAACCTAGCGTTAAAAAGCTATTATTTTTATTAACAGCTTTTTTTTTATAAAACGGTAATATTTACTACGTTTTATTTAAATCTTATTAAATTCGTTTATTATAGCCTATAATTTAGTATCGCTAATTATTATAAAGCCTATTTTCGTTATTAGTTTATTTTTAAAACGTACTTAATTATTTATATTAATAAAATCTCGCTTTCGTTTTAAACGTAATTTATTAACGTTAATAATATTAATAAAAGTAAATAACTATAAAGCTTTATCGCGTTTTTAAATAATATAGGCTAAAAAGGCGTTTAATAACGTACGCTTTAATATATACTTTTTTATTATATTAACGATATAATTAATATAATGCTATATATATTTTATTAATAGAACTAAAATAACGTATTTGCCCTAGTTATTATTATTTTAATACGGTAATAATAGTAATAATAAGGTTTTATAGCGCTTCGGATCTTTTTTTACGTTAAATATTACAAATCGCTTTTTTTTTCGATTTTTACGCTTTAATAAAGTTTTATAACCTATTAATTATTTTTTTTACATATTAATATAACTTTGTTTATTATAAAATATACTATCGTTAAAGGCTAATAATAAAGCATTTAGAATTAAATTAAATACTATTTTAATATTAATAAACTATAATTTAAATTTTTTTTACGTAAATTAAATATAATTACGCTTTATATTAATTTTTTTAATATTAAATAAGCCGTTAAAAAATTCGATCTTACTATAGTTTATATTTTTAAAATTAATATGTTTTAATATAGCTTTTTAATATGCTTTTTTATAATAAATAAACATATTAACGTTAAAAGGCTATATATAACCTATAGCGTAAAAAGGTAATAAAAACAACTATATATTATATTTAACGTAAAATAAGTAAAATTTAATAATATAGTAATTTCTATAATTATTTAGTATTAATAACCTTATTTTATTACGATTATTAGGCCGCGTCCTTTTTTCGAAATAATAAAACTAATTTAACGTAAATTAATCGTCGATATAACTAAATAAGCTATACGTTAACGTAGCGTTATTTTCGAATAAAATAATAACATATTTTACTTTAATTTTAATACTAAATATAATAATAAAAAGCGCGATTTTTTTACTTATAGTAAAAACCGCTTTAATAGCGGTTATTAATTTATATTAATCGAGATTATTATAATAAACTATTAATATTTTATAATACGTTTATATATACTAATTTTATTTATTAACGCTAATATAATAGCCCGTTTTATTATTATTTTATATATTATCGGCTGTTATTTTATATTTATTAATAGTTCGTTAAAACATCGAGAATAAATTTTTAAATAAATCTCGATTACCGGCGGTTTTACGTAAAATCGCTTTAAGCTTTGTTTTTTTCGATTTAAAAACGCTAAAATATTTTTTTATATAACGTTACGCTTATTATTTATTAATTATATAAATAAAATAATTAAATTTTAATAACTAGTTAATAAAAGTATAAACTCGCTTTAAAATAACAAATATATTTAAAACATTTAATATTAATAATATAACGTAAAATAAAGCAATATTAACGTATTAACGGCTATTTATACGTTAATTTAAATATAAAGGGCTAAATTTTTAGCTTTATTAAATAATATATTATTACTACTATTTTAAAATCGCAACTTTTTACTATTTAAACAATATTATAAAATAAAATACTCGACGTTATAATATTTCGTAAACGCTGCTATATTATTAAAGTTTTTAAAGCGGTTTTTTAAATACTAAACGGTAGTACGTATATAGTTTTTATTAAAAGTATTTAATAATTACAAATTAGTATAGTCGGTTAAACTAGCGCGCGTTTTATAACAGTAATACTAATACTTAATTATTATAAAATATAAATTTTAATAAAAAATATAATAAAAAAAAGCTTTAAAAGCTATTATTTTAATATAAATAAATAAAGGTTATATGCATTAAGAAAATAAAAATAACTATATTTATTAAAACATTAAAAGCTAAAAATTAAGCTTAATAATATATACTAAGGCTAGTTATTTAATTAAGCGGTAGTATATATTAAATTAGTACATCTATTGCTAAAAATAAAGTATATAAAAAACGGTTGCAATTTAATATCGTTTTGCGAATTAATGTCCTTAACGTATAGGTCGTAGCCATACCGGAAACACGTTAGAAGCCGCTTTAAGGCCTGACGAGTAGAACCTCCCGAGCCTCCTGCGAGGGCTCGGCCTGCCTTCGGTGGTCTACAGTTTTGCCCAGTCTGTGTAGGCCACCCGGCTAGCCAGCCGCCAGTAGCGAAAGTAGTGTCACTCAAGAGTAAACAATCTGTACAGTTTAAGCAAAAGTCAATTACCAGCTTTGTACGAGAATTTCACACCTTTTGGCTCTCAGCCCAAAAGTCGGGACATGGATGCATCAAGGGCTGACCGCTAACAGCTCGTGCCAAGACTGCGTAGGGCTTCAGTGGGCAGAGGAGTGGGGTTGTCCACTGAATGAGTGCCGAGAGTGCTTGCGAGGCTTGAACCTCGAAGGCAGAAATGGATCCGCGAAATCGAAGACTTACCATTGTTCGCCACCATCAAAACGCCAGCTCATGTGCGCCCTACGGTCGGTAAACGTATGCCGCATAGGTCTTTACATACCTGATTTCACGCAAGAAGGCACTCTTCTGGTCAATTTCATAGTTGCTAAGCTCACATCGCATGGTAGCGCTTGACTGAGTTAATCTCAGCCGGCCATTTCCAGCCCAATCGCATCATCCAGCCGAGTAATGAAGATGTCGATCTCGGGCAATCATACTTGATCGGTTACGAAGCTGTCATATGTCAGCTCGCTCATTATGAATCATCCAAAAATGTTCTTGTCCAAGGCTATACTACTCTTTTTTGCCCTTCACCCGCATGAAAAGCTGCAGTGAGACGATGGCAATGTAAGAAATGTGTGACTCACAAGAGATATCTCACTCCTACGACACTGAGGATGACGGGCTGGGCAAGTATTTATGTGTTGCAGAAGCCTCAAAACTGCATCAATCAATCATTCTTTGCCAATCGTGAGACAATTACACAAAGCAGCAGAGAGACTGAGTATCAGCCGCCAAAGCCACACGAACCATGCCTTCGAAGCCTCGAAAGGTGAAGTCGCACCTATCTCTTCAGCACGAAGACAACAGGATATTACCATGGGATGATGACACCAGTAGGGCGAGTAATTTGGAGCGCACAAGCGTATCGAACTCAGCAGATGAGACGATCTGCAGGCTCGAGAATGGCATCACATTGCGGCGCTTGCGTCGTTCAGACGCCAAGCAGGTACATGGATTCCTCAACGATACACGGATAACGAAGGGCTATCCCGATACATCGTACCCACAGCCGTACAGTCTATGGCGAGCGTACGATCTGATCGATTCGAAATTGAACCGAAAGAAATGGCGCAGGTTGAACCCTCAGACAGCGGCAGGTCAGAGTACATACGATGCCGCAGTCCAAGCCTTTACAGATATGAATGTGGACGTGCGCTTAAGCAAACTTGACGATACTGGCCGCAGTGCGCAAAATATCGGTCCCCAAGCTTGTGGGCAATCAGGAGAGAAGGCTGATATTGATAACGCTCTGGTACCTAGAGCCTACGCAATTGCCAAGGACGACGTTCTCATAGGCTGGATTGAAATTCACATGTCCGACGACGTTGACCCCGATGGTGACGACCCGGAAGAGACAACAGACCCAGCATTCCTTCACAGCACAGAGCTATGCTATTGGTTGAGCCCGGAGCACTGGGGCAAGGGTATCATGACGACGTTGGTGAGAGAGTTCTGCGAGTGGATATGGAAGAGCTTTGCTCACGTTGAGATCATCGGAGCGTGTGTGTATATGCCAGGAAATCCGGGTAGTATCAGGGTCCTGGAGAAGGTTGGTTTTGTGTCAGAATGGTCTTCACGAGGAGGTGTCAGAAAAAATGGGCAGTTGCAAGATCTTGATCAATTGGCCTTTTATCGACCTGGGGGTCTTGTTGAGAAGTCGCTCGCAGCACGACCACAACCAGAACGGCCAGTTTTCCGGTTGGGTCATCGAGAAAAGGTCACTGGACAGTAATAACTTCTGATACCGTCACGGTTACAGCGAACGTCACATTGAAGAATTCCACGTTTTCATGGCTTGAAAAACAAGGTGCAAAGCAATCGCCTGAGTCTGCTCAAATGATGCTGTTTTGTAAGTACATTTACTAGCGACAGGCTTGTTCGATGACTGTATGAACAATCCAGCGAACCCAATTCCAAGACCATAGTAGAGTGTTCTGCTGCACATCATATCATCAACAAACGCCCCCATTTCAAGCTACATAGATACCAGGCCGACGGTGAAGACACGAGATAGATCTGGACACGGACAGAATCTCAAGAAACAACAGGCCATACTTCTCCCAGTTCTATTTCTTGGACTTTAACATGTCAAAGAGACGGTACAGTTGCTCTGCAGACAAAAAAACAGTAAATATTACACTTTTCTCTCGAATCCATTTTCCTGTTCTGTTTCCCTCTTGTCGTTGAAATTTAGATTACTCACACACTGTCGTCTAAAAGGTAGATGGTTGTGGGTTGTTCGAAGCATAAAGAATAGCTGTTGGCGCTAGCCGAGTGCTTCCAGGCAGGGGTGTTTCTTGTGCGTCTGCTGCCCGCCGCATGAGCCATCTCCGCATCCCAGGTTTGGCGCACGGGGGGCTTTGGCACTCCAGCTGCATATGGGCTCAACTCGAATGGTCGTGAATGACCAATCGCGAGGAGTGCAGTTCCTACTAGAAATCTCCTTTTGAGCCATCCTGACTTCGATCGCGTAATGTTAGTGTGTTCGGGCACTGACTTCTGGGACGTTGTCTATTCGGCACGTGTTGAAATCAGGCAACTGACCAAATAACAGGGCTACACACCGCCCAATTTCCGGCACATCAGCACAACAACTCCACATCCACCTCAAATAGATCAACATATGAATACAATCGAAGAGGCCAACCTCTCTGATCTCTCGACCGTCCAGGGCCAAATCTCGTCCACGAAGAATCGATCATGCCGTCCCTCTACCCTGACCCTGCGACGCTCCCGCCACTGCCGATGATGGTATCGGGCATCATCGTACCTCTCGAGTCAAGCGTCAAAGCTCTTCACAAAAAGCCTCCCGACATCCTCCCCAAGCTCTTGGAAGTCATTGAAACGCTTGTCAGGGTAAGCTTGGAAGTGTCCGCGAAGCAAGAAAGTAAGGATATTGTCGAACAGCTTACAGACATGCTGGAAGTGAGCGGCGCTCAGAATGTCACCGAGGGCGTTATCAATCGGCAGCTTATCCGGCATCAACGCGACGTGGCAACCGTGCGCCACCACTACGGATTTCTCACCACTTGGCTTTGCCTCATCGACAGGTGGATCGTGAACTGCGAGCAGTTCGCTCGGACTCACCTACGATACAAGATTCAAGTGGAAGCATTTGAACTCATTCACAAGGATCTGACTGCGGTTGTGAGAAAGAACACTGATCACAAGACCTATCGCTTTGCGGATCTGCTACAGCTATTCGAGATACTTGGTATCAGCAATTGTGATGAACAGCTTCACTCGGCCTAGTGAGCGTATTACACCTCATGCAGTACATGGCTAACGACGTGCATGGTATGATTAATCATCCTTTGGATGTATGAGCCAATATGTTGGGTTCTCTAAGCATCATAAGCAATGTTTATAAGTCGCTTTATGATGTTGTCTACTACCTACTGAGCGGCCCTGTCAGGCATGCTGTTTCGTAGTAGATGCAAGAACGGGCACTCGAACACATCACATTCAATATTACTATATATATTGCATGGAGAATTGCAAGAGAGCAAGATACTGTACGAGTCCTTGTTCGGGCTGTCATATTCACTTCTTTGACATACGTGATCATTGGAAACTCGAATCTGAATTGACATGCATCAATGAAACCTTAAACAGGAGGCCGATTGAAAACACCAGTCGCGTTAGAACGAAGTCAACTGCATCATCTTAGTTTTTGCGTAAACACAAAGCATAAGTAGTATTGTGATAATTCAAGTCGCTTCATTGCTTTGAACGTCTGTGAGATACACTCAGTGTATATGATAAGGCGGTGAAGACGAGCATCCGTCGATGGATAAATATAGTATGGTGTAGGCTTTTCGATGTTCTAGCTCCGTTCTAAGTGTGCAAGGATATTGCCAATCTTTGATCCTAGATCTCCCATTATCCCAGATCATCCATAACAAGATGGTATAATAATCATTAATGGGGGCAAAATTCGAGTAGCACATGCGGTGGTGATCTCACGTGGCATACATGTGGCGCCTAAGTTCTCGGTCGTGCCGAACAGACGGAACGAGACTAGGTCCAGTCAATGATACCATTGCCATCAGCGCACCGAATTTCCCCATCAGAATTTCTGTGTACTGTTCACAGTTCGACTGTAAGGTCCTTGGTTGCTAGTGTCCGAAATGTCTGTATATCGAGCAAGCACGACGGGATTTCCCCGGATTTCCTACATTACTAGAAGTCCCAAGTCCCTGCATTTCGCACCGGTGCTCTTCGGATAAGCTGGAACCCGGGAGCTCACTTCGCGCTACACGAATCGCGTCACCTTGACTACCGAAGGCATACCTTGACTAGGCGAGGTAGGCTTGGATGGAATGCCTGACTCGCTTGAGTTAGGACGGCTCACGATGCTCATTACCAAGCGCTCTACCGGCGAGCCCAGCTCGAAATCGGTGATTTCAATCAAGCTGGCGGTGGATTGGTGAAGACATTCACAGGACATGCCCTTCAGAAAGTTTAACATTTGATTGGATGTACGGATGTATGCTTTTAAGCATGAGCTGACGTTACCATGCGTCATGGTGGACTTTGCGGCTTCATCCCTGTCACGACTCGTAAGCTTAGCGACTTGGCTCTTCAAATTCTGCATCCTTCAAGGACCGATAAGCCGAACCTGGTCTGTCTCGTTGCTCTTATCGACACCAAATCGACCAAATAGCAGGACTTGGTGGGTTTGATGTAACCCTACAGCACATACCGAGGCACGTAGTCGGTAATCTCCGCCAAAAATAACCTCTTGCTGACCCATCTCGCGTGCCAGCGGATCCGAGCACGACAACATGCATCGCTTGGCAAGCGTGGCAGAAAATGTGGTTTAAGACAATAAGCATTACCGGAGCTATCAAAGACTGCAGGACGTTTGTCGTTGACACTTTTTGTCCCCTCGTTGTCGGCACTTGGTCGGCTCAATGGGTTAGCAACAATCGAATTCACTTGTGATTCTGTACAGTTGACCGTCGAGCCCGTTACTATTTTCAATCTCGCTAAGCCCGATCGTTTCAACCTAGTTGCCTAGCCCAAGCCTGGGCAATCAAACCAGAAGCCATGCTGATGCAGGTGTGGCGATTGAGGCACGGCTGCTTGTCATTTGCAAAACTGTTCCCTGCCTTGGGCTTGCAATCATTTGGGGGCGAAAACTACTCGTCCAGGGGTCTTTCATCGTGACCTCTGCGTGACCGGTCTACCGGTATAACTTTGCACCAGTTTTTGCTCGTTCATATATGACCCATACGGCTCTTCAAAAGGGCTAGGCGCGCGACTAGTTTCGAGCCATCTCCCCCGACCAAGGAGTTGATCTATCGTTTGCCGTTCACATCTTCTTATCCACTCCTTCTAGAAGACGTCAAGATGCAGAGATCAAACGAAAAGACCATGGTACTTCTCAACCCGAAGCAGGCGGCTAACCGGGAGCACTACTGTAGGAACACTCAATAATATCACCGAAATGTGGCTTGTCGGCAGTTATGCTAATGAGCGCTAGATTCGGACCTAGTCGGTTTCGACATACCGGTCCAAGTGCTTGACCGGCAAACAGAATATGCCAAGCAGTATACTGAAGATGAATGGGACGAAATCAAACCGCTCATTTATCAATTATACATGAAGGAGGAGCGCTCGCTGAAATCTGTGATGCGCATACTAGCAGAGCAGAATGATTTTCACCCTACGTAAGTGTTGCCTTAGGGAGAACGATGGGGACAACTGGACGTCTGCATGTTTTACATGGAACATGACCGGAGAGGGGGCATGAAGACATGCTCTAACCAATTCTACAGCATCAGGATGTTCAAGATCCGCTTCAGGCGATGGAACTGGCGGAAAAACCGAGTTCAAGATAGGAACCGTGAGGTTGCCACATTCCGCAAAGGAACAAAAGGCGACCCGAAAGGGGTGAATGCCCTCCAGCTCGAAGTCCAGCACATCATGTCGCCCGAAATTCTTGTCGACCAAGAAGTGCCAATCGCGATATCGAGGAACTACACCATAGATCGGTCGGGTAGCCAACGTTGGAACTGTATTGTTCTGAACATGTCTGAGACCAAACTGACCGACGAGCAGCAAAAGACTGCTGCTCGTTTCTGTGATGCAGAGACGGCATACGTGACGACCATCCATCAGCTACGGGGTGGTCGGATCAAAGACGCCTTCCAAAGCCTGAATAGGTTGTTTGACACGATGACGGGTCATAGGCTCTATCTGCATCCGAAGTACCTCACAGGATTTTGGCTTCTATGCCACGGAATATATAACGCATGCGCATGGATCAACGACAAGGACTTCAACCTTCTGCGCGAGCTTGTTTGTTTTCACGGCGCCAACGCTGCGGCATGCTTCCAGAAGGACAAGTCCACCGGTGCTCATCCTATTGTAAGCCTGATGAAGGCCGTGGCACGAATGAGTCGCGACAGTCCTCAGACGATGAAGCAGACCTTTCGAACAGCGTACCGGGCTGCCGCCGACAGCCTTCAAGAGAAACTAGGCGCGAACCATCCGGTGGTATTGTTAACATGGACTGAGTACTTTTGGTATTTCAATCATCCCGTCGACCACAGGATGAATCTCGTCGCTCGCCAGGAAGCTGCGCTATTCGAAAACGAGAAGGCATGTGGCAGAGAAGCCGACGTCACGATTTGCGTTTTGCACAATTTCGTTTTCTACCTGTTCTATTGCGAAGGTGACGATAGGCTGGCTCAAGAGTATCTACAGGACTTACTCGACAGAACACGTCGCCGTATCAAAGACCAGGCGTCTCCCACTGTGGCGAGCTTCCACGTCCAAAGGGCGCATGCCTTCGGGTCGCTATTGCAGGGCATCTTCTATCTCCAAGATGACGGAGACATGGATCGCTGTCGGGACGTGATATCCGCTACGATAGAGTGGCTCCAGGGATGCGAGGGGAGCGATGCGATCATGCATTCGCGTATGCTCATGATGGATCTCCACACATTGACCATGGCTTGGCAGGGTGGCAAAAATCTGCGGGATCTGACCTTGGCCCACGCGAAGCCAAGGTCGGCAGATTACGACGATGCGCGACCACGCAATGAACGGCAGTTGTCGGAGGAAACAACATCTTCGGGTGACAGCCCGCAGAGTAATTTACGCCAGTAGAATGAAGTAGATGGAAGTAGATGAACCAAGATTCTACCCAATTTGACTTCACTACTTCACCCATGGCGATTCCAATGCTCTGTCTGCTTTACCGATGAAGTCTCTCACTATCTCCTGCAGCCAGGTTGGCCAGCCTCGAAGGAAAGTCACGATAGCTCTGGACTTGGGTATGATAAGGTGGCCCCCTCGTCTTGAAAAGATCTGCTGTAGAACGGGTTGCACGACCTGGTCCACGGTAAGTAGAAGCCCTCCGGCAGCCTCGACTTCGGCCCAGTACGCCTTGGTCATTTGTGTTTTGACAAAATCTGGCTGCACAAGGGTAGTCATGACACCGGGGGCCTTGTACAGATGCTTGATCTCGCAGGCAAGACCTTCATGGAATGCCATGGCGCCCGCTTTCGTAGCCGAGTAGTCCACCGAGGTCGGGAGTGCGATATATGAGGCGAGACTCGCCATAGTGATGATATGACCCTTGTTCCGTGTCAGCATATGCGGTAGGAAGACCTTTGTAGTGAACCAATGCGCCATGAGATTCACGCCAACGATGTTTCGCAGATGTTCTTCTGTTTCGTCGAGAATCGTCGTTGTGCGTATGACGCCGGCGTTATTGATAAGTATCGAGGGGTGACCAAACGCTTGCCGAATATCATTTCCAGCTCTTGCGATTTCATCTGGAGACGAGACGTCGCATCTGATGAACAGAACCTTTGCATCATCTTTCAGAGCAGGAGGTGGACCCTCCATATCAAGCACCGCGACACGCACTCCCCTGGCAATCAGCCCACCCACGAGGGCTCTACCAATGTCGCCAGAGCCCCCAGTAATCACAGCGACTTCATTCTCCCAGTCCCAACCTTCGTGTGCTGCTACTCGCCAGTTATTCATCGCCCACACATTGAGCGCTCTGTTCAGGCTCCTCACGACACTCAATCCTAGCAATATCCGGAGGATGGGCGTCGCTGAAACGAGCCATTGCGCTTGTGTTTGCCTCAGTATTGAATGGTCGCCTGCGGTGCTTGACGGAGCATGGAGAAGTGCGATGATCAGGAGTGGGAAGAATACGTGTGAGAGAGCAGTGCGCCCGATCGCGCCAGCCACCCTATTCACATTTGGAGATCGGCCAGGCATTTCCGCGAAATTCTGGTTCTGACATGGGCACAAACGTGTTGTTGTTTGAGGAACTGCGAAGCAGTGAGAAAGACTGTGAAAGGAGTCTGACAACTCTGGCACCGCGTTCAGCACAATTTACGATATCTCTTGTCAATTGGGCTGGCGACCGTCTCGTCATGCTCGGCGATTGGATTAGTGGATTAGCGGTGTGGGCTAGCGAGGGTTGTAGTGGATCTGGAATGTTGTCGGCGTTCACATTGAGGCATCTATGACCTGCTTTCAGAATCGGCAAAGTATAGTGTGTCGCAAGCGAAAAGGAGAGGAAATGAATAAGGGTGATAATGCTCAGAGCTGAGAAGACAGGGCTTTTTGGATCCGTATCTGTCTCTGAGAATTTCGAATCTTGAATCTTGGGACGTGAAGTTCGTTACCCGCCTAACGTACAGCGGTGGAATGACCTCTGTTACCCCGTAACAGAAGCTCGATTATGGGGAACAAGGTACCTTCATTTCAGTTTTCACTTTTTGTATTGCATTTATATAATCGTTGATTGCTCACTACTTATAGACTAACCCGCAGTTATTCAGCTCTAGCCTTGTGCTATCTAACTAGTGGGAAAGATTCCATATATCTGGTTTCCTAAAACATCATTTACCTGCCCTGCGCACACTTATTTACAACTCGCATGCGCCAGGAGTCTCATACTATTTCAATTCATTTAGGCACTCGGGTATAGGGACCTTCTGAGGAATCTGTGCTTGCGAGGTGAGTTGCGATAACGACGCTCATATCGTCAGATCCCACTGGGTTTCCTAACCAATATTGCCAGATTACGGAACCATTGGTGAAAAGGGAAACTAAATTCCGTGTACTCATTTCCGATCATGTTCTTCACTCTGGGACTGCAACGCAACAATGTTATCTCTCCAGTGACATGAGAGATTGCGGTTCGGTTGAGGCTTGTCGTTACACGGCAACTAGTGCGATGAATTGGAAAAATATGAAAACTACTCACTTCCAAGGAGCGGAGGACCTCTCGCGGCCCCATATGATAAGACCTGGGCGGCACAGATCTGCCACGATGTCGCGAATGGGGAGGCCGGCACTGATGGCAACAAGCGCGCAAGACTCGTTTAAATCGAGTAGTGCCTGGGGATCATCTAGAATGGTGAAACCGACTGATCGTAGAATATTTCTATCTCTATCCGTGTAGGCCGGGTCTTGAACATGCTTCTCAAAGGAGGAATTCGACGTTGCACCAAAATTGAATGAGGCGTGGAGATCAGTGCGTGATGAAGAACGGGCCGTATACGAAGCTGTGATCGGAAAACAAGTGCGCCTGATCTAAGACCTATAATCTTTTCGAGAGTAAAAGGAATCGGAATGGTTGCTAGCAAGTTTTGTAGTTCATCGTGATGCTTTTGCGCCTGTCATTTCTGTTCTATGCCCTGGTAAGTACTTAGATCTTGTGCAGGCGGCGCTGGTGGATGCGAGTCTTCAGATTCCAAGCCCTTTAGTATAATGATTATGACAGAGCTAATCTCCAACGAAAGGTATGCAGACTTGAGGTCGAAGAACTCCAGGTTTGTGCAACTGGTCAGCTCTTCGATCGAGCGATAGTAGATGACCCTGTCTCCAAATTCAACGGAAAAGCTCTTCATGTTGTGCGGACAAGTCAATGCTGCCTTACCACTTCGAGAGATGCTCATCCTCTCTAACCGGGCCTTCGCGAGGTTTGGCGAAATACTCGTAAGTGCCTCCATCGACGCCCTTGAGTGTGACGTTACCCCCTTCGCTACGGTCTCCGTTTTGGAAACGCTGCAATTCTTCGCCAGCCTTCTGGATGTTCTCCCTTGTGAAAAAAGGTGCGCCAGAATCATACAGCCTGTGGATACTATCTCGGAATATCGAGCTCATATGAGTGAGTTTGGCCTCATCCGATGACGCTGTGAGGGATTCCATCGTATTGGTTGAGCCGGACATGAGGGGTTCGATGAAACGTGCCTGTGGTGGGAACTCTTATGCTCAATGCTAGGTACCGGTACTTCACCTTGTGAGCTTCACTTGATAATCATCCAAGACACGTAGAGGACATAGAGATCGTAGGCAACAGATTGGCAGCCTCAACTCTCTTTTCGAGGCTTCACACTTTAGACCTTGGAGCATCAACTTTGGAGGGGCATTGAAAGAACAGGCTGTGAAAGCCGAATGTTGAGATACGTTTGCTTTCTTGAGTTAGGGGGCGCGCCCACTGTCAGCAGCTGCTGGCACTGCACAATGGCGGCAACTCCGAGATCGGTGATCGCATTATGCACATCACAAGATACGTGTTTGATTCGGGCTTTGCGTCATTGTTGTGTTGGATCCGAAATTTACTCTGCGAGTCCACGATGAGGGCTGCTAGCATCACTTCAAGTCCAATGACAGAGCTAATGTTGTTTTAGTGTTATACCAAGTAGTTCGTCCATTGGCTTGTCACCGGCTCATTCGAACTGCCCTGCACTGTCAATTTAGATATCACTATTCAAGGCCATTGCCGTAGGTGTCGGCGTGTCAGTCCGATCGCGGATTCAGCAGGAATTGACGACTCAGGGGGTTTATCTGCGGACTTGAAGCAGCAGGATGACAGGGAAGCGACAAAGACGACAATCAAAGCATAAAAAGAAGAGCCATCACCGTGGTTCTCTGAGACATCTCCTCAGTTATTTCACCGCAATCCCTAACCTGCAGCCGGCATTGTTAGCTTTACGCTTAACTATCTGACTATCTGATCAATCGGGTGCAGAATTCGAAATTTCTGAAGGCGATATCATTTACTTCGCAATACACTACATAAGCCTGATCGGTGAAACTTCCTAATGATGAGATCGGGCTTACACTGTGGGCGGATGAATGAGTGCTACCTTGTGTTGGCCTATTCGAATTTGTCCCTGAAGATGGAGGTGCTACTGTGAACTTGCAGACAAAGGGCGGTATTCTGCGGTCGAACACACATTGATGAGATAACCAGCTGTTACATTAGGGGTCAATCCTTGCTCTAAGCTGCACCACAATTGGCTTCTACAAACCTAACATGTTCAGGCTCTACAGGTAACTTACGATTCTTAGGGTATTCACTAGATGGTTCAGCCGTCACATAGTATGACGCTTTCCTTCTTGGGTTGATTAGGTAGATTTACGAAACCATTTAGTCGTAAGATGAAAGGACTATAAGGCTCCTGGTCTTTCTATCAATCCTACGCTCGTCATTTCATATTGAAGAAGCATGGTAGACTCCCTGGTGCATGTTACCAAGGTCAATACGTGTGTATATACAGCGATCTATTCGCCAGTCTATTCGGTAGTTATTCAGAAGCTCTTCTTGCGCCTTAATAGCCTCTTAGTATGTGTCTACAGCACCCCCTCAAGCTTCCAAGATCAGTCAGCCCCCAACCTCCATGAGACATGTAATGACCGCAATTGCCAGGATAGATCAACGGTGGATTCCCTAATGCAAGAGCATCCTGAGCCAAAATGAGTACGGCACAAGCGAACCACAACCAGAAATATCGAATGTGAGGCCGGTATTGATTGCGGTAGACCAATGGAGACTGGTCTAGATCTCTGCCCAGTCGAGTGTCATCACCTCCATACATCCTTCGTCTGTAAATGTGCTTTGTTCTCGTTCATTACCCAGAATTTGTAGGACCTTGGTGTCGCCTCTGCCCAGGGACGGACTTCATCGACAGTTGGGTCGTCGGCGATGCAGGGTACTCATCTCTAAACATGTCTATCATCGTCTTCTCGCCCCAGGACGAAGGAAAGATGTGAGTGGCCGCCAAGGTCTTTTCTACAACCCAATACCCATGCACGATACTCCACACCAGCTCATTCCTCGCCTTGTCGTTCTTCTCGGGCAAGATATTATAGTTGTGTATCATATTCTTCTTGAACGATGGTTGGTCTGACAGTCATATGTTCGAGCTTTTCAAACTCGATTGTCTTTTCAGCGGCTTGGCCTCGCAGATCACGCCAACAGTTGGCTAGAGTAATATTTGGATCGCTTCAGTCTCTTTGCCATCCCATGTGCTTCGATTTGTAAGCCGAGACTGCTGCTCTGACGAAGTCACTTGGCGAGCACCTGGTGCTAAAGCTCTCGCCCATGTTGCATGACCGGCGCTTAGCCAGCTGTCGAGGAGGGAGGAAGGGAACCGAACAAAGCCATTGTCGTAATCATGGCAGAATCGTAAGCATGGCGGAGCGCGTCGTTGAGAACCGCAAGAAGAGCGACGAAAACGACAAGGGGGATAGCGATGACGCCTCCTACGTCATGTTGTGTCGAAAAACGAGTCGGGAGGGTTGTAATGGAAATGACATTGCTCTGTGCTCCAAGGCTCTTGAGATCATGTTCTGAGTACTTAAAATATGTGCTTTGCGACGTATGCAGGCGTACGGCCTAGTTCATAAACAGCTTAGCCACTACAATAGATACATCAATCGTGTTCGAGTTGAGAAAATGCGGTGAGGAAAACAGACATCTCCATCCAAAGATATCAATAAGATGTCGAAGGGCTGATATTGAATCAATTTACGGGAGCCGCCTCGGGTTAAGGGTGCCCGTTGGAGGCATGCACGTACGTCATCTTTGCACGAGGCAGGGGCCTAAGGCGCCGTACCTGCACTAGGGGCAGGCACTAAGGTAAACACTCTCAGGCGCGCTCGTGGACGCGTCGACCCACCGTTTGTCTCGACTCTTCTTGCCGCCACACTCGCTGCCTCATACTATACGCTCTCTAAGACGGCACATGTCGATAGGAAGACATGAATCCGGTCTCTTGAGCCAGACTTGCTTCGAGGCTCCCACGTGTATAGCACTCGAGCTGAACCACGCGACGAATCTCGGGGCGACCGGCTCGCGACGAGACACGCAAAGGTGATCTGACAGTCTCAACCACCAGAGCGCCCCTGGTGCACCGCTTGCACTTCCTATACTTTTAATTGCCAGAGTCCAACGTCTTTTACCAACAATTCAATTCGAAACACAGGTCTCGCGAGGTAGAGTTTCAGATACTCGTCGCCCTTCCTCTTTTCCCTTTCCACACTTTCCTCATTCTCCCCCCATACCTAAATCAATCGCTGTCTCGGCAATGGAACCCACAAAAGTCGACCACGACCCGTCGCTGGGACGGATCAAGCTGGAGCCCCTGCATGACACATCATCCATGTCTCACCCTCCTATTCCCACCCATCCTACCCAGGAACATGGCCACGGATTTGGAAGCGATGGCTCCTCTGCCATGATTCCAGCATTCCCGCCTGAGCCAACACAAGAGGCAGCAGATGAAGAACACCAGGAGACCGAATATCTTGAGCGTTTGTGCAATGAGGAGACGCCTGAGGTCCTCGAGGCTGGCGTCTCAGTCGCCCTTACTCTACTGAACCAGCTGCAAGATGTCATGCAAACACTTGACAACGCCGAGACCGCTGCCTGGCTGAAGTCGATCACCGATCTGCGTGATAGCGCTCATAAGCCCACTCGTACTGTTGTCGGCGTCGTTGGCAACACGGGCGCCGGCAAGAGCTCTGTGATTAACGCACTTCTGGACGAAGAAAGGTAATTATGTCTGACTTCTGCCTTGCTTCATCTTTTTGTCTGATTAACCGCTTCGTCTGGTTGACCCCTTCGTCGCTGGTAACATCATGCATTGCTGCTCTGGCAAGTTTCTGGTTTCAGGCTGACACAGAAGTAGGCTTCTACCTACCAACTGTCTACGGGCATGTACGGCGTCTCCGACTGAGATCTCATTCAACTACTCGGATGACCCTCAAGAGCTCTATCGTGCCGAGATCGAGTTCATCACTTCGGAGGATTGGATTAGAGAGCTCGATGTTCTCTACACTGATTTTTTGGACGGCAATGGTGAAGTCTCTCGCGATGCCACTAACATGGACAGTGATGCTGGCGTTGCATATGCCAAGATGAAGGCTGTGTACCCACATATGACTCGAGAGATGATTGCCGAAGCCCAGCCGCGAGCCCTCGCTAACCAGCCGGCTGTAAGAGCTATTCTGGGTACTGTCAAAACCATGAAAGAACACACCCCCAAAGACCTGTACAAACGCATGCAATACTACGTTGACTCAAAGGAGAAGTCAACTGGCACTGGCGACTATAGAAAGAAAGTGGGCGTCGAGATGGAATGCTGGCCTCTCATCAAGGTAGTTCGGATTTATACGAAGGCCGATGCTCTCTCCACTGGTGCTGTGATCGTTGACTTGGTAGGTTCTGAATTTTCTCTGCTACATTTCATCAAATCTGTTTCTTCTCGCCGCATGATTTCGCCTGCTAACCCACAACTAGCCCGGTGTACAAGACTCAAATGCTGCAAGAGCAGCAGTAGCCGCCAGCTACATGAGAACCTGTACTGGTCTTTGGATTTGCGCTCCCATTACTAGAGCCGTCGATGACAAGACCGCCAAGAACCTTCTGGGTGATTCTTTCAAAAGACAGCTGAAATATGACGGCACCTACTCCAGTGTGAGCTTCATCTGTTCCAAGACGGATGATATTTCTATCACAGAGGCTGCCGACAGTCTCGGTCTTGATGAAGATATTTCCGCCTCTTGGGCCGAGACCGAGGATCTCAGAGAGCGAAAATATTCGTTACAGAACAAGATTAAGGATCTGAAGGGAGCCAAGGCTTCGTTGGCTGAACAGCTGGAAGACTGCGAGACCGCGACTGAGCAGTGGGAAGAGCTGCAAGCAAGGGCTAGACAAGGCGACACCGTCTTTGCGCCCTCGAACGGGAGCAAAAAGCGCAAGAGAGGTGGACGGCCTTCTGGAAGCCGGAAGAACCTCGAGGCCTCAGATACGGATGATGAGTGGGAAGCATCGGACTCTGACTCGAGTGATAAGGAAAACTCGCAGCCAGATGGAAGTGGTGAACCACTTACGGAGGATGATGTCGAGGCGAAGCTGATGTCGTTTCGAGCTCGGCGAAAGGAGATCCGCGAAGAGAGACGTACCCTAGATTCCCAAATGAGTGAATTGCGAGATGAGATCGCCAACGCCAAGAACGCGCGAGACACTATTCTTGCCAAGGTCAAGGCCGTTTGCATCGCTGGCCGGAACAACTATTCACGCGAAGCTATTAAGCTCGATTTTGCTATGGGCATCAAAGAGTGAGTCGAATCTTACATTGACTGAGCAGGCCGGCAAGCTTTGGAGACATTTCCCCGCTGTTCCGTCTAAGATGCCTCCCTCCCCAACCCCAATTGTATTTGCGGATGATGTTCACTAACGGAAAACCAGGCTCGACCAAGAGAATGCCCTGGACGAGGATGACGCAAACTTCGATCCCGATCAAGACATTCGTGACTACGATGCTGTTGCCCGTAGTCTGCCTGTGTTTTGTGTCAGTGCCCGAGCCTATCAGAAACTTTGCGGGCGACTAGTGAAAGACAACTTTCAGAGCCAAGGATTCCCAGATGTTGCAGATACAGAAATCCCGAAATTGCAACAGCACGCCAAGAAACTGACCGAGGCTAGTCGTGCGCACTCCTGTCGTCACTTCCTCAACAGTCTTTCGCAGTTGATCAACTCCATGAAGCTGTGGTCCAGCACTGGAGCCACCAATTCGTACTTGACAGGCCTTGAGAAAGACGGGGAAGAAAAACACCTGAAGACAGCTTTTGCCAATTTGGAAAAGGTATGTGGTCTTCGTCGCACTATATCCTCAGCTGCTTTGTAGAATATGTTCCTATGGTAGAATAACAAGACTGTATTCGCAACGCCATCTGCGCTGTCTCACCAGCCATGCCTTTTCTTACCTGCGCAGAGCTGACAATACTTATAGGAGATCGACGCCACAATTGAGCAAGCAATGACCCTGGTCGAGAAGACACTGCACGATCAGGTCTACAAGAAGTGGGCTGCATCGTTGCCTCGGGCAGTCCAAGATGCGACCGCAACCTCGTCCGGATGGCATGCCCCAAGGCAGCTGGGGGGTCTGCATTTCTCGACGTATAGGGCTACCGTTCGGCGTGATGGTGTATATAGTGGTGCCGTAAGTACATCCCAATTTCCTCGTTCCTCATACCCGAAGCCGAAGATAGTTCGACTTAGCCGATGTCGCATTTCTAAGTAACGAACACTCGATTGGATTCGATGCAATAGAGTATGATATCTGACCCATCATATAACAGTCTGGCCACCGCGATTTCAATCAGGAACTCTTTGATCCTATTTCAAAGAACGCAGCCTCTGGTTGGGAAAAGACATTCCAGCGCAAGCTTCCGGCCATTTTGCAGAGTTTCGCGAATGAAGCGCTGGCCAAACTGCAAGCTTTCCATCAGGCTACCGAACTTCGGGCTCAACGACAGAATATGAATGTTGTCGGCCTCATCACGCTGAAAAGCCAATTGGTCGCGCATATAAGAAGGGTTCAATCATTCCCCGCTGACATCCAAACCCAAGTGACAGAACTTCAGCGCGAGGCAAACCGAGAAGCTATTCCGGTTATTGGTCACATGATGGGACCTGCTTATCAAGTATGTGCTGCTGAATGTGGCATCGGGTGCTATGCGCGAATGAAAACAGCCAGTGAGTAGTCCCAAACATGAGCTTCGTCTATACCCAAACCCTGGGGTCCCTCTATGCCGGATATTCTTCCCAATGCCTGTGCATGGAGCAACAGCCGTCTCGCGTGAACCGTTCTATTGCCTATCCGGGTCATGATAACTGCGAGAAAAGCAGTACTGACGGACTATTCTCAGTGGACGACCATGTCGAGCATGCCCGATTCCACATGTTCGATCAAGCGACCCATGCCGTAAGACACCGTCTTGAAAGCATCTGCAAGGCCCTGCGTGGTGGGATGAACAACACAATGACGAGCATACTCAAGAGCATGTTCGTGGACTACATGCGCGTCATCAGTAAGCACCAGTCCTCCGACAGTTTGGAATACATCATTAACGGTGGAATAGTTGGCACTGAAATAGATTTTTCAACTGGGTTGTCTTCCGCTGCACTCAACCTGCGGAAGCAGCTCACAGTCACTCTTGCCACCGGAGACAAGTTGTTCGCGCCAGTCTTGGGCGAGGAGGCTCTTCAATCTGTGAACGAGGTGACAGCCGATGATAAGATGCCCTCAAATAGAGTCAAGACCGAGCCCGTATCCGACGAGGCTCTGGCGCCTGCCTTGTCTGACAACCTCGACGGATCTGGTATTGACAGGTCTATGCTACATCGTACAGACGATATGATACAAGCTGATATTCAAGAGCAAACCTCAACTGCAGACGCTGCTCCTGATTACGATCCCTTCGCTTCTAGTGACGACGAATTTCCGGACATTGAGGATCTAATCAAACGAGAGAAAACGTGACCGACGACGCTGTCTGCTTCCGTCGGGATTTCACTGGCAAAGTCCTTTGCAAAATACCCATCTGCTTCGTCTTTCGGTGGCTGTATTGGTGGGTCCAAGAAACGGTGCTATTGCGAAACGTTATCTGCAAGCATCAATAATTTCCAAGAAGGCTCCCCCGAGTTCATGCGAAATGAACGTATGACTGATGACTCTTCGCTAGAATTCCATAGCAACAGTCACGGCTATCATCGTCATCGTCACTCTGCTGGGGCCTGTTCCCGCAGTCGTTACGATCATCAAAGGACTTGTTGCTTCAGGCTATGCGCTGTGTTGTAAATAAGAAGAAGGAGAAGAAGGAGAGTAGGAAAAAGCTGCGGTTGTGTTGTAGGTCTGCTGTAATAAGGAGAAGAAGGGAAGGGGCTAAAGGCGAAAAGCTACGTTAGTGTTGTAGCTCTGTTGTAGAAATGACCAATTGACTGCGATTCCACAACACTGGCTTACCATGCGGTACACTTCCAACGAACGCATGACCTACGCCGATCGCAACATAGATGATGAGAAGTGACGATTGACATTTAGTAGATGGGTTGCTAGTGTATGAAGTAGTTGGCATTGGGCACAGAAGGGCGAACTGGTGAATCGTGGGCTCTGGAATTCCTACAGTCTGCTATCGATCACGACGTGAACGACGGGATCGAAGCGGGTTGCTGGTCTCGAGTTTGACATTTTCACTGATTCCTCCTTGCACTATGTTTGGATTTTGCTGCGAATGGTACAGTGTGATGGGATGATGATTTGGAGAAATTTCAATCTAGTATTGAAGTGGCTGAGGAATACTCGTATACTGGATCCGATACCTGTGGGTTGCTAATGCATATGGTAGGCAGAGATCAAGCCCCGCGTTGCAAACACATAGAGCGACAGCACTGTATTCAATACACACGTGGCTACCGGTTCCAGATGCACCGTTTGTCATTATCCAGCTCGATACCCCGTTGTTAGGCATTAGAAGGTATTGTCGTAGCAGAAGCAGCAAGTATGAGCAATAGCTTTCGTGTCCTTAGCCCCTTATCCGTTTGAGCGCGACGCCAATAGCTTCGAGACAAGTCGAGTACTTAATCAAATGACAGAGGTTTGATGATACCTCATCGGGTCTATGAACATATTAGCCTGCTTTGAAGTAGAATCAACCTACTCTACTCGAGATCATAGCGCTTTATGATGAACAGACAATTTCTCGGACTATAGAGAAGGTTTGCTATATCAACTGATGAGCCCTTTTGGCTCTAGGATCCTGGTTGTCGCACAATGCTGTATTGTAAATCTATGTGAGCCCTTGCTTCTGATGTCATTTCAGAGCGCTGTCATTATGCCATTACCATTCGGCGATTATGCTGTCACGGAATGGTCCACTTATTCGGCATGTCCAAAGGAGCATGACACATGGCATTGGGGTTCATACGTGTACATATATAGAGTAACTATTCGCCCATCTATTCGATATATAGTCCAGATCTCATCCTATCATTATTCACTCTTTGTCTATAGCACTTCCTCAAGCTTCCACGATCAGTCAGCTCACACCTTCGTGAGATGCCATCATGACTAATGCCTCTCTAAGTTGTGTAGCTCGTCTCAGCTCGGACGCGAGCACGAGAAATTTGGTCGAGTGCTCCAGCCTAGCAGGTAAGTCTTTTGTAGAGCACGTACCGGTGAATGCCTTCGAGCAGTGACTCTTTCGGCCACACTGGCACAGCATATACTTGAGTGTTACTCAACCGACAATCGGCTCGCCGGCGACAAGCTTCCTGCAACCTTACTAGCTACCGGAGCACTGTCAAAAGATAGTTGCTAATCTTTTCTCGCCATTTCACGAAGTTAACCAGGAGACTGCACCGTTGTGGCTACTCCGTCCTGTTTCCTCGAGCGCCGTATTCAGTCACCAGCGCATCCCAGGTGCCTCACAATCACCTTTTGCACGAAATGCCCCATATTCTCCAGCCAAAATGGTCTCTTGCTACGCCTCCTTTCCTCAGAGATAGTCTCAGGAGAGGGTT
Source organism: Xylariaceae sp. FL1019 (assembly GCA_022578705.1). NCBI lineage: Eukaryota > Fungi > Ascomycota > Sordariomycetes > Xylariales > Xylariaceae > Xylariaceae sp. FL1019. Next base: position 1,298,793 of record MU391926.1, read on the forward strand.
GCCGTTCACAGCCTCACGACCAGTCTGTGGGCGGAAACATGCCGAACCCCATAACGGACGGTACAAATTGTCCCATTTGCTGGTTAGGCATCCCGCAGCCATTCGCGAACCCATCCATGTCATCCATAATCATGGATCCTGGCGTAGACTCCGTCGTCGAGAAGAGGCTGTCGTACTGGTGCTGATGCGCAGCCGTTTCTGATACAGCCATGGGTTCTGTCGTTATTGAGTCACTAGATGCCGAAACTGGGTCCGTCATGCCTTGCCCCAGAAAGTCAACATCCCCAATCGCGTATAAGCCCTGGACTAATCGATCAATGTAGGGGGGATCAGCAACACCACCTTCACCCTCAACCTCTCGACATCTCCATGCCTCAAGAACGGATTTCGCCAGCGCACGATGCGCTCTGCTCGATAAGTCATACAAGCCCTCCTGGTACCCGTACATATCCTCAATCTGCCTCCACGCCGCTTCGACAAGAGGAGTCGGCTTCGTCCGCTTGCGGAGCTGTCGGGCAACATACAGCGTCGACTCGAAGTTGACACGGAAGTCGAGCCGTGAGAACCACGCAAAACCCGTATCCGCCGAGACGGCCGTGATCTTGTTCTGTATCTCAATCTCGCCGACAGCAGTACGGAAGACACCATCGGGCGAGCAATCGCCGGCGCGGGCGTTGAAAGGGCCTGAGCGGCCAGACAGGAAGCCGCGGAAGCCGAGTGGCGGTTCACTCGTGTCGCCGACCGGGGTTTGTGGCGACCGAAAGGTGTCGACCAGGTGCTTGAGAAGACACTCGATGAGCACGGCGGCCAGCTGGTGCGCGGGGCCGCTGGCGGGGTTGCATTGCTTGTCCCGGAGGTGCTTCATGTCCCGTTCGAGTTCGTCGAGCAGGGCGCTGTAGTAGCTGATGTGTTGCCGGTCGGCGGATGGCTTGTGGTTCTTGTCGTTAGCGCGGTCAGTCTGATCGCAGCTGTTCATGTCGCCGCTGAGGCTCGCGGCCTCGGACCCTTTTGTTGCTGTACGGTCGATGTTCATACCCATCTCTAGACCTGGTGTGCGCGTCATGAACCGTGCCGTTCTGTACATGATTGTGCAGAGAACCATCTCGGTGGGGCCATCTCGATCTGGGAACGGCTCTGTGGCGGCGGGATATATGTCTACGTCGTTGAGATTCCTTGGTCCGAGTGTGTGGGAGTCGCGCGGGAGCATTGAGTGCCCTAGGCCGGCGCCTAGGGCAAAGTGCGCATCTTGCAGCACAAGCTGCCACCAGAGTCGCCGCTGCATCTCGGTTTCGAACGGGCTCAGACCTAGACGCTCGCCGTCTTGGTGTAGTCCCATTCTTTGCCCGATACGCAAAGCTACACCGCTGAGGATCCAGGCTGCTGGACGCTGGCTCCGCGGTCGGTCGTAGAGAGACATCTGGGTGAGGTCAGAGGGGCTGTCGAGATACGCACGGCAAATGATGTTGGGTTACCTACAGTGTACACGGATAGAGTCTGAAGAATGACCAAGTCGTTCTTGCAAAAGAAGTCCTGATTTCTCAATGTCCGTATAGTGCCGGACGAGAAACGTGCGAACGCCTGGTCTCGAGGCATACCCAGGTATTCCTGCGTCTCTTCTTCTCTCATAGCGATGATAGCCATGAGGAAGATAGCAAAGAGCAGGCCTTGGATGTTCTGCGGTATGTTCTCCATGCCAACGCATGCCTCGACAAGAAATGGTTGGAGAGAGGGAACGTGGATCACCTTGCTGAGGGGATTCACGCGCTCGAGATAAATGTGCCACAACCTGAAGACGTGGCCGCTTGGGGGCCAAAGGTGAGCCGTCGGATAGAACACCGGCACTTCATCATTGCCAAGAAGGCCCATGTCTGTGTCACGCTCCTGAGCTGTAGACGCTGGCGTGTTGGTAGCAACGGGGCTGTAGCTACGACTTGTGCCTACTGACGCAACTCCGAGAATCGTACTGTCATTGTCAAGGATTTCGCGCATCGCGCGTACCTAGTGTGAGTTGTGTCAGAACTCGGTTATTGTATCCATTCCACCTCCAAGTGTTTGGCTTGGAGGGCCGTCGGCGATAAAAACACAAGACAGCTTGGCTCACCTCTTCATGTACTGATTGTAGATAGCCGTCTTCCATGAAGGAAACCGTGCCATCGGCATGCTCTACCAACTTGCCGTCGGGCCGCCGGAAGGGTGTCCATCGCGATAATACGTCCTCCACGTCCTTGACATTGGAGCTGTGTTGAGCCACTGGTGCACTAGGCTCAGGGACGGCCGATACTGAGCTGGACGAGGACGACGGGCGTTCTGGGACACCACGTTTTGAGCCAGTAGCCTCTTGAAGGAGCTGCTCGCAGCGGTCCAAGTGTCTCTTCAGCTCGAGTTGATGTGATTGACGCGGCCGGTTTGGTGCCCGTGTTGCTTGGACACACTGGGCTCCAACCTGGACAAGCACCATCGCACGGTTAGACCAGCAAAACAGGTGTGTGGATATCCTACCACCGGAGACAGGGGTATGGGTTGTGCATTGAGAATGTCATAATACGTAGAACAAACACTAACCTGTATACAAGGCGCACAAGGGAATGTCCGGGGGCAGCGAATCTTGCGGTACTGGCATCTTGTCTACAGGATCCGGAGTCAGTATTGCCTTTCTCTGGAAGTGCAGAGCCAGACTGTGCGGGCGAGTATAAAAGAGAACGGTAGCGACAGTGCTCCGCGTGGACATACGCAGGACAAGACCCGTCGTGAAGGTGCAGGTGATGATGCTGACGGGGTAGAGGCAGATCTGACTGCAGTGGCTGTTGTACTTGACGACGCGGCCCCTGGCACGGATGGTAGCGGCTCCATTGGAGATTCGGGGGAAGTCAACCTTGAGCAGACTTCAAGTGGAAGAGAAAACCGGGTGCGTTTCGCGTCTAGAGTGTTTGGGTATTGGGTGCCTACCTGTCAGCACAATGAGTGAGTGGTGATGACGGACGAGGATAACAGTACCAGGTTGCAAGTGAGCTGTCGTCGCCGAGACATGCAACGGTGACCAATCACAATCTTGGATGATCCCGTTGATGCAGGGGGGGCGGAGTCCGCATATTCCCATAGTCCGTCCGCATATGATTTCCCATAATAGTCCGCGCCGCTCCGTCCTCAACCACACCGGAGCGCTGCGCCGTATTCTCGCGTCCAAGCACTCACCGCAGCGGAACCCGTTATGGCATCCCTTGTCAGACGGCCTGAAAATCTGATCAGCATAAGTCGATCAATTCCAGCACGGCTCCAGGCACGGATACGTCAATGGCCTTTGACTATGAGATGACGTGATGTCCCCCTAAACTGAGGTTCTTTCGAATATCCGCTCCAACGCCCGTTCAAATTGCATTCCGTTCGCTCAAGTGGTTGATATATAAGCTCCTTCTCGATACTTGGCTAGGTACCTATGGTAGCTTGGGGTTGCTCAATTGCTGCTGCACAAACGCCGACACTCCTTTGCTCTTTTATTTCTTCATTTCATTTCACTGCCGAGAATTACCTCCATCTCCGGCTTTGGCCTCCAGCCTTACAACATGGACCCAGTCGTGGGTCAGGAAAAGGTCAGCGGACTAGATGGATCTCGCGAACAGAACATCGTCGAGGTGGGCTCTGTCGCCGAAACGAAGCCAGAAGCCAACTCGAGCGATACAGATGCATCCGCTGCAGAAGAAGAGCAGGAGGACGAGTCCCAGTATCCCAGTGGCATCCGACTAGGCTTTGTCATGCTCGCGCTCTGTCTCGCCGTCTTTCTCACGTCCCTTGACAACAGTATCGTCTCCACTGCCATACCTAAGATCACAGATGAGTTCAACAGCCTTGGTGATGTAGGATGGTACGGAAGTGGTTCGTAATCCTTATTCCTCTCTTCTGTTACAAATCCAGCCCTTATTACACTTCTGCCGGGACTAACCTCAATCGTTTCTTCTAGCCTACCTCCTGACCACCGCCTCCCTTCAACTGGTGTACGGAAAGTTCTACTCGTTCCTGCCCATAAAGCTCGTTTATCTAGCGGCCATCTTTATCTTCGAGCTCGGCAGTGTTCTCTGCGGCGCGGCGAAATCCTCAACAATGCTCATTGTCGGCCGTGCCATCGCTGGCGTGGGCGCCGCGGGCATCTTCTCGGGCTCGCTGATCATCCTAGCCCACTCAGCACCGCTTCGCCGGCGCCCTCTCTATACCGGTCTAATAGGAGGCATCTACGGTATCTCAAGTGTCGTGGGCCCGCTGCTTGGAGGGGCCTTTACTGACGGTAGGTACTCCCACATCCGCCGAGCTGGCTATAATGGCAAATTGACAACCATGCTTACCACGTCGTAAGGGGTCACGTGGCGTTGGTGTTTCTACATCAATCTTCCCATCGGTGGTGTCACCCTGGTTGTCATTGCTATCTTCTTTCCGGAGCCAACCCGAAAGATTGATGCCGCAAAGGGGTGGAAGGATAGGATCATGTCGTTCGACCCAATAGGGACTGCGGTCTTGATACCCGATGTCGTCGTCCTCCTGCTGGCTTTGCAGTGGGGTGGTACAACCTACGTAAGTCGTCAAGCTCTAACAGCAACATTTCTCTTGGGCTCACACTGACCGACTCACAGGCATGGTCCTCCGGCCGCATCATCGCCCTCCTCGTTCTCTTCGCCGTCCTCCTCATCACCTGGATCCTTCTCCAATACTTCCAAGGCGACCGCGCCACTGTTCCCGGACGCATCATTCGCCCACGATCGATCTGGAGCGCCTGCTTGTTCAGTCTGTCCATCGGTGCCGTCTTATTTATCGCAATCTACTAGATCCCGATCTGGTTCCAAGTCGTCAAGGGCACCTCAGCCGTTCAATCCGGCATCGATAACCTGGCCCTCATCCTCGGCGTGACGATCGGTTCACTCTTCGCCGGTATATTGACCACTGTATTGGGCCAGTACGCACCCTTCATGGTCATCAGCGGGGCGTTGGCGAGCGTCGGATTCGGATTGATTACCACCTTCACCCCTGATACCTCGATCGGGCGCTGGATCGGATATCAGGCCCTGGCGGGGTTCGGCCTTGGCTTGGGCGCGCAGCAGCCCATCGTGGCTGTCCAGAATGTGCTCCCGCTCGTCGATGTGCCTACGGGTACGACGCTGCTGGTGTTTGTACAGACGATCTCAGGATCGATATTCAACAGCGTCGGCCAAAGTATCTTCTACAACAAGCTTCAGCAGTATACAATCGAGTACGCGCCCGGCCTGGATCCGGCCATCGTCCTGGGCACGGGTGCTACCGCAATACAGTCGACGATTCCGGCGCAGTATCTGGATGGCGTGAAGCTCGCGTATAACAATGCTCTTAATCAAGTCATGCTCATCCCAACGGTTATAGCGGCGGTCGGCGTCATCTTTGGATTCACCATAGAATGGCGGAGTGTCAAGAACAAGAACAAGAAGAAAGCTGATCTGCCAGCTGCTTCGGAGGTAGAAGCGCAATCTGAGGCCGGCAAGGGTAAACACAAAAAGTCGTGTTGTGCTTGAAAATGTGTACGGGATGGTATGCGAGGATCCGGCGAAAAACTATCTACCCATATATAATAGAGATACTCTCCCCTTTCCTCTGGCTTGCTTGTCAAAGTCATGTTAGAAGAAAACGCCAACAGCGCTTGCATCACCCATCAACGATTCATTGGCCATGGGTCTGTGGCTTTGGGTAACCCAACAAACACTGAGCCCCTCCAACATAAACATTTGTAATTATTCTCGACACTGATGCCCGTCAGGGGACCTGTGAGTCACATCCTCGGTCGGTGCCCATATCTAGTTCTTTCCATTCTTTGAAGTTTGAACTCACCCCGAGTGACAACCGCTTACCCCACGCCAGACTTGCTCAATTCTACAGTTTCAAGATACATGCAACAGCGTTTGTTATACTTGTCTTCACGATCCCGTTGCCTAATAGTGAGCGTAAGACAAAAAGACCTGCTATTAGCAGCGCTAACAGTATTACAAGACAAATTAAATTCTACATAACGTAATCTTCCGACTCTCCTAAGTCTCCTCTTTTTTGGATGATCTGTGAGTATTTATCACAGCAGGGACTGGATGTATTAACCTCACTTGCCTCTTCCATATAGTCTAGCCTACGAGTGACTGCAGCATCTAGGTTCTCTTATAACGCGGCTAACTCCCTTGGTATAAGCAACTCCCGCGTCTTCCTAACCCGAGCACCATCCTGCTTTGTCTTGAAGTACCGGCCCGTCTCGTAGCTCCAGAGCAGGCTGCCGAGGGCATGGTTCCTCTCGACGTCGAGAAAGCCGAGGATCGCGCGGTCTGCCTCCTCGCCGAAGCAGGGGAGCTCCGATAGCGCCTTATAATAGCGCCTATAGCAGTCATTGATCATGGCACCGACTTCATTTATTGCCTGCTGGGTCGAGAGCCCCTTAGCCTTCAGCAGGCGGACCATGTTGTGGTCCACCCCCAGGCGAAGATCCTTTTCGTAGGAGAGGATGTCGTTGACTAGCAGGATTTGGTCGCTGATGATAACCATTATGTCGAACACTGACGGATGATCTGCTACCTCGGTGGGCAGGTCGATCCCGTCGCACCACTCGATGGTGACAAGCGCAGGATATGCGCCAAGAGAGCCCCGGCGCATCGCCAAGTATTCGTCTGGTCCGCGCGTGTAGGACCGCCCCTCAACATTGGTCCGAACCTGCGCGATCAGTCCCTCCCAGTAGAGCTCGTGTGCCCACCTCCAGCGATTCTGGAAGCGCTCTGACGATGGCTTTCCCGTGAAGAAACCGTCGGGACTTTGCTTGATGCGATCGCACAATGTCTGGAACGCATAGCGAATAGGGTGTTCCAAGTCGGCGCTGTACCGCGGGGCGGTACCCTCCATAATCTCACGCGTCTTGGCAATCTCAGCCACCGCCGCATCCAGGTCATTCGACAGGTGGCCCTCGTCGAACTGGTCGTCGAAGAGGAAGGCCCATGAGTTCCAGTCGCTTGCTGTGCGCAGGGCAAAGGCACTGCAGTCGGGCGCCCAGATGCTCGCAAGGAAGGTGAAGTCGACCCGTTTGTTCCTGCTGGCCCACTTGGCATCGGCTTTGATCACGCTGGACACCACCGTTATCAGTCAGGTTGATTCTTGCGAACGGATAGGGGAGGCTCGAGGCTGATACACTCTGCTTGGCGCCCGGAGTTTACTTACGAGGCAATCCACTCGTCAGCGTCCGCTTTGACGCTTGCATAGTTGGCGTTTTGACGCGCCGGAATCGACATGAGTGAACAGAAGAGGTCGGGAAGGATGAGAACCTCCACCTTCGCCTGATCTTCACTTTTCTCATGTATGACGCCGTTATGCAACCCATTCCCGTTCACCATCTCGGACTTGAAACCACCCTCGAGTTGGACCATGATGCTTTGTCAGGTTTGTTAATTCTATTATAAGCGATTAAGCAAGTTCATGAATGCCTCTTGAAGTTAAGGTTTGGCAACATCATACGACGCAGGCCTTTGTTACGTTTAAAGCATGGTATGTGCCTACAGGCCTTTAGCTCTGGAATCCGTATAGGGAAGAGTGCCGTCCACGGGAAAGGGACCGTTGACGGCGTCAAACATATCCGCGCCGTCATGTGTGATGAGGCGCCGAAACGCCTTCGCATTGCCTTTCCCAGTTGAGCCTCCGTCCGGTCCGGTCCCGGACAAAAGATTGTCACAGCAGGTACGAAGTACGGAGGGTGGTCAGCTTGTGTAAGCCTGCATGTTCTTGTGTCAGCCAGCCACCTTTTGGTGAGTTCGGTCGGAGCTGCGTTCCAGGCTGGCTGTAATCGGGTGTTGAAACCTACCGCAAGAACTGCAAAGTTCTATAGCAATGCCTCTGTGAACTGTTTCGAAGGAGTATTCATGCGGCTGCATGCCAAGCGAATAGTTACGCTATTGGTAACCAGTGTTTCACAACATGTCAGCGCGAGACATGTCAAATCTCAAAAAGATGCTGTGCTTGCCCTATCTGAGACCATAGCTTCAAATAGGCTCATCCGTGAATAGAAGTTATGTTTCAAAGGTCGAAAGGAATACACAGAAAAACTGCTTATGAGGACCTTGGCGTTCGAATCGTGTCGCACTGATTCTGTTATAAATGTTCTTCCGGGTATATGATGTGACTGGGCCGTTGACGCAAGGGGCTCATCTGCATGCAAACGTGCTCTCAAGCAGATCTGCCAGCCAAGGGACTTGTGAATTCTATTATCGTCGGACTATTCCAATAATCACAAGATCAGCATGTGTCATTCTAAGCATGCATCGAGCTCCGCGCCGCAAATAAGCGAGAAAACCACGCGGGTTTTCCGTGTAATCCTGCATTTGAGCTATTCTTAAAAGTGGCGTGCATCAACAACGGCGTTTCCGTGCGAGCTGTCGCTGACCAACACCAAAATTGCAGCTGAGGGATCTATCGTCGACTCTGGGCATCAGCTGTTGGCACAATCTCCTCAATTCAATTGGCCAGTCAGCTAAGCGGTGTAACTGCTGATGACCTGAGGCAATAAGGCGCGAGAATGACAGTCATCGGGTTGTGAGCACTTATCGTGCCGCGCGAGAACAGACAATCTGACTTCTATTGGGATTGGGAATGGAACACTTGGATAATAGCCGAAGGGGTGGAGATAAAGTTTGTCACCATCCTCTGGTATGGAGTCATGGATGTGTACTAATTACCTCTAATTACCTCGCCAGCATGTGCATTGCAGGTCTCGCTAATTAAGATAGGTACCAGATATCCGGGAATCCTAGAAAGGATGTTTAGTACTCTACGGCAAACGTTCGGTGATGGAGACGAACTCCTCAGCGTGGAGATTGTTCCGCCCTTTGACAGGGACAGGACGTCGATGCGGACGGCCTGTGAGAGATGTCGCAAGCAGAAGGTAGGTAGAGCATGGCCATACATCATGGTCCACTCTGAGTCTTTCTAGACTCACACATAGAGACCTTCTCATTTGACAGCTATGGAACTGACTGACGTTGCGTTACCTTCAGTCCAAATGCGTGAGCGGCGAGAACGGCTGTATGCTGTGCGTCGCCAAGAACCGCAAATGCGAGTACTCTGTCATCTCGAGGCCTCGACGGCACGCGTCTAGCGTCGCTAGTGGAGGTTCAAAGTCCCGTAACGACGACAACAAAGTCGTCAACCAGCACAAGCAGTCGAACCAGGCTGGGACACTCAAACGCCGGCCTCGAGTGGAGACGACGAGACAATCATCGCCGTTATCGACGACCTCATCATCCCCTGAAGACCAAGTGAGGGTTGCACCAGTCTCGCTGCCCTCGCTTCGGGACAATAGCATCGCAATCCCCGGGTCAGATGCGGGCGTAGAAGACGCACAACGACTGGTTTTTAGCGACATACTCTTCCCGGACTCCCCTGGGTCAGGTCCGGCCGTCTTTCCGGAGCTCGATCCCCCCGTCGGGGACTTCTTTGGGAGTTTGACCGGACCCACGCTCATGGCTGCCGCGAAACTCGAGGTAGATTTCGGTGATGGTGCTACAGCCGAAACATCAACCGCTCGGGGAGACAAAGGCAAGCACGATGATAGAAGATCCGTCCACACTTCGCCGTCGGCTAACAGCCTGTTCGAATTTGCTGTTGACCAGATGGACTTCCTGATGGATGACTCACGCATCCCTGCTGCGATGGCTCCTAATGCCCTGGACAACAAAATCACAACGGAGGCCCAGCCTGCGTCTCAATTTTTACCACTGCCAGACTTGAATGCCACCTCCACCTCTACGTATTCATCTTGCCCGTGCATGATGACAGCTGTGAGCATCTACGAGGCCTTGCAGGTGCAACTCGTCTGGGGCGATCCCGTCGCTGGCATGTCGCCGGCACCAAGCCCAAATTCTGCATCGGCGGACTCTCCATCTTCGTCTCTGTCGTCCTGGTCAGGGTCAGGGTCGGCGCCAGGCATAGGATTAGGCTCGGAAACATGCCATATAAAGCCTTTTATGACCCAGCAAACGATCCTGCAGCGCCAGAAGACGATGCTAGCCCGCTTCGAGTCCCTCTTCGGGTGCAGCAACTGCTGGTCCCGGCCGGACTTTGTCATGTTGATGATCACCATGTGCGATCGCATACTGACCAGTCTGGAGGCGGTCGAGCGCTTCGTTTGCAGCAAACCCGATGACACAAACAGAGTCAGTTCCATCAGAATCGCTGCCGCTGCGGCGGCTGCAGACGTCAATGACATGGTGACATCAAGCAAAGAGTTAGATCTGCCACTCATGCCCCGCTCACCACAGGTTCAGCAGCCTCGGGTGGGTGCTTGGCAGATTGACGACGATGACGAGCTGGAATTGGTTATCAGCCTGATCAAGTCCCGCGTAACAAGGCTCGGCAGTCTGATTGCGATGGCTGAGGGAACGGTGAGCGCAAACGCGTGGCTTTCGCACGAGAGGTTGGCTCAAGCGCTGCGGAGGCGGTCTAACAAACTTCTTATGTCCTTGTCGTTTCGCGGCTTTCCTTGAGAACCAGTTCCGCCAAACTAGCTGTGCAGGGTTCATTCCGACTGGCTAGAATGGCAACTTCATGATTAGACGAAGGGCGAACACTTTCTCTGAGCGATTTAGACAAGTCGGATGTAGAAACCCTGTTCAAGGGGTAGCGACACAATTATAGCCACGCCGCCAGTCATAACTTTGTATATATCTATGAGATAAAATCAGTAATATCCTCTCAGTTCGGCCTCTGTCATCGTCGGACATCTTGTCTGTGCCGCATGGCTTTCAACGTCTATCTCGGCCTGAATGATACGACCTCATGATTTCCGTGATTCGATTGTACCTGTCTGTTCTCTGCCACCTACTCTGCTAGATGCTCGAGGCGCGCATCCAGTGTTGCAGTGCGTTCAGACTCGCAGCTGCGGTGGAACCTTGCCACTCTGGGCACACCTCCGCCTTACTCAGTGGCGAGACTGCTGACAGCCACGGATGAGCATAAGCACAACCCGGTCCGCTGCGATCAGGCACGACACCACTGTGAAGCGTTACACCTTGGAAGATATTGATCCATTTGGTACAAGTCCGTAGACATGCTCGGATTCAAACCGGATCATCCCGGTCCCCAGGCCTCCTTTCTGATAACAGGAGTCAGCCGCACTTCAAAGTTGAAAGCGGTAGTCCTAAACATTAATGTCAAAGGCCAAGTTCTTTTGCAAAGACAGAGCGGTCACTCCTAGCCAAATACTGCCCGAATTCACCATCACCGTCACTGGGACAACCGTCAATCTTCATCATGGCGTTCGCGTCGTCTTTCGCCGTTCTGGCCTCCCCGCTCCTGCTCATCGGCGTTCCCGTCGCCATCCTGCTTAGCTGGTTCGTGTCATACACGCGCACCCTTCTCAAGGTCCGCAGCAGCGGCGTCCCCGCGATCCACAGCGGCCTCGAGATCTTCGAGTCCGCCGTGCGATCATGGTTCCCTCGCATCCCCGTCCTGGTGCCCATGGAGAAGTTCACACTGAAGAAGCCCTTCAAGAAGTTCGCCGATGCGCGCTCCGATATGATTGCCTTGACCGAGGCGGTGAGTCACGTCTTTCGTTCGCACCGAACCCCTTTCTAGAAAGAATAGGTACTGACGTGGGTTGTTTCCCAATACCAGTCGGCACCAAATCGCATTGCCTACCTCTTCGGATCGCCCAAAAGCTTTCGCGAAATCGGTCGCAATGGCGACATCTTCCTCAAGCCGGTTGAGAAGGTGCGCTACCGCCTGCTCAATACCTTCGGACTACAACTCGTCTCGACCCAGAACGGCCCCGAGCATGAAAGACACAAGCGCGTCGTCAAGGCGGTGTTTAACGCCGAGTTCATGGAGAACGGGTGGAGGAACATGCGCAATATGTGGCGGAACATGCTTCGCGAAGAGGGCGTCTATCCAGCTGCCGCGAACTCAGACACCGCTCCAATTGTACGAGAAATGAGGTCGACCATGCTAAAAGTGACACTTGGTGCTATCGGCGCCTCATGGTTCGACATCGACATACCCTGGGATCCGGCCAACTCCAAATCGACACACGCCGGCGAATCCAGTTGCTGCGGCCACGAGAAGAAGAACGAGCTGATGCCATTCGCCGAGACGTTGCAAGTGGTAATGGACTCACCCTTCCCGCAGATCACGCTACCGCTGTGGTTCATGGAGTGGAGCCCCTCGCCATATTTGCGTCGCGCTGGCTGGGCGCAGCGATCCCTCATAACTCACATCAAGGCTGCGCAGGCTGAGGCTAGGCGTAGAAACGACGCTTTAAAGATGGAGACGGAGGTTCAAGGCCGGGCGAGAAAGTACAGAAACCTCATCGGGGCGCTGGTCGATTCCCAGAATGATGTTGAGAAGGCCGAGCAGGCCGAGAAGGGATACGTAGCGCCCGAGGTCGGGTTGTCGGACAAGGAAGTCCAGGGCAACATTTTCACTTTCCTGATGTGAGTCCATACCAACCTATCCGCGGCTTCATCGTTGCATTTCACTAATACATGGGTAACTCAGAGGCGGTCACGAAACATCCTCGTACACCATGACTTTCGCTATGTCTCTCCTCGCCAGGAACCCAGAGTGGCAAGAAAAGCTGCACGCCGAGGTCAGCCAGGCGAATATCCTTCCCTTGGACGAGGCCGACAGCGTGAACGACCCGAAGCCGTTGAGGTTCCTCGCCTACGAAGAAATGTCGAACCTCTCCCTCGTGCTTGCGGCTGCCGTCGAAACACTACGCATGCGCGACATGGCCATGCAGTTGACGCGCGTAGCCAGCCGTGACACCACGCTTAACTACACCACGTGGGAGGGTGACGCCGGTAACGCGGCAGAGATCAAGGTTCACGAACACACCGTTGCCATCCCCGCGGGCACGCGCGTGCACCTCGACATGGCGGCGTTCGGAGTCAATCCGTTCAAGTGGGAGGACCCGGAAGTATACAACCCGACGCGCCATCTTCGCGAGACAGAGGACTTTAATGGCAAGAAGATGACCGTACGTCCACCCCCCCTCTCTCCAGACAAGAATCGGGAGCAGGCACTAACGCCCCACGCAGGTCACATTCGAGGACTTCCTCGGCTTCTCGGCCGGCTCGCGTCAATGCATTGGCAAGCGCTTTGCCGAGGTGACTATGGTGTGCTTCCTGGCGCACATGGTTCTCAACTTCCGCTGGGAGGTCGTGCCCAATCCGGGCGAGACCCAGGAGCAAGCCAACGTGAGGGCGTCCACGGGCTCCGAACAGTTCGTGTTAACACCGCCGAACTACGATCTGCGCTTCATAAGACGCTGAAGGGCGGGAGACTGGGTAGGGAGGCTTCAACTACACATTAGCAGCTTCCGGCTTAGATTAGTGAAATATAGAAAATCTGGTCAATGTTGTAGGATGTTCTCGTCGCAAGCATTTTCGTGGAGATGGTGAGGCCGGAGTACGGGACATCTCTGAAAGAATGATGTATGTTTTGTCCAGCCCGCAGATTAGACAAAGAGACGCGCCTCAGGCATTACCCGTCAGGCCTTTGGGCGATCTGTGCAGAAGCGTGAGGTCGAGGTGAGGCTTTTGACGGTCCGATTGACAGTTGTAGGATCCCTGCCAGGTGCCTACGTTGACGAGCACAGAAATGATCCAATCGTTCCAAGCGAGCTGAGAAGTGCTCGGAAATCCACGCTTCTTGACTACTGAGGGCGAGTCAGCCGCAGAAGTGTATACTTGACTGCTGGCCAGCCGCTGAGAGAGGAAGGTGAGTGATCTGCGTGACGTGTGCTACGCGCCTGGCATGTAGTGGTGATCGCGGACTGGTGGTGTGCCAGTGGCTGGTGCCAGGTATTGTGAAGGTCGTTGTGCTATAGGTAATGACCTAGAGCGGTGGTCTTCGTGGGGAATACTACATCCGTACTGACGAGGCCATTCCCGGCTGAGTTGAGTGCAGACTCGGCGTTGAATTCACGGCGAGTCGTCACGGCATGACCCACTTCTTCGGCTTGCTCGTAGAGTATGGTACAAGGGTTTATGTGTGTGATATATACAGTACGTATTCCCCCGTCTATTCAGGATAGCCGGGCTTTCATGCCCTCTTCGCATTCTTGTGAGCGTTTACAATACTTTCTCAAGCTTCTAAGATTAATAGGCTCTCACTGTTGTAACACGAGTTTGGTGGAATTATAGGGATACGGCTAAGGTACTATTCATTATCTGTACTCTATAGAAAACTAGATTTTTTCTACGGAGGACAGAGAGGAAAAGATAATGTAAGTATTTATGACAGTGTCTTTTATATGACGAATAATCAGTTTTAAACATGATGAATGGCGGCTAATCTCGCCTTTGGTTGACCTTCTCCGACAACTGAAACAATGGAGGTCTATCGTGCAAGGTTATGCCGTTACATCGACTGAGAACTACGTGGGCTCGCATTGTTAATAGCGCCCAGGTGGATCTTGACGCTCGCAGATGATGGCGAATGAGCGCCTACCTACCTATGCGAGGGGGCCCCCTTTTTGAACATGGTGTTACATGACTGTTATTAGGTGACTGGGTGACCCAGCTAGGACACCCTGTCAGCGCTATTGTGCCTTGATATTCAGCGAATATAGTGTCAATTCCATATCACGATGTGGCTTCCGTCACTGAGTATATCACACCACGCCTGCCACCATACAAAACAGCGCTCTTTCCAATACTCTCGTCCACTTCTGACATCATAGTTGGGCCGTGACTCTGTCAGGCCTCTGTCAGGCCTGGATATCGTGACCAGGCCTTTTTGCTATTAGACCGTACGCATCCCAGACCTTAAGAAGTACAGTATATGCCCCCCCAAAATGATCGCACCGTATGAATATATGTGTGACCTCGTAGCGTAGCGTAGTGGTATATCGTGAACATGCACCGTAGAAGTGACCCGTTCGATTCCGTGACTTGACATGCGATGCGTTTTTCAACCAATTGATTCTCGACGGTGAGGTGAATGAGTGAAGGTAAAAATGTGGTGAATAGCCTCCGTAGGTGATATATATACCGTAGGTGATCGTGCACGTACCACTCTTTTTTTCATTGAATATCCCTGGTGTTTCTATTGAATAGACGGGCTCCTTAATTTTGAATATAGCAGTATTTTCAACGGAACAGAGTTTCCAGGCCTGACAGAGTTACCTCCGCTGGTCAGAATTTTAAGCCTGACAGAGTTTTCAAAGTAACCCGATGGGTACATCGAAAGTCTATACAATTTCGGTCACTCAATCGGGTATACATAATGTCATGTTTAAAATTCAGGAGTCAACCTTTTCAAAAATTATTCTGTTGGCTGGCGAAAAGAGTGCTGCAAGTCTGGTGACAGCCTGTCCAAAAAGGGGGCCCCCTCGGGTAGGTACTTATCAAGGTACGCAGTGAAGTACACCGAGATATTTTTGACTCCAGGTAGAGGGGCTTGGCCAGCGGTCAGGTTAAAAATTCCTAGTGCTGACTTCTTGTTGTTCATTCGAATACCGGAGGCAGCGATTCAAACAGTTATGAGAATTTGACTTGCGGTCCTGACTTCCTAGTGGGTATCCTACGTAGTCTTACAGTTAGTTGAAAGCGAGGCTGGAAAGGGAAGTCATCCTAGTTTTCCGGCGAATCGGGGACGTCGACGGGGTCAGCCAGCCTAGGCAATCGTCCTGTCTCAGGTCAGTAAGCAGGAAATAGGTAAGCTTGTCTTTTGGAGCTCAGCTCATGGTCAGCTAGCCTGTGATTTAGAGAGATGGCGGTATTAGAAAACGTGCCAATTAAAATTTACATAGGTCTTGAGTCCTTCATATACATTGGCATATCAATAATGCATATATCACATTTGACTTTGTAACTCTGGTGCTAAGTTTTTTTCTAGACGTTGTCTCGTTGCTGTTAGTTTCTTGCCATAATTCGCCACGGAGACTCATCCGGATTCAAACATTCCTAAAGGTTAAGTTTTCACGACTCGCATCCGGACTCGCAGTCATGGCTGTTGGCAAGACAAAATCGGCACACTATGGGACCAGACTGATCCCTCAGATCCTGGACGATCTCGCCTCTGCCGAACCCGATCGCACGCTTTACTCAGTGGCTAAGTCCTCGGACATATCCCAGGGCTTTCGGGACGTATCTGCCCGTGCTTTTACGAAAGCGGTCGACAAGACGGCCTGGCTGCTTCGCCGGAAGTTGGGAGAGAACCCGGAGATACGCGCCGTGGGTTATATCGGGCCTCGTAGGTTTCTTTCCACCAGGGCAAGGGAATCAAAGGGTGTTTAGGCGCTTGCACAGCCCTCTAGGCTCTAAGCTCTCGGCCTCGAGCCTTTTGACTGACGAAACCAATCTGCATCTAGATGATCTCCGACAGATCCTATTGACATATGCCTGTATCAAAGCCAATTGCACTGTTCGTTCCTCCTCACGGTCAATGTGTATAGATGACTCTGTTGTCTAACCCATCTTCACATAGGCCTTGTTCCTCTCTCCAAAGAACAGCATCGAGGGCGCTCTCGCCGTACTCGAGGCGGCAAAATGCAACATCTGGGTCAACCCTGCTGGCGCGAAACCGGCACAGCTCGTGAATGACTTGATGCAGCAACGGCCCATGCAAGTCATTGACCTGCCTGAGCTAAACGAACTCCTTCCGGAAGCCGAGAGCGAGACGGAAATAGTGGAGCGTTTTCCTTACACCAAGTGCTGGGAAGACGCGATAAACGATCCATTCTGCATGCTGCACACCTCGGGCTCAACGGGACTACCGAAGCCCCTTGCGTGGTCCCACGGGCTGATTGGTACTATGGACGCGGTCCGACTGCTGCCCCCTCATGAGGGCATGGAGCCCTGGACGAAAGGGTGGGATGGGGGCGACACTATATACTCGTCGTTTCCGATGAGTCATGTAAGTTTTCTGCCCAGTTGATCACGTCTGATGAAGTCGGTATGGTGCTGACATCTGTTGAAGGGAGCAGGAATCTTGATGGATATGGTTATACCGGCGCTGTTTGGGCTACACTGCGTCATGGGGCCTCGGGATGTAATACCCAATCTGGAGCTCATATCGTCACTTGCGGAACACGCGAAGATCGACATCTGGAGCATGATTCCTTCGTTGACTGACGAGCTTGGCGAAGCGCCCGACATCCTGCCAAAGTTAAGTCGGTCGAAATTCATATGTGCATCGGGAGGTAAGGCACTCTTCCCTACCAATTCTTTTATTATGTCTATTTGAGATACGGCGAGAGAATACTCGAGCGCCATTTTCTAGTTCAGTATGTTAACAGGTGTGGCTACCTTGCAGGTCCTGTGAGCCCAACAATGGCCTCCAAGGTGAACGAGTCCGTTCGCGTCTTGAACCTCACCGGCACATCAGAAGGTTTATTCATCGGAAACTTGTGGGTGGACAGAGAAGATTGGCATTGGTTTGCCTTCCACCCCTGGTCTGGTTTCGAGTTTAAGGAGGTTGAGCCCGGTCTCTACGAACAGTGGATTCACCGCAACGAGCACGCGGACCTGTTCCAAGGCCTCTTTCAGACCTTTCGAGATCAGAAGAGCTTCAACTTCAAAGATCTGTACGTTCAACACCCGACTAAGCCGGGGCTTTGGGCCTATCACGGCCGCAGCGATGATATTGTGGTTCTTTCGAATGGATACAAGATCTCGCCCCTGGATACGGAGGCCCTAGTCACAACCCACCCGGCCATTGATGGTTGTCTAATGGTAAGCCCAGGAACCCTTGATAAGTTCAACTTATAAGCAACTGTTAGATCAATGAAGCTGATGCTATTCATCCCTCAGATTGGATCGGGCAAGACTCAAGCCGGCCTGCTCATCGAGCTAAAAGACGCGGAAGCTAAAAGGGACGATAATGACGCGCTCTTTGACAGTATCTGGGCATTGGTCGAGAGAGCCAACTCCCTGTCTCTACACAAGAACCAGCTGCACCGGGACTATATCGCCTTTTCCGAACCGGGAAAGCCATTCATCCGTACCGATAAGCGCACTATCAAGCGGCGGGCCACCGTGGCGCTGTACGCCGACTATATCGAGCACTTCTACGAGTCACGTGCAGAGGGTGAGACTGACGCCGAAGTCGCGGCGCTTGGGCTTCTAGCGATCGACACAGCGTCGTTGGACTCGACTATGCGCGCGGTTCGGCGTATACTCGCCTCAATCTTGCCCGCAGTCAAAGATGCGCCTGCAAACGCTGATCTGTTCACTTTTGGATTCGACTCGCTGCTCGTATTCCGCGCCGTCAAGGCGATTGCGGCGGCTACGGACTTGAAGGGAAGACTTGTACCGAGAAGCTTTTACGCTGGCCCGACGATCGAGAAGATCGCCGCAACTGTCGTGCGATTGGTGGCTGAGCGCAGAGCGGCGACAACGAATGGCACTTCGATCTCGTCAACTGAGCAGCACCACGAAGATCCGCAGGTGGCCAAGATCAGAGAGCTGATGAACCGGCACAAGGCCCGTCTATCCTCCAAGCTGGGCCCGATGGACCTGTTAGGCGGGAATATCTACGATGGCTTCAATTTCTTTTTACCCCTTCGACCAGGCGTCTCGTTCGAGCAGGCGTACAAAGTGTTGCAGCGGGGGCTGGTCCGCGCCATGGAGATCGTGCCGGATCTCGGGGGCATACTCATACCCTGTTCGGAACATGAGATAGGATATAAGAAGGGAGACCTTCGTATCACTGTACCTCCCATCCCCTCCACGGCCTTGGGTACCTCTCTCCCCGACGCGCCAAGGCAACTGCGCTTCCGCGACCTCACATCCGTGCTACCATCCTACGCCGAGCAGCGCGCCTCCGGATTCTTAACCTCGGCCTACCGCGATGAGCTCCTCACTACGTGTCCATGGTGGCCTGAGCTACCCACGGACGTTCTCTACGCGCAGGCCAACTTCGTTGAAGGGGGCTGCGTGCTGGCATTCAATGTTCATCATCACTCGTTTGATGGCATCGGCGTCTTGATCGCGTTGAGGATCTGGGCAGAGTGCTGCCGGTTCGTCCAGGGCGATGAGTCTGCGGACTGCGAATGGCTGCACCCGGAGAGCCTAAATCGTGACTTGTTGTCAATATTGTACGAGCTGGAGGGCTTCGCGAAGCCGGCGAATGAGGTCGATCCGAAGGTCTGGGGTTTCTTACCGTATGCAAATCCGGCGCTGAGGCAGAAGGAGAAGGATAAGGCAGAAGTAGCCGTGGTCAACGGAGATGTCGCTAAACCCAAGACGAAGAAGGCCTCTTCATTTCGTGATCTGCCCGAGCCACCTCGGCTCCCCATCACAGAGGACTGGCCGCCTAAGGCGCGGAGGGACGGTCGCGCGATGACTTCGTCGACCTTCCTGATCTCGGCCGATAAACTGGAGAGTCTCCAGAAGAGCGTTCTGCTTACCGAGGACCCGGCACATCTTAACAAGGGGTCGTTGTCCCTCAGCGACGTGCTGCAAGCCTTCTTTTGGCGCGCCACCATCCGGGCGCGTCGCCGTCCAGAGCACTCATCACCCGATGACACGGCCATCATCGAGATGCCCACCGATGCGCGGCCCTACTTCAGTTCACATCTTCCGCCGTCATACATGGCCAACTGCCTTCTTATGAACCGGTTGTCAATGCCTGTCTCGGAGCTCTGCTCTTCTCAGACAGCCCTTTACAAAATCGCCCAAGTTTTCCGCGAGGCGCGCAATCGAGTCAATCAGGAACTTGCCCACGACGCCTTCAGCCTATTGCACACGATTCCAGACAACAGCCCGGGCAGCCACTCGGCAGCTTTCATAGGCCAGGGCCTTCAGGACGGCTGGCACTCGGTTATCAATAACTTGCTGCTCTTCCAAACGAATGACATGGGGCCCTTCGGCGGCGACGTGTTCGAAGCGCCCGAGGCAGTGAGGCTCCAGATGGACAGACTGAATAACGCGTTCAGAGTACTGTTCATTCATCCAATGAGAGAGGATGGCGGTGTCGAGTTGATGCTGGGGACCTTCCCCGAGGAGCTGAATGCGATGATGAATGATGGCGATTTCACCCAGTATGCTGAGTTCATGGGATAGAATGGAAGGATGGGAACAAATGAGGTGGTTTCTCGGGCTAGTTCTCTGTACAACTCGATGATAGACTATACTTTACTATTTTCTTTGCACATAACTCATCTCTTTGACTTTACTTCACTTCTTCCACCTCCGGGTCTAATTCATGCCCATAACCTCTGCACTTCAATTACCTATGTAAGCTCGCAGCCGTATTGAAAGGCTCTTAAGGATTCTCTGCTTCCAACACAGAATGTCAAATACCACACTCGTTGCAGGAAACACCTTCAGGACATGCAGATGTATGGAACCTAAACGTGGTATCGGCTTAAACACAGGCAATGCTGTCTTGGACTTGGCTGCTGTCGTTCCATCCCACCGGGATCTGCTTACGGCTTATTCTCATGTACGTAGCAGCTGAGAGCCTGTCAGTGTCACGCTTGGCGTCCCAGAGGGCGCCACCTAGCGTACCGTACGAGAATATTGAGATACAAGCCCCCAGGTACAACTTCGCAATATGAGATGAATTCCGGTGACCTAGCGACGGCAAAGTCGTCCGATCTGGTTCGCCTCCGGTAGCCTGGCGACGGCGGAGTCGTCCGATCTTGTTCCGTCCCGGAGGGCAATCCTTCTGGCGCAGACGTCAGCCTAGACGCCTAGTTGGGCAAGGATCCTGTGAGAGTTGACGGACTCGGATGCTCGCTCAGCTGAGATGAGGTCAGCCACTAAGCCCCAGCTCACAGCACCCAACGGCTGGAATAGTTTGCCACTTTTCCTGGATCATCTCCGAAGGAAATCTGGACCCTGGACTTTAGAGATACTGCATGTTGACCGGTTTACAATGGTGTAGACTTCTAGGGCGGTGTCGCAAATCAGGACGTCCTTATATCTATCACTTGCCTCACAGATATAAACATCTGCTACGCCGCAACACACTCTGAGTGTTGCGTGGCTTGCAGGTCTTAGTTCTGCCAACTTCCGACTTGTTCGTGTATCATATATGCTCTCCGTACCTGCCACGAGTATGCCGCATTCTGTCACATCGGCCGCCATGTCGACCGATATTGATCACCAGAAGCCTTCTGAGATCTTGTATAAGCATGTCTACACCACGGTTTTAGACTCTGCAGATAGAAATCCTAGCTGGCAGACTCCGTCGGTTCCTCAGACTGTCGTTAAACTGGAAACTGCACAGGACGACGGGGAAGCACCCAGAACAACTCAGGCGGACGAGACCAAGGCAATGGCCCACACTGTCGTGCCGGTTAAGCCTGAGCCCGCGGCCCATACAACAGACGTATCTCCGGACGCTGCCAGTATGTACAAATCCAATGTCTTGAGCTTGCAAACACCGGCGGTAGTCATAGCTGCATCAGACGTCCCACTTGACAGTATGATGTCGACGAAAGCCTCAAGCTCCAGTGACCCAACTGAAATGATGGGTCATTCCACCACAGATGACAAGACGGAGGGCCCCAGCGAGACCGAAGTCTCAGAGATTTCCAACAGGATCCTGGACGTCATCCTAGAATACTCTCTTCACAAGTTCGATAGCACCACGGAGTTGCACAACGCCGGCAGGCCCAAATTCATAGCCGTCATCTCGCGTTTCGTCAGGGCTCGGCAAAAGGTGGTCATGTGTCTGCCGGCATTTCCGTTCAAGTCGGCGAACAAGGTCGAAAAGGTGCTAGGTAACCTGCCTGATAAAGCGGAAGAATTGGCACTCGGTAGACTAAACACGATGTGTGCCACCATTGGCCAATTTTACGTGCCGGGGGCCGAGCTGACTATTATCTCGGACGGCCTGGTTTACAACGGTTCGTTGCATCCTCTATACAGTCCCTCAAACTCGCACGCCATGTCACTGACGCTTCTCGCCTGTGACCCAGACCTGCTCGGCATTTCCGACCAAGAGACCTGGCGCTACGGATCGGCGCTACGGGCCATGGCTGAGCGCAAGGCCTTCTCTCATCTTGGATTTTCCCGTCTTCAGGATCTGGTCGCAGTGAAGAACCTGCCCGATGACCTTGTCGAGCTCTCGTACGTTGCAAACGCGACCAACTTCCGTCGGACCCTGCTCAACGTGCACGGTCGTGACGGCGACATCGACATCGACCACGAGATTGCCACGAACCCGGATACGCTCATGACGTACAAGGGGTACTGCCGCTTCCTCGAGTCGGATCTGCAGTACATCTTCGGTTGCGCACCGAAGGGTCGCAAGAACGCGTACAAGAGGGATGTCAAGTATATTGCCAAGCAGATGCTGGTTCGGGGATACGTATGTTCAAGTTCCCTTTAGCTATTCGCCCCAGCCTCAGATGCTGACATAATCTCATGTTGTTAGGCTTTTGCGGGAGCCGTCAAAGAACGCTTCCCGGACCATCTACGTCTTAGTATCCATCAGTCAACTGGAGAGCATAAGATATCCCTCAGCCTGCTCAACACCAAAAGCGGCTTCACGACGCCGTGGCACTGTACTGTTGCGTTAATGGCAGATGGAGAGTGGCTTAGCGCCCTCATGGCTGACTTTAAAGCCGATCGGTTGCTGGAGCTCGTCGAGGAGGATGGCCGGCCGAGCTACTTCAGGGAAGTCCCACGTCAGCGGCCGTACCTGGATCGCAACTCGAAGGCGCCCGTAGTCGATAAAGAGGAGCGACAGGTGGGCCGCAGGACAATTGCGCGTGCGTCGTAGGTCGCTCACGGCTGTACAGAACGAGTTGTGGTTAAGCTTACGGCTCTCTGGGCCTGGAGCTGCCGCTTCGTGCAGGAGCCCCTTAGATAATATGTTCTTAATAAGCTCTCCTATTTCGGCTAGATAGCTTCTTAGATCTTGTTATGAGAATGCGAACCTAACTTTCTCCTTTCTTGAAATGGGTTGAAATCAAATCAGTTTTAATGATATCCGCAAGTGGGTTTGTCTGATGGCGCTAGGGGGGCATCATGTTCTTGACCGCCTTATGATCCGGCTGCCTCCGCTTGACGAAGTCAATCAGTGTGCCCTGTCGCTCCAGGGATCTCGATCGTCGCACCATGTTGTATTGTTGATCCATATGAACCTTGCTTCTGATGTTAATAAACAGCGTTGACATCTTGCAACTAGCAATCGTGAAATTATGTCATCGTGACTAGTGCTTCTTCCTTGCTTACGTCGTCTACCGTCGTCTGTCGTGCGATGCGATGGACCATGGCGCAGCCTAGCTGGACCTACAACGGGAACGCGACCCCGTAGCAAGACGAATACCGATACCGTCCCAGTTTCAAAGCCAGTTCATCTTCTGACCAGTCTTGCCACACGAGGTGGAAGTCGACACCGAACTCCTTGAAAATTGTGGTGAATATTGGGATCCCGTATCTTGTCTTCAGTAGTATAAGAGGCGGCCCGTCCTCGTCCTCGCTTGAAAAGATCGAATGGCCCAGATCTCCAGGGTGTCTGTACAACTGTACGTTGGTCAAGCTTTCTTTAGACCACAAAAACTCAACTATCGCCTCATTGACAGCAGGAAGGCGATAAAAGTCGCTGGTGTCTGCCATATTCGAGTCATAATAGGCAGAACCTTCATCGAATGGCTCCCTTAATGGCTCCCTTGAATATCTTAGCTCGGATGCTACAACGTCAGGCTTGTGCTCGTGCAATGGTCGGGTTGCCTTGAGCGTGAGCTCAATCAGTTTGGGAAATTCGCTCCCACGAGTCGGCTTGCTATTACGAGCGTTGGCGATTTTTGTTAGTATCTTGAACAACACGTTCTGAGTCCAGATTATACATTTCTTCTCCCAGTTGGGATGTTTCTTGAAGTTAACAAGCTCCAAATCATGCCAGAACTCGACTAGCTCAAGCTTCTCGAGAGTGTCTGGGAGGGAAATAGATGAGAGACACTTCGGGTCATCATAATCAAGCGGCATCGGGGGCTTTTCCAGGAAGCGTAGGTTGATGGAGAGACTCGTCAAATGAAGAAACTGATGGAGACAATCAATAGGTGGAAACAACGGCCTTATCTCACGAAACTCTTCATGGGAGCTTGTCGCAAGTTCCAGTCGCAACTCATTCAGGGTCTCTGATACCTTGGACAGGGCCTCCGACAGGGTCATTTCCTCAATGTCGTAATTATTGTTGTCGTATCGCATATCCCAAGGATGCTCGTTCAGATGTAGGTATCCGTACGTAAAGTGGAGTGTCTCGAGGTTTTTCGCTTCAGACAGCATGTGGCCTAGCATACGGGGGCAGGTTCTGCTTTCGTAAAGTCTCAGATCTTTCAGCTTCCTGAAACGAAGGATAGCTTGCGAAGCAAGTGTGGTTTCGGCTGAAAGGTCTGTACCCTGCCGCGCAAAGTTGCGTAACCAGACCCCATTGTCCCCCAGTAGTTCGACATGATCAACATTTGTGAGCTCGTAGGATGGTAACATGACCGGGTCAACTCCCATTTGGTAATTATAGCGACGGTCTCGTGATTCCCTGTCTGGATCTTCCTGGATGCGCACACTCTGAAGTGCACAGAAAGGGTTGCCGACTCCCACTGGGTCTTCGTTCTCAACTCCTAACTCGAAGGCGTCCTCAAGTGTCTGGTGTGTGATGACGTGTTAGTCTGATCAATAGTCACAATCCGGAATCGAGTCATATTCCCTCTGAACTCTCCCGGCAACTACCGGGGTACCCTAAGTCGAAATAAAGTGTACCTACTAGGGGCGTGTTAGCATAGATCCTACAAACAGAGGCGGAACGGCTGTACACATGCCATAAAGTGGATGAAATCTATCGCCGGGCTGCTGTATCAGAATGTCTTCTAAACGATAGAGAAGACACAGCAAGAAGGCAAAGATCTGCTCCAAGAACTCCAGGGGTCGTTCCAAGTCAATATTGTGAAATATTTCGCCTTCTTCTTCGGTGACGACGTCCTCGTCAATGCGGTCGGTCGACAGGCCAGCATGCCCCAGAAATTGGCGGTTTTCATCACTCAGCGCTGCGCTGATTAAGGGTACAATATGCTGATTCCATTCAGGCACGCAATAAGTGTCTATAACATGGGATGGCGCTTCTTTCCGCAACTCTACCAAACATGCAATGTTCCGCACCGAGGCAGCATGACCAGGGGTTTCCAGAAGGGTCCGGAGCAGCGTGATTATTTGCATAGGGCGAGAGAGAGCGATCGTGTGATACAGCAGTGGCTGGGACAAAGTGTGAAGGGGACGCGAGGCAAGCGCTAGATTTTGAAGAGCCTTGCAACGCTGTCGGAAGTCTGGGTTCAGTTGAAGAGAAGACGTGCCGATCGGAAGGGGACCGGGCACGAGATTCTTCAGAACCATCAAAACCACCTCGGTCGGCAGGGATAGCAGTGGGAGTGCCATGATCGCTTGAGGTGTCGGACGCAAAGATATAACTGTGTTTCCATGTAGATGACTATATGCACAGGCAGAGTCACTCAGTACATTGTTTAGTTTATGGCGAACGATATCGCAAAAGCAGGCCAAGCGAGATGTGATTTTGTAGGGGGAAAACGCGTTCAATGGGGTAGCGCGTGAGGTGGTTGCTGTAGCCCCTAGGCTAAGCTACCTTCAGCCCTATTCCACGCCTCTGATTGGGGAGACATGGACCACTGTCATCACTCCCTTGCACTTACCCGTAGGCCGTGCGTTATTCAATCCTCCAGCACCCCAAGCGAGCCCAGGCCTTTTGCAGCTCGAGAACACTAGTTTCTGATTGGCTAGCTACGACAATGGCCATAACCGGGGGCTCCTCTCCA
Organism: Xylariaceae sp. FL1019; assembly: GCA_022578705.1. Lineage (NCBI taxonomy): Eukaryota > Fungi > Ascomycota > Sordariomycetes > Xylariales > Xylariaceae > Xylariaceae sp. FL1019. Next base: position 1,324,543 of record MU391926.1, read on the forward strand.
GCGTCACTTCAATTGATTCCGAAGTCTAAGAGGTTCGAAATCCCGCGCGAACCAAGATACTCTGTTTTTTTCTTCAATCCGGCGATCGCGGCCGAGACCGCGCAAGCAAAGCATTCGAAACTAGGCAACACCATGATATGCCCCGTCCCCGCCCCCTTTTCTTTCCTTTCTTGTTTTTAGAACAAGTGTTGGCGCCGCAGTGCAGACAGTATCAAATATAGGATGAGATACGAGCCATAAAACAGGATAATTGCTGTTATCCAACCCAACAAAGCATTCGCGTCCTGCGGACTATTCCGAAAAGTCGAATGTAAAGTGCAAGGTCTGAAACCCCCTCATCACGATGGGGGCAAGGTCTTACTTTGTTTGTAGTAGGCTGGCGTGGACGACTGATTGGAATGTCCCAGAGCTGCCGATCTGCCGGCCCTCCACCCGGAGTGCCCAACACTACATAATTCAGTAAGCGTGTAGCAAGACCAACAAATGGAGATTGTCACTGACTTGCCAGTATGAGACCCGTGTAAAGTAACGAACAGGCCTTCGGCGTATCAAAAGAACCAACTCCCAACATCTGAAATTTGAGTCAATCACTAACAGCTCCACCCACGCAGAGATATGTAAAGAAAGAGTGCATAGTCAATCGCTGGAAAGTCGAGGAAGTCCTGATTATCTTTGTTACTGATTGTCATCTGAAACTCATGCACAACTTTGATACGAGCGTATAGACGCAGAAGCAAAAAGGCTAGCATGAGTGGAAAGATGACACCAATGGTAATAAGGACGACATAGGATATCGATGGGGGGTCGATGAAATTCGACACGAGGCCGTCAGGTGCTGGAGAAACAGGAATTTGACCGAGTTGCTCTGGGGGAGTGGCGACTCCATTAGGAAGAAAAGGACTAGTCATAGTGAAGACGAGCCACCTGAGTATGATAATTTTTATATGCAAGTATCTTTCGCAATTAACTGTCTTGCGGTAACTAAATCTTCATTTCTCTAGCGTGGACATAGTGCAAGGCGATGGCTTATAAGGATCGAAAACAGAATAATCATCTAAAATCCTGTAGATGTTAACTCTCCAACGCGAACATCGCAGGCTCGCCGTTGAAGCACAACATCGCGACTTAAAGCCGAGTATGCTACTCCGTCGTCTTGCACTGTAAGTAACCTCTCATTCGGCTGGAGTTGGGTTTGTTGCGCGGGATGCCGTTGCGGAACATGGACACCTTCGGTTCAACGGTACAGTAGTCGAGTCAACCGAAAGGATCGACAATGAGGCCTAGGCCGATATGACGGCAAAAACTATGCAAGTAAGCAGTGAAGCCTGCTTTATCTCGAAGTACAACTAACGTTATGACGCAAGATTATCCTTGGGGGCTGATACCGTTGAGTAACAGTATTGATCGTTCAGCAGCATTGCAATCGTGGACTAACAAATCATGCCCTAGACTTTGCAAACGGGTCTGTATGGTGCATTCGTATCAAGTATATGCGTCACGAAATACGAGGCATAACGTCGGGCAGCTTTGCGTGGTAGCCATATGCAGGAAGACCAACAGGCATGATCATGCCGATGCAACCACGCAACCATGCAAGCCCAATTCACCGTCTCACAATTCTCGACCTGAACAAGCACGTCCTTTACACAGCTCTCATAACTAGGTATGTGGGAGTTTGGGATAAAGAACTACAGTAAGGTTTCAAACTTGTATGAGTGATCGTCAACATGTTGGATTAAAAGCACTCGATGTGTCAGGTGTAATGTTGGCTTACGCGAACGTAATATATACCAGCCAGCCTACCTTGCCGCAGTTTAGCATTGTAAACGTGCCGAGGCTCTACGAGAAAGTCACAACGACAAGAGCGCTTGAACTTCATAGTATAGCGAGTTGGCCCAAATCCGACATAACATTTCCATTCCATTACATGTTAGGTACTATTACACCGACGGCTGTGCATCACCAAGTTGGTCCCTCTCATGAGTAGATTCTTATCGTAGGGAAAGACTGATCGGTATAGGGCTCAGAACTCCTACGTCTCGACCCTTCCTATGCTCTTGGCCCGCTCTCTTGTACTTCGTTTGCGCCATGTTCAAGGCCGTAAGCGGTATCGAGGTCTGTTCGTAGGTCTAAGCTTCTCTCAATACCAACTAACAGAAAGCTGACTAGACTGATGCCTAATGAGAGCCACCATATTACACGGAGGCTCGAGGTATATGTACTTTCGATTTGGTCCAATGTAGTTGAATCAATAGATGATGCAAGCCCATGTACCTGACTTGCGAAAGAATAGGCCCCTCCGTTGCGAAGCTTCTCGCGCCAGCCTTGATTGGCGATCTGGTGTAGATTCAAGTCCACAACCGAATTGAAGATGATGCCAGGTAAGGTAACCCCCCAAATGTAACCGAATGTGCGAATGAAACTATATGTGGCAGACGAAGTGGCGACGTCACTTTCAGGTAGCCCTGCCATAATAGCAGGAAGCAGCACTGACATACTGAGACCCAGTCCCAAACTGGTAATCAATTCAAGGATAACCCAAATAGCCTTGGAGGTGTTAGAATCCAGCAAGCCTGCTAGTAAACCAAACCCTAATGAGGACAACCCGAAGGATGCAGCGTGTAATGGCCGGTAAGCCCCGAATTTCGTCAGCAGAATACCAGATATAACGGCGCTTGCGAGCACGCCAATGGCAAAGGGCAAGAAGAATGTGCCTGACTCCAGTACGGTGGCTTTCTTTACGGCTTGAAGGTAAACAGGGAAGAAGTACGAGATTGCTTGAACCAGAAAAGCCGATGTGAATGTCAGAGCAAAGGCTACTGAAGAGGTTCGGTTGGTGAAGAGCCGCGGGGGTACACTGGGTGTTACAGAGAAGAACTGTTGGATGTGAAACGCACTCCAGCCTACCACGCCTAGAGATAGAGGCACAATAATGCGCCATGACGACCATTGATGATCTTGATCCGTACCGCCCATGACGAGACCGTATAGAAGCGAGATCATGCCTGGAATAAAGATCAGGCTGCCTAGATAATCTAGACGGCGTAGTCTAGAACACAGCTGATGGAAACGCGTGTGCTTCTCCGGCGTGTCGCTCATGGGACGGGATACGGCCTGTCCAGTTTGAACGCGCATGAACAATAGCAACAGGACGACAACCGCACCGCATATGGGGATATTGAGATAGAAAATCCAACGCCAATTAGTCTGGGCCAAAGCACCACCAACTGGAGGCCCTAAAGCTGCCGCTACCCCGGACCATGAGAATACGAGACCGAGCCATTTTCCTCTTTCCCGCATAGGGACAAGATCACAACATACGATATCGAGAAGCACGTATATTCCGCCAGCGCCGGCGCCTTGTACAGTCCGCCCTGCAATGAGCATGTTAGGACTATTGGCACCCCCGGCGATGCCGCTGCCGAGGATGAATAAGATGACCGAGGTTAATAAAGGAGTTCGGCGTCCGAAAGCATCAGCGAGCTGGCCGAAAAGTGGCTGAAGAACGCATGAAGCGACCACAAAAGAGTTCGCGATCCAGACGAATTGTCTAGCTCCGCCGATCTGAGACGTGATAGTTGGCAAGGCGGTAGTGATAATGGCGACGTCCAAGGCGGATATGAAAGCTAACAAACACAAGGCGGCAAATATGCCCCAGAATCGAACCTGTGTAGCAAGGGGCGATTGCTTGCTGGCAGAGGCAGCATCGGTGGCAGTCATTTTGGGTATCGTGACGGCTTCTGATTGACCTTCAGTGCCTTCTAAGCCACTTTGCTCTCCCTCTTTGTTCATATCTTTCCAATAACGCATAAGTGAAAAGTAAGCGTTTTCAGGACATATATTGAATTGTACTTCATACCAGAAAGAGAGGGGGGAAAGAGAGGTTCACAGAAGTTGGCCTGCTTTTGACTTTACCCTCATAAAGTCCCATTAGTTAAGTGGAAAGTTCGTCGGGCAGACCGCGTCCCTTCTATTCATGTTTCTAGGGACGCAAATGCAACAGAGAGTGCGCACCTTTGGCACTGTACCATCCCTTACATGATCGGGCTGTAAACACGATAGATATATGGAGACTGAGCTTGAGTGTACACCGGCCCGAACCATCCGGCAAATTTCAGAAAACTAGCCGTAAGTAAGATTAAGAAATCCGTGGTTGTGGTTCATGCGCTTGACCAACAGCATAACAGCTAACCAATGATATGACTGCAGGTCCACAGTGCTCAGCAGACCATTTGTTCCTCCAGTCTCTCAAGTCTGTTGGGTATTCTCGTGGCTATAGACCCAGGCGTGAAATACCTTTGAGATCCAACCTACGATAGAGAGTTGTTGATGAAACACACAGTCATTCCCACTCCCTTTACCCGTGTTTCCTGCTGCGCCTGCGATCTCAAAAATGAACCCCTTGGAGTTCTCAAGCAACATGTCATCTTCCCTCAGTTGGGGCAACATCTGCGTAAGTGCTGCAATCCGTCCTGCCTAAAAGCCTTATGCTCCGCACTCACAAGGCCACTGTCATAGTGTGCTGCTCTCCTCGCCGTTTTCGATGCCACTAAGGTCTCGTTCCCCGGAAGTGCGCCGTACGACTCTTCTATATCCTCTTACTGGTCTTCACAAGCAGCTACACCACAGCCCGTCTGTGTATTCACGCCCTCCTGCACACATGACGTTGCCAAAGCCCTTCATGCTTTGACCGCCGCAGAGCCATGGTCGCAAGGGAAGGATGTCTGCCGTTTCGCAGTGAAGTCTGGAGGACATGCGAGCTATGCTGGAGCAGCTAATATCATGGATGGTGTCACAGTGGACATGAGCTCGATGAACTCAATTGAGCTTAGTCAAGACAGGTCTATCGTTTCGGTAGGCGTCGGCGCCCGATGGCAACAAGTCTATGATAAGCTGGACCCCTTCAACCTGACAGCTGTTGGGGGTCGTAATGGTCTTGTTGGCGTGGGTGGTTTGACCACTGGTGGTGGTGTATCACATTTTTCACCACGGGCCGGTTGGTCTTGCGATACCGTCTCAAATTACGAAGTCGTATTAGCTGATGGGTCCATCGTCAACACGAGAGAAGACTCGGAGCTCCTATCTTCCCTAAGAGGCGGTTCTAACAACTTCGGCATTGTGACAAAGGTTGATCTGAAGACTCTCGAGCAAGGCCCTCTTTGGGGAGGCCAGATCTATAATTCCATTAGTACTGTTGACACTGTTCTGAAGACACTGGCCAGTCTTAACTCTGCTGATGACTATGACGAGTATGCATCGCTTATCACTGCATTCGGATTTTCGCAGGGCATGGTCGCCATTGCAAATGATATCGCATACACAAAGGACCAAGCAAATCCGCCGATATTCAAACCCTTGACGGAATTGCCCTCGTTCCTCAATTCGATGCGCATCACGAATGTGAGCGACATCGCAGCGGAGATGGCTACATTTCAGCCTGTTGGCTTACGGTCAGTTATCCTGCCGTTCAATACACAATAGAAACGATTAGAAATCTGACGATGAAGATGAACAGAGAGCTATATTCAGCTATTACGGTAGTGTCATCACTTGAGATGATCAATGCTACATATATGAGTTTCAACAAGACTGTCGAGAATGTACAAGACATTCCTGGAATAGTCTGGTCAGTAGTGCTTGAGCCACTTCCACGACAGATATACCAAAGAGCCCCGAAAGGCACGAATGCCTTGGGCCTGTCAGACAGGACGCAGCCATTACTGATCGTCCTCGTGTCAGCTACATGGCAAGATGAGGAATATGATGATAAGATCAACCAACAGGCCCAGTCTCTCATACAAGATATACAAGAGCAGGCCCATAGGCTCAATGCCTACGATCCCTTCATTTATCTCAACTATGCAGCGCCATGGCAGGATCCTATCGCAAGCTATGGGAAGGCAAATGTACAAAAACTTCAGAAAGTAAAAACTAGAGTAGACCCTACTGGGGTATTCACACGTAATGTCCCTGGTGGGTTCAAGGTACCGAAATAGATTTAGACTATGACCCGTTGCAATACAACATCTGAAGTTTTGACACATTACATGTCAACACCTATTCAGATAACGATGACAGAGATAAACATCAATGATTTTCAATCTCGGTATCGAGGGCCGTAGTCGATGAATAAGCCTTGGATCGCACATGCGTCACGCATTTCTTAGCGCTCCCGAAATGCAGTGCGCGTTTGGCAAAGAGAACGCCTCGGCAATGTCGTAGTATGGACAGCTTCGCACAGCTTTGTTCACAAACATTAGCCCTCTTGTAAATATGGGCTTGAGAACCTTAGTCTTCAGTTACTGGACGAGTCTACTAAGTAAGCCATTACGATGTTAACTCGAATGCTGGGGGTGGAGCTCGGTTTGGGAGCCGTAAAGTCTACCTCCAACTTGACACAGTACATCGCAGAGCATGGCACTGAGTACGCAGCGAGATAGCTGTCCGGCGAGGAGCCTTGTGACAGATCAATGACGACGATTGGAATAGCAATATTTCTCAGAATTTGCGTTCCGAAGCAATGCATGGGCGGTATCATTGGTAAACCTCTGACTTTGTCGCATTGGAGGGCTAAGAGTGGAAATTACATAGGCGCTACTGTCTTTCTTGACATTCAGAGTGTTCAAAGTCGTGGACATGCAGGAGTAACAAGTTCTCTTCGATTGTCGTGACCGTGCCACGTTCAGTAGACTAGACCCCAACTGCCCTCAAAGCATCGCACATAAGCCACCTGCACTACTCAGAGTCATGTACAAAAGGTGCTATTCCCAAGATCTATAGAATATCCACACCGTCGAGAAGTCGTGAAGCGGCATGATGTCACTTTGACCAAGCCATGAAACGATGGAAGTAATAGCCTGTAGATTCAACGACTGACCTCTCTCCTTCTCGATCACTTTTAGAAAATACTGTTATCCGGATTTAAAGAGATGTAGATTGACAGAACAGTTGAGGTCTGCAGAATGCGGAGTGTCGAGAGCACGAAAGGTGGAAATGTTGAGATAAGCAACACCTGAATTGATAATTCACCGGATATAACATCTACCGACAGGAAAGGTTCTAGTATATAATAGCATACGATATCTGACTCATCAAAAGAGCAAATCATCCCCTTTTTCCAGCGAAGACCAGACATGTAATGGTTGATAAGGCAGTGTACGAGAGCCTTTGTAGTATCATGAGTAACAATGTTGCATAGTCACAGCTCGAAATAGCTTCAGAGTTGCAAATCCCGAGATCAACCATGCATAGTTTTCAACAAGCTGACTATGTGGCGTGGTTGTCTGCAGACCTACATTAACGCCGCGAACGACTCACCAACTTATGCCACGAGTGGTGAAGTAAAGCCCGAAGGGTGATATCCTGTTGAACCAACAGTCTTGGACAAAACGGCAAGCTTCGGAGATGACCTAGTGATCTTGAGTTGACGAGTCTCTCTAAGCCAGCAGCAATGGTGTATAATGCACAGTGAATCTTAATTCCGAAGCTTCCTCTGAATAATTGCTATAAGTTTGGTCTGGTCTTGGTCTTTCCTCCCCTTTCACAAAATACTATTACAAAACATCTTCAAGGCTCTATTTACGATGCATTTCTCAAACCTTCTCATCGCAGCATCAGTGCTCAACACCACCCTCGCCGCCCCGGCTTCGACACCGTCGGACCATCCGAGCAATATCTTCAAGCGAAGAGCATGTCCTTCTTACTACGCATCCACGGGTGTAGGTATGCTCCGTTCGCGTGGATGCCGAATAACTAATCCGGAGCAACTAGACATGCAACGGAACATCATGTCAATATGGCTTGATTAATTATGCCTGTGACATTGGGTCTGTAAGTTATTCCTCCTCGTCCATTCTGACTGCTCTTACTGATACGAGATGTGACAGTGTGTAAGTAAAAGGAGCTGGTCGAAGCTGGTCATTCTCACTTCCTCTCACGCAAGAAGTAAATTCAAACTAGAGTGTCGACCCATATGCTGAATAGTTCGCTTTATAGGTTGGAGATGGTGGTGGTGACGGTTCATGCTGTGGCTGGCCCGCAGATGGTGGTGGTGCCCACTGCCCAGTTGGTGGTTGGTAGAGTTGATCTTGCTCGCATGATATCTTGAATGCGAGTACAAGCGCTGGACACGAGAGGTCATCTCATTGAAATGGATTTTGAGCAGATTAGGGGGCGGGTATGATGAGGGGAAAATAGCAGCAGAAGATATAGTTAGGCGTACTCCATCATTCGTTCAATCGTATTCTAACATTCGTTTATCCACCAATTACTGAAAACTCTCAGTCTTGCTCTCTGACTACCACAGCATTATGACGGCTTCTTATGCACAAGTCATAGAGATGGCGGTTATGATTTCAAATACGTAGTTATTGACGGTTGGAACTAGTAACCTCAATATGAAAAGAATAAACTCACACCATCCGACTACTCAATGCCCTACAAGATAAGAGTCGCCGTGGTAAACAGGCAAATATACTTCTGAATTTGATCCTGCGAAGACGTTCAGATGAAATGGGATGTAAGCTCTAGGAACTTACTATTCTCGCGATCCCTTCCTACACCATCACATGAAACAACAATCAAGCGCTCGTCTGGTTATGAGGAACTACCGCTCGATGATCATGCTTCACTCATGCCTTTTTGTTTCACCGTTGATATTCGTTTTGACCAATTTATCGTGTTTCTTTAGTATTCATGTGTGCTTTAGTGTGCCTTTCTCTCGCTACATTATGTCTGAACCGTATTAGAAGCTGGCTGCAGAATGGCCAACGACACAATGACCCCAAAGACAAGCGTGTCAAGATATCGCCACAGCCCGCCAGAACATAAACTACTAATGGAAAATTTCAACACCCGTTTTTGCCCAATGCTCTATCGCAACGTAGGTTCGAAGCATAATATACTGGTACTCAAGTGTCTAGATTGACAAACATAACTATCTCTAGGTATGCCTTCATGTCAAACCCATCGGAGCTCAAGCACGATGAGACCAGGTCTCTCATATTGACTACATCGCGACCCCCAAGTTGAACAAGCGAGTCGTAGGCAGATGCCGTGACAAACAATCGAACCGCCTTTCACAAAGTCTATCACAATGTACCTATTGGGAGTCATTAGACAATCACCCATCTATCGACATCAATGCGCTGTCTCATATCAGTCTCAGATCGAGGCGAAGCATCTTAAAGCCTGTAATTGATCACCGTCAACATCAAAGCTATGTCACCATGCGTAGATCAAACCCCTGATATCTCATACGGCGCACTCGACATCCGTTCTGATAGCCCTGTATTCCATCATCTGATCAACTATGGCGCCAGACTCACAGCCAACTCTTGCATCTGACTCACTCGCAGCTTACTCGATGCCCCTGAATACAGCCCATTTCGATGCCACATGCGCATTGTATGTCCCGAACTACCTGTTTTTCAGCCTAGATATCTCTAATTGTCCACGTATATCGACTCGTCGACCCATGGCCCAGTCCCGTTAACTCACAGCCGAAGCTTACGCCACGTCCCCCTCATACTCACAACCAACCACCTCACCAACTCATATTACTCACGACCGACCCATCATCCCATGTCCAAGCCCCCAAGTACTCTACCTCTCAAATCCCGAACTCGTACCCTCTACACCCCAATCTACATACCAAAGGTACCGTTTCCCTTATTACGTATCAGTACCTCGACTCGTACAAAACACCGCCAGAATCGTAACCTGTCCTCTCTCCCCTACGTACCTCAACCTGTGAACGCATGCTCATACATCCTCCCTCACCTGCTACGTGATATCCACTCCCACTCTGTATAAAATCCGCCCTTAGTATCCGCCAAGCTCCCTCTCTCTGTTCTTCTACTCCATCATTTTTGGGCACACCACTACATCCACACCTACACCCACCCCTTTCCCATCCATTTTTTTTTGGCAATACTTCCAACCTAATAGTACCTACATAACACACCCATTCCAGCCCGCAAGGCCCTCCTGTTCTTGTGTCTGGCCTCCGTGATCCACGGTAGCGACTCCATCCTATACACGGGTCCCGACGCGGGAGAGGCGTTACGAAGCCTTTCTCTTCACTCTTACACACCATTGCCTCAACCTCAGCCTCACTTTTGTACCTGTACATACCTCCACTACCTATACACCTCCATTGATACACCAGTCAACCAGTCAACCAATTACACACCACCAGCCAGTCGACAACGTGGTCAGGTTTCAACACGATCCTTGCACAGCCAGCAGCCGGAGAGCGTAGATATTCTCTAGCATGACCATCCAAGCGATGTCATGTTATCGAAAGTCAACTGCGCAGCAGTGGGCTTGAACTCCTAGAACCCATTTCGACCTATACTGATATGCTCGGACCCCAGAACCATCAGCCTCGGTTTTTGAAGTTCACGCCGACCGTTGCCCACTTGGCTTTTGCTGTCATGACATCCCTTGTATGATTTGTGGCGCACAATGTACACGTTCTCTAGCCTCTATTTATCCTGTACAAACCTACTCTCATTCACTTCAATTTCCGAAATGGGCGACGACAACTTCACTCTACGACAACCCTCACACCCCAGCATCAAGTCGACAAGTATCTATACTGTAATTTCATGTTCAGTCAGTGTATCTAGCTGGCCTAGGCTACATACACTGGGGTATGTCCGAACCGTCAGGGCACCCCTTGGGGCTTGCCGGCTAGTAGATAGGATTGCTCCAGTTCCTGTAATATCAACGAGAAGGAAAAGCGAAACGAATACACAAGGCGACATTTTTCACCTCCAAATTCCGCTGGCCCGTACTACCACCGGCCCTCTTCAGCCAACCAAAGCCTCCATCTGGCTCCCTCCCACCTCCTGCTGAGCCACATGCACAGACACATGCTGGTTTCCGGCCAAGTACGCACGTCTGCCTACCAGCCACCTCTCTGATCAATCTGGTTTCTCCACTGTCCGCTCAAGCGTCCAACCATCACCCAGAAAGACGTAGCACGAGACAGTGACAGGCGGGCGGCTGTGCTATGGCAACCTTCCTTGTTCTCACTGGCGGTGGTTTCCGCCCGTGGGCACCGGCAGATACGGATTACCCTCCAGGCCATCGAGTAGATATCCACCAGAACCATCACGTCCTGCGGCGACCTCATCCTCAAAGTTCCAGCCAGGCTTTTTCGCCAGCCACTTCCCGCCGAGGAATAGTCTGATGCACGGATCGTCAGGTTTCTGCTGCTTTGATTCGTACGGCACCAGTTTGGAGTTGTCGCGATCGATGGCGCTTACTGTGCATCCGCAGGACAGACCAGGAATGCCGCTCTGCTTGATGAGGTCCATCGACATGTGCCTCCAGTCGCGGTGGTGGTTGTCCAGGCTGACGATCTCCATGATCTCGCCGCGCAGCTTTTGTTCGACCTCGACGGCGTCGCTCTCGTGTGGGGGACACTGCTCGCAAAGGCCATGGGCATAACCAATGTCGCGGAAGTACCAGATGTGCTTCTTGGGCATGAACAAGGCGACGCTGAGGGTGTGGACGGGCGCATCTCCAAACCGCTCGTAGTAGAACCCTCCAGCCTTGTCAAGATGGGTGAAGAAGGCCTGGTGCTCAGCGCTGCGAAAGAACCCCAGGTGGCCGACTTCGAAATTCGAGTAGAACTGGCAGTTGTTGTAATCCCAGGCGTCCAGCACTTCCAGGTTGTCTCTCGAGGGAAGCTCCACGCTCAGAGCTCCACTGAGGCCCCTCGCCGTCTGTAGCAACCACTCGAAGTCGGCCGAGTCGTGGATCTGGTCAGGGTTGGCCTTTAGGAAGGACTTGGTCTGGTCCCACAACGAAGGAAATGAGCGGGCATCGTCGAGGATGGCCATGTTGAATCCGTACTCAAGGTCGTTGTCGCTCATAAATCGGAAGACATCATAATTGATGTCGCAGCTAAACTCGACCTGAGAGTGCGGTGATCAGTGGGTGCAGCCTTGATGGACATCAGTCAATCGGAGATCACTCACACCAGGCTCGACACGCCAGAAGTAATCGTACTCCAGCAGGCGCTTCTCCAAGGCAAACAAGCCAGCATTCCAGCGACACATGTGGTGGTAGCTCTGAAGCCAGGCCTTGCCGACACCGATGCCTCCCATGAACTGACGACCAACGTCAAAGCGAGTGGTGTCGATCCATTGAGGGATGGTCCAGTGCTCCTTGGGGATGGTCTCAAAGTAGCAGTGCGACTTGGTGGCGTTGGCGACGAGGGCCTTGAAATCGTCGCTGAACTGCTCGTCGTTGAAGAAGACCCAGTCGTAGCGATGGGTGGCGCGACCGTTGAAGCGAGCCTCGAGCTGCATGATGCTCTGGACCATCTCCTCGACCTCGGAGTTACGCACGAGGGCAATGAAGGCGGCCTTGGGACGCGTCGCAACGAGCTGCTGTCGCTGCTGGGTGGGAAAGGTGCTGATGTCTAGGAAGGTGTTGTCACGAAGCCACTGGATGGGGGACTCAGGCTTCGGGGACTCGAGGGGCTTGACCGACTGGACCAGGACGCGCTGATGGTCATTGGCAGGCTTGTTGGCATTCTCGGTGTGATCTTCGGAAGAGCGGGCGACGGGCGGGAGATATCTGTCGAAGAGCTCGGCTTCGCGCGCCATCTCCCTGTCGTGATCCTTGTATATGATGTAGGCGCTTCCGAAGATCACGAAGGCCAGGCAGAGGAACATCAGGACCTTGCGGGTTGGGATTGGTCTGTAATAAGTGTAGAGTACTATTAACGTTGGAAATCTTGGAGGCATCGCCGTGGAAAGGGGAGAGGATGTGGTGCAGCATAGGTAGAAAACGCAATAGAGTACTGCTTACCCTTTGTTCCTCTGCCCCTGCGCCATGAATGCCATAGCAGGCACTTTTTGCTGGGTCTCATCATCAAATACATCAGTGGGCTCAAACATGGAAGTAGTATCACGAGAGAAAGGAGTCAGCTCATTGTCGGTAGTCTCGTAGCCGGCAGTGAGAGCAGTGAGATGGCTGCTTGAGCCTGGATCGCGATTGACAGGCTGAGCCCATTGAGAGACATGACCACCACGAGTGCCGGAGACCGGGTTGGTTTGGGTGCCGTGAGATTTGGAGGCCGACTCTGAGACGCCGGCACTTGAGGCACTCCCCGTACTAGTTGTGTGTCTGTGGTAAGCAGCAGGCATGATGATGGTGTTAGTGGTGCACACTGCGCAGCATCGTCGCATGTTAGTGGGTACGATAGACAAACACGCAATCGAGTACCCTGTCCGGTGTTAGGGCGGAGTACTGCGATTGGGACGGGGTTGCTTACCGTTGTGACGAGTTTGAGGCAGCGGAAGTCAAGTAGTTGGGGCGGGTCACGATGTTTTGGACGCGTTTGGACAGAACTAGGACAGCGGTAGGCGTCGACGCCGAGGATATGCTAGGCCGGGTAGACAAGTATGAGGTATACGATAAAGAGGGAAAAGGAGAAAAGGAGGGAAACTCGGCGATCGCCAATGTCTTTTGTAGATGGCGCATGCGAAGGCAGAATCATGTGTGAGTCGTCGAACAGTGATGCGAGTGATGCGAGATGATGCAGCGCCGCGCACACGTGCAAGAAGGTTGAGGGTTCGGGTTCGCAGAATTAGTGGGTTTCAGATTCACACGTCGTACCTGAGCAACGGCGGACAATCAGGAAGTCGCGACCTGTCTGGGGGTGCTGTGGGTGCTGGCAGTGCTGGGAATGCCTCAACACCAAAGAGAGCTGCTTGAGGCGGTGGGTGACGGCTGTCCCGCCCCCCGGGCTGCACCCCTCTGGCAGCGACGGCAGCGGCGGCAGGTACGAGGACGCTACAGACAAGACACCGACTGAGATCCGCATAACAGCCGAGTATGAGTTGTGCTTGAGTTGTATGCCGGCCCTTATGGCCCGGTGTCAGTGAATCACGGAACGGAACACATATGAGTAGGCTTAGACACCTACCAATGTGATTCTCCTATTCAACTCGACGTAGGCTTCGATCGTCCAGTCCCAAGGCGCATCTCTGAATCACCTACATCACGCAATCTCGGGATTTATCTGATCTTGACTTGGACAGTTCACATGGATCTTGGTACATCGAAGACATCGAGCCGAATCACAGAGAGATACCGACGAGCAGTCGTTACCTGCCTCGAAGAGTCAATAGTGTAGCCATGCTCAAGCTCGGGCCAATCTTGGACAAGAAGAACAGTTTTCTGTAGTACACCAAGTGATTAGGAAGCGTTGTCCATTCCCAGGAGCGAATGCCTTGGCCGTATTAGGCCTCCACTCACAAGTTGCACAACAAACAACTCGGCTGATAAGGGTAAGGTATGGTACGATAACGACGAGAATTGTCACGAGGCCATGTTCGTCTGCTTGGGCCTCACACAGCATGAGGGGAGCATTCACACAGAGGCAGATCGCTGGCTGCAATGCCGTGGGCCTGCTGCCATGCCAGATCTACCATCCATCTGGGCATCAAGGCCTCTGTCCAGCCCTCAGTGGCTCATTGCCAAAGGCAATGTCTGGCCAGGTATCACAGACCAGGACAGCTCTCACCGCCTATGGCGTGTCATCTGAACTCCGGGCAGTCAGCAATCACCATTGCCGCCGATAGCGCGCAGTCTCACGAGCGTGGGAATCCAAACTTGCTTTATTTTGATTTGCCACTGAATCATCAAACACTGAGTTGGCATCCCAGCCGCACATCCCGCAGAAAACCAAACGCCAGCTATAGTACAGTGATATCATCGATCATCTGAGGTGCTGTCACGGATCAGTCATGTCAGTGAGCCGCTAATACACAATGTTTGACCCCTTTGTCACCGTCCCAGAAGCCATGTCACTGAGCAGCGAATGCACGAGAAAGAAAGAGAAAACCCAATTCCCTTGACGCCTGAATCACAACCATTCTCAGACCTCGATAGCCATAGCATCATCAGGGACGTCATCCTCGAGCGTGAGGTCCAGGACCCGAGCGTATTGCACCGTGAGACGCTGGAGTTCCCGGTATTTTCCTAAATGTGTGTAATAATGGTCAGTATCCACAGCTGTGATTTGTTTGGCTGAGACAGTAAAAGGCAAACAAACTTACCCAGAATCATGACGACCCCTTTGAGCAGCTCCTTCCTATCCCACCCACATATATCACTGTCTTTGCCGTTCCAGCCCCGGCCCTTGTCCTCCCCTTCATCCATCTTATCTTGTAGTACACCACCCAGGAGGCTGTTCAGCAGCTCTTCAACTTTTCCCCTGTGGCCTTCAGCACCGATGCGCTTTGCATACATCAGTAGATAGAGCCGGAACTCTTCCTTGGCACCCAGCTGCAAGGCCCCAGCGATGCGATTCTCCAAATGCGCAATCGAAACACTGGACTCAAAGGCTTCAAAGCCGTCCTTGGAAAGGAGTGCTTTGATCATTCGCTGTAGGGTGTAGGCCCTCCCTTTGAGTAAGAATTCATTGGTAGTGTGCCGCTCGAGGAAGGGAATGATGCCGGCCGAGACCATGATATCATTGTTCTTGCCATCTTTCGGTGTCGTAGACCCGACAGCCGTCGTCTGCAAGGACCCAACAGAAGAATCGTTGCTGTTCCAGTATTGGCTACCGACAGCCCACCACGACTCTGAAAGACGTTGCCAGGTATGCAGAGCTGGCGAATAGTAGTAGCCATCGCCATTCGTCAGTGTAACAACAATGTGACCATTGGAGTTCAAGTGGGCAGAGGTGACACCAGGCGCGGGCATGGCTCCGTGGGGTTGGAGCGAACTGATGGCAATTTCGAGGATGGGCCCGAGGGAGACGGGAGGGTGAGGTGATGAGAGTGTGTTCATGTTCCAAACGTAGCACATGCCGACGGCCGTAATACACAAGAGCCACCAGCCACGGCATTCCAGAATGATTGGCTGGGCCTCGAGCACCATCGCATTAATCATCCGACGCCCGGCAGGCGTCCAAGTGTAGAGGCAACCATCCTCACAGGCAGCAGCCCAGAACTTCTTGCTTCCTGTGACGAGGATGACGGCTCTCGGAAGGTAGTCTTGCCATAAGACCGTTCCGCGCTTGCTGGCTGTGATGTGAGACGGGTCGCGAATAGAGGGCGGATTTCGGGCTTCCAAAATGATGTTTTCGGCGTGTTTTGATGCCTCCTCCTGGGTCGTGTCTTCCAGGAGGATTCCACGCTCAAGTGGTCGTAAGATGTGTGATCGTATCTTGGGGACTGACAAGCGGACTTGAGAAACGGCGATAGAAGGATTGAGCACTGCCGGTCGGAGATATTCAGGTGTCGGGACCACCCCGTTCCTGGGTGCCTCAAGCACGGCAGTCTCCAAGCCATCAACTCCATTGCGCTGTATGGTCCTAGATCCAGTAGCCGGCCTCTTATTGGGATGTTCATCATCCTCTTCGCCTTCCGTTGCAATGGCCTTGCGCTTGTTACCCAGTAGCATAGCAGCTAGACCTCCTTCAGGTAGGCCATCATAAGGCTTGGTGAGATCCAGAACGGTCTGGGGTGCGTCGTTTTGTGCGGCCTTGGAGGTGCTGGATCCAACTAGTTGCGTCTGGGGAAGAGACGATTGTCCGGTCCCAGATGAAGAGATCAGCATAGGTGCCACTCGTTTCTTGCCATCCTTGGTGATCGTCACGCGTGACTTAAGAGCGTTGACACGTTGAGCTGCGGCTTTCTCGGCGGCATCCTCAACTGGCCGAGGTGGTTCTTTGTCCTTGTCAGCTGGAGTTTCTGGTTGCCCATTCGTAGTAGGTGCGCCAGTCGGTGTAGCGGTGCCCGTTTTGACTCCATTCGTAGCCGGTGCACCAGCTGCCGCATCCTTAGCCAGCGGTTGAAAATCGCCCATCAATGCACCCATTCTCGTCTCGGCTCCCTTTCTTTCACCCTCCTTGCTGTGACTCTCCAGTTGCAGACCATCCACATCCTCTGCAATGCCCATGACCTTCCGAGACGCACCATATTTAGATAACGCCTTGTCAGTCTCTTCGAGATTCGCCACCCAGCCCAACTCGCCCGTGTCGAATTTGGCGGTGACAATGCTTCCGTCCAAGCTAGCGGCGTAGAGGGTTTGACCATCGGGGGCCCAGGCCAGGTCAGAGATTGACTTTGATGCTAGGTCTTGTAGAATGACGACTGGCCTTGAGGTGTTGGTGTTCCAGATACTTAGTGTCTTGTCTTGCCCTGCAGACGCAATGACGGTGACCAGCGCGCCGCCCGTAGGCGTGCCGTTGACTGCGCCATTCTCAACGGGCTTGGTGGTATGAAAGAGTCGAGGGGAAAACATGCAGACCTCAGTCGGCCCTTCATGTCCGATCAGGTTGATATCGCTATCCCAGCGACTGCGCTCGATTATTGCGACGGAGCTGACAGGCCCGTTGACAGCGTTGGCGGCGGCGATGTGGTTCCCGTCGGGAGACCAGGAGCAGCGGCGGAAGTAGGTGGTAAGGGGCGAGGATTTGAAGGGCGCGTTGATAGTTGTCTCAAGTTGAAAGTTATTAACCATATCAACAGGATTCGCATTTGGCGCCGGTGAGGTGAATCGGAATATTTTGATAGTGCGGTCGTCGCTGGCGGTCGCAAAGAACTTGTTGGCCGGGTCGAAGGTGATGCCCTTGACGTGACTTTGGTGTATCGACAGCACTTTGAGCTTGTCGAAGGTGTGACCGGACCAGACCACGACTTTGGAGTCAAGACCGACGGAGGCCAAGACCGAGCCGTCGTAGGACCAAGCCAGATCCTGGACATCATTGTCGTGCCCTACCAGTCTCTTGAATGTCTTCCAGTTCTCGACGGGCGGCGGCTCGTTGGTGCCGAAGGGGATGATGGCAGGCGGGCCACTCTCGAGCTGATAGATACATATGATCTTGTCGTCGGCGCCCGAGGCGAGATATCGGCTGTTGGGGGAGAAGCGGACAGAGTGGATGGTGCCGAGATGGTGGCTCATGTGGCAGAGCTGGCGAGGGCCGGTGTAGGAGGGATCGTCGGCGCTGTATATAGATTCGGTGGACCAGACACGCACGTGGCCATCTATGGGCGTGGATCAGGATTAGCAGACAAGCGAGGCACAATATTTCGGAGCTGGAGGGGCGCATACCACCACCGGCGGTCGCAAGGCGTTTGCCATCAGGAGAGACGTGGCAACTGTAGACCTCGAAGTCTTTCTGTTCCCCTGCAATTGCAATGTCAGTAAAGCAGGTCCATCGGGCATCATGGGGCGGCAGCGAATTGATACCTTTGTGGCTCAACCACGAGGGCTTGATGATGCGCATCGTGACGACGTCGGAGCTGGTGTCGCCGTTCGCATATCGACACGGAGAAAGAGGGACGACACGGGACGGCGGAAGTACAATGAAGGCTACCAATGCGAAAGGGTGGCGTGCGATGAAGTTAAATCCAATTTTACTGACAGGCAAATGCCAGACGACTGAAGATAAAGTTGAGATATGCGCCTGAGAAACGAGGAAATCATCAATGCATACGATAGATACAGTTCGTACAATGGAATCAATTTGTTGCCGTAATCAATCAACCTACGACCTACAGCAGCCCAGGGCCCGTCGCGCGACGCGGCCGACTCGAGAAAATGACAGCTCCAGTGGGCCGTGGAAGGCCTGCCTGTTCGGTCAACTGGAGCCGTTACGACCCGTGCCTCGACATAAACATATTCTCGATTGAGACAATCTCCGTCTCAGCTTGACCGTCGCATTGCTCTATGCCAGCTTTTCTATTGCGGAGAGCAACGTGCAGAAAAAGAGTCGAGCACCCAAGCGTCAACTGCGGTTCTGTCGGGCTTGCCAAGAACTGCGCTGGCATGCACTGCCCGAGCGGACCCCCCGGATGGGCACTGGGCAGCCACAAACTAGTAGTATGTAGAAACATCAGCTACATGTACCCAGCAGAAACACGTGGGTCTTCCGATGCACAAGTGATACCCGAATGGGCAAGCGCAGTCGAGCAAGCCTTCGAGAAAAGACGCTCGCAAAGAACTCCGTCACTCGATCGTGTCGAACGTGCTCAGTTTGCTGTACCTCTACGGAATACTGTATTCCGTACTCCGTATCGAATTGACGCGCTGTGAAGGCCGATCGGCGATAGCAGAGGCCTGAAGGTCGTTCGATGCACGGTTCTCTGCGCGGTCCAGATCTCCCCTGACTGGGCTGACAAGCTCCCGCTTTTTCCTGCGCCGGGAGCTACATCCCAGTATCCCAGCATCCCAGAAGGGCATCATCATTTTCTTCCGACGACATCTCTTCCCTTTACCATTGACGCATCGCCATCATCGCCATATCATCGATCCACCGCTCTTCTAACTCTCGCCCGCACTGCGAAGGCAGATTATACTATCTTTCACTTATGGTTTGAGCCAACAGATCACTCGCGCGGGACTGCCGCCCCGTCCAATACCCTGCCCTTTTCGTTCGCCTTTCGCTTCCTTCGATACCCACTTGTCGACATCATGGGCGTGTGTGCCTCTTGCCTAGGTCGTCACCGGAGCGAATCCATCGACGAGGAGGACTCTCGTCTACTGTTTGAGGATGGGAATAATATGCAGTATGGCAGCTTTGGCGACCACAACCTAAATTCGCAGGCCGATCCTCTCGAGTCGCAGCGCGAAGCCGAGGCACTACAGCGCGTCGTTGCGCGAACTTCCAAGTATGCCATCTCCGCTCCGGATGGACATGTGTCTAGCTACTAACTTGCAGTGACAGTAATTTAGTCGATGTATTCGAAATCACACCTCAGGAATCGCAAAGGCCACACCCTGCCATCTTCACTGGTCAAGATGCGCGCCTTTCCCAATACCAGAACATACTGTCAAGACTTTCTACCGGTGACGAGGCGACAGGAGGAAACGTGGAGTGGCTCATGAGCGAGGAGGACGACGGCGACCAGCATGATCAGACCTTCACTATCAAAGAAACCTCCAAAGAGCCCCTGGTCGGCACATTCGCCGATGCTGCTGCGGCCATGGCATGAGCCAATGATTGACGACGGAATGAGTAGATGGGAATCTTTGGCTTGGCGAAAAAGCATCCGACAGGCGTACAAAACCTCCAGATTCTCATCTCGGCATCAACAGTACGCAAGTGATGTCCATTGCATCAAATTATTGCGTAACGGTGCCTTTCTCTCAGCTCAAGATGCAATTCTCTGAGCAAATACGGCTGATCTGCGGATTCTGAATTCCTCTGCCCTCAGGATCCCGCTGCCCAACCGTGGCGGATGGCCACATACTTGATTTACACATTAATAGGAAATGTGTCGTATCACAGCGAGTTTTCGTCTGCTCTCACAAGTGGACCCAAACTTGTTATGTAGCAAGTCAGTATGCATGATACATCTAGTCTCATCAATATGTACAAAACTCAAGCTATCAGCCTACTGCAGGAAGTCCACGATCTATCCTGCCGGCCATCGGTTGTATCCTTCCCACCCCATCTGTGATTCGCTGCACTCCCCTCGCGCCAAGGTCCGCATCTCACTGGTCCCACTCAAAGCTTCTTCAGGTTCTTCATCCATGCCCAACGATGACCGATGATTAGAAAACCGCCATTGGGGCATACTCACGTGTCTAATTTGCTATGCGTATGCAATGTTGGTCAGTGTCTACAAGAAACCTAGAGAAAACCCCCGCACCAGCTGTCATTGCATACGTTGCGGCCCTCGGCTATTGGTATCTCCAGTTATATGACTGGGTATCGCGGACTTGGGGTGTGTGTACCTGACGTAAGGCGTGGTCGCGGTATTTGGAATCCGCCATGTAAAGTTATTGTGCCGTGTCCCCTCTGTACTAGGCAATGTCGGTATTGCTTAGAGGTGCTTAGATATTGACCACCTCAGTACTACCTTAGGTATCTCTTGTTGTCAAATGGTGTATGTGAGGTTTTCATGGCGTTGTCTGCGTCGACCAGTGTATCTGATCGTATGATTCAATTGATCATCCCATACGATCGCACTATTCCTCATCGTCAACGCGAATCCCGGTCGTGAATCACGGGAAAGGCTGGCTGGATCCGCAAATGGCATTTCTCAGATGCTCATCACACGGGCTGGTGGAGACAGCGGGCCGCCCCAGTCAACGACATCCCGTCAACGACTCAACGCTTCGACTAGCCCTTCTTTACCTCGACTATTGACATGTAAGAACAGCATACTCCCCCCACTTAGCCCGAAGATGCATATAGTGCCCCATGTCTCCTCTTCTTTCATCGGCATAAGTGGGTTGAAGCTTGATCAGTTGTCGACCTCTCCGTGTACCTAGTCCATGAGGGAGGAAGTATTTGAAAGTAAAACAGTTTAGTGCGAGGAATGCGATGGAAGAATGAGATATCGAAGAGTCGATGAAATGAAAGTCAGCTTTTTCTGGTGTTAGAAAGCTTGCGAGAGTCTTGGAGAAACTTACGATCCTTCAAAATGATATATATTCGGCTGACGAAGGGGTGCCACCATGAAGATGTTTGAATCTGCGGGGCATTGGGTTGCATTCTGTCACACGCCTCATAGGTTCGTATACTCAGTTTGGCTTTAGTGTCTTACTCTGGGTCATCTTGGCCGCCTGTATATATAGAGGTCTTGCCCCTCTTTGGCTTCCAGAACACTTGTTTCCTCTTGTGAACTTTCCATGACATTTGACGCGTCACGTGTACCAATCTCTTTCCCCTCTCCCCACCGAATGGACAGAGTCTAGAGCGTAGACTGACTTGTGGAAGGAAAATCTCGTCATGGTACTTGTACTTTGTGAGTATTGAGCCGGACGCAGCAGAATACTGGTTGGGGGATGGTGTGTATAGGGTGTTATGGCCCCTGAACGCGACAGAAGGAGAAAACATAGCGAAGCTATTTGATACAAATGACCGGCTACCACCGGGAAACCTTTCTGTCTCTAATGATCATACAGCCATAAATGAAATATCACAAATTTTCCGATTCTCCATTCCATCTTCCGAACTCCCCTGCCCCATCGAAAAGTCAATCTTCCCAGTAATTAGCCTGCCCAAAGCCAATGGAGGTTCCCCGTCGCTATAGCCAATGAACAAGCAATCTGTATTTGCTCCGCACATCGTCGTTCCCATAATCATTGTCTTTCTTCCTCTTATTCCTTTCCACGCTGTATCTTTCACACAACTCCCATTTCGAACATACTCAATAATGTCCGTAATCCACCGTACTCCAAGCCCTCATCTGGTGGTCCTGGTTCATGGCGCAAACGCATTGATAGACCTCGTACCTCTCTCGCTCCGCCTTCTCGATGCTCGCGACTCGGTTTTCATTCCCATGTTTCCACCTGTGTATGTCGGCTTCTAGCTTGGTCAATCTCCGCTGTTTCTTGGCTATGTCTTTGCAGAGTTTGCACACATCAGGCTCTTGGTTGGTCGTGTAAACCATCTTGAGCCCGCAGGTCTCGCCTGTTCGATACTCGCGAGTGCACTGTTGGCGAAAGGATGACCACCGCCAGTAACCGCATGACCAGCGTGTTTGATCGAAGAAACACATCACGGGCTTCTTGGCGTGATGTCGAGGTAGACTGGCATTATAGGGGCTGGCGGAGGCCTTGAAACCTAGATCAAGCGTGGCGTTGTCGACGAGATGGTGTGAGGCTTTGGGGGTCCCTGCGGCAAAATGCAGTTGAGAACTAACGGTATCGTTCCTGCTATTGTATAGTCGTGCAAAAGCCGAGAGGTAGGCGACCAGAACAACACCACTGTAAGTTAGCCCCCTTCCAGTGGTCGTTTTGTCTTCTGATAGGCGATTGAAGGGTGTGGCTGATATTGTGTCGTGGTTAGGTCGTCTCTGGGAAGCAAATAACGGTATTTCGACTGAGTGTATATTCGGGCGACTTTGCTGTAACTGGACTGGGTGTCAAACGATGAATTACAAGAGTCTGGAGAGTCAGTAAAGGTGGGTATGATCACCGACGAGGTTGAAAGGCTGGTAAAGGCTGGTGAAGCACTTCTTGGCCTTCGACGTTCAAATTTTCCGGCCCGTCAGAGGCTCGCGCACACAAGTTGGTTGCTGCAACAGTCTCGGTGATTTGACAAGATTCCAAGCCTTTCTGTGGTCATAGATGGAAGCTCTCTTATTGAACGTCCACGCGAATATACAAGATGACTGACGGCAGACGACTATACGACAAATAGTCAGTAAACAAATTTCGGCCTGCAGGTTAAAATCATACAAAGAGATAATCTGATCTGGACCGCTATACTACGGGTTTTTGGTTGGGAGTATGTAGATGATTTTGTCCCCCTTCTTCATGACAACAACTGTATATCCGTGTCCAGTGTCGCGATGTCTATAAGGGCTGCAATGGATGGGGACTTATACCGGTGCCGAATCTCGTCGGCATGTCGCAGGTCTGTCTGCACAGCAGTCTGCAACCCGATTTGGCAAGCTTCCTACGACGGAGAAAAGTCGAGCAGTGACAAATCCGGTCATATTCTGATGGCAGTTTGAGCGCCCCCATCTTAACATCGTCACTCGAGCACTATATGGCTGCCACGTCTACAGGTGGATGGTAGCCATTGTTCCGACTCGTCTCCACCATGGAGGGTACGCGACAAGCCAAGCTGACGTCGAATTCGGCGAAAACGCAGTCGTTTGGGGAAGATAGGATGCCGAAAGAACATCTACATCTTTGATTCTGTGTACTTGCCCTCACTGGCCCTGACCCTGACGAACAGTCCATGTTGCACATCATGCAGGCAGGGGATTCAGCCTCCAGGGGGCCTCTGGTCATAGCTAGTCATTTAAAGTCTCATGCACGCTGCTGAGGTTTTGTATCTCCACCGTAGATGGCCGCAAAAGGCGGCCATAGGCCCACCATGGTACCTCCCAAGCGTATCCCCAATGGCGCGAGCGCTGGCATCGAGACAGTTTTTTTCGGTGGATGAATGGGACAAGATTCAATGGTTCCGGCTTTTGGTGGGACTGGGTGGTGATCCGAAAACGTGTTTTCCATCGCTCGACATGTAATTATTCCACCACGGCTTGGCCTCGGGACTTCATCCGCCACAGGATGTATGATATAGTCTCCTCACATGACTCACGCTCAGACATGTCGCGTAACGCGATCACCAGGTTGCCTACATTTGTGTAGATGCCGGATAAGGTTCAATGTTTTATATCCAGTGAAGATCATGCTGTTGAGGATCACGCAAGCAGCCGCACGAAAATGTACCTAATTCAATAAGAACCATGCAGGATCATAGTCGGTCAAAGATTTTCTGGAAACTCTATGCAAACCAACTACACTCAGTACATACTACATTGCTGGGTGGAAAAACTCTTCGTGATGGAAACATGGACCTAATAGACGTGTTACTCGAAATATCCTTTAAGCTGTACGCTATCGTCGCAAGCAGCACATCGAACGCAATTTGGTACTAGGATACATATGTCTCGCAAGCACCCTTCAGATATTGAGTTTCAGGGCAAATTCATTGCTGAAGTAATGAAGTAATGCATGTCCTGGCCTGCTGGATGGATTAGGGGGGCGTTTCGGCCGACTACCTAGGTAGGTACTTCATTGTTCAACAATACCTGATTGATCAGGACATGAACCTCCGTGAGAGATTTATTCGGTCAATAGCATTCGGTATTCCGAACCATTAAGCAGAGTCAATAGCAGAAAAGCTGCGTCTTCTAAAGATAGGCGTGCATTCATATTACGATGAACCTCGCACATACGTCGAAGCGAAAGCTTCCTCCATCTCTAAGCAGCCCGATCGCAGCTCGCAGCTAACATCGGAATAGTGATCTGCAACTCGACTGTTTAAAGTCCCGAGACGCCGGCCTGGAGTTCCGGATAACGATGAGTGGCTGGATACTGTGACTGGATACACGATTGGTTGTAGAATCATCCGAGAGGGTGGTATTGATGCGTTTGGTGCCCATCGCTTATCGACTGCAGTCATTTGTAGCACTGTACGGCCGACATCAGTTCTCCTCAGCGGACCTAGATATCGCCAATGTGTCACGACCTTCCATAGAGACATCTGTAGACACAAAATCTGCTAAGATCTTCATCCGTACCCTCGTTTTGTGCAAACGCGCGCAACGTGGCAGCCAGCATGTGGCGTTATACGGTCCGCTTACAGGACTTGACCGCTGAAGGATAAGGGGTTCGATCATCAATGTTGAATGCTGGTAATCTGGCATGCGCCTCGCGTAATTCCGAATGCGGTTGTGGACTTTACACCAGGTTGATTTTCTATCCCTGAATCACACTTGCCAAGGATACTAAGCCGTGATAGTCTCGATGAGACGAACTTGCAAATTGAACAATTATTGAAACTATTATGTCTGTTCAGGATACCATTGTGGTAGACGAAGATGTGGCCATGATTTTTTGGCAACTGTCTTTCCTTTCATGCTTCCCGACTGAAGATCATTGCCGTCACAAAGGCAACACTGATTATGGTGCTAAACACTCATGTATCTCAACATTTTCTCCCCTGTTTTGTCCATGCAGCCTCTAAGTTGTTTAGTTCGAAGCCTTGCCTAACGGGACTTTGCAACTCACAGGCCAGCGTTGTTGGAAGAATGCATAATCAATGGTCTCGGGCTACTTTCCAGTCATAAATAGTCGGGGATACATCCATTGATCGTACAAAAAGTCCATGGGTACGGCCCGTTCCGTTTTGGTTTTAGGGACTTATGCCTTTTTTGCGAAAGTGCCGCACGCGTTTCAGACCTGCAAAACTCCATCCCACAACACTCTTTCTACATATTTCCTAGGGCTTGGTCTTTGGAGGGCTGTCCCTATACACTCGGCAAATCAAGTTCTTGGGGATAATCATGTGCTTTGCTCGACATGCACGCACCTCCAGATACCCAACCCTAGGGAGGAAAGAACCCATGTACGAGTCCCTCGATACCACCCAACGATGAAACCTTGTGCCCATTACTAGTTTGCACCATCATCACCTCCTTGTCAATGAAGCTGGTCCACCTATAAAGGTAAGCTTATTGGACAACATGTTTAGAGACGAGTTGTCATAAAAACATTCTCGTGCTTACTTCAAAGCACACTTATTGGAAAAGTTGCCTGAATGGGCTCCGTTGCCTCAGAAAGCATATTTCTCGGCTGCATATCCGACTACCTAGTAAATTCTTTCTTGTGTCGGGAGCGCATGTCAGCCTTGCTTAAACAAGCTGTGAAGCATCATCTGATCGAGTATGGAGCACTCTGGAGATCTCCGAGCATCTGTCTTACACAAGGAAGATTCTGTATCTAGATCACTAAACAGTCCAAAGCTGCAGTGTAACTCGACGTTCGATATCGCACTTCGGATATCGATCGACGATTCGCTAAATCTGATACAAAATACAGCAATAGCCACTATGAGCGCCGCCAGCCCTATTTTCTCACCGTCTTTTCGAACATCCGAGCGAGGAAGTCAGGCGATGGATGCCTACATGGCTAAATGCTGTCCTACCTGGCACTCGTCCGAGTCACAACTGGATGAGCTGTCTTTTCGTAAGAGCATGTATGGGATGTCCTCGGTGTGTCCAGGGTGGTCACGTGGCGCCATGAGCAGCAACTGCATCCCGTCGAGGCCGAACACCCGTAGCGATCACATCGCCTCGTGATAAAAGGTCATTGAGGCGAACTTGGAGACGTGGATCAATCACGCCTCAGGATTCTTTCCCTCGCCTCTTCCGCATCGTCACACCTCAGCGGCCTGCTACCCATGTAGCTGATCGAAGATCCTCCTGACCTCTTATTACATGGAGCTAAGAGCCTGGCGGAGTCGAAAATTCCGAGCCGACTCTGGAATGCGCGGTTCGACAGCCTCGTTGGATGACACTTTAGACGCCTTGCGCGCGTGTGAAATGAACGCGGCCTTATTCAAACTCTGTGCTGGCAGATGCCCGAGGAGAGAAGCCCAATCGTAGCCCAGGATTTTTCGTGGCCAAATTATTGGGCTCTGACCGTGACGTTCAGTTTTGCGTCGACATGCGGCCGAAAAAGCGGCCATCTCGATAGAGATTGCAACCTGGTTCCTCACCGGTCCACAGGGGCTCACCCTTTGTGGCAGTTCCGTCGGCGATTCGCGAGGCACAACATACGAGATCCGGTCTTTCATGAGATACGTGGACAATGAGCCGGCGCAGGGTTGGGTGAAGAAAAGCACCCGGACAGCTTGGCTTCCAAAGACCCAACATCCTGGCGATCAGTGGCCAGTCGGCAGGGCTAATCCGCACTTGTTGCTTACATGTGCATATGACAGCAAGGCGAGATGGTACCTGTCCGAGCCCCCATCATCCATGGAACCTGGGGCTCGCTTGGATATACAGTTCAAGGTGCTGCGAACCAGCATATGCATTTCCGCCTATCTGACAAGATACATACACATACACGTGTAAGCGGGTCCTATGTACCTATAGCTTATGAGTGCCGGAAGATAGTCATCAAAGGCAGCAATTGGTGGGAGAAGGTGGGAGAAGGTGAGGATCCAGATGAACAGGTTCGTCAGACCAAACGGGACATCCTTGACGGCTCGGGCTGCCCCGGCGCCAAGAGCTGTTGAGAGACTCGAAGCTGCATCCACAACAGGTGATAATCTTGTGAACAGGGGTTCATACCTTATCATGGCGGCCGACAGCGGGGACGGCGTGCACGATGGAATCGGGTTCGGCTTCGGTGTGTGACGCAATGCCGGGAAGCTTGACCTGACCTGCGCCACGCGGATGAATGTCTTGAAGCAATGATGGCCATATCGTCACGACGCTTCACTCACTGACAATGCCCATCTAGACAAACGACTGGACTTCCCCGGGCTAAGATTGGCCTCAATCATGGTGTGCATTGCACCTATGACATGAAGCATGCGCAACTTGCTCCCTTGCAGTAAGTTTCCGCCTGATGGGCATCGAAGGGGCCTCTACCTGTACCTGAAGCACTCATAAGTTATAACATTGAGTCTCCGAGAACTCGCTGGCTCGTCCCTTCAAAGCAGGGCCTACGGTAAGGTACAAAATTCACTCTCAGGCTGCGCCGCTGTAAACACATGTTTCACAGTTAACAGGTATGCCCAGAGCCGGATGCTAATCCTACAGTGTGCTTACTGTGAGTCTCTGCAGCTGTTCTGGTAGAAAATAGCAGGAGTCTGACAGTGCATGACGCGCAGTCTCGGCAGTATTGGACAGTACGCGATACCTAGGTACTTGCTACTAAATGATCTCCCTCACAGGGCCCCCACCTCGCTGCATCCTACATGACCTCGCTGCATCCTACATGACCTCGCTGTCACCTGCGTCCGATGTGTCTCACATATGTCAGGGACTGATTTGGTCTTCGGTTGTCTGTTCGGGCTCATCATTAGATGATCTTCACACTCTCCTAGTCCTGGTTGCGACCGTCCACCATCCCTAACGATCAATCGCCCATCGTTGGTAACTCCCAGCCTATTTACCTGCAGCCTTTGAAGCTGCGACAAGAAGTAGGTCGGCAGCCTGACGACACCACCTTTCGGAGCCATGTCTGTCTGTCGCTCGCTGGACGTTTGATGATTCCCACACGCCGGTAGTGACGTTGATGTCGCGCCCTTCGCCATTGCGCACTCCATCGGCAGCAATCGTCTGTCCTGCCCTGGTCACCATTCGGCGCTGAGACTGAGATGAGGCTGCAGCATCGACATATTCCTCGAAAGGTTCCGTGAGTCCGTGATCAGCTTGTTGTCGTAGTTCACCGAGCTGGACTCTTGGATGCCTCGCCCTACTGATACTTCACTTCATTTCCCTCGCCCGCGTTCGCAGACTTGGCTGAAAGCCTACTACAGCTTCTGGACTTCTATCCCATCGCCGGCATAAACATACGTAACAAGTACACCTGCACTCAAATCATCTCTGATTTATCAGAGACCGCTCAGGACAGTCAAATCTAGTGCCTTCGAGAGCCGTACATCTAATCAATAGACCGCCGGGTAGGACACGAATCCTGATCGTTGTGTCAAGACAAAGCATGTATATGAGTGATATCATCCCGTACTAGTCAATCTGGCGTTTCCCAGGCACGAGTTCCATTACTACATTGGGAACATCCTACATGAGCGCACCTATGCCCTACATCCCTTGGCGTTGATTCGCCCTTCCTCGAAACATCCCTTGGCGCTCAAGCGCCTATTCAAGGATTCAACAACTCACCCGCCAGAGCCTCTACATAGGACATCAAGATGCTCTAGCGGCAAAGACTAAGTTCTCCAGAATACAGAGGCTTGTCATACGCCGTTGTCACCGTGCTCTCAACCACTCGGGGAGACACGGATCGTCGCGACCCTTGCGAAGGCTGATAACTAATCCCTTACACCATCCTCTTGCACACCTGCAAACCAGTCAGTCATCTTCTCATTCGTGTAGACATCTCGTGTGTCGCAATACAAGGGGTTGGTAGGTTTGAATCCTCCGTGATGAATCAGTACTTTAGCCTCACAAACTCACGGTCCCACTCCATCAAACTGGCTCCTACCCTCCTCACGCCCCTGCAGCCAAATTCTGATCTACGCTGGCGGACCACGTATAGCTCTAGCTGATCCAGCTTTAACATATGTGATATTGGCGGCTATCCCGCTTGCCGCTTATTTATGAACATGGCAGGCTCCAGTCATCAGTCGGCTCCGCCTTCTTCTGCCCAGAATAGATCCGTCACAGTACATGAACATAACAAGGGGCCGGCCTCTTCGATGACCACCAGGACCACAATTGATGCCCAACCTCTGGAGGATTTCTCAGTCACTATTGCAACAGAGTCAGACGCGGGCAGACTCGAAAAAGATGATGCCAATCGTGGCCTGGTACCGAAGAATACGGCGGCGGCTAGCCTTGTCCTGGCTGATGTGACGTCCCCACATGAGAGTGTCTCCTTGGTATTAAATGATGGTTCCTCAATAGCCAGACAAATCGAAAGAACGGACGCGCTGCAGGACGTGACTAAGAGTACATCGTCGTCGTTGTACCGGGGATGGGACAGAGTCCATATTGACTGTCTCCCGAATGAGGTCCTACTGCACATTCTTGGATTCCTCGACGTGTCCGATCTCCTGGCTGCATCGAGGGTGAGTATTTCATTTTCCTGTTGGACATTGAGGCTGGCAGACATGACGCTGCATGTTTGTCATTGTTGGTGTTGAATTTACCGAGTCTTCTCACTGCCCACTCACCTCGTTCTTCACTTCTCCTGTGTCTCGCTACGCTTTCTGTTTGTCCGTCCATGCTCGCTGCCCTTCAACATCCAAAGCATTAGTTTTATTTGCCTGGAGTGTTCTCGGATGCGCGGGTTATTGCTACCACATTGGCGTTGGGACGTCTGTCCTATGTTGTCAAGACTTAGACCAAACACTCCAATGTCTTCTCCTCGTAAGGGACATTCACAGTTGAAGCTGACACCACTGCAGATCAGCCATCACTTCCGAGCGCTCTCGGTGGCGCCGATTCTACATACTTATCGGCTCCAACGCGTTCGCTTGCTGCTCCCACCTCTACTAACGTCTCCCTCTCGTCCTACACTTGCCGAGCTCATCGCGCGGCACATCTTCCTCACGAAGACGACGCAGATCTCTAGGCGTCTGGCGCGGAGTCTGGTCTCGATTCGTCTCTCCCGGTGCCTGCCCCAGCGTCCCTCGGCTGAGACGCTTGTTCAGCGTGGAGTGCTGCCGCCGGAGTGTGTACCCGGCTGCGGGTGTGCACCTATCGCTCCGGCCCTCGTCGCTAAACGGAGAGCGGTCGAGAAGGAGAAATTGAAAGATGGGCTGAGGCGTTGGGTTGGCGGAGTGTGGAAGGGTGAGGTTAGGGAGAGGAGCGAAGGGGTTAGAAAGTGGGAAGAACGAGCTGGTGTTGGGCGTGTATGGAGACTAAGGAGGTTTTGGGAACGTGTTGGGAGGGAAAGTGGATAGATCGCAAAACTCTCTCGTTGACGGGCGATTCATACTAAGAGCCACAGGTGAGGGGATGCGTTATTGTTGTTCTATCAATTGCCCGCGCTGTACTACTTTTTTTCTGCCTATGGCCCCTTGACCCTCCTCATTTCGTCGTTTTCTCCGGTACCGATGGGGGTCGTGAGGCGTTTCTTGAGCATGGCACCCAGGAACTTGGTTCATCTCGACTTTCCTCTTGTATTAACTTAGACTCGATCCGCTCACACATACATATCCTAGCATGATTATAGAAGATTCAGCAGGCTGAATCCGCCGTTTGGAGCTTTGTCTCATGACTCTCCTCGAACTTCAATCACTGCATTGAGTAATGAACGTTAGCAAGCGTCATTCTCCGGCCTTTATAGCTCCTCATAATCGGTCATCTGGATGAGTCATGAATCGGCTTGAGTCTCCTAGGTGTCTTCTTATGGTATTGAATAGTACTACACATCTCGAATACACTAACATGAGTTTGAGCTCAGATCCTCTGTTATATTTTTATTTTTGGCTGGGCTCATTGATGCGGATGTGGTGATGTGAAAGCATAGGTAGACTGCACTCGATGTCATGCTTGAATGACCCCTTGAATAACACGTTTCCCATAGAAAGGGTTAGATAGATAGTAAGAGCGGTGGAGTTACTCCAATGACGTTGCTACTCGCCAATCGCTTCGGGAACTCAACGCTCATCTCATGCTTCAGATTCTAACACGAGGTCCAATTGATGCGGGCCAATTTTCTTCCCTCCCTTTCTCTCTTCGCCCTCAAGCCTTTGAATTTTGTCCCGAAACAGTTTCATCACCATTTGAATGTCTTACCAGTTGCAAATTGGATAACCTGTTCAGCATTCATCCAACTCCTCACCTGACAATCGGTGAAACGCCAGGTTGTGGACTTCGCGAACATTAGGTACTCGATGTTTTATACTATGCTGTGAGTGAAGATGCCGCCACAGGCATGAGTTGCTTCTCTCGTTAAGGTCGTGTTCTTCTCACATGTCGTGTTCGCTCGCAACTAATCGCCAGCCAGGTACCTAGGTAGGTATACATCATACGCTTCAATCTGGGGCAAGGACGCTTGAAACTGCTCCAGGATACTTTATATTCCCGGTTCATGGCCGACTATGAATTTGTTCGGATCGAATTGAGTCTCAAGAGATTCGGGTCACAACCGGCGTCGATTCCAGCTTATACATATAGGGATGAGCAATAGCATCGTAAAGTCCGTTGAATTCTTCGCAGAGGCCTATACATTTAGATTGATTCGATAGACTCTATGAATCTGACTATATTACAATTGTAAAAAGTGCGTTGTTGAAGCTTACCCATGGTAACTAAAAGTCAATCCCTACATGTCACTGCCAGGCGAACTAGACATGTAATTGGTCTCGCCGTGCTATTCGTTCCTTGGTTCGACTCGTGACTATGGGCCCCAGAATGCGAGTGAGGAGGGAAAGCAAGTAGAACTTCGTTACACTGCCGCGTACCTTATTACGGTGTCGGGATGCAGGCAAAGCTCATTGTGAGTACTAAATGTGGTGTGACCCAACTCAGTTTATCATTTGCCACTGCATGGGAACAGAACTTTGAGATAGCCATTTCAGGAGCGCCACCGCTTCTTTCGCAGGCAATTCAGCGAGCCGAGTAATCCGGACTACTCCATTGTATGTACAAGTGTCCTGTTCTACTCGTCTCGAACACGGTATTCGACTTGCAGTTTGGAGTAATTGCTGCAGTGCTGGAATGTATAGGGAGACGAAATCCCCATCCTCGACGCCTTGCTCAA
This sequence comes from Xylariaceae sp. FL1019, assembly GCA_022578705.1. Lineage (NCBI taxonomy): Eukaryota > Fungi > Ascomycota > Sordariomycetes > Xylariales > Xylariaceae > Xylariaceae sp. FL1019. The sequence continues at coordinate 1,357,234 of MU391926.1, forward strand.
TGCACCATCCGCTTTCCCAGCTTTTTGCGATTATACACGTTCTCTTGGATTCCATTCCCCAACTCCGATCCTTGTGTGCCCGCCAATGAAGAGCTAATGGATATTCAACGCAGCCAGTTTCCTCAGCCCCTAAACGCGGAACCGAAAGCCATCAAACTCGTCGTCGTCGTCCTCATCACTCTCCTCGACCAACTGGCCATCCATATTATTCTCCTTACCTCCGTCTCCTTTTCTCTCCGCGGCCGCTCTCAAGTTCATCACACTGTCCTTTCGTAGCTCCTCTCTCCTCTCCTTCAGTCTTCTCACCCTGCCCTCGAGCTCCTCCATCTCCTCAAACTCGGCCTCGAGCGCGCGCGAAGCGTCCTCGCGATCATCGGCCATTTGGGCGTCAGCAGTGTGTTTCCGCCGCTCATATTCCTCTTCTTCCGACTTCGCAGCTACTTCTGCTGCTGTGAGAGCAGGGGCGGAGATGGTAGCGTCTGCATACGTATCGCGGATGTTAGGCAAGGCGGTCGCGTTTGCGTGTGCGCCCTCTGCCTCCATCTCGGCCTCGAAGGCAGCCCATTCCGCGTCGTCGACTGCGCCGGTCGGGTCTGTCTTGGCAGAGGGTGCCAAGAAGGGCTTGGAGGCGGTGGGGACGGTGAGGAGGTCTGTGGATATGGGCGTTGAGGTGGCGCCGTGGGAGTTCGAAGAGGCGTCGGACCCGACGAGGGGAGAGCGCACCATGGAGGCGATCTTGGGGGTGGAGACGGCAGAGTTGGATCCGGCAAGAGGAGTGGCGGGTCGCGACGGTATCGCGATCTCGACGCCCTGGATCGGAGTTCCTGACGTCCGCCGGACCAGGCCGGGCGCCGGTGGTGTCTGTGTCTTTTCTCTGGCTATTTCGGCATCTGACTTGACTGCTTCTATCTTATTCCTCTTCTTTGGTGCGGCGTCAGTGTCATGATCGACATCTGACATATTCTCGTCGGCATCGTCGGAGCGTTTCCGCTTCTGATTGGCATCTTCTTGCGTTTGCTGCGATTGTTGTAGTGCTCGTAACCTTTGCCTGTGACTTTGACTTCGTATGTGTGACTCCCACAGAGACTCAGTCTTGATGAGGTCGTGGCATAGCTTGCAGAGCAGTTTGCCGGCGTCGGAGTATGCGGCGTAAGGGTGTTTTACTCTATTCTCAGCCCTGTGGGCGCGGAGCAGGGCGCGGGCATCTGCCATTGTGCGCGGGTATTTTGGGTTGGAGGAGAGGGTGATTCCCGGATGGTTGTGTTGAATGGTGTTAATTAGGTACCAGCTGGTGATGATGGTTGAAAGATGGAAATGATTGATCGACAGTGTCGGAAGTCAATAATTGTGGCTGTTGCCCAGTGACGATCGTGATGTCAAACACCAGCAAGATACGGGCCGGAGACGACCTCAGGACCTGTCCTTGGGCAAAGCCTCACCTACCTGTCAGCCACAGGTGCGTCACAGGTGCACGCAGCTCGGCAGCTACCCAGCAGAAACTCAGCTATGACGACTGGCAGCTGCCCCACGCTACAAGAGCCGGCGGACTTCGGAAGCAACCTTGGAAGGCTAAGCTAGTGCAAAGGAGGCCTAGTTTTGGCTTGGCTCAGGCACGTACCGTACCTAAGTAGGTAACACCCCAGGGCCCCTGTCGATATCATCTTGGCACCCCAACTTCGCATCATCAAAACATCGCACAGCTATCGTGCAGTCGGCTCACAACAGTGATTGTACCGTCATCAACTGCGTTTTCTTCACAATACTACAATGGCTGAAGGTGAGCGGCAGGCATCCTCAACATGGCCTCCGCCACCCTTCTTCTGGAAATCGCACACGCCCGAAAACACCGCCCGCATCGACGAGCTGCGTAAAGAAGCTGCCGAATCCTCCGGCGTCGACGACCCATCCAAGGCCATCATCCCTAATCTGCCCCGCAACCTGCGCTTCCTCCAGCCTCCAGCAGAGCCCCCCGATGGCCAATGGCGAATTTTCGGCGACACCTACCGCCTGAAAGATGAGCTGCCCAAACTAGACGATGGCCAGATCAAGCGCCTGTTTCCCAACCCAGAGGAGAGGGACCAGGACGGCAAGCACTTCGACCGCGCCACCATCCTCAAGCGCCTGGCCAAGTCTTCCCTGCTCAACTTTCTCGAGCTGGTTGCAAGACTGGCGACCAGTCCCGAATCGGTACGTTGATTGCATCCAAGTGGTGGGAACGTTTGGCTAATCTGTCAATATCCAGGCCGAGGAGAAAATCACTGACATACGCGACATATTCATCAACATGCACCACCTCATTAACGAGTACCGCCCCCACCAAGCCCGCGAATCCCTGATCTCCATGATGCAGTCTCAGCTCGACCGGACACGGACCGAGACCAACGCCATCCGCGACGCCAAGGACAAGGCCGAGCGCGTTCTCGAGGGGCTGAGTAGCTTGACCTTCACCGAGCTCCCGACGACCACAATCAACGGAGAGACGGAAGACATACAGCGGTATGCCGAATACGAGGGTTCTTGGGATGTACTGAGTAGAGAATAGGAACCTCCCAGTTACAGAACCGATGGGAGTCTATATTGTCTTGATGAGTTGTTGGTCCGCAGGGCTGCTCTACTTGATATTGCATGATTTGGCGTTTTGGAGTAGGGAAAGGAACAGGGAAATCAATGATACCCCATGGAGACAAATTAAAAAACGACAGACCAAGCTGCACAACGACGAGAGTAAAATATTGGGCCCTACGCATCCTGGATGCGATTTTAATATCTACCTCCTAAAGCATTTTGTGTTTTACTGTGTTCGAGACAGTGTCTTTTGATGCAAATGGCTCCACACTGGTCACACTCGTGGTTTGTGAGGATGTTTAATAAGTCTAGGTATCTTTGACATATGATCTACGTATGCTTCCAAACGCAGCGATGTGGACACGGACATTACCAGGGGGGTCCTCAGACTGACATGTCGTTCCCGAAACCATCGGCTCTCGGTACATCTAAAAAGCCCCAGCTCTGTAATGTGCTCCCAGAACGAGCATCAGTGGAACATAGTCATTCCCAGACCACTAAGGCTCCAGCTTTGTTTCCGCAACCTGATTATTGAAGTTGAGCTCCGCAGTGGGATGGCTTGGAAATCTACAACGCAGCCTCACAACGCATTGATGGCTACTCAAGTAAGCTGGGCCGCAAGTACTGGCGAGAGGTCATGAGCAAGTGCGAGAGAACTTGCTGCAATCCGATATACATACCACCCCATTACGTTATTGAATCGCCGGACTGGTATTCAATACGGGTCTGACAATTTAAAATATTATAGCATACACTAAGCCAAGGAACCTGATAGAGAGGAGGGCAATATGAGCAATCTGCATAACTGCTAAAGGCGTCGGACATCCCTTATCGGTGCTTGATTCCTTGTTTGGCCCAAACTATACTCAGCATCTTGTCGGACTACATTCAGACTTTTTTGAGACTCGTAGGGTTCCTGGGTAAGTACACCAGAATATTATAAGACAAAGGAGCTTTCTAAGGAGATGTGTAGGTATCTGTAGTCTGTTGGCCTATTACGTTCAAGTAGCTTTCAAGATACTTGTAGTCATGCAGTTCCGTATGACCACTTACCAGAGTACCTATTTGCTAGCTAGCGAGAGAACTATCCCGTGTCAGAATCTGTTTGTCGTTGTTAGTCCAAATTTTAATTTTCAAGAGCGAAACGCACGTGCTATCTACTTTTCGTAAGGCCCCACCGTAGCTATAGTTAGGTAGTCTTCTATATATATAATCACCAATTAGTCGACATCAAATTCAACAATTTTAAACCCGTTCGTAAAATATAAGGGTGAGGGGAGGTGGAAATCCACCACCACTCGATGAACGCACCACAATCCTTGATACTTCACGAGAAGAGAGAACTCTGGTGCAGCATACAGTTACTATTTGATTGCTTATTGAGAGCTAACCAGCAAGGAACAGATTCGGATGCGGTCTACTCCTGAAATGTATGGTTAATGGGTCACCCCAGGGGCTGTAATCAAAGATATTTGGTTCAACCTCAGTGACTATTGATTCTTGACTTCTCAGTAGCCCTGAGTGGGTGCTGGAACCTATATATACACCAAATGGGCTTACATCATATCTCACATGATAGGAAACAATATTTTGTCGACCCCAATTTCCAAAACCAGCCGCCTTTGTGACGAACTAAGACGTACAATGCTATGTACTCTCAAAGGACAGTTACATGCAATAGTGCTAATCCTTTACCCTTTTCCAATCCACACATGTCAAAATTGTCTCCGAGTCTCAGATCAGTGTTCGGTGACACAAAACCTGAAGATTCTTTGTATTGATTGGATTGATTTGCGTCAGCGAATGAGATAACCGAATTTAGATCTACGAATACAGAACTGGGAACAAAACCGGGATATCCTTCATTGTTAATAACCAAAATGAATCGTAAAGCCTCGTCCTATCTAGTAACCCCGAAGTCGAATTCTATGTCCTCCGTTCAAGAACGTCCCTCTATCCACCAAGAATCGCTGGCAGTCACGCCTACACGCCACTGTCGAGCTCACACAAGATGTGCTTGATAATATCATGGGTGCTGTTACCGCAGGTGACGTACTTGTACGACGTGAGGCACTGGCCGATTTGGAGGCCGCTGGAGTCGAGCAGGACGTTGGGGTAGTTGTCGCCTCCGTTGCATCCTGCAAAAGAGTACTGCACCTCGCCGAGGTTGAAAGTCTGGAAACACGGATTGTCGGTGAGAACGCCGAGGACGTCTCTTGTCTGGCAAGGGTTGTCAAGTTTGTCGATCCAGGCGAACCAGTGGTTGGTTTGGTCGTCGTTCTGGAGCTCCTGGTCCAGGGCGATCAGGGGCGACTGGGCTCGAGCGAGGCCTTCCCCACGCCCTAGGGCCTATACTTACATGCACATGGATTGTATAAAGTTCCAAGACGCCTCCCACGCTCGTTTTCGAATCGATTTATTTGAATGTGGTATATGTGTCCGAACAGGGGCTGATCATGCAGTACAGAGCCCACCGTTTGAATTGTTCAGCACTTACATTTCACTCTTCCTGCTAATCGTACGAAATTCCGTTTGAACTGGGCTGCCACTCTGCGGCCAGCGAACGCAGTCTTATGATTAGACAGACTGGTGGCGCGATACGAGGTGTGAAGATACGTGGTGCGTTCCTAGTTGAAATTTTCCACCACTGCCCGTCTCCGAATCTTTGTTCATTCTAGAGGGGAAGTCGAAATGTTTTGGACGATCTTGCGAGTATATGGCGAATTTTGCTGCCCTGTCAAACTGGCATCATAAGACTTTGATCAGCGCTTTGGGCACTCTATGACAGAGGTAACAAGAGATGGTATAGAAGCTTTGGAAAACCAGTGTACTTTTGGATTGAATGTGTAAATCTAGTCGGGGGAGTATTGAATTGGTTTAGTTGAACTACTAAAAAGGTAGAAGGTGCTGCTAAGTCTACATATAATGAGTGGTGGTTAAAGCGAAGATTGTATAGCCCCTGACAATATGCAAATAAGAAAGCAAGATAGGTACTTTAGATAGATCTTGGTAGATCTTAGGGTTCTAGTCCTTTTTCATTATTGAAGTTAAGTGAGGACGTAAGGGAATGGACTAGATCAAGGCGATCCGCATCCTTTAAACTTAAACAACCCTTACCGTCTGCACCCAATATGTCTTAGGAAGCACGCAACTTAACGACGCATTTTGTTACGCCTTCCCAGTTGTGATTGTGATAGTGCAGGCAAGGGAGCAATGGAATAAGCTTCTTTTAGCTTATTGCACCCTTTATATCGCCTAAGCGTGCACCTGTTGGCTCACAGCGTACAGCATAAATATCGGTGGCTGCTTAATGTGCTCGTGAGCATTCGGGCATTACTATAGACAGACTGGTAACACCCCTACCCTTTTGTGTGACCTAATGCAAATAAAGACAATGCTGCACTCTACGCACCAAAATGCAGCATAACAGTTCTAATATTAGGCGATGCTTTAAAAAACATATAGCATTATATTTACCGTTTGTCTAATACGGGTAAAAAACGGAATCCGTTTGCCTCCTGTATATACTCGTTAAGCATTGCTTATATACCGTTCGGTGGCTTTTTGCTAAACGGTAGACGGTAAATGCTTTCGGTGGGATCCGTTTGTGACCGTTTTGATCCGTTTCGTTCTGCGGCCGGCGCCAAAAAAAATTTCTTGGATTCTTTAAAAAAGCTAAAAGACATACGGCTATAAAGGGGGTAAAGCTGTCGTCGCTTTTAGATGGGTCCTTGCCAAGGCTGGTGGTATGTAACCTGTACTAGAGATCAACTACCCAATAGCTAATAGCTGACAGCTATAGCCTGAGCATTATCTATATCATCAGCTGACATCTATCCCTTGCGGTCAGAGTAGCCACTATTAAATTGCATATAGGTTCGTCACCGGCCTTCGCAGCATTGCTGATCTGTATAGTTGTAGGATAAAAAACTATATAGCCGGTGGTTTAAGAAGGATAGCTCTTTATTCGCCCTGCGAGTACATCTAGTATCACCCTCGCCCTGCCATCTAACACGATGACACAATGCCTTTTAAACTTTGAAATATTGATCCCTCGATTGACTTCCCCTCTCTGGCCAGAAGTGTCTGTGCAGTATGCGAAGATCTTGTACAGCTATTCTTTTGCGCGTGGTTTTCAATATGTTGTCACTCTTTTAAATCTCGAGAAACAGTCTCTGACTGAAGCTGCAAGTATGCTGCTACCATGGACGATGCTAAGAAGAGAAGAATATCGTTGATGCTATGTGGTTCGGGAAGCTGGTGCGAGGAAATGGCTCGAGAAGATGGTGCAATGACGTAACAGACGGTGTAAAGAACAGAGGCGGAGCTTACTGCATGTCCATGAGATAATGATGTCCAAGCTCTTATATCTGTTTTAGCTACGTATACATCTCGGTACGAAATCCCGACTCAAACTCAGGACGTCACATTGTTCCGAGACTAGAGGTAAGAGCGAGACGATGCGTGGCGAGAGGTGGATTTCACCATCAGTGCTTTAACTTTGGGCTCGTGCGGAGGTCTATCAAGGGCGAACAAGAGAAAGAAAAGGATGGTAATGATGAGTATCCCTCGGCCAGGAAAATATGACACAATGTTTTGATTGGAGTTAGCTTACGATGATTTCTAAAGAATCGCCATGGAGGATGCGATTCGGATCTCATGGACGGCAGCTAATAGCTTTCCAAACCTTCAGTAATGAAAGACTATGGTCAAATCTCGATAACGACGATGCTGACAAGCTCTATCATGACTGAATCTCAACCGACCTCGAGGGGGAGCTTGGAAAAAGCAACCTTATTGATTAGGAGCTATCATCTCCTTGATGTAACTGTTCGCGCCCAGGTTGCTTACGAATGTCTAGCTACGGTGTGTTCCAGCTTTTTGCCTTACTTAAATGATTCGATGAACTTCTTCATCAGGTGGTAATGCTCACCAAGCCTCAGGTACTCCTCGAGTCTGCGTATCACCGCCAAATCTTCATCAACCGTGCCAGCGAGGTAAGGGCAAGCTCATCCGTCGGAACAGCCGCCTCCAAAATCTACGATTCGAGACTCGTCTGTTGATAAGTATATTGGCGGCTTTAGCGTCGCTCCGTGTTATCCCTATTTGATGAAGAGCTGCGATCGTTTCGTTGATTTCGAGGATCCACTTCTCCCTTCGAGAAGCATCGACCTTGGTGAGATCCTTATCTTGAAGGGTGCCTTGGTGTGGTATGAATGACTCGACCATGCCTACAACACCGCCGTGGTCCGAGGAGCGAACAATACCAAGAAGCTTAGGTATGCGACGAAGAGCGTCGGACTTAATGGCTCTAGCTTGCTCAATGGCAGTCGTGATGATCAAAAGGGATTGAAGCTCTCGGTATGTTGCACAAGCTGTCATTTCGGTGGTGGCGAACTTGCAAACCATTTCAGCATCATTTCCATTTCGGCGGACGAGGACCTTCACGACGTGAGGGGACAAGTACTTTTGTACAACGATAATCTCCGTATCTAGGTATGTGGGTAGGTTCGGAATGGTATCGAGATCGAGAGTAGCATGCAAACTTGGTGAAGCAGGTCTTGAGCATGGCTGATCGTCAGCATGGCCCGCCGGACACCATCCATCTTGCCGCGCCAGATCACACTGTAATGGTGATTCAAATGAGGTATGTATAAGATTGTGCAGGCTGCCAGCATGCGGTTCAGGCATGGCGAAGATTGAAACTACTGATGGAAGTCTATGAGGCGAGATGTGGGAGTTGTGACATTGGACAAACATCGAACCTGGGGAAAGAACACTTGAATTTCGGGACCGGTCTTATTCTGCGAAGAACGTGGGCTGACGAGTGAACAAGATGCAAGTCGACCTCTACCTCGGATTAGGTATGCTATGAGATAAGGAAAAGGAAGGGATCATGAAGAGGCGAACTATCTCGGTGGACAAGCCTTCTATATACTGAATTCGGGCACCTTTGCCTGTTTTCCGAAAGGTTGTTTGTTGGTACGAATTGCTATTTGCATGTACTTCCATCGAATTGGAGTGAGTAAACGACGTTGTTAACCCCCATTGAGGTAGCAGACGGCTTCATACCTTGACGGGCCTATTTTTAGTAGCACATGAGCTAATGTGGATCTTTGCCAATAAGTCAAGTTGAAGAGGGCTTGGCAATGAGAGGACCGAGATCGGTCGGCTCGCAAACCGAGGCTCTTCACGGGAGACAGGCATCCAGTCGTTGCTTAAAGGTGACAAAGGACATGTATAGCTTCCAAGAACAGGGCATAATTCCAGGACGTGTGATACATCAACCGCAATGGCAGCTGTATCTGATTGCCGATGTTTCTCGTAGGCGACAACCGAATGCGGCAGGTTGATCCGACTAAGTTGAGGCTCTTGGCATGAACCCCGTGTGGAGCTCCATGTAGGGAGATGACTCAGTTCGCCTGTGTCTATGTACGATATTTTTCGATGTCTCAAGCCAAATGACAGCGGTTGATCGTGAATATAAAAGGACTGGCTCTTGCGCGCGGGATTCAAGACGGAATCTAGATTTCATACGAACTACTTTCACGAAAGCACGCAATCACGCGACATCAACAAGACATCATCAACGATGGTGCTCGAAATCGAGGCCAGGAACTGGTACCGTGAGGGGTATCTCATTTCGACAGAGCAGAACCTCATCAACGTCGACGTGGTGCATGAGGCAATGGCCTCCGATATCATGTGGTGGACAAAAGCGCCACCGAGGCAGGCTGTAGAAAAAATGCTTCGCAATTCGTTGTGTTTCGGGCTCTATGAATTGCCGAAATCAACTTCAGAGATCGCAGGTAAGGTTTTTCTTGGGCCTGAATATTGAGGTCGAATGCCATGTTGACAAGTAACTAGGCCAGAGCAGCCCGAGGCAGGTCGGTCTCGCTAGAGTCGTCACAGATGATGTGACGTTTGCGTATCTCACCGATGTGTACGTGTTGCCCGAATTGCAAGGCAAGGGCCTCGGGCGCTGGTTAATGCAATGTCTGGACGAAGTGATCAAGTCCTGGCCCCATCTCCGCCGCTTCCTGCTACTGACGTCTACCGGGAACCCTTTGTACAAGAAGACGCTTGGGGCCGAGGAATGGGAGGAGGTCAAGGGAAACTTGTCCATGCAGACAGTTTGGGGACCAGCGGCTGAGCGACACTGACACGAATGTAGATATGGGAATGTCGACTTCGCTATGCGATTCTTCACACTTTAGGACCCGTCTTCCCATATGCCCCTCCATGTGCTCGGCGCATCTCGAGTGCTCGCTTGTAGGGTGGTGCAGTAGGTGGTTGGACGGGATCTAGTGATACGTGATTTGGTGGTAGGCGATATGAAGCGTCTGAGTCAAAGGCTGAGAGATCACCACAAGCAATGAATGGCGCTATCCAGCGGGATTCGTTGGCTTTTCGCGGACGGCAGTCGACCGGCTCCACTGCCGTGATCCCATGCTCGTCCGTAGCCCGGGACAAATAAGGACGAGAGCTCCAAGTTCCTGTCTCCTGATCTTGGAGTATAGCCGTCGCGCTGATTGGAGCGCTCGTCATGTTGTTTTCGGTCATATTATCAAGTCTGTATCCAATGCCAAGAGGTTCCTCGAGACTTGCCGAGAACCCCTTGGGGGGTTGGAAATTCAAACACACGATGAATGCTTCGACACTACTAGCGCGCGATGACCTCGGCTTCGCGACATGTACTCGCTCGAAGAATATCTTCAGCTGAGCGTAGAGGATGTCGACGTTCTTACCCCTAAAGATCTTGGCGACGAAGGTGCCTCCCGGTTTCAGAACACAGAGAGCCAAATTGAGAGCGGCGAAGAGAAGTTGCGACTGCACATAGATGTCCAGATCGTGCAATCCAGTGACGTCGGGGGCACCATCGCTGATGACTAGATCCACGGGGTGAGTAGCCTGTTGTGACTTGGTTTTTGGGTCGTAGTCAGGGTCCAAGGCTTTTAGCAGCAACGGCACCGTTGCGGGATGCGTGATGTCGGCTCTCAGAGTGATGATGCCAGGTAAAGGGGAAATGGGCTGCAGGTCGATAGATACAATCTTGACATCGTCGCGTGGCTTCAGCTCTCGCGCCTCCGTAACTTCAGTTACTGCAGTTATCGGATGTGGTCTTGTCGAGCCGAACACACCGAGCATCTGCTGCCGAAACTTGGCCTCCCTGTCCTCCCACGCGGCACGGCCGAATTTCTCACCCTTAATCAAGACCCTGGAGAGAACCTGGGACCAGCTTCCTGGAGCCGCGCACAAATCGACTACACGCGTGACGTTGGCGAACAAATCGAACTCTAATGACGAGTAGGTCAGCTCATACCAGGTTTCATTGACTTGCGTTGGTCTGATCACAGACCTTCATCAAGTTGCAAGAGTTTGAAAGCACTGCGCGCCCGCCATCCTTGCTCCTTCGCAAGCCTATAGTAAGCGTCACGCTTATCTTTGGATGACTTTCCCATGACAAGGAATGTCCGAGGAGAATAGAGTGGGTGAAGCCGTGCCTGACCTCGGAAAGACAAGACGAGAAACCCTCACTACACTTTTCCAAGGTTCCTGCTGGATGAGGGATTGAAATGCGAGTGGTGGGGTGAGTCTCTCTGCTGGGCTGGCGGACTTAGCGCACAGGTGCGCTAGTGGTGGGGGTTCGCATCCCTGAAGCTTCTGAGGACCCATTCAAATTTTCTGGAGATGGCACCTAACGACGTCGACTTTTCCACTGATCTCCTCGACACAGCCAGCTATAATCGTAGCAACGCCGCCATCGCGAATACATACAGCTATGAACGGAGCCACCAAGAGGAAGCTCGCCGTCGCCGGTGTTCCCAATGCATCGAAGAGATCGAAGACAGCGTCCGCCTCTCAGAAGCCCAAGAAAAAGACGAAGAGGTCCCTCGGCGTCGATTCGCTGCGATGGAGCAAAGCCAAGCTACCCGATATGTTCAATGATGCTGAAGGCTTCTACGGCTTGGAGGAGGTCGATGATGTTGAGATTATCCGGAACAGCGACAATACCGTTGAATTTGTGAGCAACTTCTCGATCACAGGAAACGAATGCAAAGTCGCAGGCTAACATCAGGCAGAGAGCAATTGCTGCCGCCGACGATGCAAAGGACGTTGTAGCTGATGGGGCGGACGCTGCGATCAACGAAGACGAGTTCGAAGGATTCGAAGATGACGATAACCAAATACCCAGGCCGGTCCCTACTGACCCTACCGAGTCGCGAGAGTCACCTGAAGCTCCCGAACCCAATTCCGAGACAGAGCCAACGAAGTCGCAGAAGGAGCAGAAGAAAAAGGAGAAGAAGGATAAGAAGACTAAATCGGAGAAGTTGAGAGAAGATAAAGAATTGGAACCCAATGTTTTTGCAGCCTTGGATGCTCTGGATGAACCACAAGACGATATCGATCTATCCGAATGGGCTAAGCTGGATCTTTCCGGTGGAATACTGTCCTCGCTGGCGAAGCTCAAATTCGCCAAACCGACGCCTATACAGGCGGCATCCATACCACAAGTTCTAGCGGGGCACGATGTTATTGGAAAGGCGTCCACCGGTTCTGGCAAGACACTCGCGTTCGGCATCCCCATTGTAGAGCGATGGTTGGAGATAAGAGAAGAGAACACTGAGGAGGAAACAAGTACACCCTTGGCGCTCATCTTGTCTCCGACTAGAGAACTTGCGCACCAGCTTACCGACCATATCAAAAACCTCTGCAATGGACTGCCAAGCTCGCCATACATCTGCTCTGTGACAGGAGGGCTCTCCGTGCACAAGCAACAGCGCCAATTAGCGAAAGCTGATATTGTCATTGCTACGCCGGGTCGGTTCTGGGAAGTATTGAGCTCCAGTGCCGACCTCATGGCCTCTTTCAGGGGCATAGGATATCTGGTAATCGACGAGGCAGACAGACTCCTCACGGAAGGCCACTTCAAGGAGGCTGAGGAGATTCTCAATGCATTGGACCGCGTAGAGCAAGATGAAGACGAGGAAGAAGCCGACCCAAGCCCTAGACAGACACTTGTCTTTTCTGCCACCTTCCACAAAGGTCTCCAGCAGAAGCTTGCCGGAAAGGGGAAGTTCAACTTGATGAGCCAGGACGACTCGATGGAGTACTTGCTGAAGAAGTTAAATTTCCGTGAGGAGAAGCCAAAGTTTATCGATGTCAATCCCATATCACAGATGGCCGAGGGATTGAAAGAGGGTCTGGTCGAATGTGGTGCTATGGAAAAGGTGAGATGCTGCACATTTACGCATGTAATATTACGAACTGCTGACACTCGACGCAGGATCTCTATCTCTATGCGCTATTACTCCTGTACCCAAATGTTCGAACACTGGTGTTCACAAATTCCATCACCGCAGCACGGCGTATTGCACCCATGCTACAGAATCTGAATCTCACCTCACACCCTCTGCATTCCCAAATGGCACAAAAGGCGCGCCTACGATCCATCGAGCGCTTCACTAGCACGCCTGCAGGACAAGCTGCAGTACTTATCGCCACAGATGTCGCTGCTCGTGGTCTCGATATTCCCAATGTTGACCTTGTCGTTCACTACCACGTACCTCGCGCCGCAGATGCCTACGTCCATCGATCCGGGCGCACGGCGCGCGCCACCAAAACCGGTCTCAGTATTCTACTTTGTGCACCCGAAGAAGTCATCCCAACCAGACGTCTCATTTCAAAAGTCCACGAGAAAAATAAGAAATCGAGAAAGAATTTTTTTGTTCAGACGCTTGACATGGACCGTAAACTAGTCGGGCGGCTTAAGCCCCGCGTCGCACTGGCGAAGAAGATTGCGGACTCCAGCCTGGCCAAGGAGAAAGGCAGCAAGGAAGATGACTGGATGCGCAATGCCGCAGATGAACTAGGTGTTGAGTATGATAGCGATGATCTAGAGAAAGCCGGCAACTGGGGAGGGAGAGGGAATGGTCGGAAAAAGAAACAGCAAGAGGCTAGAGCTATGACGAAAGCCGAGCTTGGTGCTATGAGGGCGGAACTGAGGGATCTGTTGTCAAGGAGGGTGAACGCTGGTGTCAGTGAAAGGTATATCGCCAATGGCTTAGTGGATGTCGATGAGCTACTTCGGGGAGCAAAAGGTGACTTCCTGGGTAAGGTAGAGGGCTTAGACATTGAGACATTGTAGGTTGGAATACGAGAGCAAACCAACCATCTTGAGTCTAACTCGCATACAATGCTGCGGGTCTGTTCCACTTGTGTACAATGCCTGCCAAGGCAACGATGACTGCGTATCGATCTGTCAGCGTTTTGATGTCGAACTTCTTTCAAACCGCTGTGTTTCGTCTTTGATGGAGTTGCCAGTCCTCGGCCGTGGCTGCGACATTCATGTCGTCGCGATGGGGGATGATGCGCGACGTGTCTGAAGCCAAATGTCCTGTCGGCCTATCAACGACCACTGTCGAACTCACAGCGTATAGTATTGGTCTCTGCAGACGGCCAAGTGGTCAGATGGGGTGATAACTTGAAATCGACAATTGGTTGTTGGACGGTCGCTCGGCATCAACGTTGCATCCCGGACCCGGCTGTCTCGAGGGGTCTGGGACCACCAACGGGTATCTTCTTCTGATGCATTATGAAAATTTGGATCGCGATCTGGATAGCGCTTGATACATCGTGGCCGCGCTATGCCGACAACGTTCTTCGGCGATGATATGTACTGTTGTAGATCACATGAGCTCTGACCGGAACCCGGCAACAACTGCTCAGCAACGGCACCGAATATCCCCACATGATCTCGCATAGTCCGTTGAACAGTCACATAGTCTCAAGCAAGATCGGACAATTGTATAGATCGTATGGAGGACGACCGCGATTCTGATGCTCTCACTGGGAGTAAGACAAGCGATAAGCATAACAGGATATATTATACCAGGGGAAAGAGAGGCCCCTTCCACAATGATGACCCAGGGAATCAAAGTGGTAATCGCAAGGGTAGTAGCGACAACGATGACGATGATCGCGGCAACAAGTCCGGTGGCAGAGCCGGTGCCAATGGCCGCAATAGTAAAGATGGTGGAGAAGACAACGGCCATGGTCGTGGTGGTGACGAAATCAGTTCGGAGCAGTCAACGGAAAGCACTACTTCCACGCGAAGTGCTACTTTTTCTTCGTCATCTTCTCTATCCGGCACAACTACGATCAGTTCTTCCTCTTGGACATCCACCAGCAACATTTCCACTGCAACCTCGATTTCGTCAGCAATAACTACATCTACCGCATCTACAACATCATTACACGCCTATCCGACGAGCTCATCCCCTCTTTCTTCTTCTACTGATATTCCATCCACACTACTTCAGCCCATAACGACAAGCTTCAACACGGCTGCTCTACCAGCAGCTGCAACAACATCCGATGATGATCTTGGGCACAACGACCATAACGATCATAAGAGCCACAAGTCGACCTCAAGCAACAATCCTAATACAGTCACGATTGTCATCATAGCACTCGCCGCAATAGCGTTTTTTACAATCTGCGCGACGGTACTGTACTACCGCCGGCGGGCCAGACTGGCCCAGAGGCTTGTCAATAGACAGTCGGAGTTCAGAAAGGCGGAGTTGGATGCAGTAGACACAGCGGTCAGATACTATCCTGGAGGACCGCATGAGGCATACGTTGTCAGGATGGGATTTGATTATCCGGTTGAGTTAGAGGCGGTCAGGGTGCGGGCGGAACTGTCTGGTAGCTTGGGAAAGAGGAGGACTAAATACAGTTTGATGTGATTTTGGAAGGGGAGTTTGGATTTGGTGTTAATGGAGCTGAGTCGAAAATGGGCAAGTAGATCATACCGGGTGTGTGGCTGCTACTCCAGAGCTGGTTGTAGAATAGACCTGCTCATGAGAAACATACATTGATAAAACGTCGTGCCTGTCCAATTATGGAGCACTGCACAAGTCGTGATGCATGCTTACCTTTAACGAGGATAGGGGGATTAGTCCTGAACCCAAGGTTATTACAGCTGTTTTATTGTTGATCAGTAACGTACTAAGAGACAGCTCGTGAAGCCAAGTGGTATGATTCCAGTCTGTCTCCTCCACTCGTATGAAATACTTAATCAGTGGCTGACCGGCAGACCAATACTCCATTGATAACGAATAGCAAAATTCAGCATATTCTATACCTTAGTGATCCGATATACATCCAAAGAAATTCAAGTAAGCCTGTATACCATCTCGGAGGTGATGTCGGCTATTGGAGCTCGACCCGCACCCATACTGACAGAGGCGGACGCAACAACTGCTGTGTTAAGATATGTCCCCGCACCCGCCTTCAAGCCTTAAGCTACCGTAAATACAAGTTCTCTTCCCCTTTTACGTTATATAGCTGACATACTAGGGGCGTGAAGGAACACTTGTCAATGACCTGGAATTGGAGGAGTCAAACAATGATTGGATAAAGGACAAGCGATTGTAATTTGTATGGAACAAAGGTACACTCAAATTTCGCCCAGTACCTAAGGCCGGATGACATCCTTTGCCGGCAGTAGAACGAGATATAATTCTTGAAAGTACCTACAATATACTTCTAACAAGCTCCTGTCTGGGCCAACTTACCCGATAGTGAAATGTCAGCCCTTCGTGGTTCACCAAGCGCTGTAAGATATCCTACCAAGACACGCAGAGGCATGAGAGGCAACTTTCACAGCATACCACACAGTCATATTGAACCATTATGCTAGTAGCTGTGATGAGCACTTGTTTGCCTTGTCGATAATCGCGGGAAGCTACGTGTAAAGACCGAGACCTATGCTTAATGGCCCACCCGGTGCATTCTACATCTTCGTCGGTTTACCAATCTGTGGGATATTGATCTGGTAGCAAGCCAAACGTCTCTCCACTTTTGAGGGTCAGTAGCGATGCATTCCCAACATACAGTTGATTGTCGATGCCCTGTTTTGGAACGTTGTTGCCCCACCAATTAAAGGCCGTGACGTTCTTCCCTGCACCAAAAGAGAAAATGAGCGTGACAATGAGACCTGATATCGCTGCCCCGACAGTGAAACCTGCGAAAATGAGATATGCATACTTACCCCACCATGCAGTGTAGCGGCGCTTGAGATAGAACTGGAAGAACCATGAGAGGTAGATACCCAGGGTGGCATACGTGAGGTTGTTGTTGCCGGCCCATTGGAGGGCGCCGGATAGCGCGATGGCGGGATTGAGCGTCCCCAGAATCCTTGATGCGGGCGACCAAAAATACTTTTCCAGGGATGCGAAGTGTTTCTCACTCATGCGAGTGCGCAAGTGAAGCAGCAAACGGGGGAAACCCCTCTCGCCAGCGATCCAAGCGGCGCCAAGAAGCGCGCCGATCAGGAAGCAATATGGAAGGACAGGATAGAGTTTGAACATGTTGTTAGTACCAAAGGCCCCGAAGGAAATTGTAGATGAGTAGACCGCGTGTGCGTAGGCGCAGACCTGGTAGTATTTGTTGTCCCACGAGCAAAGCGTGTTGTCCTGGCCGGCATACAGAAGAAGGAGCTCAAGGATGGCGCAGTAGATGAAGCAGTTGACGATTACCGACGAGACATGCCCTCGAAAGACTGCTCGGGGTGGGATCTTGGCATAGTGCGCGTACTTGAGGTCACCACTGAAGCCACCCGCCATTTGTTCGAAGGCAGCGCCTAGCATAAGAAGCATCAACTGAGGAAGGGGCTGACCTGGAAACCAAACGCCTGGCAGGACTTGCCAGATCACATTGAGCGAGATGCCCGTATTGGCGATGGACTCGATAATTACCCAAGGGATAGTCAAGACGAAGCCCACGCCGGTGACGCCTAGGATACTCCACCACGGGGTCTGTGTTGGCCAAGCCGTTATAGCGACGATGGAGACTATGAAGCCAAAGACGAACACCAGGCCATACCACCATTCGGGGACTTCCTTGTACTTACGCATCATTCGAGTATGCCCATCTTCAAAGCCGGTGTAGACACTGCGGCGCTTCCACGTATTGACGACTAGCCCCACGAAGGCTTTCTTTATCTGCGCCCAGAACTTGGTGAAGACGTAGACAACAGAGAAGGTGTAGTACACGAAGTTGCCTCCCGTGACGAAAAGGTTCGCGATGGCATAGTAAGGTGGTCCGTACTCCTTGTAGCTGTCGATGTTGATCGAGTAGTTGTCATTCAACACTCTGGTGACATTGTACTCTTTCCTGGTATTGTCAAAAGCCGTATTGGAGTTTATGGGCATGTAAGCGGCCCAGAAAGCATTGCGATAGTACATGATGAGAATGATGAGGCCCGAAAGGACGCGCATCGTGTATTGCTGGAGCAGGGCGAAGAAGGGCGTGTTCATGACATCGATGCCGGAAACACTTGGATCCAGACTCGAAATCGGGTTGAACCCCATGCCACCGTAGGAGCCGGTCACGGTGGCCAGGTTGAAGTTGTTCGGGGCAATCCATGTCATCCAGTTGAAGAGACGGATGCCCGTGAAGAACTCGTTCGGGATCCAGTAGTACACAAAGAAGCCGATGGCGGCATACACGAACATGACGTAGCGCGACAGCCGCCAGCCGTTGATGGTTTCATTTCTATTGTCACCATTGACAAGCGTACGGTTGAGAGCTAGGGTCGGCAGCATCTGCGGCCAAACGGCCTGGATCGGGTACACGGTGAGCCGGCGGAGAATGCCAGCAAGCCCAAGACCATACACCTGGTTGGCCACTGCACCGTGGAAGATCAGCTTTGGTTCTTGGAGTCGGATACCAACGCCCGGGGACGCTCCACACCCGACATCACGAGAACGGCACGTGAACTGGGGGGGTTGGTGGAGTGTCTAGGTAGGTGTTTTGGAGTCTTTGGAGAGGACGAGCTCGGACATTGAGTTCCGCTGGCTCGGCAATTGGGGAATCTGGGGTTCTGTGCTCGTACTTGATTGGACAGATAGATCATATGGCACTTACTAGCAAGCATCACAGAGAAGCCGAATTTGGCCCAGCGCTGATTGAAGAACACAGGCATACGCAAAACCAACAGGCCCGTGGCATTGCCAATGGTGGATGCACCAGAGAAGATGATAGTGGCGAACAGCTGCTCCTTGCTGCTCCAGGGGCCAGGGTTGAGCGTGTATCGTTGACCCCGCCAATTCACGCCCCAGTCAGGCAATAGAGCCGCGATGGCGCGGCCCATGGGCATCAGCAAGATCTGAACCACCGACCCCGGGATGGAGATGCCCGGCTGGCGGGGAGCAAAGACTACACGCGGCATGTGTCAGTCGAGACATATCAGTCGACATATCAGTCGAGACTGGATGAAGATGGAGACGCCCTATCGCGGCGGCGGCCAATGATCTTAGCTTACAGGTGTTGATGGCAGTGCACACGATGACCCAGAAGAAGCCAAGCAGATAAGCGCGGAAGGTCTCGCATGGCTCGTCGGCATCGTCGTAAGGGAGCGTGACGGCCCTGACCTCCGCATATGGGCTCCAGTTGTGACAGAGCCCCGCGAGCTTGCACAACTCATACGCCCAATCATCATGCTCCATGTCGCATGCCTTGTAACCTTGCACGAGCTGTCGGATGCGGTCCACCATCCTGCGGTCAATCGTGAAGTCATCCGCCTGGCTCTTCAGGAGGTCCCTCAGTGTCTGGGCCGCATCCTCTTCGTTGAGGGTCAAGACGGCCGAGGCCATTCGGTCAGGGTCGCATCCCGGCGGCAGCGTCTCGCTACCACCGTCGTGCCTCCCAGTGTAGTCTGCCTTGAGTCGCTGGAGCCATTCATCGGGCGGAAAAGCTGCAGTTGCTGTCGTTTCCTGCTTTTCGTCGCATTCCGTGATGACCTCGGCGATACTGCCGGAGTCTGTCTTCACGTCTTCGGGCGCTTCACTCTTCATCGTGTAGACCGCCGAGCGTCACACGGGTTGGGCGCAAGCGCAGGTGCGAGATAGAATGTACAATAGCAGCTTGCAGTAAACCGATGATGATGTCGAGCTTCCGCGAACTCACAATAGCAGAATCGACGGGCTGGCGATCCCATCCAAGTTTATATACCCCTGGGTCTTGCCTCCCCGCACGCACTAGAGACCGTTTACAGGGGATGTACATTAGGAGTTGTAATGTCACACGATGGGCTCGGCTCACTTATCAGTCTGGGTCTATCTGGCGTCCAATGGCCGTCATTCTCGCTTACAATGATTTTATGCTGTGTACCAATGTGGAGGGTGATCGGACCAACGATCACAAGACCCTATCGTCATGCATGTTCGGGTGGGAGTACAGTTTAAAGACCCAAGATCCAGATCGACCTGTCTAGATCCAAAGTGTTGTTCCTCTGATTGCAAACGGTATTATACTCAATCTAGATGATAATGAATTGTGCCCTTGAAATTCCCCTGCGTACATCATTGGTTCGCCGAGGAGGTGGCTTGACCGCCTTGGAGTCTCGATACCATTTTCCATGTATGGTAGTTAGCAATCATCCCGGGACGCTTTGGGAAATATTGTAAGTATTCCTCAATTACGATGAATGTTAACTTAGAAGGATGATTCGTGTCCGGGGCGCGCTGCTATGCGCGTGGCTTAGGTCGTGGCGACCTAGCTTCAACAGCGCGTGAACTCTAAAGACAGTAAGGAAGGTAACATCCTTTGAATTGCGAAAGTTGAGAATGAGGTTCATACCAGCAGGTGAGAGGGAGTCGTAAGATTTCTGCGACGTTTCTTCATCGGGTGTGTCAAAATATCACCATTCTCAAATCGCCTCCGTCGTAAAGACTCCAGTAGTAAGTGCTGCCATTCCAAGTTACCTTTGTCAGTCTCAATGATTTACTTCTTGCCTGAACCCATGGCGTCTGCGTCTCTCCATAGAGAGCCCCCAATCACGTATTGGTTCGGTCACCGGTGGTCAAGTCTTTAAGACATCTTGTAGTTTAACTATTGTTTCGAGGCAGATGTTCTGAGACGTATGTGAGGGAGCCTTCCTACGCACCGTGATTGCCTACGGCCGAGGTCACGATTCACGTATTAATCACTGGTATCTTTTCGACTAGGCTTTTTGAGAACATAAACAAACTTTCGGCACGACTGTAAAGGCATAGTATATGGCGGGTTCTCGGCTTTCCGCCATTTTCTCCTCTCGAAACGGTATGAATATTCAAGAGCTCGAGTTACGCAAAGCAGCCATACATCATCAGGTGACGAAGTGCCCGAAGACAACATAGTACGTTACAAAAGCTGGAAAGGTCATGCCAGTATCCTCCCGCCAAGTGATGCTCCCACGTTGAAGCTTCATGGAATAACGAAAGTGTTCGTGAAGTCTGAAAATAAGCCACCTCTACGCCCTATGCATCAACCATCCCACATCCGCATCTACTCTGAGGAAGTCATGTCTTTACTAGTTTGTACTTCCTATCGCAATTAATGATTGCAATGCTTTACATCATCCACCAATAACGCGGTAAACAGTGGTGTGGGAAGTGAAACGGGAAGACCGATGGTAATGTTCTTAATGTTTCGGTATGAGTCTGGCAAAGTGACCAAGTCCATCGGCGAACGGAGAGGGTTCGATGGAGTGTAGGCGACGGTGATTGGCGGTAGCTGCACACCTTTTGTGTCAAATCCTGTGATTGTGATGGTACATCCTGTCGCGACACTAAAAAAGTTCTCTTGCGGGTTGAAAACACAGCCAAAATAGAAGCTGTACAAGTCAAAAGACTTGGCAGGGCTGGCAACTATGTTTCCGAATGGCGTGAGCGTGACGACGCCAATCTGTAAGAGATCCGACGATGGTCCGGTCGCGGCAATCTGATCTCCAGACTCGGGAATGACACCGTTGACAGTAGTGCCGTCTAGACCTGTGCCCTGCTGTATGTTAATGATCAATCACAACCTTCGCAAGTGGATGTTTACTAACAAAGTAGATCCATGCCTCCCAGTCCAAGCCGTTGTAGTGACCGATACGATTCTTTTGAATGATGGGATCAGGCTTCAGATCGTCAAACTAGCAGTGACTTTAGTAACGACAATTATAACACCGAACGGCAGACTGACAGTATCCGTGTAGTTTTGGCATGCGGTATACGGGCGAAATGCGTGCTCCAACGTGGAGACAAGAGGGATGTTGGGGACACCTTCGGCCTGTCCCATGAGGCCGAGCGCGAAGAGTGAGGCGAAGTGCATTCTATCAAGCAAAGAGTAGTTTGTATTTAAGTCTGAGTGGAATCGAACCGAGATAGCTCTGACGTTCCACAGTCAGTTGCTGTACGAGAGAAGAGATAGGAGACACCAGACCGTGGGCATCTTGAGCATTAAATGCTTACCAGCGTACGGAGCGGGAATTACAACGCCCATTGTCTCACGCTTATTTCAAATCCTCTCGTCATCGTCGAGCTCTAAAGGTATATTCTCATAATGCATCTGCCGCTTCAACTTAGATGTTGGGATCATCCATGTAACTTATTATCAATGGGGATGCTTTATTATGAAGACCATGTTTCTGCCCATGAAAGCCACCTTCTGACTGGAACAACAGATTACGGAGCACGGTTGATAGTTGCTGTATTCTGACTATTTGAAACGATTATCGTATATAATTCCAAGCGTACTCTCACCATTAATGCCATCACAGATTTGACGTCCGTATCAGTCGAGCAGTATCAAGGTCAATCAATTTGTCAGCGGCTGAAGCTTGGAGCACAAATCCAGCTCTCCCTTGCATGAGAACCAAACCGTCGGGACAAGAGACGCCCGTTCGACTATGGCGATGATCACTTAGGTATTCATGCGCGTGACTTTATGTGCTAATGTCGGGTCTGTCCTTTTTGCCACTTACCGCCAGCGCATGAAGGATGTGTACTGATCGATGCATGTACTGATATCCTGTAGATGACAGACTCTCTAAAGCCTCAACCTTTCCAAAACATTACAGATAAGCATCAAGCGACGAAGGATTACCTACCATTGAGCGGAAGTTAGATGACATATTGCACCTCATCCCATTTCATTAAATATGTGGAAGCTGAATCTTTACGCAGTGCGACCTCCATATACCAGTGTGGAACAAACAGAAAAAGGATCGTTTCTAACGTGGCTAAAAGCAAATCGCAGTTCAGCAGCCAAGCACTACCTAGTGAATGAAGTTCAGCTATCAATATTTGAAAGCCTATCAAGCATTTGGATGCTTATCCGACTCGTGAATAGTAATTTCGACGGGCCGAATGCACTAGAAATCACTATTTGTATTCATGAGCCAGACATGAAAATATCTTGGATGCGAGAACTCTTCTTTGATATAAGGGAGCATTAGCTAAAACTCATTCTAATAAGAACTTGTTGCAATTATTAACCTGCTTGTGTGCCTTAGACAGCGACTCTAATCGTGCCCCTGAGCGTCACACATTACTACAGCCTCTAACCTCAACCTTCGTACTGCTTACCCTGTTGACAAACTTGTGGTGCCAATGGGGTCTTGACAGCCGTTTCAAGGGACTGCCGGGCAATGTCAGAGCACGTTGGCACAAATGATGGGCATGGGACTACCTCTCACAAGGTGAGGGCTGACTTGATAGAGCTAGCTTAAGGAAGTGCAATAGACGCTCTGAGACGGTGAACAAGCGACGGGATTCCAACTATCTACCGAGTTTACTGAGGAATGATTGAGGCGTATATACATATGTAGGTCGCTGTTTATACTCTGTAATAGGGCTTGTCGCATAATTTGAGATGGGAAGCCGAAGAAGTGAGCCCCTTCGTGACACTTTTAACCGCTAATGTAAGATATCACGAGACTAATCCTAATTTGTAGGCAGCTATCGCAGATTGCGCTTACAGAATTGGTGGTAAGCCAAGAAAATTCGGATGACGTTTCTAGAGTTTGAGGGCATTTGTCGGTTCATGTGATTTTTAAATGAAGGTTTAGGCTATCTAACGCCCAATTGTAGTGGGCTTTTTGCACGTATAACAAGTTGTCAAAACAGTGAAGATTGCCTCATGAATACATGTCGATTGCCACATCCTCCGATTTATCAGGAAACGGCAAATACGAGCTCCATCCACCACATTCATTTATCACTGTTGTTCAATCCATATATTTTACCTGTCAGTAAGTCACCATGAATTCAAATTCGGAGCTATCAAACCGTGGATGGAAGGGAATGGACAGGGGCTCCATGTGGGCAGCACGATGGGACGCAAACAGTCCGTCAGAAGACCAAAGCTGGATAGACCGAGTCAAGAGTAAGTCTCCACAATTGAGACAGTTGCGCTTCTCTTTCAGACACACTCCACGTCTAGATGCTCCTCGTTTGACAGAAGAATCAACCGATTTACAAGATCATATGATGATCAGAGAGATTGCATAATCAGCACTGAAGCCCTCACGACCACTTCAAGTCCGAGAATTCAAACCCTAAGAGCTACTTCCAGAACCATTCGACGATAGACATAATAAGGACAAGAACAGTGATTATCATTGTACTATCTCAAGTAGCTAAGTCACATGTGCCGCCAGGAATGCGGATCAAGTCCCAGTTTCCCTTGACCTGCAAGGATTGCAATACACCAAGACAATCTACTGTCAGGTATGTAGTGGTTCACTCCTCTGCTGCACTCGGTCCACGCGCCCCATTGTCTACATTCTCTGACCGTGGCGCACCCACACGTATCATTGACACACGACGATCTCTGAAACGTAAGGCTGGGCTGCCTTCCGCATTCGTGGTGGGTTTCGGGAAGAATTCTTCTTCTTCAACTGGCCAAGCGTGTACAAACGGGGTCGCATACCGACAAGCGTCCGGTATGTCAGACGGATTCCATACTTCGTGAGGTAGTCCAATCTCGAACGCCCTAGACCACATACGCTGACGCTGCACTTCATCGCAACCACGAATTATTCTTCGGGCAAAATGCACTGTGTTTTCGCTTCCAGAATACACTATATCACCGAGGCAGCATAAGTCGTACATCCTCCTCGCGTTGGTAAACCCGACATCGGACGCTGTGGAGAAATATTCGTATCGTGAGAGAAGAGATCCTGCCCATATTCGTTGTGGACGCGAAGGCGAGCTGGTCTCGAAGTAATCGCAGCACCATTGTTCGAGTCTCGTGCAATCGGCCGGGTCCAGCGAGTCCAGAATGTCCGGGATGAATACTGCTTCGTTCATGACTTCCGTACTTCGATTGAATGTTCGTTGGGTATCTCCAGGTGATTGTGTTGAATCACGTGTGCCGGCTTCGCATCCACTTGACACTGGGGAGATCTTCGCAGGGCGCAATCCCACTCGTTGGTATGCATAAGAAAGCTCCAGCGCGGCCTCGCTCGTGATAACCCTGGTGAGGATGACATGACAATCTGGCCGCGACTGATCTGAAGGCACGCGGAGTTTCATCCATTTGAGAAGCAGATCTCGATAACGCGTCAAACAGTGGCAGTCTTTCTTGCCACATATGTCCATGGACATGTCAGAGAAGAACACCAAATACTCTGCCAGCACGAGGGCAGCAAACACCAGATTGCCATCAGAGTAGTCGCTTTCATCGCAGTAACACATATCTGCAATTTGAGTTAAGGAAGTGCTGAGATTTCCTTCCGTCCCAGAAGAAGAAGTAGTTCGAAGGAATTGCATGAGTGAGGACAATGCGGATTTCACATCTTCCCCGTCGGGCGATGAGATGCCAGCGAGTTGTAACATGAATGCCGAGAATAATTCTAAAACATGGATTTCGAGGGACAGATAAGGACACTCGACTTTTGCACTCCGAAGATCCTGGCCTGCGTGAACGGTGATGTTGTTATGGCCTATGACGTGTTCGGCGTCTTTGCATTCGGCCAGCGCGACGCAGTAGCAGCGATATGGGCAGCGCAATTTACTTCCTCTTATGGACGCCATCCACCCATTTATACATTGTGCATGGAAGGCATGTCCACAGGGTAGAACTGCAAACCCAATGCGCACAAGGAACTGACCTTCGAGCCATGCTGCCTTCCCATCGTCATCGTGTTCCGGATCGCAATTATTGATGGCGACGTCTTCGAGGCAAATGGCACATCGGTCACACGGTCCGTACAGGGCCCTGATGTTCGTTTTCTTGCAGCTGGCCATGTCTTAGTCTATTAGAGCTGTATCTTTGGCTTGAAATCTGCAGCCAGCAAGATTTTGTCTTGGGGCTTCGATTAACCTGTATTTGTGTTTAACGTGGTTCAGACTGGCGACGCCGACTGAAAAGAAATTCGACAACGTACGAAGTTATTAGGAAATGGTATCCATCGATTTATTGCAGAGGTTTAGTGAACGGCTTTGAATACGTGGCCTCGAGTTTGATGGGAAAAAAAATGTCATACTATTGTATTTTTCGCAGCGTATGCGGCGCCGAGTAATTAAGTTCACACGCGTACTTATGATCGTCGTCTAGCCGCGGACCAACTAAACGTGCTCACATCTTTTTGGTATGAAGTCAACTTTTCCCGAGCCAATCATCAGACAGTCTGGCAGTGAAGCTACCAAAAGCTACTTGCACGTTAGCTTAGATTCGATGTCTAGCACAGTCCAATTCGTGAGGAAAGACAGCAATCGCGAGGTATCGCATATGAATCGCATAATAACCTCATTGTTTCCTTTAGCAGCCGAGGCAAGTCGTTACCCAGACGTATATTTGCACTAGACATGAACTAGATAATCTGCCTCTACGTGTGCTACCTAGTGTATCAGAGCACTTTGCTTACCATTTACTGAACAGCCCGCTCAGGCGCATATGGAACAGCTTGTATGTCCATTTCGAAGGTAAGACCATTTGTAGTCATCAGATTGGATGGGTTTCCAGCGATATCTAGCGGAAAGAAAGCGGGTAGTTGCTAATCCCGCATTTGGTGATATCCGTGAATATGTTTCGACATGCACTCAGATCATAACAGTAAATTAGGCCATGATTGGCATACATATCATGCCACATGAACATGACACTCTTTCATCAGCGTCTCAATATTTTCAATTTGAGCAGTAGTTGAGGTATTTGAACTCTACAGACGAAGCTCGGACGACTTAGTTATGAGACAAAGAGATTGTACGCAAAACGCCATCTCACATCTCAAAGGAACAATGGCCATTGCAGTAAACGATCATGTTGTTGGTGCAAGTATGTTTGATCTTTAAATGGAAAACAAAGCGCCCACGTGCGGCCATCAAATTACTGCCAGCAACAGTGTAACTGAAGAGCTACCAGAATTTGCATGCACACTACACGCCATGGGACAAGAACAATCAAACCCGAGCTTTGGTATCGAACTAGAGTTTCTCGTTGCTTTAAAAGTAGACTCTACTGCGCTCGTGGTACCGGAAAGATTCCAGAGTTTACCCGGCGCACCAATCTGGGTCGAAGGACTGACGCAACAAAGAGAGTTCGAAGTGGCAGCGCAGAGGATCGTCCAAACAATAGTGAGAGCCGTAGGGTCCCACCTGGGATTGCGCGTGAAGCCCGACATCGAATCGAACCACCTTAGCGTCTACCAAAACTGGACCGTTGGCAACGACGTCTCAGTCGATGTAGACCAAGAAACGCTAGATGAAAATGGCATGCAATCCATCCACTGGCAGTCCATCGAGATCCGGTCGCCGGCAATGCATGACTGTGAATCATCATGGGACGAAGTATTCAGAGTTGTCGAAGCAATCAGCGAAGAGTACTGGATCCTGACTCCGCGTAGCGCAGGCATGCATGTTCATTATGGCAATGGGGCCGACTACATCCCACTCTCAAAGCTAAGGAGGATAGCGGCATTTCTGTATGCCGCCGATCCTATTCTGGTTTCCCTTTACCCTGAGCACAGAAGGGCTAACATCTTCTGCTTCAGCAATAGACTATATTCTGTGGTGGCTCACGGTACGACTGCGAGGACTGTTACCCAACTCTTGGGGTTTCCTGAATTAGAGGAGAGTCTAGAGAGTCCTCGTGGTCCTGTCAGGAAAATCCCGCCGTCTTCAGACCGACGGAGAAACACTCAATTCAAGCGTGCTTTTACTCGAGGTTCGCTAGCGGGCTATACCTTCCATATTGAGTACTTCAGGGAGACGGAAATGGATTACGAGGGACGGGGACTTAACAACAGCACTCCGTACGAGATTTCGTTTGGGGTCGATGAAATCCTCAAGACCCTCAACTGTAGCACGACGGCAGAGTTGATGTCCGTTGTCCAGGCTGATTTTGACAGGCCGGCGTACAGTTTCCGAAGTTATCGGGCTCATCGGTACAAGCAACAACCTTTACCAGACACACAGCTTCTCAAAACGATAGAGTTTCGCCAGATGCCCGCGACCATGGATGCTCGAGAGGTGGTGGCGCACGCCAAGATCGTGGTCGGTATGTGCAAATGGGCGTCGACAACAGAGCTTGCGACACTGTGGCGGGTGGCCTTCGACTGCGCCGAGGCAGAGCGGAGAAGAGATTGGTATGATGTTTTTGACCTCCTCGTGGACTTAAATCTGGAAGATGAGGCCAGGGTGTTGCAACAAGCTGTCGCAAAATGGCGAGGCGATCCTATCCCTGATGACGTGAAGGAGGACGATGACTCCGACTTGGACCATTGAGCGAGCCGACGAGACGAGAAGGGGACGAGAAGCAGGGAAAGCACGGTATGTAACTGTATATGTTGTAGATTTTAGGTGCGCACACACGCTCATATAGTGTTAAGTTCAAACCGAGCTGAGGCAATGAGGTATCCTGGAAGTGACACGGTTGCACACTTTCTATTGTATCATGTATCGTTGCATTGCTGGTTCATGCACCCGTCGCACGGTAGGATGATTTCATTAGCGGTACTCGTCATCGAATGAATTTGTAACACACTCTACTGCAGGTTTTGAGGAGGGGTGTCACGTGCGGCCGCCCCTATTGACTCACTCACAGCTCCAGGCCTAATGAGGTACAATAACTGGCCAGCTTTCCAACAAAGAGACGGCGTGATCGAGTGGGGTATTGAAATAAGGGTGGCAGTTGTGGTAGTTATGGGAGCGGGTGGGATAACTAAGTACTTGCAGTGTTATGCCCAAATTTTAATTTAGGGTCTTTATTTAAATCTAATTATAAAAACGATATAGGTCGGGGAGTTTACTAGTTAAAATAAATACAGCTAATCGGAAGGCTTTAGTTATAGCGTATTAAATTAAATATAGCTAGCGTAATAAAACTTTTTAGTCGTTTTCTGGCTTTTTAAACCGTTAAAACTATAAAAAGGCAATATAAATTAAAAAGTTTTTTAAACAAGCAAAATAAATAAAGCAGTTTTATAATATAAGTCGTTTTTTTTTTAGTTTAAAAATGCTAGTTTTTAATTAGCTACCGCTTTATTACCGTACGATTAACTACGGCTTTTATAATATAAGTCGTTTTTTTTTTAGTTTAAAAATATTAGCTTTTAGTTAATTGCCGTATTATTACCGTACGATTAGCTACGGCTTTTATAATATAAGTCGTTTTTTTTTTTAGTTTAAAAATACTAGCTTTTAATTAATTACTATACTATTATTATATAAAGCTTTATAATATTATTAAGCTTTATAGTAATAAAACTTTATAATAATAACGGCTATATAGTAATAAAGCTTTATAATAATAGCAGGCCTTATAGCGATAAAACTTTATAATAATAATAATTATACGGCGATAAAGCTTTATAATAATAACGGCTATATAGTAATAAAGCTTTATAATAATAATAAACTTTATAACGATAAAACGTATAACGCTTTCGGCGTTTTTAACGCTTTTTATAACCGTATTTTAATTATATTAACTATATTAACTACGAGCTTTTAAAAAAGTTTTAATATTTTTATATATTTTAAATTAAAATATTTTTTTTTAAATTTTTAATACGGCAAAAATCGATTTAAAAATATTAAAATATAGCTATTTAATTAATTAATTGCTTAATTATTTATAACGTTTATTTATTATAATTTTCGTTTCGTTATAAATTTTTTTATTTTAGCTTTATTATTTATAATAATTATACGTTATAATATTTAATTAAAATTTTAGCGGTTAAAATCTTTATATATTATCGTATTTAGTTAATATTATTTATCCTTATTTTATTATATTTAACGTCGATTTTATAGCTCGTTTTATATAATAAGTTCTTTTTTAAAGCTTATTTTATATAATAAGTTTTTTTTTAAAGTTTTTTTTTAAAGTTTTTTACGAACTAACGTATAAATTTATCCGCTTTTTAATAAGATTTTCGTATTTATTAAACCTTTTTATAATATATAACTTATTTTATATAATAGGTTTTTTTTTAAAGTTTTTTTTTAAAGTTTTTTACAAATTAATATACGAGTTTATCCGTTTTTTAATAAAATTTTCGTATTTATTAAACTTTTTTATATTTTATAACTCGTTTTATATAATAAATTTTTTTTTAAAGCTCGTTTTATATAATAAGTTTTTTTTTAAGGTTTTTTTTTAAAGTTTTTTATAAACTGCCGTACGAATTTATTCGTTTTTTAACGGGATTTTTATATTTATTAAACTTTTTTATACGCGATTTATTTCGCTTCGATATATAACTTTTATAGTTTTTATTTTCGTTTATCGCAATAATTTTTTTATATTTTATTTTATTATTTTTATAATTAAATTTATAGCTTATTTTATAAATGCCGATTTTGTTTTTTTATATAGTATTTAATATAGTTTTTTTTTATTTATATTTTTTTTATTTTTAAAAAAAGTATTATCGATAAAATCGAATAGTTATTATTATTTTTAAAATAAATTAGCCTAACGGATACGATTTATAAAACAAACTTTTATTAAGCTTTTTATAAATTAAATCGAAATATTTGCGACTTTTTATTTTAAAAATTTTTTTATTAAAGTTTTTCGTAAACCGGCTTAGTTTAAAAACATTATTAAATAAAAAGTTTGCTTAAAATAGCGTAATTATTAAATCGTAATATAAATATTTTATAAAATTTTACGTAATTAATAATTTATTGCTATAATTTAAATAGCTCGTTGTAAAAATATTTATTAATTAAGTTTTTTAATACGTAATATAGGATTTTCGGCTATTTTTTTCGTATAATAACGTTATTTTCGAAAATTCCGCGTAATTAATAGCTTATTGTTATAATTTAAATAGCTCGTTATAAAAATATCCGTTAATTAGGTTTTTTAATACGTAGTATAAGATTTTCGGCTATTTTTTTCGTATAATAGCGTTATTTTTACTATATTAAAATAAATAGCTTTTTTATATATTTTTTTAAGTAATAATATAACAAATAAATTGTTTAAATCGTTAACGTTGCTTTTAATTTCGGAAGTTTTTAAAACTTTTATTAAGTTTATTATAACGATTTAAAAGTTTAAAAATAATTTTTTTTTAAATAATATATATAAAAAGCTGTTATTATTGCTATAATCGGAAAAAACACTTTATAAAAAGCTTTAAAAATTAAAAAAGCCAAACGTAAATATATAGGTTTTAAAAGCGTTAAAATATCGTATCGGATTAATTATTTAATTTATAATTAATTATCGAAAATACTTTATATATATAAGTTTATTTTTGTTTATAACTTATTAATATTCCTTATTTTTATAGGTTTAAAAATCTAAACACTCGTTACGAACCTTTTTATTTAAAAGCGAACAGTCGGGTTTTTTTTAGCTATAGCTTTGTACTTTAATAGCTTTAAGTATAATTTTAAAATCCGGATTTGTTTTATATTATATTTATCGCTTATCGTTTTCGAAATAGACTTTTTTTAAAAGCTGACTATTATAATTTTTAAACTATATTTTTAAATTAAAAAAATTATATTTTTTAAAATACTAATTCCGTATTTCGATAATATATATACTTATTTTATATATAGTTACTATATTACGTTTTTATAACGTATTCGCCCGATAGTTTTTAGAACTTTATAAATATATTATTTTAAATCGTATTATAAAAGTAAAAAAAAACCAATAAAAATTAAAAATACTAAACGTAGTTTAGCCGGATTTAGTATTAACGTCGCTATTATCGACTTTTTTAAAATTTTTAAAGCTTTTATTAAATTCGTAGTAATATATTAAAAATTTAAAGCTAGTTTTTCTTTATATAGTATAAAAAAAGGTTTATTATTATTATAGTTATTAAAAAAAACGTATTATAAAAACCGATAAAAATTAAAAATACCGAACGTAATTTAGCCGGATTTAAAGGCATTAAATAGTTATAGTATTTAATTTTTTGTTCGTAGTTTTCCGATATATTATAATAAAAATAGCCGCTAATAAAAAGTTGTTTATTTACGTGCGTTATAATAAATAAAAAACATAAAAAGGCAGTAAAAGCGGTAATATATAAGCCTTTTTATGCTTTAAATTTTGCTTATTTAATTATTTAAAAGCTAGCTTGCTATATTTTTTATTATAAATATTTTATATTATTATTTAATAATAAGTAAAAATAATAACTATATAAATAATAGCGTTATTAATTTATATTTATTAATTAAAATGTTTGTTATTAATTTGCTATTTATATTTAAATATAAATAACTAGTTATATTAAATTATTTAAAGCAAAATTTACTACTTATAGTATATCGATCGGCTTTATTAATAATTCAAATACCGTTTTTACGATAACTAGTTATATTAAATTATTTAAAGCAGGATTTACTACTTATAATATATCGATCGGCTTTATTAACGACTTAAATACTATTTCCGCCGTTTTATTTAGTTTATATAATACGTAAATATATAATACTAGTTTTTATAATATATTATATGTTTTTTTATTAAATAATTAACTATTTAGACTTTAATTTATATAAAACGTTTATTATATATTTTACTTTAATAATAATAAATTATTAATTAGTAATTAAGATTTAAACCGTTATTATTATTATTTATTTAAGTTTTTTTTACGTAATTAACTTTTAAAAAACGTTTATATATTTATAAACCGTATTTTTTATTAAAACGTATTAATATATACATTTTTATTTGTTTTATATTACGTTTAAAGCTTTATCGGTTTATTATTTTAAAAGCTATTAATATAAAATTCGCGATATTTTAAATACTTTATTTTTAAACTAATTATTTAATTAAATAAATTCGCCCTTTTTTTTTCGTTATATATTTCCGCTTATTAATAAATAAAAAGCTAACGTCGTCGTAATTCGTATCGTTTAATAATAAACACGTATTCGCCGTTTTCGTTAAACTATTATTATTATTATAAATAGGCCTAATAGTATTTGCCGAAATTAACAAGCGTTACGCGTATTGCGATATTTATAGCCAATACGTCGAATATTTAAGTTATTTACTTTACGTTTAGCCTATTTACTAAGCCTATTAGTCGTTAATTAATAATATAGCTATTTTTTTATATTTATAAATCGACGTCGGTTAAATTTTAAAGCTTTAATCGTATAAAATATTAGCAATATATATAAATAAAATACGTTCGGCTTTTCGAGCGGCGAAAGTTATATCGGTGCTTTATATTTTAAGTGATTATTAAACGAATATTAATAATAAAAGCATTTTAATATATATACGCGACATATTATACGGTATAGTAAACGATATTTTTTTAAAAAGTCGTATTATTAACGTCGTTAAAATATACCGTATTATCGTCGATTTAGCTCAGCCTTATTAACTAGTACTTATCGTAACGGATAAAGCGTTATATCTTTATTAATAATATTATCGTTTTTTTATATATAGTATATTAATTTCGGCTCGATATTTGTAAAAATATTCGTAAATAAATATACGGTAAAGAGTATTTACGGTAGCGGTTATTAATAATATAGAACTTAAATATTAAAAAAACGTATTTATACGTAAAGTTTTAATAATATTTATAGTAATTAAAATTAAAAGCGTATTATAAAAAGTAAAAAAGATAATATATAAACTAATTCGTAAATAACCGCTAATATATATAATAATAGCTAAAACGTTATCGGGTTAATTTGCCGATATTAAATTGTTTTATAAATTATTTAATTATGTTTTATATTATATTATTAAATACGTGTTAATTTCGATACGTTAATGTTTTATTAAGCGCATTTAACGAAAATAAATTGCCGGCTATTTTAATATAATAATTAGTTTTAAATAAATCGTTAGTTATTCCGGTAAAACAGCTAGTCCTAATTAGTTTAAATTTTAATATTTTGTTTTAGTTCTTTTTCCTTCGTTTCGCCTTTTGTTTTATATAAACTTTTCGTTATATTTTAAGCTTTAATAAAACGTATATTTTAATAAGCCGTAATTTAACGTTTTAGCGAAGTTTTTATAACTATATATTTACGGTATATAATATTTTTATTACGTTTTTATTAAAATTAATCGAATATAATAAATTTAAACGTTATAAACGGTAATTAAAGTATATAGTAAAAAAATTAACGTTATTTAGTTTTTTATTATTTATTATAATAAATTTATATATATAATTTTAAAAAGTTTATTTTTATTTATTTTTAAATTTTATATTTTTTAAATCGTCGTTTTTATCGTTAATATTGTTTAGTAATTAAATAAAGTCGCTTAAATTATTAAGTATTATATTTATATTTATTTATAAAATCGTTAAAAAAACATTCGTTTTAATTTTTATAATTACGGCGTTATATTATATTTAAATTTTTTTATACTAAAATACTATTTATACGATTAAATTTACGCTAAACGGTAATATTATAATAATACAGTCCGTTAAGTTATTATTAATTTAGTTTTTTATTTCTTCCGATTTTATTTCTAAATATTCGTTATTTATACGGTTAACTACTTATATTCCGCCGTTTATCGCTATTTTTATATATTTGTTTTTATTACGTAAAGTTTTTTAAATATAAATAATTTCGAATATATTTTTGTTTTATTTATATTTAAAAATAACTAATCGTATTTTAATATAGTTTTTAGCGTAGTTTTTTATTTTACCGTTTAAAGTATTTTAAATAGCGACTATAAAGCAAGATATAATATAAAAATAAACGACCGCAAGCGATATTATATATTTTGCAAAATATATAATTTAGGGTTTTTAATCGAAAACAAATAGGTTTAAAGTTTTAATCGGTTACCGTTACGTAATTTTATATTTAGTTAATATTATTTCGGTTTTATATATATTTTTCGTTATACGTAATTATAAAAAATATTAACGTAATAACGTTAAAATATTTACCGTTTTGCTATTTTTTATAATCGGCGTTTTAATATTATATTACAATATATCCTTTATATTTATCGGCGTATATATACTTTAATACAAATAACGGTTATAAAAAAAAATCGATTATTAATTTATATTTAAATAAAGCCGTACGGTATTTTAAATTGTTATAAATATAATTAATATCGTAATAAAAAGCGTTCGTAATATAATTAATTTAAAAAAATATTTTAATAAAGCACGATATATTAAATATATTTTTTAATATATATATTTTAAACAGTAGCTAGTTTATATAATAAATAGCAAAATAGTATGTTTTAATATAATAACTAATAACTTATTTATTTAATAGTGCTATTACCGGGTTTAAATGTTTTTAGCTTATAAAATAAAAGTTATTAGCTATTACTATATATATAAATATATATATTATTCGATATATTAAAAAATATATAAGTTAAAAGTAATAATAAAATATTTGTTTTTTATATTTTTATTTAGCTTATTCAGTAATATTTAATAGTTAAATTGCTTTAATAACTACTGTATTTATTTTATATCGCTGTTTAAATATAATTTTAAAAAATAACTATAAACAAAGCCGTTATAACTTTAAAGTAATTAGTTTAGTAAAAAGGATTTATAACTAAGTAGCCATTTTTAAATATAAATTAAACAGTAGTTATTAAGCTTAAAAGTTATTAACTAATATATTATTTACGGTAAAGACGGCTATTTACGATTAATTTATATATTTTTAACTTAATTACCTTTTTAAAATATAGCTAGTGCTTTATTATTTATATAACCTATTATTTCTATATTTTAAATCGAAAAATAGTCGTTAATAAACCTTTATTTATAACTACGTTATATCGTTCTTTTAATAATCGGTAAATATTTTTTATTATATATTTCGTTATTATTATTATTTATTAAAAAGGTCTTTTATAAATACTTAAATGCCTTTTTTCGTTTTAACCCCTATTTTTATTATTTTATTTACGTAATATAATTAAAACCATATTTAACTGCTTTTTTAATAATAGTTGTATTTTTTTATTTTGTTAAAAAATCCTTTTTTCGTAAACTTCGTTATTTATTATTTACGCTTTTTATTAGCTTTATTTTTACGTATTATCTTTTTTTTTAATTATACCTTATTTTTTAATTTATATTTTTTATAATAAGTATTTTTTATTATATATTTCGTTATTGTTATTATTTATTAAAAAGGTTTTTTATAAATATTTTAATACTTTTTTTCGTTTTAACCCTTATTTTTACTACTTTGTTTTTATAGCGTAATTAAAACTATATTTAATTGCTTTTTTAATAATAGTCGTATTTTCCTATTTTGTTAAAAAATCCTTTTTCCGTATTAAATCGGGTATTAAATTCTGTCGTTTATTATTTAAGCTTTTTATTAGCTTTATTTTTACGTATTATTTTTTTTTTTCGGCTATAACTTACTTTTTAATTTATATTTTTTATTCGTTAAAACTTTTTACTTATAATATTACTTTAGACTAATAGTTTATTTGCTATTATTTTTTTATAACCTAGTTTTATAAACTTATTTTCTTTTTTAATTAATTTTAGTTCCGTTTTAACCGTTTGTTTTTATTTTTTAAGCCGTAATATAAAGTCCGTAATAAATAGTTTTTCCTTTTATTTATTGTCGTAAAATTCTTATATAGTATTTATTTTTTTATTTACCGCTTTTTTTTACTACGTTTATTTTTTACTTTAATTAAGTCTGCTTTTTTATTTATTACTTGTTTTCTTTTTTTAATTGCTTGTTTAAATCTTTTAAACAATGTCCTATTTTTTATATTAATTAAGTTTTTTTTTTTTTTAACTATTTGTTATTTTTTAAACTATAATATAGAATTTATAGTAAGTAACTTTTATTTTTATTTGCTTTCGAAAATCTTAGTTTAGTTTATATATTTTTATTTATTACTTTATATTTTTATATTAATTTTTTAAATCATTTAAGCCTGCCGCCTTTTTAATTGCTTATTTCGAATTTTAAAACAGTGTTTCGTTTTTTATATCGATTAAAACTATTCTTTTTTTAATTATTTGCTTTTATTTTTTTGTTAGTATTGTAAGTTTTATAGTAAGTTATTATTATTATTAGCCGTAATCTGTAAGCCTTTATTTGCCGTTTATTTTATAATTAATACTCTATTTTTTTATATTTTATTTTTCGTATTATTTAACTTTATTTTATTCCTTTATTAAGTGCTTTTTTTTTTAAAATTATATTATAAAACCTATAGTAAGTATTTTTTATATATTATATTAAATATTAATCCGGTAGTAACTTAGTTTATCGCGAATGTTTTTTTCGTATTATTTAATTTTATTTTATTCCTTTATTAAATATTTTTTTTTAAAATTATATTATATAATTTATAGTAAGTACTGCTTATATACTATAGTAAATACTAATCCGATAATAGCTTTTTATTTACCGTTTATTTTATAACCGATACTTTATTTTTTTATATTTTATTTTTCGTAGTTTAATTCTATTTTGTTTTTTTATTAAATGCTTTTTTTTTTAAAATTACATTACAAATTTTATAATAAATACTGTTTATATATTATAATAAATACTAATCCGGTAATAGCTTAATTTATCGTAAATATTTTAATACGGGATTAAAATGTTTTTTTATTACTATATTTTTTATTTTTTTTATATATTTATACCCGATTGCTTTCGATTAAAACGTTTACGTATTTAAATATTTAAATTATATATAGTTTATTTTTTTTTTATTTTAATTTAAAATATTATACGTTTAAGTTTATAATTTTTATTTACGTATTTAAATATTTAAATTAATTATAGTTTATTTTTTTTTTATTTTAGTTTAAAACATTATACGTTTAAGCTTATAACTTTTATATTTTTTAATTATAATACGTTTTTTTTTTTTATTAATAATATATTAAAAATTAATTACAATATTTCTGCCGTTCGAAATCGTTTTTCGGGTATAATTTTTTCGAATTTAATAAAACTACGTAATATAATATTAAAATACGATTATTAATAAGTTTTAATAGCAATTTATTATGCTTACTTTATTTTTAATTATAGTTTTTTTTTTCGTTTTTATTAATAGTTTGTTATAATTTTTGCCTTTAATATAATTTAATAAATTACCGTTTATAAATCGTTTTGTTTAATCGATTATTATATTTTTAATTTTTTCGGTTATTAAATATTTTTATTTTTTTAAACTTCGATATTAAATATTATAATAAGTTGTACGTATTTTTGCCGTTTAATTGTTTTAATTTTTTCCCGATTTGTAATTTATTTTAATTACGTTATGTTTAATTTTTAATTAAATTTATTTATATTTTAAACTACGTTATTTTTTATTCGGTAATAATTATAGCGAAATAATTTTAACGTTATTGTTATTAGTATAAAGTTTTTAAATACCGATTTACGGCAAGAAATTAATACTTAGCTCGTAAAGCTAAGTTTACGAATATTTAATATTACGAACTAAAACCTATTTTTTATCGTTAAATATTACTATTTTTAAATACCGATCGAACGTTTTTTTATTAATTTTATTTAGGTTTAAATATACGTTAATTTTAAACTTAGCGAACGGCGTTTATTTTTTTAAAGTTTTATTATAAACCTTTTTAGTCCCGATATTAAATCGTATAACGATTAGTTTAATAAATTAAAATCGATTTTTAATAAGTTATAAATAAACTTTAAAAAACTAAAAAAATAAGAAAAATAGATTAATTTTATTAATATATTTTTTTTAGTTCGTATTTTATATTTAAAAACTATAAATAAATAAATACGGAAAACTATAAATATATATTTATAAGACTATAAAATAAAAACAAGCTTATAAATTATATTATTTTAAATTAAAAATACCGGTTTATTAAATATTTCGGTTATTAACGATAAATAATTATAAAAACTTTTTCGTTTATTTAACCGTATTACTAATAAAATTAAATCGGGTTATATTAAATATTTCGTTTTTTTAATAAAATATAAATCGTAAAAATATTAAAGTTTTGCCGTTTATGTAATCGATAAACGGCTCGGGATTTTATAAAACTTTATAGCTTTTATTACGTTTAAAAAAACATTATTCGCTAAAACATTTTAATTTTTTTAGCCGCTAACGACTTTTTCGTTTTTAATATATATTAAACCTAAAAACAATATTTTTTATAGCGATATAAATATACGTATAGTTATTATATAATTTTATTAATTAAAGCATTTTTATATAAAAGTTTTATTAATTTTTTTTAATCGCGTATATATAATAACGTAAAGCTATTTAATTATAAAACTAAACTAATAAAATATATAAATTTATAAATAAAAATATATATCGGTATAATTAATTAAAAAGATTTTTTTCCGTTAAAAATTACTTGCAGTTTTTTTAATTTGTTTTTAGTTTTAGCTTTTTCGTTTGTCGGTAAAATTAAAAAAGCTTTAATATAATTTATTTAGTTTTTAGTTAAATAGTAAATAAATTATATTATAACGTAAACGATTAATTATAAGCCGGGCTTTATAAATACTAATTAATAAAAAAGAATTATTAAAACCGAGCTTATAAAGTCCGTTATTAAATTTAATTGTTTAAAGTATATTTAAAATAAATATTTATAACTAGTTTTAACGTTACGTTTAATATTTAATACTTATAATGTTTTTTTATTATCGATTTTTACGGCTTTTTTATTGTTATAAACTTATATTTAACTAAGTTTTATATCGCGTTCGATTTTTAATATACGTAGTAGTTTTTTATTATCGACTTTTATTGCTTTTTTATCGTTATAAGCTTGTATTTTTATAAATCGTCGATTTAAATATATTAGTTAGCTTATTTTTACTATTTAGTTTACGTTAAATATTTAATTTCCGTTTATTTTTGTTATTAATATAGTAATTACGGTTTAATTTTATAATTATAAACTATATTATAATCGTAAAATAAACGAAGCTTCGTTTAAAAAAGTATAAAATTCGGTTAAAAAAACAAAAACGAGTTTTAAGCTATATTGTTTTAAAGAAAATAAACATTTTTTTTTAATAAAATAATAATATAAAGGATTTTATTCGGAAAGCTATTTTTATTTTTATACTATAAGTTTTACGTAATATATTAAATTATAACGAATTATTATTTATAGTTTTATTAAACCGTAGTAAAAAGTAAATAGCTTTTAAACGCGATTTCGATAATAAATGGCTTAAAAGTCGAAAATAAAAGTTATTTAATTCTTTTTTTTTATAATCGTTATAATTAATATTATTTTACGTTAATTTTAAAGTTTTAAAGTTTAATTATATTTTATAAAAACGGTAAATAATAATTACGTTATGTTTTTTATATTATTTTTAATTAATTTAAATATTATAATTCGTTTTATAAAATGCTCGATTTAATATAGCTTTTATAAAAAAGCTGTATATTAAAAAATTAAATAAATTAAATGCTTATTGTAATAATTTGTTTAGTAATATATATATATATATATTTAAAACAATGTTTATTATTACGATATTAAAAAATACGATTTATTATAATATATTAAATTTATTAATTTTAAATAATAATATATATATTTAAAATAAGTAAAAAAAACAAACGTAACGCTATTTAACTTTTTTATTTTAGCCCGTTTAGTTTAAATATCGTATATAAAAAATATTAAACGGTTATCGAATTAAGGGTTTTTTAAATATATAAAAACTAAACTTTAAATATTTTTTATTATAGCCCGAGTTTAATAAAAGTCGAAATAAGCGGCGATAAAAACGTTAAAAAATTCTAACGTCGTTTAAAATAATCCGTCGAAGTATTAATATATTAAACCGATAATTATATTAGTTTAAAATATTTATAGCCGGTCGAAAATAATACGAAAAAAAAGGCGAATAATTTATATATTATTTAATACGGAATATCGTAAAAACTAAATAATAAAACGCTATAATACGGCTATTAAATATAAGCCGTAATATTTATAATAGTTTATCGTATCGCTATTATATCGATATCGCGGCGTAAACTAAACAAAACTTTCGCTATTTAAAGTAGCTATTTTAACGTCGTAATAATATTTATAATATTTTTAGTATTAAATGCATTTTAAACTATATATTTAATTAAATAAAGTTTTTTTAAAAGCATATATCGGTCGGCGTTGTTACGCGCCAAAGTTAGTGAACCCTTGCTAACTTATAGCAAGCCCTTACTTATATATAGTTAAGGCTATCGGATATTTTTGCTTTTAGCACTTAGACTTTTATTTAATTAATTATTTTTTACTATAATAACGTTTATTTTAACTATTATGTAGTAAAGCTTAGCGGCTTTTAACAAGTAGTGCCTACGCTTTAATTAATTCTAATAACCTTATTATTACTTTTTTTCGCCTCGGGGTAGACAATATTCGCAATTAAAAATACAAGCTATATTTTAAAAATATTGTTATCGAAATAATAATAAGCCACCCGTTTTTATAAAAATCGGTGATTTCGAGGAAATAATTAAACTTAAACGCGTTGTTTATTTTTTTCGTATTTATTTTTTACGAACTTTTATTAAAGACTTAAACGCCGACGAAATTAAACTAGTTTGCTATATTAGAAAAGTTAGTATTTACGGCAATTTATTTAGGATTAACGAGAAAACCGTTAAACTAGCGGTAATAATTAAAAAGAACGAAAAATTTATAAAACATTAGTTTAACGGATTTTACTACGTTAAATAGCTTTTTTTTAATAAAAAGCTTGATTATATTTTCGATAAACGAAATTTAAACGAGCTAAAAAACATTATACGAAGTAGATTATTATTACTTTTATATAGCGAACTATTAACGTTTTTTTTATTATCGCTAAAGCTAAAATAACCGACGATAAGCTTGTAATACGCCGGCCTTTTTTTTAAAAAAAAATAGCCGAAATAGCTTTTTTAAAAAAATAGCGGTTATAGCATTAGCGATAAAAACGAACGTTACGTTATTGCGGCTATTAAAAAGCTGGCTAACCGCCTAACGGAGATATTTAGCTAAATAAACGATAAAATTAATAGACTAAAGGCTTCGTAAGCTTTAACGCCGACGATTATATTATATAGTTTAACCCCGAAAGCAAGCTAAATAATAGCAATTTTTATGCTAGCTGTTTAAAAGCTTAACTTAATTATAACGGCATTAATTATTACGATAATGCCGCAATTTAAGGCGGAAAATATGGGTTATTTTTAGCCTAACGCTTTAGCCGATAAGCATTAAAATATAAATATGTTTTAAAATACGAAAAATGTTTTTAATTTTCGGGACGTTAGCTTATAAATTTAGCGTATTAAATTAAATACTAAAAATATTAAAAAAAAAAACATAGTTATTTAACGTATACTTTGGTTTTTAAAAGGATAAATAGCTAAGTAATAGATTTTATAGCTTACCGAACTAGAATAAATACGGTTTACTAAAAACCTTAACGAGTTTATCGCTAAAGTTAAAAATAAGTACGGATTTAAGCTAAACGATACCTATTAATAATTTAATAATAAAACGAATTATTATACGAAAATAAATATCGTTAAAAGTAATAGCGTGCAATTTTTTACGCTTAAAGTACTTAAGTACTTAAAATTGTAAAAGCTTTTCGATAATACGGTATTATTAATTAATATTTAGTTAAATTTGCTTTCTAAGCTATAAGCAATTTGCTTAAAGCTATAAAAAGCCGACGTTATAAATTAATACTTTAAACGTTTAAAAAAAAAGCAAAAAGTGTTAACGCGGTAATATAAAGACTTAAAAAGCTAAAAGGTTTAT
Organism: Xylariaceae sp. FL1019; assembly: GCA_022578705.1. Lineage (NCBI taxonomy): Eukaryota > Fungi > Ascomycota > Sordariomycetes > Xylariales > Xylariaceae > Xylariaceae sp. FL1019. The sequence goes on from MU391926.1 coordinate 1,399,856, forward strand.
TTCGTTAACGAAAACTATAACGAAAAATTTATTACAAACGTTAATTAGGGCAATACGAAATATAAATAGTTAAATACTAAAAATAAAAAAATTAACGGTAAAGCGTTAAAAAAACTTTAATAAAATTGCCTAAAATATAGTATTTTTAATAAAGATCGCTATTTTATACGTAATTTTCGTAAAGACTCGTTAACTATTAGCAGAACTTTATTTAAAGAACTAAGCTTTTATTATGTTAATATACGTATAAAACCTAGTAAAGGTTAATTTAGGCTATAAAACCGTTAGCGTAAGCGGCGATAAAGCAATTACCGCCGTTTTGGTCGCAAAAAGGCGAACCCCGACGGCAGCTTCGCCTATATTAACGAAAAAAGGGTTTAAGGATATAACCTTTAAGCTAACGAAAAAAAGAATAAGCTTTTTGATTAAAAATATATTTGTTATAATAAAAATAAAAAGGAAATAGTGGACGGATATTTAGTTATTAAAGTTAAAACCGTTAATAATAAGTTTACTGCCGTATTTGCTTACGTTTTTTCGGATAAAAAAAGCGTTAACGAGTATATTTTTTAATAACCAATTTGTATTTAGTACGGCATAATTTTTTATTTTAGTATTTTAGTTAAAAAGCATAATAAAAAAAGATATAATAACCGAATGTTACGAAGTTAATAAAAAGTTATTAAAATAGATTTCGCCTTGGCATTACTAATTTAACGCCTTTAAAATATAAGGCTATTTAAATTAAAAAGTGTTATTAAGGCAAACCTTCGATTAGATATATATAACGGAAAAAATAGAAAAATAACGTATTTACGAATAAAAGCGATAGCCGATATTAACGGCGAAAAGTATTAGGTTTATATTAATATAGGCGTATTTAACGTATTAATTAACCGTTAATTTGCGAAATAATTCGCTAAAAACCTTATTTTTTATAAAATAAATTTAATCCTTTTAATAAGCGTTAAAGCCTATATAGTTTTCGATAAAGTTGTCGATTTGGACTTTTATTTTAGCGGGAATATGTTTAATATCCCGTTTTACGGATATTTTAACGTTATAACGAGAGTGCTTAACCGATTAGAACCTAATATGTTATTAGGAATAGACTTTTTTAATAGTTATAGCGTTAAGATTGATTTTATTTATAAAAAATGCATTTTTTATTCGATAAAAAGAATAAAAGTAAAAGGCGATATTTTATTTAAAAAACGTTAACTTTTACGGAAAAAGGTTAACGTTAAGTATACGATTATAATTCTATTAATAAAATCGGCTATAATAAACGTTTATTAGGCGGACTTTTTTAAGCCTTTAAATAAGCAATATATCGAAATTAAAAATAAATAGGGTTTAATAAGGCGAAAGGTCGTAGAGCTTTTTTATTTTACGGTAAGCAAGGATTGCGTTATAAATACGACAATAAACGCGTATATAGGGAAAAAAGTCCTAATATATAACTTATACGTATAGTTTATTACGATTTTAAAGAATAAACAACTAAGTTTAATCGGCGAATATAAAAGCGATAAATAGGCGTATTTTGCCGATTTTTTGAATATTTTAACGTATTGGAATAAAAAGGCAAACATAGAATAATAAAATGTTATAATGGCTTATTTAACGATAAAAAGCGGAAGCTTTAATAAAACTTTAGATAATATTTTTATTTACGTACTATCGTACGGTATTTTTTGCTTTAAGCACGTTAAAACAATAAAATTAAAAATAAACGTAATTATTGTAGCCGATAACCTAGAAATAGTAAATAAGATTAAAAGTCTGCTCGATAAATATAACGTTTTTAGGGATAAAAGTGTTATTTTTATACTAAAAGACTAAAAAATGCGTATCGATTTAGTTAACAGATAGTAAAACTAGATAAAAGGCATAAAACTTTATTTTATAAACATAAAAAATCGCCGTTTTTTCGATAATAAATACGATAAAATGCACGTAATAAACAAGCTATCCTTTATATATAAACCGATATTTATCGTTTGCTTTATTTTTATTATATAGCGTATAATTAATAGAGTAAAAAAAGGACAGCCGGTAATAAATTTTAAACTATTAAATAAAGTTACCGTATTAAACGTTTATTTTTTTTTAAATTAAAATAATATTATAGCAAATATAATTAATAAGGATTTTTTTATATTATTCGACGCTTTAGCCTTTTTTTTTTAATTATTAATTAAAGCCGAATACCGGAATAAAATAGTGATTATTAGTTTATAAAAGTTTAAAAAATTTAACGTAGCTTTTATAAAATTTCGTAATTCGTTAGCGTTTAAATAAAGGTTTATAAATCGCCTTTTTTTAAAATATCGATATTTTATTTACGCATATATTAATAATATTATTATTTTTAGCAAAATAGCAAAAAAGCATTTTAAGCATTTGGCTATCGTTTTCGATATTTTTAATAAAGCACGTTTATATATTAATATAAAAAAGTTATTTATAGGTTTTTTTTCGGTTTAATTATTAGGTTATATCGTTAATAAAAAAAGTATTTTTAAAACCGACGACCGTATTAAAGCGTTTATAAAGTTTAAAATGCCTACGACGCTTAAAGCATTAAAAACTTATATTAATATAATAAGTTAGCTACGCCGTAAAATAGTATAGTTTAATTATAAGATTTTTACGCTTTAAAAAAAAAAAACAGAGCTAATAGCGGTATTAAAAAAGGAAAGCAAATTATTTGAAAATATATTAAAACTTATTAAATAAAGCTATACGTTAAAAGTAATTTTTACGCTTACGTAAAAAAAAAAAGACGTATAGCAAGCCTTTTAAAATTATTTTTATAAACAATACGTAATATATTATTATAATACGATATAGCTACTTTTTTTAAAGCTTAACGTATATAAAAAGGTATATGGACTTATAGTTTTTTAGTTAAATATGCCGTAGGATAATAAAATAATATTTGGTTACGATTTTTTAATAAATTACGTTAAGCTTATCTGTTTTTTATTAAAACTAACTAATAATGTTAAAAAACGATACGGCTTTATAAAAGGCGAAGTTATTACTGTTATATAAGCTTATAAAAAGCTTAAAAAAATGATTTAGTTTAGTAATAGCTTAGTTAATATTTTTACCGATTATATTACGATAAAAAAGATTATAACGTATATTTTTTTATAAACTATAAACTTTAATAAAGCGAATTTAAAATTAATAAACGTAGTAAATTAGCTATTTTAGTTTTAGCTTTATATATATTATATTTTTAAAAGCTTAAATATTATACCGGATACTTTATTACGACTACTATAAAAACTAACTAAATAATAATTAAAAACACTAAAAAGTATTAATATATTAAACGATATTTAAAACGATAAAAATAGCGCTTTTAACGCCAACTTTATTAACATTAACGAGTACGGTTACTTTAATTTAGGGTTTGTTTTAGGTTTTAAGTTCGAAGCTTATTTTAGCGAGGAAATAGCAAAAAAAAGCACCGTAACGGCGATACTATATTTAAAGTTTTGCGAAAAGATTATCGCAAAATACGCGAATAATTTAAAATATAAGCGAGTTTATACTATTTTAACGAAGTAAATAACAAAATAAACAAACGCGAAGCTTTTACGATATTAGAAAAAAATCGTAAAGCTTTACGAATTTAATAATAAGCTATTATACTACGTTAATTTCTATAGCGATAAAACCTTTTACCTATTTAAACTATATATACGAAAAGCTTTAAATATTATTTACGATAAAAAGCATTATTTTAGCCAAGCTTATATAAAGAATACCTTATAAAATATATATTTTTAGTATAAACGTTATTTTATCCGTAATTATATCCGTTATTACTAGGCTTATAAGGCAAATTAAATAGACCGGAGGCCTTTTTTAGGCGAATTAATGCTAATTAAAACGATTTTAAAGCTATTTTATATTATAATAATGGATTTTATAACAAATATGCCGCTAATATTAGCTAAAAACTTATTTTAAACCGTTAAAAGCGTAGAGGTATTTAATACGTTATATACGGTAATTTGTAAATAAAATAGGAAAATATTGCTTATTTTAGGGTATAAAACGTATAAAATAAAGGACTAAGTTATAATATTGTTTTATATATTATTAATATATAATTAAGGACTTTTTATAGCGATTATTAGCGATAAAAACGCTAAGTTTATATTAAATATATAAAAGGAAATCTTTCGCATTTTTAACGTAAACTTTTTATTTTTAATAGTATATTATTTGCAAATAAATAAGGCATTAGAACGGAAGAACTAGGTCGTAGAAATCGTAATACGATTTTATATAGCTACGAACCTTAATATTATATAAGTTAGCTTTTTTTCGGCGTTATAGCATTATTTTAATAATTTGCTTTTTGCGTTAATCGAAAAATCCTTAAACAAGTTAATATACGGCTTTAAGCCGTAAAGTTTAGTAAATGTTTTAAATAATAAAAAAGGGACTAAAGTTATATTAAATAGCTTTAACGTATTGCGTAAAAAATACGTTTAAAAAATAGAGTTTATTACCGATAGGGCTAACGTAATCGCTAAAAATAAATACGATAATAAGTATACGCCGACGTTGTTTTATATAAGAAAAAAAGTTTAATTTCGGTTATATTAAGGTTATTATTTATTAAGGAAACCGAAAAAAAAATAATTACCGGCGTGCGTAAAGCTATTTAAAATATTAGAAAAAATCGGACTATTGGCGTATAAACTCGATTTTTTTAATAGTTAGAAAATTAACTTTATAGTTTCGGTCGCGTAGCTTTATAAGCTTTATTAAAATAATTAAGGCGATTAATTTAAACGCTAAAAGAAATAGCCCGGGCCGGTTATAATAACCGACGGTACGGGTAAAGAATATTAAGAAATAAAGAAAATTACCGCTTAAAAAATTCGATAACGTACGTAACGTTTTTATATTATTTATATTATTAAATAAAAAAAATAGCTAAATAAATATAACGAAAGTAAAAGCGCTACGGAACTACGAAAAATAGCGTTAGAATTAGTAAACGAGTACGAGGCTAGCTATTCCGTTAATTAGGCCAAAAAATATAAAAAAAAAGGTATTCTGTATATTTTTTACGTAAAAAAGGAAAGATTTTTGTTATAATAATATAAAAGCTAACTTTTTTTAAACGAACGATAAACAGTTAAAAAAAAAAGGAATCGTTAATTAAAATAATAAACGGTAAAAACGCTGTATATAAAAAAGGCAGCATTATATTTATTTTTTAAAATTTTTTCCTTTTTTTTTTATTTTTTTTTTATATAAAAAATTAAAATTAATCGCCATTTTACTACGCGCTCGCGTTTTTTCGCGCTACGCCCGTTAATATTTATTTTATTTTTTAAAACTAACTTTAAATAATATTAACTTTTACGCCACGCTAGCTATTTTAAACTACGCGCCCGATATTTATACTTTATAAAGTTTAAAATATACGGCTATAACGCTTTTTAAAGCTACGAGGCATTAATTTAAGCCTAAAATGGCTTATAGAATTTACGAAGTAACTATTAATATAAACGATATTATATTAATAATTAACGAAAATATTATTTTAAGTAATATTAACGTAAAAACTTACGAAAATAACAAAACTATAAACTAAATAACTATTATAAAAACTCGTTTTATTAAACTATACGGCGTTTTGTTATATTATTAAAAGTTATATTAAAACGTTAATACCGAAAAAATAATGCCGATCGTCCGTAAATTTGTTTTAAATAATATTAAAAAGCTCGTTAAAGCCGATAAATATATTTTGCTATTTTTAAACGTAGTTATCGGCGAATAGTATAACGCTACCGTTTTCGGTATAAACTTTAAAACCGGTATTAATAAAGTTATAAATAGCGATAAATAGACTTTAAACGAAATAACGGTAATAAGTTACTATAATAATAAGTTTATCGCTATTATCGAAAATACTAAAAGCAAGCTTTTCGACGGGAAATTTGTTTTATAGTTAAAGCTTTAAATAAAAACCTTTATTAACGTTAAAAATAGCTTAATAATCGTTAAGGATAAATATTTTAAGGCTTAAATTAGTATCGGATATTATAAATGCCGTAAAAAGGACTTTTTAATTAGTTTAAAAATATAACGGAAAATTGCGGAATAAAACTTTTACTTTAAACTATATAAAGTATATAATAAATAAAGGAAGGTTTATTTAAAAGAAATTATAAAGCGATAGTTTATTTAAAAAGAGCTTAGCTTTTTGTTATGTAAAAAAAAGTAAAACAGCGTAAAACGTATTAAAAAAAACAGTTTATATAAAGCTATTTAGAACATTATTATTAAAAAAAAATCTTTTTCCTTTTTTATTAATATTTCCGCAAATTAATTATCCTTTAGTACCCCGTATAATTACGCGTTCGCGAAATTTAATAGTACGCCCGTAAGCTTTAGTACGAAGATTATACGCTATAAACAACTTTATTTTACGCCTTTAAAAATTTATTTCGCGTTAGCTAAAGCTATTTTTTAACTAGCGTAGTAAATTAAACTTATTTATACGTTTATTAAGATTTTTTACGCGTTAATAAACCTTATTATTATTTTTATTCTTTTCCGTTTATATCGTTTTGTTTTAATTATAACCTAGTTATTATAAATAATTAAGAAAAAAAAAGCGAAAATAAATAAAAAAGCGATAATGGTTTTTTTTATTAAGCTTTATAAAAGTAAAGCAATAAATATCGATAAATAAAACAATTTTACGCTAAAAACTAATATAATTTTAAATAATAACTTTAAAAAATAAAAAGAAAACTATAAAAATAACGCGAATAAAACAAGTTATTAGCATTTTTATAAAGCTTTTATAGCTAAATTTAAAAAAAGACTATTCGACGACGTATAAATAAAGAAATTACGCGATTATTTATACGAGCAAACCTTATTTAGTAATAAGTTTAAAGACTTAAATAAACTTTAAGCGTTTTATAAAAAAATAATTAAAGCAATCGAAAATATATATAAATACCGTAAAAATAAACTTAACGTATAAAATATTAACGAAAACGTAAAAATAACCGAAGCTAAACGTAAGCTTTACGAATATTTTTTAAATAAAATCCCGCTTAATTTTATTATTTTTACGAAAAACGCTTATAAAATCTTTAATATCGAAGGCTATATCGACGAAGAGCTATATAGTAAAAACGGCAATTTTTCCGGCGATATAATAAAGCAAATCTATTTTTCGCTTAGCGGTAGTTTTAGCCGAATATTTAAAAATAAAAGCGATTATAACGACGAAAAAAATATGCCGAACGAAAAAGCTTTTTTAATTATTATTATTTAGATTTTTTTATAACGTAGATAATATAAACGCGCGCGAATAAAAAATAACGACAAAACTTTATTCAGTAAAGACATAATTAAGAATTTAAGCGAATATAACGCTGTTTATATTGTAAACTATTTCGTAAAGAATAACCTTTTATACGCCTGCTTTTATTTTTATAATAATAAAGCGAAGCAATTTTTTAAAGCAAAAGCAGTACGTAAGTTTTGCTAGAAATTTAGCAGGGATTACGTTTTCGCTATAATATGTTTTATAGAAATTAATAAATATTACGACGAAATATTCGTAAATATAACGATTATAGCGTTATTTTAAAGTTTTATATATAAGCGTGCTTAAACTATTATTAAAATAGCGAAATAAAGCTTTTTTAGAAAAAAGGCTTAAAAATACTATTTACCCGCTAAAATAACTATATTAGTTTTTCGTTACGCGGATAAATCAAAAGAAATAAATAGCCGTTTAGTTAATATATTTAACGAAATAAATCGGTGCGATTTGTTTTTTACCGAGCGTATTATTTAAAATAAAATAGTAATAATAAATTAAAATAACGCTAAACTTAAAAAGATTATTAATAAGCTTAATTAGTATTTTAAACGTTTCGATAATTAAAAAGCTTTTTTTATAACGTTTAAAAACGACGTTAATATTATAATTAATAACCGAAATAATATAAAAAAAACTGCCTTTAAAAAGCTTTAAATTAGGTTTAGTAATAAATTCGAAAAAGCATTTAACGATATTTTCGCCGAAAACGAAACGATTTTTTATCGTACTATAAAAGCAAAAAGTATAATAAAAGCTATCGTAAAAAAAGTTATTAAATTAAAAAAACAAATAAATAAGCTAATAGTTATATTATTAATTCCGAAAAGCGTTATTATTTAACGCGATAAATTTAATACGATTAGCGTAAAGGTTATTTCCGTTTTTAATATTTTTGGCGTTTTTAAATTAGTATTTATAGCAAGCGGTTTTAACCGACGTAAACTTTTATTCGTTATTAATATAGAAAAAGCTAACGCTAGCTTTAATAAAACTAAATTACGCGCGTTTTTCGTTAAAAAAAAAAAAACGCTAAATAGTTTATAAATATAAAAGCAAAATATAAAAAAAGCTATAATGCGATAAAAGTTCGCGATAAGTTAAAAAAGGTTTATAAAGTACGGAAGTTTAGCGGTAAATTAGGAAAAGATTAAGTTAAGTTAGTATAAAAAAGGAATGCTGCAATAAGTTAAAAAAACGGTAGTTTAAAGTTTAAGGTTTATATACTTAAAGACAGGCATTTTTTTTTTTTATATAGGGGGGGACTTATTACGCGCTAAAGTTAGTGAACTTTTATTGATTTATAGCAAGCCTTTATTTATATATAATTAAGGCTATCGGACATTTTTGCTTTTAGTATTTAGACTTTTATTTAATTAATTATCTTTCATTATAATAACGTCTACTTTGACTATTATGTGGTGAAGCCTGGCGGCCTTTAACAGGCGTATTAATATACGTAATATAGGTTTATAATAAATAATAATATAATATATATAAAGTACGTAATAAAACGAAAATATTATTTAAAAGATATATTAACGAGTTACCGATATTATAAAATATATAAATTAACCGAAAACACGACTATTAATTAATAACGGAATTAATAGTAAAGCTTATTACCGGTATTTAATATATTAGCTGTTATAGCCGCCGGGTTAAACGCGGTAATTCGGCGTGTACGTAATATAGTTAATAAAAAGTCTGTTTATTCGAAAATATATACTTTATAAATATCGGGCGTAAATAACGCAAATTGTAATAAATATAAAAAGTTTAATAAAGGAAATTAAAAATGCAATTAGTTAAAACTATTGTTTTAACGAAAAAAGGCGCTATTAATATTAATAATAATAAAAATAAAAAGTTTAATAAAAAAAGTAGTAAAAGTATATAATTGCGAAATAATATAATTAAATTAAAGTATAATAAAACGGCTAAAATTAAGCTATTATATAGTTAAGCGGACGGACGTAATTATTAATAGTTATTATAGCTATTATTAAATATTAAGCTTTTAAAAACAATAATATTAATTTTAGTCGTTTTATTAGCTAATATTTTACCTGCTTTAATTATTAGTTTATATTAAAGTTTAAAGATTTATTTGCTTATAATTATAACTTTTAAACGTCGAAAATGCGAAAAATTATATACGTATATAATTTAAACGATAATATTATTCGTAATAAAAATAACGAAGTTATAGCTAAATAATAAAATTATTTATTTATAACTATAAAATTAAAACCATACGGGTATAATTTAATTAAACCGCGATATTTTTTACGAAATCGATATATATTTATTTTTTTTATTTATATTTTTTTTATATATTAATATATAGCTAATAAATACCCGACTAAAGCAAAAGCTCTTTTTTTTTATATACGTTATTAAAACTAAGCGCCGTTTATTATTTTTTTACCGTATTAATATATAGCTAATAAATATTTAAATAAAACAAAAGCTTTTTTTTTTTATATACGTTATTAAAACTAAACGCCGTTTATTATTTTTTTGCCGTATTAATATATAGTTAATAAATATTTACCTAAAACGAAAGCTTTTTTTTTTATATATATTACTAAAACTAAACGCCGTTTATTATTTTTTTTCTTTAATTATATATAGTTATTTAACTATTAGCGCGTACGCTAAATTTTTATACGTTTATTTATATCTATAAGCGTATTGCTTTTAAAGCCGTCGTTATTAACTTTAGCGGTTTTAAAAAGTTTTTTTTAAATCTTTACGTTAAAAGTTTATTACTTAATATAGTCCGAGTTATTAACTATTAAGCCCGTAAATATTAACGTATTAAAATTTATGCTTAAGCTAGCTTTTTTATTTATTTTTTATTAATATTAAATTAAAACGGTAATAGCCGGTATTTAAATATTACTAATATTATTAAAATCTTTAAATAGGCCTACGTTTTCGATATATTTTAACAATTAAACCGGTAAGCCTATAAAAAAAAAAAGCTATATAATACCTAATATACCGTAATTAAAAATTATACCGATATATTATTAAAACATTAAATCGGTAAACGGTTTTATCGGTAAACTATTAACGCTAAAAAAAGCGAAAATATTAAGCGATATAAATATTATAGCATTTTATTAACGTAATTGCTATAATAAAAAGCTAAATTTAATAAAAATAACTAAAACGTTAGTATTAAATAAATTAAAGCTATTTTATTAAAACCTAACGTTAATACTACCGGCGTTATAAATAGTCGTAAATAATATTACGATTAAAATAAATATAAAGTCGATAAAAATACCGGCTTTATATTTTAATTTTAAAACGAAACTACGGTTTAATTAATCGACGATATTACTAATAACGAAAATATAAAAGCCCGAAATTAAATTTAAAACGTTTTTTATAATATTCGGGTTTGGTTTGTTATTAATACGCGTTAGTTTAATTTAAAGCTAAGTTTATTTACGATTAATTAAATTTATAAAAAGCATAATAATAAATACGTAAAAGCTTTTTTTAAATCTGAATTAAAAATTATTATTTTTAAAATTATTATGGTTAAAAAAAAATTTATATTTTATAAAAGCGATATATTATAAAAAAAAAGCAATTTTTATTATATTTACGGCAACGCGGGTAAAAATGAAAGTTATAACGATTTAACCGCTAAAACTATATATTAAATAAAAAAAAGCTTAACTTTTTTTTTTATTTATACGCGATAATGGCAAACTAATCGATCGTTAATAAAAAATTATAATAACTAAAAAAAATACGTAAACTTATATTTCGATCGATTTTTTAGTTTTAATAATAAATAACGTTATTTATTCGTTATTTTTAATAATGCTTTATTATTAACGATATAAAATCGCTTAAAAAAAAAGATTTTTAAATTTTTACGACGTTATTCGGTTTGATTTTAAACGATTTATAAAAGCTAACGTAAACTAGCGATATAAAAAATAATAAAACCGGTTTAACGTAGCCGTTAACTATAACGGCGACGTTATTACTATACGGCATATCGCTTTTAATAATAAAAATAACTTTTCGGTTATTAAATTTAATTTTTTGTTTAAAAATAAAAAGCTATAAATCTATTAGTTAGACTTTAGTAATAATAATAATATTTATTGCATTAAGCTTATGTTAATAAGCCGGATTAAACGATATAACGGTATTATTTATTAATATAAATATTGGCTATAAAAAATATTATTAAAGGCAGATATATATTAATATTTATATAAACCCGATTTAAATAAATATAAGTATAAAAAAAACTATAAAGTTTAAAAAAATAAAAACATATCCGTTTAAACGAACGATTAGTTTATAATAATAAGTTATTTTAAAAAATGCCTATATAACGTAATAACGCAATACGTTAAAAACCGAGTTTTGTAAGTTTATAATATAGCTTAGCGAAAAAAACGGCGGAAAGGATTAACGGAAAAAAATAAACTTATTAATAATCAAGCTTTAAACAAGCAAACAAACTAAATAATATAATTAAAAACTACTATATTAAATAGCGAAATTAATAAGCTATATTATAAAATTAGTACTAAAAACTTGTTATAAAGCAAACTATTATAAATATTTATTAATAAGCTTTATAACGTTTATAGTATTTGCGTAAAAAGCTATAAAGCGCGAAATAAATAAAGCGAAAACGATTTATAAAATAAAAAACTATTTTAATAGCGTAATAAACGTTAAGTTCGAAAAAACGAATATTATAATACGAATATAAAACGAAAAAAAGTAAAAAACGGTTAAAAAAAGAAATTAAAAAAAAAAAAAAGACGTAAATATTAATTCGGTAAACGAGCTTAAATAAAAATTAAAAACAAATAATAGTAAATAATTACGGAAACTACTAAACTATTACGTTATTAATAATAACGAAAGCTATAAAGCGTAATATAAATAAAGCAAAAACGACTTATAAAATAGAAAGCTATTTTAATATTATAATAAACGTTAGGTTTAAAAAAGCGAATATTATAATATAAATATAAAGCGAAAAAAAGTAAAAAACGGTTAAAAAAGGAAATTAAAAAAAAAAAAAAACGTAAGTATTAATTTAATAAACGAGCTTAAATAATAATTAAAAACAAATAATAATAAATAGTTATAAAAACTATTAAACTATTATGTTATTAATAATAATAAAGTAAATAATTAAATAACGGCGTTTATAACAATTTATAATCGGGCAAGCTATTATTTATATAACAATTTAATTAAATAAATAATTATATTTAAAACAATTTTTATATTATATTTTATAACGATATAAATTAATAAACGTTTTACGTTTTAGCTTTTATATTTTAATAGTTTATAACTTATTATTTAGTTTTATTAAAATATTTTTATTACCGAAAAAACAAATAAACGAAAACGAATTTTTATTTTTTCGTAAAATAAAATTATCCGATAATATAATAAATAAACCAATTTATTTGCAAAATAATACTTTTATAATAAAATACGTTAAAAGGCAAAAAAATAAAGCTTTATTAGCTAATTTAAAAAAACGACTACAAATATTTTTACCGTTTAAAACCGGCTTTATTTTTATAGTAAATAGTCCGAATAAATTATTAATTAGGCCTTTGCTTTTTTATCCGTTTTTAAAACCTAAAAAATAAAAAAATAAAGCTTTATTAATTAATTTAAAAAAACGATTGCGAATATTTTTACCGTTTAAAACCGGCTTTATTTTTATAATAAACAGTCCGAATAAATCGCTAATTAGGCCTTTATTTTTTTATCCGTTTTTAAAACTATTAATTAAACTTTATAATATAAACCCGAATAAACGACCGAAATAAATAAAAATCGGTATATTTATTTATTTAGTCCTATAATTATTACTAATATTATAGCAAATATTTAGCGGTTATATTACGTTAAGCATTTTTTTACCGCCGTCGCTTAAATAAAAAAGCTTTTTTTATTATTTTTATACTATATTAACGAAAACACCGTTTTTTATAAAATATACGTTAAGCTATTTTAAAGTTATATTTAATACGTTCGAAAAAAAAAACGATAATAAAATTTTAAATATAAATACGCGGTTTGCTATTAAAAACGCGTTACGCTTTTTGGTTTTAGCGATAATAAAAACGATAATAAACGTTATAACTTTAGATTTCGATAAAAAAGTTATAACTTTAAAGCGATTAAATTTTTTAAACCTTATATTAAATAATAAAAAAACCGAATACGTTTTTAAAACGTAAACGAAATTATATAACGATTACTAAATACTAATTAATTAATATCGCTTATATTTTTATTAAATTTACTTTACCGAATTAATAAAAATTTGCCCGAGTAAATTAAGCTTTAATATTAAAAAAAAGCTTTTTTAACGGCTTTTATACAATTTTAAAACATTTATAACAAAACTGTTTTATAAAAACTATTAGTTAAATAACGGTTAAACGTAGGTTTATAAAAAATATTTAAAAAATATAAAAATAAAAGTTCCGGAAAAATATCGTTTATAAATATTTTATATATTTTATATATATTTATACCCGAAAAAGTTATAAATGTTTAATTTGCTAAAAAAGCGATTTATAACTATTAATATTGCTTACGGTATTATTTAACGGATTAATATCGATATAATAAGCAAAATACCGGCGTTAGGGTTTTACTATAAAATAAAAAGCATTATATTAATTATAGCGAATAAGTTATACGTAATAATAAACGTACTTTTACGTTCGGTAAATATTATTTATAACGAAATAAAAGTCGTAATAATAACGAAAAAACAGCTTATTAAAAAACATTTTATTCCGGTTTTAGGTATTAATATATTAAAATTAAAACGTATTTTAAATTAGTTATAAAAATATAACTATTTATATAAAAACATTAAAAACAATAAAAAGTTTTAATATAGTTAAGGCAATAATAATATAAAAATACCGAACGAATTGTTTAATAATATAACTTTTATTTTTAACGTAAAAAAAGAAAATATTAAATAAAGCGGTTACGTATTTAAAAACATTTTAAATATAGCCGTAATTATCGACGACTAAAAAATTAACTTTAATATTAGTCGAAAAAAAAAACGACGCCGAAAACGACGAAAATATAAAAAATATTATTAATTCCGGGTTTAAATATTTTAGTTTCGAAAAAAAGCTTTTAAAACAAATTAATTAAGTTATTTTTTTATAAATAGCGTTAAATACGAACTATATTTATATAACTATAAACGAAAAAAAATTAAATAATCGGAAATTGTTTAAAATTATACGTAAAAACGATTTTTTAAATATTTTCGATTTTTATTTATTTATTTAAATATTTTTTAAGCTTTTTTTATTTAATTACGATAGTTTTAAAATATTTCTAGATTTAAATATAATATAAAATAGTATTAAAAAGTTTTTTAGTTTTAAAGTTTAAACAACGTAAAAACTAAAACAATATAGCGTAGAGTTTTCGATATATTTAGTATTCGCTTTTATAGTATTTAATAAAATTATACGTAGTAATAACTCGCGTATTACTAGTTTTAAAGTTAAAAAGTCGTTTTTTAATACCGTTAAAGTTATATTTAAATATATTATAAAAAAAAAACTTAAATAAGGCGTAAAAGATTTAAATAATTATAAATTTATTACGAACTTACGAATAAAAACGTTATTAAAAAAGTTAAAGTTTTATAAATACTAATAGTTTTTATTAAACGAAAAAAAAATAAAACAACGTAATTAATTACGAACTATAATAATTATATATAGGATATTTATTATTTAGTTTATTTTAAATTTTAATAATTTTAATTTATTTATTTGCGTAAAAATTTTAAATAAATTTAAAAATAATATAAATATCGGTACATACGCCGAAAAGCTAGCGAAAAACTTTAATAAGCGGTAACGGCGTATATTAATATTAATGTAATAAAACGTCGTAATTACGGTTAAATAGTTTTATTTTTATATTATTGCATTTTTTAATTAGTTTACGTAATATTATAACCGAAATAAGGCGTTTAAGCTAATTAGTTATTATTTTAGGTCGATCGAAACGAATTAAAGGCAGGCTTTTTATTTATATGGATTTTTATAGTATTTTAAAAATATAAAAATAAATACTTTATTGTTTAAAGTTTTAAATACGGACGACGAAATATTACAATAACGGATTATAAACTAAATAAACGAGTATTTTTTTAAAAATTTCGACGAAAAAACGTTTAAAAAATTAGCCGAATAAAGTAATAACTATAAAAAGCCGTTTAATAAACTCCGCTTATTGTTTACGGTTATAAAAAAGGAATAAAAAAATAAAAGCTATTATATTATAACGGCTTTATAAAACTATAAATATATATATATTTATTTTAAATATTGCATTAAATTAAAACGAAAATAAGTTATAAAAACGATTATAAGCGGCAATTAATTAATATTTTGCCGCTTTTTATATCCGAAACTTTTTAATAAAGTAATAAATATTAACGAAAAGGACGTATTAATAATTAAACGTAATTATTTTTAAATAATTTAATAAAATTTAATAATAATTACTACTTTACGACATAATTACGACTTTACTTTTATTTTTATAAAAGCCCGGATTTTTATTTCAATTTATTATATTATAAACTACGTAATAAAGTTTTATAATCCGAGTTATAAACCGGGTTTTTACGTAAAAAAAAATATTAATATTTAACGTTTATAATTATATATTCGGTTACGAATTTTATTTTTACTTTATAACGAAGTTTTAATATTAGTTAAATTATAACGTAGTTTATTAAATAATATATCGAAAGTAGTTAAATTTGCAAATATATATAATAATTACGAAAATAAACAACAACGGTAATCGTTTTAAAACCGTTATATTTATTTTATAAAAAAAAATAAAGCCGTTAATACTAAACGCGTATACGTAAAAAAGGCCGTTATTAAAAAAACTTTACTTATAAAACTATATTTGCTTTATAATAATAAAAAAAGCGTTTAAGCAAAGGGTAAAACCGGCTTTATTATACGATTTTAAAAATCTATTCGTTAATTCGGGCTATTATTAAAAAATCCGAAACTAAAAAAAAAAACTCGCGTTATTTATTTTTTTCAAACGACTACCGTTTAAAAACTACGATAATAATACGTATTAACGGAAATCGGTAGTTTTATTAAGTTTATTTGTTTTTTAAAAAGAATTTGTTTTTATTATATTAATCGATATTAAAAATATATAAAATAATACTAAATCGAAGCTATAATTACAAATTTTAAATATAGTAAATAATATAGCTATTATACGGAAGTCCCGCGTTAATATAGAGCTTAAGTTACGTACTGGTCGTACTGGTCGTACTGGTTTACCAGTACGTACCTAACTGGTCACCCAGTCACCCTGGTCTCCTAAGTAACTATACCGATTAAATAAGGGATCTAGTATATAAAGTAACCCTCGTAGCCACTAAGGCCACTACCTTGCTTCCCTTTTTTACCTTATTATTAATATATACTAAGTGACCACTTATTAAAGCCTTGCCTTTATAGTGCAGCCCTAACGTAATAATAGTAAGGTCCCTTAATTAAGCGCTAGCGAGGTTATTGTATTAAGGCACGATTGCTAGTTTTTTCGCTACGCCCGGCAGAGCTAATAACCTGTCGTTAATCGCGGTATAAGCGCTTGCTCTAGTAACCCTACGGTAAGGGTTATTACCAGTTAGTTAGTCTACGGCACTTAACGCCAGTTATTAATTAACGGCACTTAACGCTAGTTAGTTAAAAGCACTTAACGCTAGTTACTTTGAAAGTAGGTTAAAGCTAGTTAGTTAACGGCATTTACGCCAGCTAGCTAGCGATAGCAAGTCGAAAATATTTAAGCACCGTATCCCGTAGCGAACGCGTTTAAAAAAGCTCTCTTTCGCTACTACGGCACCCTATAGTAAGGTTATTACTAGCACGTTATAATAGGCACTTCGCGGAGCCTATATAACGATAACCCCTACGGCAAAACAACGCTAGTTATCACTTTTACGGCAGGTTAAAGCTAGTTATCCCCTACGGCACCTAGTGCCAGTCGAAAGCCCTTATCGCTAAAGCACATATACTTTACGGTAGGTCATCGCTAGTTACCTACGGCACCTGCTGCTAGTCGAAAGTCCTCATCGCGAGGTACTTTCGGAAGCCCTGACGGCCCGTTAGGCATATATACCCTACGGCAGGTCGACGCCAAAAAGCCTTTATCGCGAGGCATTTAAAGCCCTTATAACGAAGCATTCTACAGAAGCCTTTTTTCGTTAAAAGGCACTCTAAACGCCTTGGGTGTGGCTTGACGCCTATCGGAAGTCCTAACTTCGAGGCTTAGGCACCCTCTTAAGCCTTAACGCTGTAGCTTAGGCACGAAACCTCTAAAGCGGTGGCTTAGGCACTTAACAAGAACCTAACGTACTTATCGACGTCGATATCACTACTATTATCGGAAGCGTTAACTCTAGTCACTAACCTCCTTAGAGCCGTTACTACTTAACAAGACGCTAAACCCAGCTTATTTGGACCTTTAGCGATAGCATAACAGCTAGCAGTCACACATATATACAGTGATTGAGCTAAGCTAATATTTGGCAATATTTGCCCCGACAAAATCGCTAATACCGAGCCATTACCTAGAAGTCTACCGTACGTAGCACGCACTTATATAGACAAAATAATACCTAGAAGGCACGGAATAGCTGGAAATGGTTAAAAATAAAGCCTTAGAAACGGTTCGAATATAGGTTCTCCGTTGTTTTAAACTAAATAGTAAAAAGTGTAGAAATCGCGTTTTTAGCCCGCGAAAGGTTTTTGCGAGGGGTAGTTACGTACTAGTCGTACTGGTCGTACTGGTTTACTAGTACGTACTTAACTGGTCACCTAGTCACCTTAGTCTCTTAGGTAACTGTACCGATTAAATAAAGGATCTAATATATAAGGTGACCCTCGTAGCCATTAGGGCCACCACCTTGCTTCCCTTTTTCACCTTATTATTAATATACACTAGGTGACCACCTATTAGAGCCTTGCCTCTATAATGCAGCCTTAACGTGACAGCTTAATAAAAAGCTTTTTAATAAACGTCGTTATTAAAATATTAACGCTTTTAAAAATATTAAATATAACTAAAAAATTAAAAACGAAATAAACGACGATAAAAAAAATAATACAAATAGCTAGCTTAATTATAAAAACGAGGCATATAATATTATTTTTATATAATATTTTAAAAAAGCGATAAAAAACTTAGCGCAAAATATGTTTATAGCTTAATACGATAATACGAAAAATATATTAAAATTAATAAATATAAGCCTGTTATATTTATTCGAAAACGTTAATTCCGTTAATATATAGTTAAAAAAGTTTTTTATATATTATAATTTAGTAAAAAACGAAATAAACAGCGGTATAATTAGCGCGGCCGTTAAAATAATAATAAAAAACTAGCGTAAAAAGCTTAAAGTATTAATAACGAAAAAAAAGTGCGAATAGTTATATAAAAACAAAAACAAGCCGGTAAATAACAACCGTAAAAATTTAAATATAAACAACGATATATTAAGAATAAACGACGGCGGTAAATATATAAACGACCGATTTTTAATATAAATAAACGTTATAACGAATATACGCTTTATTAAAATAACTAAAAAAAAACATCGTATTTATAAATAAAATAAAACGGCAAATATTATTAAAACGAAACAAGCTTTAAATAAAAAACAAAAAATAGCACTCGATATTATTACGGGATATATAGTAAAAATTAACGAATAGTAGCGTTCGAAAAAAAGTGCTAAAATATAAATCGAAAATACTAAAAACAACCCGGCTAAATGCCCGTAACTTTTTATATACCTTTTTTAAAAAAAAAGCATAAAAAAAAATCAAGTAATAAAGTCTGCCGTTAAAATATTTGCATTAAAGAATAAAGTGCGAAAAATTAAACTAACGGTAATTAACGGCGTTATAGCTATAAATATTAACGGTATAACTATATATTCGGTATTAAATATCGTTATATATTTAAAAAGTAGCGAAATAAACGTAACGAAAGCGGTTAATAATATACGAAAGCTTATAAACGAAAAATAGCTTTATTAATAAAAAGTCAATATATTCGTAATCGACGAAATTAATATAATGCCCGGTAAAAACCTATATTTTATAAACTAGTTTTTATAAGCCGTAAAAAAAGGTATAAATAATAACGATTTGTTTAGTAATCTGCTAATCGTATTATTAATAAGTAATTTTTATTAATTTAAACCAATTTAGGCTTTAAATATGCTATTTTTTAGCGTATAATTAATAAATAAAAAGCGATTTAATATAATAAATTCGGTTTATTTTATTAATTATTATATATAGTTTAAGTTTAATATTATTATTAATTTAAACGAATAAATACAAATAACCGATAAAGAATATATTGCGCTTTTTAATCGATTACGTTAAAGCAAATAAACGTTTAAAAACTAATATACGTTAAATAGTAAATACGTTGATAAATTATAACTTTATTTAAAAACTATTCGATAAAAAATTATTATAAAACGAAATATAAATAAATAAAGTTTTAATTTTTAAGCTATTTTTAATTACGCGAAAACAAAAAGTAAATATATTTATATTTTTTTATTTAAGTACCGAAACTAAAACCCGAATTTTGCGAATATATTATTATTAATATACGATAATAATAATATAAATACGTTAAAAATAAAAATACCGGCGTATTTTATATACGTTTAAAGTATATTTATAAAAGTAATAAATAATATTTATTAATTATTAAAAATCGTAAACGGAGTAAAATATACGGCCGTAAGTTTTATTTCGTAGTTTAAAGCTAAAATTTATAAAATCGGCCTTAATGTATTTATTTTTATAAAACCGTTTATAATATTATTACTTTTTAGCAAAATAACGAAAAACTGCCGGATAAAAAGGTTATTAAACGGTATTATTTTTATATTTTTAAAAAAATACGGCAATAAAAAAAAGAAAAACAAAAACAATAAGGCTAATAACGTTAAACTTTTATTCGATAAAAAGGGTTAATACGTAACTTTTAATTTCGCCGTTACTATTTATAAAGCTTAAAAAAAAACATAAAATAAAATCAAAATAGTTTTTAATAAATAAAATTTTACAAAAATATACGTTTAGTTATTACGAATAACTACTTTATTTAGTTTTTAATTATTATAAAAAATAAGTTAAATAAATTAAATAAATTTAAAAATATTACCCGAAATAGTTTAAAGTTTAATACGATTAAATATATTAGTAGAATATATGTTAGCCGATTTTTATAAATTATATTTAAAGTAGTTATTATAATATAGAAAAAATTGCGGTATATTTATAAATTAATATAAAAAAGTTTAACGGTTTTAAAAATAGCCTAAAATAAAAATTCGCTGTTATATTATTTAATAATAACTGCCCGAAGTCGTTATTTTAGAACGAATTTATTAAATAACGTAAATCTTTAAATTTGCTTAATTAATTAACCAATTTATTATATTATTTTAGCGCGTAGTAATAACAAATAAAAAGCAACGGGACTATTACCGTCGACGATTATGCCGGTTTTTAGCAATGCTATAATACGTTATACGGCTTATAATATAGCAAAATTACTATCGGGAAAAACGTTAAATACAAACGACTATTATAATAGTATATAAAGTAATATAAACAACGAAATAAAACGGGTTTTTATTTTACCGTTTAAATATAACTACGAAAAACAGTGCTTTTTTTAAATATCGGCCCGAAATAATAAAGTTACGATTAAATATTAGCTTTATTAAAATAAAGTTATTTACGTACTTTATTTATTTTTATACGCGTAAATACCGATTTTTATATACCGACTTTTTTATTTACGATTTTAGCTACGAACTAACTTTATTAAAACATTATTTGTTTAAATAATAAAATAAACATATTAAAAGTTATATAATAACTTTTATAGCGATATTTAAAATCCTCGTTTATTTTTAAAATATATATTTATAAAACGATATTAATAATTAGGCTTAATTGCTAAAAATAAACACGGTTATTAAAAGTTTAATTAAATAAAGCACCGATATTTTTTTATAATACCGTTTTATAATTTGTTTCCGATTATATAATAATATGCTTTAAATATATAATAAATATAACGCAGACTTTTATATAGAAAAGTTTTAACTTAATCGATTTCGAATTAAACCGCTAGCGTAAAAACTGCTATATTTCGCAAACCGATTACGCGCTTTTAAATATAAATTAAAAAACGACAATATATTTGCGTATAAAATAAAAAACGATATTATCCCTATAAATACTATTAATTTTTAGTTATTTTACTTAGTTTATACCGATAAAAGAACTTAAGTAAATTTTATTTAAACAAAATATAAAAAGTATAAATCGGTTTATTGCTTAATATCGTAAAAAGCCTTAGTTCGAAACGTTTATTTACTTTTATTTTAATATATATATAAAATTTAGATTATTATATAACTATTAATTTTTAAAAACTATAAACGACGTATTTTTTACGCTAATTCCGGCTTAAAAGCATTTAACCTTTATTTTTTTATATTCGATTTTATTTAAAACGCCGATATAAAAATGTTATTTTACGAAGATTTTACTTAAAATATATAAAGTCGTTAGTAATAAAAAAGCAAATATATCGACGCAATAATCTATTATATCGGGTTAAATAACTTATTCGATTTAAAAGCCTAAAATCGGATTATTAAAATTGCTTATATATATTAGTAAATACTTTACGGAATAAAAACAATTAATATATTAAATATTAATTAATACGATAAAATATCGTTACGTTTATTAAATATATATAACGATTCTAAAACTATATTAATTAAATAGTTTTATTTTGCACGCATTTTTTAAACCGATATTTATATAAAACACTAAAATATATATAACTAAGCTCGGTAATATAATAATTTAAAAGCTAAAATAAAACTTACTATTAAAGCTATACTAATTAATAACAAAGCTAATATTGCCTATTAAAAAACGTAGCTAAAATCGTTTATAAAATATCGCAAACGCTATTTTAAAATAGGCATACCCGAAAGCATTTAATTTTATAAACTTTAAAATAGCTATTTTTTAATTTATACGAAAAACGCTTTTATACTCGCTTTAAACAGGGCCTATAACCTAATTAAACGCCGTATTAAAATTTAAAACCCAGCACCGCTTAGCGGGGCCTTATATATTATATAGGTGTTTTGTTTTTTTTTTTCGCGTTAAGTTAATTCAAATACACACACATGCGCAAAATATACACTTTTTTAGTACTTTTAAGCTTTATTTATAAATAATCTATAGATTGCCTAGTTATTATAGCTGCTTTTAGCAGCTATACTAGTTATTCTATTTATATATTTGCTATAGTTTCGACCTCGTTTTTATTAGTAATTTCGTTAAAGTTATAAAACTTAATATTTAACAAAATATCGAAATATTTTTTTTAAAAAAAAGTCTAAATAATAGCGCTTTAATAAACTAACACTATACTACCTTTTTTATTATTATATACGACTAATTAGTCGAAAATAAACGTTACCGAATATATTATCGATAATATACGCTTACGACCGATCGTTTATATATGTTTACGATTTACGGATTAATAAAATGTTTATTTTATTAGCTTATAACGAAATTTAATATTTATAAAGCAATAAAAGCTTATTTTATTAAAAAACCGTTATATAATATAAAAATTAAACTAAAACCGATAAATTAGCTTAAATAAAACCCTAAAATTAAAACAATTATACGAACTATTTATAAACTAAAATTAAAATATAGATTTAAATAGTTAAAAAATAGCTTTTAATAACTTAGGACGCTATATAAAATATAGTAAAATATAAATAATTAAACCGAATATTACGAAAATACTAAAATATATTTTCGTATTTATTTAAATACGATTAAACGAGTCTTTACGTTAAAACTAAAATCTAAACAAAAATAGTCGAAATTTTTAAAAATAAGTTTTTTAAAGTTAAATTAAGACTTACGGAAACTTTAAATTTTACTACTTTTATTATGCCTATTTTCGGCTTATATTTTTAACGACTTTTTTAAAAAAAGCAATTAAAAATATTTTAAACCGGGTTTATAGGCTTAAATTATAGCCAAATATTACCTATAAGCAAAACGTAATTATATCCCGTTTTTATAAATTTTATACGATAAAATGGATTTATTTTCCTACCGAATATATTCTATTATTTAATTATACGAACTATTATAATAAATTAATAATTTATTAATCGTTTATTCTTTAACTATTAAATAACCGTTAAAAACTTTTAACTTACTAAACGCTTTTAATTAATAATAGCTTTATTTAAAGCTAACGCAATATTAATATAGCACCCCTTTTTTAAACAAAAATACGTTTATATTAATTATATATTAGCAATATTAATATTAAAAAAACAATAAAGCAAGGTTTTAATTAATCGATTTTTAAATATAAATTATTACGTAATACTAACTTAAACGCTTAATACTTAATAATATACTATTTATTAATATCACGATATCAAAAATAATAGGATTATTTCGAAAATTAAAAAAATAAAAGTAAAACTAAGTTTTAAGCTAGTTTTAGGCTTAAAAATATAAAATATCCTTTAAAAGCGATAAGCTAATTATTTAAAGTTTATTAAAAATTATTTATACTACATTTACTTGTTTTATATAGTATAAAAGATCTTATTTTTATTATCGTTATTTATTTCGCTTTTTAATAATATTTTATTTTTATTTGTTTTTATACTTTTTTTACTTTTTTATTTTAAATTTTTTATATTAAATAAAGAAAGTAGTATTAATTAACCTAATATTTGTTACAGTATAGGGTTAGTATAAGGTAATAGCTAATAATTTTAAGAACGTAATATAAAAGTAGACTTTTATTTATAGAGTAAATATTTAATATATACGTGGTTTTGTTTTTGCCGTACGGTCGGTAAAACTTTAAAGACTATACGCCGGCTTTATAGCTTTTATTTTTATATTGCTTTTTTTTCCTTTTAATGCAAGTTTTGCGTATTTGTTATTTTTGCTTTTTACTTTATTAATAGGCGATAAGTCTACGTAGGTATATTATTACGTAAAGTATAGGCTATAGTAAAGTTATTTAGTTATTTAAAATATAAAGGCTTATATTAATTTAGTTCTATAAGTTTAATTAGTTATTAATACGATTTTTAATTTTTTTATAACTTTATTTTACCGTTTTTTTTTATTATAATTGTTTTAGTTTTAATTTTTTGTATTTTAGCGAATTATCTTTTTACTATCGTAATTATTTTTTATTCGCTTAATTTTACGTTAATTATTGTTTAATTTTTTTTGTTTGTTTATACGGCGCATTATTTTTATATAATTGGAGTTTTTTTATTTATTTCGATATAATTACTATTTTTACGATTTTTTTTATACGTTATTTTGTTTTTTTTATTTACGCAGCGCCTAATTTCCGTATAATCGGAATTGTTTTTACCCGTTTTAATATTATTATTTTTACGATTTTTATTCTTTTATCGCGCGTTTAAAATAAATATTACTACTTTTATTTGTATTTATTTTATTTCCGATTAATTAGCCGCCGATTAAATTATTAACGACGATAGCTTAATAATTAATCCCGGTAATAAAGTAATTTTAATATATTTTTTACGGTTTATTTTCCGATTAGTCGGCGACTAATTTTAATAGATTCTAATCGAGTTCGGTATTTATTACGCCAAATATATTAGCAAACTATATTACGACTTAACGCTAATTTATTTTGTTTTTACCGATAGCCTTTTTAAGGTTATATACGTATAATTTAAACAAAACTATAAGCCTTTTTTTGCTATTTGTTTTTTTTTTTTTTTACGATTATTTACCGGTTAATTAACTAAGTTTTTGCTTATTTAATTAAAGCTATAAAAAAAATATTGCGTTTTTAAACTAAAACTATATATTTTATTTAAAAACAAAAGTTTTATAAATAATTATAGATTTTACGGGTTAATTACCGTATATACGTTTTTAAAAAAGCTTATATAGCCTTTTATAAAATAGTTACTACTATAAAGTAGTAGTATATTAATAATTTAACTTTATTCGAAAAGTTTAAAATTTTAATAGTTAAAATTACGTCTATACGCTAGTTTTTTTTCGTTTAAATTGCGGTAATAGCCGTACGTTTTTAATTTTTTTTTTTTATAATTTATTAATTTTGGTTAAAATAATTTTTTTAATAATTTTATAAATAAAAACAAAATTTTCTAAACCGTTACCGATATTTAGCCTTTTTACGATATTAATCCCTATACGTTAAGCTATTTTTATTATATTTTATTATTTTTAATATAAAACTATAACTACTTTTTTTTTAATAAACTAAATAATTTCGATTAAATATCGAAATATTACTGCGTTAAATACGAGGTTTTTTATACCGTTATTATACCGGAGTGGCGATTTAACGGCATTTATAGTCGTTTTTTAAAAACTTATACCGTTATTTTCGAAAGTTTTAACGCTTATACTTTTCGCCGTACTACTAAAAAGGCTTATTTTCGTTCCGGTTAAAATCCGGTTACGTTATTAAAAAGGCGAAAAGTTATTATTAATGCTTTAATTACGTTAAAAAACAAATTTAAGCTTAAAAATAAAACTAAACGCTTTGTTAAGTTTTATAAATTATTTTCGATAATTTACGATTTTAAGTTTTTAGGAAAAAAAAAGGCAATTAATTGCCGTTATAACGGTAAAAGTTTAAATAAAAAAAACGACGCCGGGTTTATTAGCCTTAATATTAAAAATAAAAGTCGCGCTTTTAATAATTTAAATAATTTACGTAAAAAAGATTTCGATTTTTAAGTTATTTTTTTTTTTTTGCTTTTTTTTTTTACGATTAAATATCGTATAACCGGCGTACTATATGTTTTTTTGTTTTAAAATATACGATATAGCTAAAAAAGCGTAATAAAATTATTAAATATATAAGTATTAGTTTTATTATCGTTTTTGTTTTTTTTATACCGTTTTTTATTAATTGCTTTTTTTTACGTTATTAATAGTTAGCCGTTTATAGCCGATTTTATATATAAATTAAAATTAATTTAAAAATTTTTAATTAATTTAGGATTTTGTTTTTTTTTTTATTTTTATTAACAACCGTTCGGCGTTTATTTTATAATAATATTTTATCGTTTTATTTAATATAACGCTTTTTTTGCTTTTTTTCGTACTAAATTAATATTTAGTTAGCGTTTTTTAAATAAGCCGTAAGCTTTTATATATTATATTTTATAAGCTAGCTTTTTTACTTTATTAAATACTTTTTTTAGCTTTTATCGTTTTTATATCGTACGATATTTTTTACTTTTTATTTTTTTTGTTTTTTATAAATAGTAGTAAGGCGATCGGCGTTAACGGCGTTTTCCAGTTTTTTAAAAAAAATATTAAAAATACGTTATATTTTTTGTTATATTTTTAAAAAAGTTAAATTTAATATATTACTTTATTTATTTGTTTTAAAATAATAATTAATATATAAGTCGGCGTTAATTTATATCCGTATTTGAACCGAAAATACGCTATTAATAAACCGACCGTTTTTTTTATTTTAAACTTTTTTAAAATATGTTTTTTATTATAATTTTTAACGGCTATATCGGCGGTTTTTGCTTAATATTCGGTAAAAAATTAGCGGATTTTTTTTATTTTTTAAAGTTTTTTTTTAATTTTTTAAACTTTAAAAACTAATCGTTTAAGTATATATTTTATTATTTAAAAGTAATATTTATATATTGTTTTAAAAAGTAAATATTTAATTATAACGTAAATAAAGTTATTATAAAAGAATTTAGCTTTTATTAAAATTTATACCTATTATTTCGGCTTTTATAAGCTAAACGTACGGAAATATTTTTTTAATAATTAATATATTCGTTTAGTTTATTTATCGGTTTAAAAGTATTACGTAATAAATAATCGGCGTATAATTTTTTTTTTTTCGTAATATTTTTTTTAAAATTAATTAATAATTAGTTTATCCTTATTACTAATAATTCTTTTCGGTAAGCCAAAGCGGCATTTTATTTATTTATATAGGATTTTAGCTAATTTTATAGCATTTAGGTTTTTTATTATAAAGAAAAATATTGCTATTTTTATAAACCGGTCGACGATAATAAAAACAGCGTTATATATAACGTTATTATTTTTAAGGCATTAGGGTAAATTTATAATAAAGTTTAAGTTAATTTTTTAAAACGGTTTGTTTAATAAAAGTAATAATTATAGTTTATTATAAAGCTTGTATTATAAAATTTTAGCTTTATTATACGCCGTATATTCGCCGATATATTAATTAACGTTTAGGTTTATACCGTTTTAGTAGAACTTTTTACGTAATAAGTTTGTTATTTTATTTTTTTTTATATAGCTTATTTAAAAATTATCGTAATATTATATAATTAATTATCGATATAAGGCCTTTTGCGTAGGGATTATTAGCTTTTTTTTAAATATTATTATACTTTTATAATTTAAATAATAGCTTTTTTTAGTTTCGGGTTATAAATAAGCGATTTTTATTAATTTGGCGATATTATAGTTTTGTTTTTAAAGTTTTTTAACTTAATTATAAAAAGCTTTAAAGATATTATTGCAAAAAACTGTTTTTTTTTTTACTATAAATAAAACTTAGTTTTTTATAACAGTTTATTTTAGAATAATAAGTAGCGTATTCGAGTTTTTTCGCTTACGTTTAGATTTAATAATTACTACTAACTATACGTAACGTAATCGGTAAATTTTATAAATATATTTTTTAAGATATTTATTTAAGCATTATGTGGCCGTAATATTTCCGACCGAGACCCTTTATGTACGGCTTTTTACCGGCGTTAAGTCGTTTTATAATCGGAGTTTTTTCGATAAATTAAATAAAACGTTTTTGTAAGTTATTTTTTTAAATATATAATTTAACTTTTAAAAAGGCTTGTTTATTAGGTTCGAAACGCCCGGTTTATATTTAATTTCGAAATCGAATTAAAAAAGGCGATATATTTATTTTGCTAGTTTTTTTCGGAGATTTTTTACAAATAAATCGACGACTTTTTTTAATGCTATATAATCGGTATAAATCGTAAAAGTTTAAGTTATATTTTTAAAGTATTGTTTTTAATATTCGTAAGATTTAATTATAGCGAGTAGTTTTTATTAATTAGTCGTTTAACGTATTTTTATATTTATTAGTTTTTGCGATTAATATACGACGGGTTTTTATTGTTTATTATATAATTAAAATAAAATATTTACAATAGTTTTTACCGAAACGTTAGTTTTTACTTAAGTTTTTAAACTAAAGTTTTAATAACGTAATATTATTACTATATAAAAAACGTGCTTTATTTTTTCGAAAACGTTTTCCGTTTTTCGTTTTTAGTAAAAGTTTTTTGTTTTTTTGTTTTTTTTTAGTAATGCCGTAATAGGGCTTATTATTTTCGAGTATTTATTAATAAATTTCCGATAAAAGTTCGTAAAGCCGGTAAATATTTAAATATTATATATTAATTTAGGTTAAGGCTATTTTCGAATAGCGTTAATTTTTTTAGGGTTTATGCGTATTTTTTTAGTATTAATAATAAACTTTAAAAACTTAATAATAGTTCGAAAGAATTTATATTTAAATCGTTTATAAAAAAGGTTATATATTTTTAACCGTTTATAGATTTATTAGAAATATTTTTCGTGTTTTTTTATTAAATTTAAAAAAATTACGATATCGTTAAAATATACGACGTAAATATAGTTTATTAAACCGCCGAAAGTTTTATATATATATATATTTAAAACGTTACCGGAGTATTTATTAGCCCGAAAAGCATTACGGTATATTTAAAAAAGCCGTATTTTATTTAAAAAGCGGTTTTTTATTAATTGTTTTTTTTAATATAGATTTAATAGTACGTATTTTATAAATCGAGTTTAAAAAATATTTTAATAAAACCTAATCGGTTAATAATTTCTAAGATTAAAAGTAACGGATATTTATTTTTAAAGGTTATTTTGTTTAATTTTTTATAGTTTATATATAACTATAAGGTTTTGTTTTTTTTTAATATAAATAAAATTAATATTTTAGCGTTAGTAATAAAATAGCGGATTTGCTTTATTTTTATGTTTTTTTATAAATATTTTTTAAACATTTTTTAATAATTTTTTATAATTAAGTAAATTAGCCTAAAAAATACTTGCTTTTTTTTTATTAATTCGATAAAATGTTTTATTGTTTTTAGTATAAGTAGTTTTTTCGCCGTTTTATTAAAATAAACGTAGTAAAATTTATATAGGCATTTTAATAGGTCGATGGCGTCGTTTTTTTTTTTATTATTATTAATTTCGGAAAAAAGCAATTTGGTGTTTTTTTCGCCGGTAGCTTTAAAACCGATATCCGTTAAATTGGCGACGTAATTTCGTTTATTTAAAAAAAATAGGTTTACGAAATCTTCGGGGTTTAGTTTTTTATAACTTTTAAAATATTATTTATATCGGCTAGTATTTAATAAAAAACTAAGCCGCCTTATTTTCGAATATAATAATAAAAGTTTTAACGCCGAACGATTATATTAAATAATAAAGAATATTTATTTAAATTTCTTCGTAATATTTTATTTATTAGTTATATTAATATTAGCTTTATAAATATTATAATATTAAAGGGATTTATTTATTATTTTTAATAATATTAGTACGAATACGGCGTATTTACGGAGCTTTTTTTTTATAAAGTTTTTATAAATTGTATTAACGCTTGTTTTAATATCGAAATTAATTTTAACTTTTACGCTTTTGCGATTTTTATTAGGATATACGGTAGTTTTATTACAAAAAAGTTAGCTAATATTAATTATTTTAAAAACGTTTAAAATAAATTAAACGTAATTTATTCCGTTTTTATTTTTTTTAACTATTTGCCGTTTAAGCTATTATCGTTTAACGTTTTAATATTTTAAACTAAGATAAATATATTATATTTTTTATAGCTCGTTTTTTTATAAAAATTAAAGCAGTTTTTTACGATATGCTTTATTTATTTGCAGTTATAATATTTATAAAGGTTAAACGTGATTTTTTTGGATTTATTTTTATTAATATTATATCGCCGGTTAGATTTATTTTTATCGGCTTATTTTCGTAAATTGTTTATTTAGGTTTTATTTCGGCTTTTTTCGGATTTTTTATTTTTAGCCCTTTTTATTAGCAATAAGTCGCGTTTACGTAGCTTTTTATCGCTTACGTGTTTTGTTTTAAAGTTTTAAATACTTTAAATACGTTCGGTTTTATTAGCTATTTTTATAAAGTTATATAAAAAAACTTTATTTTTAATTAAAATTTTTTTAGATTTTTATTAAGCCGGTATTAATAATAATAGGTTAAGCGTTTTATCGCCGATTTTTCGGTTATATTAGTTTTGGTTTTTTTAATTATTATTAATTATTAAATATAGAAGTTTTGTAATAACTTTTTTTTATTATATTAACCGTAGTATATTTTTTTTAAAGTTATACGAAACGTTCGGTTTATTAATTTAGGGTCGACGTTTAATTTGCAAATAAATTTTTAAAAATTTACTAACGTATAGTTTTAAGCGGGTTTTTAATATTTTAAAATATTACAGTATATTTATTAATTGTTTATAATATTAACGTTGGCTTTAATAAAGGTTTAATTAATTTAAAAATAGTTAGCCCGGTTAAGCTTTTAAAGGTTTTTTTTTTAAATAACGGCGATTTATTTTTCGATTTGCTATAAGGTATTTTTTTTAATAAGTATACGGCAATTATACGACGGTGCTTTAGCGTTATTTTAGTTTATCGTAGAGCGGTTTATTAAAATCGTTTTAAGAAATAATTAATTATTTATTAAAGCTCGGATAACTTTTATAAAGCTATTTTGGTTTTTTTTTTAGCGGTAAGGTCGCTAATAACGGTTACGTCGTCGGCGTTTGTTACGCAAATAAAAGGCGCCGCTACGTATATCGGACGAACTATTTAATAAATTAAGTAACGAACTAAGTTTTTAGCTTTATCGCTTTTTTAAAAGGTATATTATTTAATTTTAAAAAGTGTTAAGCGTATCCGGGCTTCGGTCGTTATTATTATAATCGTTAAAAGTTTAACCGCTATTTTTTAACGGATCGTTTTTTTAATTAAGGCTTAAAGGCTTTTTATAATAATTAGGGTCTAAAATAGGCGTCGTTGCTTTTTACGGCTTTTTATTTAGGGCTTGTTTTAGAAGTTTTGGCGTATTAAAAATGGATTTTAGTCCGGTTTTAGTTATTAGCTTTTTCCGGCGGTTTTTTATTAAAAGGGCGATTAAACGTAATTAATTAAATCGTCGTAAATTAGCTATTACGTTATTTTTAAATATATAAAGATAAAAAAGTGTTACGGTATAGGGTTAGTATAAAGTAATAGTTAACGATTTTAAGAACGTAGTATAAAAATAGACTTTTATTTATAAAGCAAATATTTAATATGTACGTGGTTTTGTTTTTGCCGTACGGTCGGCAAAACTTCGGAGACCGTACGCCGGCTTTGCAGCTTTTACCTTTATAATATTTTCAATTCTATTGTTTTTTATATAAAAAGCGATAAATTTAAACGCTTTTTTTTATACGATCGAAACTCGGATTTAGGCGTAAAAAAATACAATTTGCTTTTTTTTTTTTAAAAATATATTATATCGTTATTAAAAAATATATAAAAAAGCTTTTAAAAGTTCGATCTTAAACTATTTACTAACGCGGACCCTAATAAAGCCTTAATTTATAAAATTAAAAAAACAGTATATTTTAATTATTATCGAGTTCGTAAAGATATTTATTTATATAAAAATTTTTTTTATAACGTTAATCGCTTTATTAATAAAAAATAAAAAAAGCTATAATATTTAAAAAACAATTTTACTAAATATATTAAAAAAATACGATTAGTTAAATTAGTTATTTATTAATAAAAATATTACTTTAAATATTATTGTTAATTTTAAAAAAGCTTAAATAAAAAAATCTTTAAAGCCGGTATTTAATAAAAACAATTGCCTTTTTAAACCGTCGACGGTAATAAACATTATAACTTTTCCTTTTTTTTTTATATATTTTACAAAGCCGCCGTAAATATTAAAAGCGCTATAAAGAAAAAAACTATTTTAACGTCCCGGATTTTAACTTCAGATCTTTTAATTTAAAATAACCTCCATTTTATTTTTAATAATTATAGCTTTAAATATAATTTCCGAAATTAAAATAGTTATTAGTTTTAATACGGGCAATAGTTTAATTACTTTATCGTTAATTATAACCGATTAACTTTTAACCTTTAAAATAATTACTATTTACGGATTTTTTTTCTTACTATATAGTTATTATAGCAAGCTTTTGTTTAAAAAAATCGATATTACGGATTTTTTCGATAAAATAAAAATCTTTTTTTTTATTTACTAGTATACCGATTTACAAAAAGTTACCGCTTTATTTACTTTTATAAAAAACCGTATCGATAAATAAAAATTCCGCAGTTTCTTAAAAAATATTATAAACTAGTTAAAAGTACGAAAAGTTTTAACTAAAAAATATAAACAGTTAAATAGCCGATAGCGATAATTAATTAAAATGCTTATTTTATTTTATAAAAATAGCTATATTAGCTCGATATAACTTATCGACTTGTTTTAATACCTTTAAATATATAAATATTTAATATAAAAAGCTATCGAGCGAAATAAAGTTATTAATATAAAGCCTTTTATTATTTCGTTATTTAATTTATTAGATTTTACCTTATTTAAACGGATTAAAAAGGTTATTAGTATAAGCTTTAAAAATGTAAAAAAGCTTAATTACGATATATTTATTAAAAAAATCAAAACTTATATCGAATATAAAAATATTTACGACATTTATAACTAAATACGTAACGAAAAAAGCCGCTAGTTTAAATATAATTAATATTTTAAATTTAAGGCTTTTTTAATTTTTATAATATTAAGGTATTTTATTAATATTAATAATATTGCGGTTAAATAAACTATTAAAATTACTTTAATACTTAAATCTTTTCGATTATTTAAAACTAATTTAATAGTTAAAATTTCCTAAAAAATTATAAACGATAATATTAACTCTATTATTAATAAAATCGCCTTTATAGCTTTTAACAAAATTAATACGTAAATAGCCGGACTTTAGTACCCTTTTGTTTTTACGCTTTAATTATATTTAAATACGATATATATTTTAATATAGCAATATATTAATTAATCCGGTACTTATATTTATATTATAGTACTAACGATTATAAAACGGCTTTAAAAACAATTAAAACTTTATAATCCGAATATTAAAAGTAAATATAACTTTTAAAATTTAAAAAAAAGTCCGTTTTATTATTTTAAGTATAAATAAAAAAAGTATTAACGCAAAAATTATAAGTTTTATTATAAAGTTTTTAAGCTTAAATTATTTAAATTTGTTATTATTCCAATTTTTTTTTTTTAAATATACGGCCGATAAAACAGTAAAAATATCGGTATTATTTACAAAAAACGCTTTTTTACTCCTTTAATTATATAAAAAAAACTATTTAATATCGGGATTATTTAGCTAATTTTATTATAAATCGTTAATAATATTATTATTAAGCTCGTTAACTAAAGGAATACTTATAGCGTTTTAAAAAAATATAGTAAAGCTAGTTTTACTAAAATACTAAAAAGCGCTTTAAAACGAATATAATTAGTAGTACTAACGCCGCTATTATTTAATATACGGGCTTATAGCGTTACGTTTAGTATAATTAATTAGCTAAGCTTAAATATAAAGTTTAATCCTAAATATACCCTAAGCATTACTTATTATATAATTTAAATTTTAACGGATAAGTCGTTATATTTAATCGGTATTTTTTATACTTTTAATAAAAAGCTTTTATTTTTAACTATTAACTTAATTAAAACGGGACGTATTTAAAAGAAAATTATAAAAGCCTTTACGTTTTATTTTTTTTACTTAAGTATAAAAAACGAGATTATTGTCCGCACGTTTTATATTTTTAAGTCGAAAACTAGTTTTAAAACGTTATAAAAAACTTAAAAACAGTTTATTATAAACTAAAAAATTAAGGATATATTTAATCTATTTAATTTAAATATATAAAATTAATTAAAGCAGTATTTAACGATTATTTAAAGCTTTACCGTTTTGCCTTAAAATAAAAAACCGTCCTTAATTAAAGACTAAAATTAAACTATTATTACGGACGGTATATAAAAGTTTATTAAAAAAATATTAAGCGCCAAGTTTTATATTATTACCGGCGAAATATTCTAAATTAATTTTGCGATCTACTAACGCTTTATTAAAACTATAAAAAGTTTTAGCGTTAAAATTATTTAAATATTTAAATATTAAATTTTTAGTCCATTTAGTTTTAAAACGTTATTATCAATTAATTCGATTTTCGCTTATTTTTTAAATAAGCCGATTAGGCGAATGCTTAATGCCCCCCTTAATATTCGAACTATTTCCGCTATTATATAAATCGATATTTAAAAATATATTAACGACTGTTTTAAAATAAAAGTCTATATTAATTAAGCTTTTATTAGGTAAAAAATTACTACTATTATTAATACTAACGTATAAATTAATATAATTATTAAATCTTAAATTAATAATTAATATATACTTATTTGTTTTATTAATATAATTTAGCAAAGCTATAATAATTAAATCGGGACCTTTTATAAAGGCATTATAAACACTTTTATTTAAGTTATAAAACAAAAAAAGAACATTATTTTTTTTATTATCGCAAATAAACATACTAATATTTTTTTTTTATTAGGTATAAACTTTATTTATAAAATATAAATAGCTATTATTTACAAGCCGAATAAGTTCTTTTATAAAACTTTTATATTTAAAAACTGCTTTATTAAAATATTTTTAATTATTTTATAAACGGAACATTTTATAAAATAAGCGTTTTATATTTTTTAGTTAAAAAACTAAACGCTATTTACGACTAAAGCCTAATAAATAACGTAAAAAGGCCTTTTTACTTATTTTTTATATTTACGGATAAACTTTTTAAAATTAATTAAAAGTTTTTTAAAAAAAGGTTTTTTAAAAATACGTTAATTAAATACGACGATCTAATTAACGATATTTATAGCTTATTTTTAAATAAAAAATAAAAAAATGCTTTTAAATATTTTAATAATAACGAGCTTAAAAATTAATTCTTTTATAAAAATAACGATTAAAAGATTTTTTTATTACTAAACCAATTTGGAGTTTTTTTCGACTTTAAAAAATCGATCGAAAACCTAGATATAAAGCTTAAATTATAAAACGGTAATACTTTTTTAACGATAATAACGGACGTATAAATTTTATAATATTTTTACAAGCTTTTTTAAAATTACGTAAAATTTAGATTATTTTTAAAACCTTTTTACAATAATAAACAAATATTTAATATTCCGATAAATATCCGTACTATATATAAGCCTAAATCGTAAAAGCTTAATTTTATCGATATCGATTTAAAAAATAAGTTTATATTTTTTAAAAATATAAATTAAAAAGCCGAAAAGCTTATAAAAGCCTATAATAAAGCGTAGCTTTTTAATAAAAACAAAATAAAACCGGAGTTTAAAAACATTTTTTTTAAGTTTTTTAATATAAAACGAAAAACGAAATTAACCGAAAAGCGTATCGCTAACTTTAAGCTATAATTTAAAAATATAAATATAACCTTTTAAAAAAAAGCTTTTTTAATTAAAGTATTATATTGCCGAAAAGCCGTATTAATATAAAATTAAAACTATATTAATAAAATTATTAACGAAATCTTATTACTTTATAAAATAAAAATAATTGAGTATATTGCTTAATAAATTAAGTTTATTTTAATCCTTATTACGTTTTGCTTAAAAGTTATTAAAGTATTTAAAACAAAAATTAATAATAGCTTATTTAAAAAAAGTTATAAACCTTATTATAATATTTAGTTCGTTATTAAAAAAAAAACGAAAGCTTTTGTTTAATTAATTCGATTATAAAGCTTAATACTTAATCGATTTGCGATATTTTACTATTATATATATACGATAATTTTTCGAAAAAGTTCGCTATATACGCTTTAGTTATATTTATTAATATTTTTTTTAGGTATAACTAATATACTATTAATTTAAAAAGCAGATTTATAACAGCTTTTTTTACGCCTTTTAATATATTATAAATAACTATATTGCCGTAAAGATTTACTAATTTAATTGCTTAGTTTTTTCGCATAATAAGCTATATATTATTTAATATTATTTTAAATAAATATAAACTTTTTTTTAATAATATTACTATTAAAGGGCTTATTATTTGCTAAAATAATAAAAAATTTTTTTTTAAAATACGTAAGTTTATATTTAAATATATCGAAAATATCGACGTTATCCTTTTAAATTGCGAACTAGCCGGCGCTATAATTAATATAATTAAAAACAAATAGTATTAAGCTTTAGTTAAAATTATTAATTTCATATATAATACGAATAGCCGAAAGCTTATCGGCGCTAAAGTTTATAAAATCGTTAAATAGCTATTTTATTAAAATATTATAAAAATTAAAGCTTTTTTCGGTTTAACCGTTTATTATCGTATTTAGATTATAAACTATACTTTAATTTGTTTTTTTTTTAATTATTTTATTATATAAAAAAATCAAATTTTTTTAAAGTTTTAATTAATAAAAAGCTATAAATAAACTAAAAACAGCTTTAATTTTAGCTTTTATTTTTATTACTTTTTTTTTTATTAAAAACGCTAACAAAATATAATTAAAAGTTAATACGTTAAGTATTAAATAAGGGTATGTTTTTTATTAAATAATTAACGGAAAAATAAAGCCGGCTTAATTTAAATTAAATATTTAACGCGGCCTTAAACTAAATTACGATATTACTAAACGTAAACTTTTTAATATCGTTAAAGCTTTGTAATAATTTTAAAACTATTTATACGGAGTAAAGTTTTATTTTAAAACTAACGCAAAAGTTTTTATCGGTTAATTTAATAACGGCTTTTTTGCTTTATTTAACGCGGTATTTATACGTTAAATAACGTATATTAAAATATTTAACTTTATTTTCTACTATATATTAAGGAAAAAGCACTCCGTTATTAATAGCTTATTATAAAAGCTTACGACTTTATTAAACGCTTAAAACGACGTTTAAAAAAGTAATATCGAGGAATATATCGATCTATAGTTTTATTCGATATTATTGCTTATTTTTTTAAAACCTAAAATTAAAGAAGTATTTAATTAAATATCCGATAATAAAATTTTAGATTTAAATACCGTTTAATTTAATAATTTAAAAAACATCGCTCGCTTTTTAGTTATTTTTAAATACCCCGACCGTTATATTATTTAATAATTTCGTAAAAGCTTTCGGAATATTGCTTTATAATATTTTATTATAAACAAAAGATTTTAATATAAAGCTATTAATTAATAAAAACTTTAACGCGTAATTAACGACTTTAAATAACGGAAAATTATTTTTAATTATTTTTATATTTAGTTTGTTTATCGTAAAAAAAACAATATATATAATCGGATTTATACTATTTATTAGTAAAAAGGCCTATATTTATAAATTAAAAACTTAATTAAAGCATATTTTAATTATTAAAAGTTTATTACTAAAAAACTAGCTAAACCGGCCTATTTTAACGCTATTAACGATTATTTTTAATTTTAAGTTTTTAATATTTAAATTATACTTTCGGACTGTATTTTTTAAACTATTATTAAAGCTTAATATAAAGTATTAAAGTATTTTAAAGCTAAAGCTATTAATAAAAAAGACTTTTGTATAATTTGAAATTTTATTTAAAAAAAGATTTATATATAATACGGTGTTTTAATTTAGATTAAACTTAATAATAGTTTTAAAAACTAAAACAAAGTTATCGAAACGGCTAAAATTTTTAGTATTTATTTTTATTATAATACTGTTTATTTTTTATAAAGTTAAAAACTTATTAAAAATAATTATCGTTTAATTAAAAATAGGCTTATAAAAATTATAAACGGTACTAATAAAAATTAGTTTTAATACTTACTAGCTATTATTTAGGCTAACCGTATTTCGATTTAAATATACGGTTTTAGCTTTTATAAATTCGTATACGGCAGATTATTTATTATATCGATCGAAAATATTATACCGTTTTAGCGCGTATTTAATTAAAATAAAATTACCGACTTTAATTCTTTCTTTATCATAAAGGCAAAATAATATAAACGTTAATAAAAAAATCTTAACCGCGTTTGCAAAATCATTACGTATAAAAAGGCTACGGCTATAATACGGCTTAATTAAAAAAATGCTTATAAAATACGTAAAAAACCTTTAAAAAAAATATATACGTTTTAGTTTACGACTTTCTTCGTAAAAAGGATAAGTTTATTAAGCTTAAATTTATATATAATTAGTTTAGTCTATTTAAAATTATAAAAAT
Source organism: Xylariaceae sp. FL1019 (assembly GCA_022578705.1). Taxonomy (NCBI): domain Eukaryota; kingdom Fungi; phylum Ascomycota; class Sordariomycetes; order Xylariales; family Xylariaceae; species Xylariaceae sp. FL1019. The sequence goes on from MU391926.1 coordinate 1,438,965, forward strand.
ACTTTTAAACAGTAGGTATAAATTATACGACTTAAATAATATTCCGTTTAAAACGGATTTTTTTAAAGAACGTTTTAAGGCTTTTATTTAAAAAACGAAAAATATTTTATACCGCTTAAACCAAAAAATAACTATTAAATAATAGCAAAAGTCTTAAAAAATTAAATAAAGGCTAATATAACTAGATTTTAGACTTAAATAATTAGGCAATAAAATATTATATATAAAAACGTTAACAAAATTTTAATCAGCGATTATATTAAACTTTTAATTTAATCGAAAAAGCTTATTTAATTTAATAAATAATATAAAGTATTCGGTTTTTTTAGTTTTTAGTTTTTTTTTTCCGTCTTTTTTATATTTTTATACAAATTTTTTTATATTTTAGTCACAATATTAACAAATTAATTATATACTTATATTCTTTTCTAAAAAAAACATTAAATTTATTGCAAAAACAACGCGTTTTTATTAAACTAATATATATTTATTACTTCCCCCGTCTCTTTTATTTTATTTCCTTTATTAATATTTAAAATAAAATCGAATCTTTTTTATTTTAAATAAAAACGACTTATATCTATTTATTTCCTTTTTTGTTTGTTTTTTTTTTAATTTTTTTTGCTTTTTATCCTTCTTTATTCGTTTTAGTATTTCGTACTAATAAAGGCCTTTATAGTATAAAAAGTTTTATATATATGCCTAATTTAACGGTTTCTATATTAAATATTTATTTATATATTATTTTTTAAGTTAATCGGCTTAATTAAATTCTTTATTTTATAAAACGTTCGGAAATATCGCGTTATATCATTAATTTTACTATTATAAAAAATACATTTTTTAGCTTCGATATAAAATATATAGTTTTTACAAACGCCTTTTACGAATTTAAAATATAAACGGCAGCCTATAAAAAGATATAGTTTAAACCTTTTATAAGTTTTATTTTTTTCGAAATATCGGGCCTTATAGTATTTACAAAATATTACGTTGCTTTAATTATACCGCTAAATAACAATTTTATAAACGCGACGAAGGTCTTTAACGAAATGCTTTAAAATTAAGCCTAATAAACCGCCGTTTAAAAACTTAACGTATAAAAAACGAAAACGTTATTATAATTTAACCATAATATTATAATATTAGTATTTTTATTTAAAAAAAATTATAAAAAAGGAGTTATTAATTTTTTATTTATAATATCGAAACTAAATAGCGCTGCCGAAAATAATAATCGAAAAATAGTCGACGAGTTATTATAAGCTATAATTAAAAAATATTTTAAACAAATTAAATTATTTTTTAATATAAAAAAAATTATAACTATATAAATAATATTAAGCTTATTATTAACGTTTATATTTTAATTGCTTTTAAATTTAATCTATATTTTCGCGATATTTTTTAATTTTAATAACTAATATAAAGGCTTTATTGCGAAAATGGCGTATTAGTTATTAAGCTTTAATTTATTATTAATTAAAATAAAAAGCGGACTATTTAAACTTTTAAAACTATAAAATCGATTTTTAATTGCTAATATATTTATTATCGAAACTTAGCGAAAGAAATAAAAAACGAGCTTATTTCTAAAATTAAAACTATTATTCTTTTCGATAAAAAAAATAATATTTAGTAAACTTCCGGAAAAAGATCGGTAAAACTAAAGTACTATTAGCTTTTTATTTTTAAAAACATTTCGAATTTTATTACGAAAAACTGGTATATTTATTAAATATCGAAACATCGATAAATCGATTTTTTATGTATTAAAAAGATTACCGATAAGCTTAAAAACGTATTTTAATAGTTTTTTAAAGACTATATTACTACGAAATAGTTAAAAGTTCCGACTTTTTATTAAACCGGTAGATTTAAAGTTTTTTTTTATTTTAAAAAAGAAAAAAGATAACTATATACTTGTTTTAAATTTACGTATAATATATTTTTACGTCGATTTAGCTAAAAAACACTTTTTAAAGCCGATATAAATAGTATAACCGTAAAAGGGCAATCGACTAGTTTTATTAATAAATTGCGACCTAAAGCGATTATTACGTCCTTTATTTTCGCTTGGCTTTTTATTTTCGGATATTTTAAAATAATATAAATAAAGTAATAAAAAAGTAATCGGATAATTATTTAGTTATAAAACTGCGGTTATAATAAAAAAATAAGTAAATAAAAATGCGACGAAGTTTACGATAAATATAATTTATAAAAAGGCAAAACTAAATAATAAAAAAAATAAAAAGTTTAAATTAGGATTATAATAATAGTTATAAAATAAAAAGTCCTTTAATTTAGTAACCGGTATTTAAAAGTCCGATTTATACCGTTTATAATTTATATATTGCCAGCTTTTTTTTATTTTAAAAATTAACTAATTAAATTAACGACGGCGAGGCTCGTTTTACGATAGCACGTTTATAATTTATAAAGTTTGCCGTAATTCCGTTTAAATTATAAAAAAAAAAAAAAGGGGAAAACTTATTACCGGCTTTCGAGAAATAATACCTTTCGTAGCAAACTTTCCTTTTATTTCCTACCTTTAAACTACTATTATCCTAACTTTATTATTTTTTATTATTATTTACTTTTATCCGCTTTATATCAATATTTATTTTAATATTATTATAATAGTAATTATAATAACGAACTTAATTTTAAACAAAAATAATAAACGGCAACTATATTTAAAAAAATAGCCTATTTATACGTAATTTTATTTTTTTTTAATAGCGATAGCTACTTTAAACCTATTTTTATTTTAAATTATTTTCGTTATTTTTTAAACTTAGTATTATATTGCCTTTAACTTTATTACAAACATTTGTTTAATCGCATTATTTTATTTTTATTATTATTAAAATTATATTTTTAAATAAACGCTTTCGCCTAGTTTTATTTAAAATAATCGGGCTCGAACTAGTTGCTTTTAAAAAAAAAGTACATAACAAGTTAAGTTAAACCGTTATATTTCGATAAACTATCCTTAAAAATATTGTTATTTTCCTTTATTTTATAAATACTTTTTAAATTAGTTTTCCCGAATTATTATAACTTAGCGACTACTTTTTTAAAGTTAGCAAAATTAAAATGCTTAATTTTTTTTAAAAATATTTTAGTTTTTTTTTTATTACTGCTATCGATTTTTTTATTTCCGAGTTCCTTTATTTTTAAAAAATCGATTATAATCGTTAAAAAAACGTTATTTATTTAGGTTTAATTAATATTTAAATTAAATTAATTAAAAAATAATAACTTTTTATTTTTAATATTTAAACTAATATTAATATTTTTTTTCGATTTTAATATTTTAACTATATTTAGTTTAAGGATTTTTTCGGTATTTTTTTTAACAAACTAATTAATTTAAACTAAAGTAATAAAAAAAGTTTTTAAAAAATAAGTTATTAGCTTAAAGTATTTGTTTTCGGTTTTAATTTTACGCGAAATAATTTTACCGGCTTTTTCGAATATTAAATAATTATAGCTTTTAAGCTTAATAAAAAATAAGTATATATTTTTAATTTATTTTATTTAAAAAGAAACTATAAATTAAACTATGCTTTTATTTTTAAAAAAATCTAAATATATATTATTAAAATCCGTTAAAATAAAGACTTTAAAAATAATATAAAATATAGGCATATTAATATTTTAAAAATACTATTTTATAAAACCGTTATTTAAAATAATAATTAAACTTACGGCTAGTTTATATTATAGTATATTTATATAATGCTATACCGACCGTAATTTATTAACCCCGATATTCTTTTTTTTTTTTAACTTTATATGACTTTTATATAGTTTTTATTATATTAAAATCCTAACCGATTATAAAAAAATATTTAATATAACCAAAAAAACGGGGACTTTATTATAACTATATAATAAAAAGCTATTTATTAAAAAACCCGAATACCTTTTTATTAAATCGATAGTTTTTTTTATTTAATTAAAATTAAACGATTGTTTAAAAAAAAAAAGCGCTTTTGTTTTTTTATTTTTTAATTATATTAAAGCCGGTAGTATTAAAACTAAAATTATTTTAAAAAAAGCCTTTTATAATATAGTCGATAATTTAAATAAACTAAAAACTATATTTATAATTACGTTTGTTTCTACGATTAAAAACTTTACGTTTTTTATAATTTATACGGCCGCCTTAACTAAATATTAAACTATATTATATAGCTTTTAAATCGCTAAATATCGATAAAATATATTATATATATTAATATTTTTTTATTATTAATAATAATTAAACCTTTAATAAATCTATATTTTTATTATTGCTTATTTTTATATATATAAAACTATAGCTTAAAAACACGATAATAAACGTAATATTACGTAAAATATAGAATTAAATAATTTTATATAACGAAATCTATTTATATTTGAAAAAAATAATAGCTTTTAGTTTTAGTATTTAAAGTTTTTAAAAAATACTATAAAATTTAAAATGGGCTTTTTATTAATAATTAAAAACTTTAGCTAAAACTATTAATATTTATTACTGTATAATATTAAAGGTAAAAAGCTAATTATTTTCGATATTATATATATTAAATATAACGCTATTAAATATATTACGTATTTAAAGGATTTTAATTATTAGTTTAGGATATATTTTCCGATAATTCTATAAGCTTTTAAAATCGTTATAGCTTTTTGTTTTAAATAAAAAACGAATAACTAAATATATAAATATTTTATAGTATATTATATTTATTATTTGCTTTTTAACTATAACGCATTTGCTAAAATAAAAAACTCGCTATTTTTTTAAATATTAAACTTTAAGCGTTTTATAAATTAAACCGCCGTTATTTATAGTATAAGCATTAAAGGTTTAATTAATTTTAGTAAATAGTTTTTTTATAAATATTAATACGTTAAATCAGCCGGCTAAAATAAATTTAAAAGGTTTAAATCGGATAAGTTTTTATTAATTAGTTCGGCTATAGCCGAGCTTTTTTTCGAAAAAAGGTTTTACTATAAAAAAGATTTTAAAGCCCGACGTTTTGTTAATTATATTAATACGGCTAAATATAAAAACATTATTTTTTTTAATTTCGACCGTTTTTTTAATTTTATTAATTTTACTAAAACTATAGTTAAAAAAGAAATTTCGGCTTTATATATATAGCTTTAAAATACGTATAAAACCGTTATAAAAAAACTATTGCTTTTTATTACGTTAACCAAATAGCGAAATTAAAAAAACTATTAAAATTAATATATATAAGTTTAAAAGGTTATAAAAAAAAAGCAAAAAAAAAAATATTACTATTAGATATATATAGTATAAATCCTAATAAACAAAATAAACTATTAATTTTAAACTCGTGCCGGAATTTATATTTAAAAAACTAAAAAAGCTATTTAAATAAGCTAATTAAACAAATGCCCGGATTATTTACGATAACTTTATTTTTTTTACATTGTTTTATAGTTATTTTATTAACGATAAAACTTAATAAAAACGCCGTCGTTTTATTTAAAGAAAGCTAAAATAAAGGTGGCAGTTATAGTAGTTATAAAAGCGGGTGGAATGATTAAATACTTGCGGTATTATATTATATAGGTGTTTTGTTTTTTTTTTTTTTGCGTTAAATTAGTTTAAACATATACATATGCGTAAAATATACACTTTTTTAATATTTTTAAGCTTTATTTATAAGTAATCTATAGATTGCCTAGTTATTATGGCTGCTTTTGGCAGCTATACCAGTTATTCCATTTATATATTTGCTATAGTTTCGACCTCGTTTTCAGTATCCAGCTCAAAACTAATCTCATCTGCTGTACGGGCGACAGTGAGACCTCCCGTTTGAGCCTGCGGGCTGCAAGTGTTAATCCAAGGTTTTCTTGTCAAGCTGGCACTTGTATGCACTTGTATGCACTGGGACTCGGTTAAACTGGAAGTGACTTACTTGCAGCACCTCCACCCTTTCTTTTATTTGCCTTTTTTTCAATACCTTGTAGCTTCCATAACCCTATGCTAGTATGAATGGTCTGTCTCACTGCTAACGGATTCGTTTTCTGTGTTGTCTTCATGTCGAGCCCCCGCGTCATAATGCTCAGGTACATGTAGTCACTGGGCAGAGACTGTTGCATGAAGGGACGCCACGACTTCCTCATATTGATACCGAGTCTGGTATAGCAGTCGTACATATGCAACCCGTACAAATCAGTGTTGCTTATCACAGAGCTCATCTCAATATTGAGCTGCGCGCTGTCCCATCGATGTAGAGTGATAAAATTGCCTTTGCGCCTAACATGGTGACGAGCTAGGCAAACTGGTCATCATCTGGATCCATGTTGCGAATATATTCAGCGTTGTGAGCGAGTTCCTTTGCCGTCTCTTCGCCGTATTGATCTGCAATGAAAGCATACATCATATCAGTACCCGCAGAGATACCTGAGCTTGTCCAAATGTTGCCATCGACAACCCACCGCGCCTTTCGCACCCACTGAACCCTGGGAACCTCGGTTATCGCCTTCAGAGACATGTCAGACTCGCTCGTAAAGACATATAGTACACGATGGTTCAGAGCTTGCGTTGGGATAGAACCTTGAGCTGCGGCTTGGACAGTATGTGCTGACTTACCTGCGCCATCCGTCGCTTGTTCGAAGTTGCACGACGCCCATCAAGTAGCCCAGTCTGCGCAACAAGGACACTGCCCGTGCAGACCGTCAAGAGATATCTCAACCGGGGATACATCTTCTTGACGAACTCACGGGCAGGCGCCGCGATCGGCTCCACCCGGGTTCCCTGTCCACCGGGGACAAGGAGGACCTCGATGTCCTCTGGACAGTCATCAAAAGTGTGCGTGGGCACGACGGTCTGGCCAATTCTGGTGCTACTGCCTTCGAGCTTTGTTGGCACCGGGTCCAAAGCCGCCGCGATGACTGATAAGGTCAGCGGTCGAGTTCCAGAGAGAATGTTGAGCGCGTCAATGGGACCGAACACATCCAACGCTTGGAAACCTGGAAATAACACTAGGCCGAAACGGGTGACCGGCTCGGCTGTCATCTTGGTCTGGTATCGTCGCAGAGTTATCTCAGAGCCCTAAAGAAATTGTGAATAACAAGAAAGGTTCAAACATGAGGTGACAATCAGCAGTTGAGTAAAGTGCGATCGAGCAAGCCCGTGTTAATATCAAGGATTCAGTGTTGTGCTCAAACCGGTGGGGAGTTCCAATGATGTACGATTACGCCCTCCGATGTGCGACGGAGTGTTAGGAAGTGGGGGCTCGGCAATTCCTGCCAAATTCCAATGCGCCGTCAAGCCTCGAAAGTCGAAACGAGAGATCAATTCTAGTTACAAGGCATCGGGTCAAGGTGACATCTTGTTGTAAGAATACGCAGACTGTATATCGAGTCTTGACTCTCTGATACCGGTTTCGGTGACCTTTGATGGGACTAGACATGATACTAATATCTTCGAACCAAGCAAGGCCCGAGTTGTTCGGAATATGGGAGCAAAATACAGGATATTTTAGCCATTGCGGGTACTCAACTGCTTTCATTGACTTACGTGATTCATCATCGGAACTTCTACCAAAGTCACATCTGGTGCAAATTCATGATAGGACTCATTAGTCGACCACGAGGACTTACTCAAACCTGGATTTCTTCCGTCTTGCCCTGACACTTGACGGCTATCAGCAGCAACAACACGTAGCATACAGGTCGGTAATTACGTCGTGCTGTGCACGTACACCAGCAGAGTATCGTAACAAAATTATCATCGACATATGTATCTGACGACCCTGAATCCCTTCACATTCTACGTCTCCGCATATCTGCCCCAGTCGGGCAGCATCAATATACCAGACTCAAAATGTGGAAAAAGCCAATGTGCGGAGCACCCAGGCTCTTCATCATGTCTCTACTTTCTCTTCCAATACTCATTGTCTTATTCCCAAGACCACTCGATATGCCTGGCGACGCTCTGCATATGTCTTTACTTGGTCAACTACAAACGAGGACTCCCCGGGCTCAAAAAATAGCACGAGCTACGCGCCTATATTACAAGGGCTCAGCTTTCAACAATTCGGTTCGGGGTAATCAACTCGATCAAGTGATTTCCCAGGAGCCAAAGAGACATGGCCACTAATCCGCGAAGCGGCTGATTACTCGCTTCACTATTCGCACAAGCTTCAGACCTCGATGCAACATTTCCTGCATGTGATCCATCGTCACTAATTTTTATTTAGCAATAGCTTTAGCTTAGGAAACAATGGTAAGAGAGATGAGGCGGCGTGTTAAACGCGTGGAGTGTTACTTATTTATTTGCTTGGAAAAACTGTATCATCTAGCCCGTTTGCCTTCTCATGACTTAGTTGCCACCATGTTGTCCTACCTCCCAGCTTAGAGCAGAGCACTGGTTAGTTAATCATCCTGTCTCGTCGCGAAAGTCCCCTGGCCTCCAAGATGTCGCCGCTTTTGCACGATGCGCTGATGGAAGAACTTCAGACAGCGGCATTACAGGAGACGAAGCCAATGCTACTCTCGAAGTCACGGTAACACCGGTCTTTCCTTCTACCAGCCCATCAAAGAATGAGTTGTGTGTCTCACCCTTCTTTCCGCTAATAGCAGTGCAGCTGCCGCCTTCAGTAGGGAAAGTTTCCAGCTGAGAAGTGATCGTAAACACGTGAGTTGGATATACTACGAGCAACAGCAGCGGGAATAGCGTCAGAAGCGTTGCGAATATAAGGGGCCCTCTGTTGACCAACAATCAGGCGGTCCCAAATCATTCTTGTGGGCTGTGATATGCAATGCCGTCTCTGCCGACATGGACTGGGTGCAAAAATCGATTCCCCGAATTTGGATCAAATCGCAAGCGAAGGCCGTGTCTTGGTTAGTGGCTGCGTGGTGTTGAGCTGTGAACCTGAAACCGCCAGACTTGTTGATGTTGCAGCCACGTTCAATGAGCCGCCGGATGAAACCAACTTGACCACCTCGGGCTGCCATGTGCGTTGGGCTATATCGCATTATAGTTTTAACGTTGGGCAAGCAATGTCGAAGAGCGGAACTGTTGGTAAATCGCGTCATGTAATACCTGATGATAGCTGGCAATTCATCAGAAAAAAATAGCATTTGTAAGATAAGCTGGTTATCAACATACCTTCTGCGCCTCGTCCAGCTGCTTTGTGCATGATCGTGTTGCCATCTTCATCTTTGGTGATGGCAAAAACGTGCCCCATCGAAGTTTGCTCTCGAATGCTGATGACAGCGACTAAGTTGTCCACGTTGGTTGTGTTGCCGCTCTCCGCTGCAGCGAACAGCTGTTCGCACTCTTCCCGAAGCAGTGCGACAGTCATCGTCGCGTGATAGATTGGCTAGCAACGCGTCGGTGAGTCGCTATCTGCCAATAGGTGGCTTCGGAACCGAAGGACGGGGGCAGAATGTTGAATACTCAAAATGTATTCACCCAAATCATAGAACTACGGAAATAGATGTGACCACCTGGATTGAATAGCATCTTGTCGTCAATGGATGTTTGCACAGGCGTTACACCATAATTCTATTCTACGCACCTTATAAGCTGACGTTGGGCAGAAACGAAAGGTAGTCCCTCGTTGCGTATCATGATATTGGCAAGTCTCTCTTGAGATGGCGTGTTGGCAGATGAACGGGATCAAATAGCACTTTTGTCGTCCGGAATTGACTTTCGCAAAACAAGGCTTCAATTTAGGTGTTAGCAAAGACAGATGAAGCAACAGTTATTATAGATCAGTAATGAAACCGAACATATTTTATGCAATATGTATTTATTTTTTCACTTTCAAGCTGTCTGTGTAAGTTCTGGACGATATCTAGTTTACGCCAAACTTACCAGATGTGATACAGGCCCGAGCCTAATTCATTACGCAATTGCCCTGTCCGTCGCTACCTTCATGAAGGACTTTAGATAGGAAAACCTTGCTAGATCAAGTAAGCCCGAACTTGAGAATTCTCAATACTGCAGGCTACGACTCCCGAGGTGTTATCTCCAGTGTTCCGGATGTAGGCAGACGCTCTGTTATTGAGAAGATCTCGCGCAGTATGAAGATCATCCTTATGAGCTGCAACATGGACTCAGGTCTCTAGTGTCCTCGACTGTGCGTTGACATTGACATTAACGTTTTGCATGCTCGGAGTTTAGCGTACCAGTATTGCATTCATCTGACCGCCGGTTGTAATGTGAAGCCGAAGGGCCCAGCCATGTTCACATCAACTCCTCGACAAACAAAGAGCTTGGAGCCTGGATGAAGTGATTATCGCCAACCCGGGCCGCCATACAGTAAGGGCTCTCCGTATCTCATCTCTCTCTGGAATAAGGCCTCGGCGCAGAGCGAATTGGTGAATAATGAGGTGTTCGGACTAGGCGGCGATGCCTGGGACCGTGAGTTTTGAGTAGCGTCAAAGAAGTGCGTTTTTTCTTATTCTCTTTTTGATTTTCGCCACGACCACCGTTTAGTCCTAGTCTTTAGCGACAGCAAGCACATATTCCCTACTACAGTCCTTTGGGCGGGGGAAGTTTGAAGCTGAATGTCGAGTGCAGCTGTGTTGCCAGCTCGAGCAGCAGTCAACAGAATTTGGCAATCCGCAGAAGTGACCATGATAGTCATTGTGCCGTCAGTGCGCTTCAACGCAGTGTATATCGAAATCAGATAAAGTCGAAAGAAAAGAAACGGACAAGATGTAATCCAAGTGCTTTGGTCTGCATACAAAATTCTGGGGTCTACCAGACACAGATGCAATGGACTGGACTGAATGTCATTTAATGTCAGTGGCAGTTAGCAGAATGAGGACACAGCGATCCAGTACACATCGGAAATATCGATCGATATATTGTCCGGAAGCCGAAGAGACTGGGCCAATTATCCATGACCGACAAAATTGCATGTTCATCTATTCATCATGCACCAGAGCCGGGCCCGGCCTTTTCCGTGTCGGACCATAATGATACTGGTTACGTTCCTCTTGTGTAAATGGGTGTCTCCTCGGAATGATATTACTAGAACATGAAAAATGTCCTTCACGAGCCAAACGCGCGAATAGAAGGTAATGGTGAAGATTGTTGAGCAGCTTTAGTGTAACGCATCTATATCGAAAGCCTCCACGTGAATTACTATATCTTGTTCGCTGCGCTTGAATTCAGTCTCGAATTCTCAGCTTTTCTGTACCATCTACTCTCTAAAGAGGCCATCGTAGACTTAGCAGCTAAGTCCCCGTTGAATCATGTAGGCGCGAACGCGCGAGTTCGGGATACTGCGCGTGACCTGTCCAGGCGTACAATCCGATGCGTTCCGCACCTGAGCCGACGCGCGGTTATCAAGCAGGACGCGGGTAGTGTCCAGATCGTCGTTGTGAGCAACGAGATGGAGTGCTGTTTCCTTAGACATGGACTGGGCATCAATATTGATGTTGGGAATAGCGAGCAGATCTTCGACGAGAGTGGTGTTGCCGTCGTGGGCCGCAATGTGTAGGGGGGTGAAGCCGAAGGGACCGGGCAGATTGACGTCTACGCCTTCATTGATTAGGGCCGTGACAAAGTTGTGTTCTCTCTTGCGCGTGGCGATGTGAATGGGGGCATCCAGCATGACGTTCTTCTCGGAGAGCAAGCCTTTTCGCAGGGCAGGTCGGAAAACGAACAGGGTGAAGTAGTAATCGAGAATTCCTGATAAACATATTAGTCTGAAGAAGCTATAGCCACGACGCCTTTGATGACAACATACCAACTCGACCGTATTCGGCAGACACGTGAAGAATGGTTGATCGATCGCTGTTCTTGGTCAAGGCGAGCACGTCTTCCAGGGTACATCCTTCGCGGTTTGCAATTAGCTGCAGCTGGTGGGCTAGACGGTTGGCGTTGCCTCCTTGGGCTTCAGCAAATAGGATGCCTCGTTCCTCGGTAGTGATTGTGATAGCCATGGCGTCTAGTTCATCCGGGGAGTAGGACTGGGCGTTGTAGCAAAGGTGTAGGAAATCACGGACGAAAGCAATGTCGAAAGAATAGTTCAGTACATATATACAGTTTAAAAGGCTACTTGAGATCGATACGCTGGACTGGATTGAATGCCATCTCGTGCTCAATGACAGTTGGCTGAGTGAGTGTCATTGTATTTGTCGTCAGTCAATGGTTGAATGGCAACGGTATAGTAGTTACCTCAATGATGAGGCCTAGGCCGTGGCTTGAATGGGCAGGCGACCCAGCGAAGGTATTTTGGCTTGTGTTGTATTGCTTGAGCAAATGGGTTGACGTAAATCAGGGGCCATGAGAATGGAATGACCAAGAGTTGAATATTGGGCATTGCCAATGTCACATGTGCTCAGTGGTGTAGGTGCATTCTCGTTTTGCGTTGGGGTTGGCACTGATTACAAATTGGCCATTGACGTGTACTCGATTTGAACAATACGTTTTCCAAGGCTGGATATCTTCAATAATTGCTACAATCAATGTCATGACTGCTCACACACATAACAACTATCAGGTATGGAGTGTGTGGTGCGCTCCACATGTGATACAGGACATCTCAGGCACGTATAATATGGGCTTTGCCCCCTTCTATATTCTCTTCTAGTCTATCGGATTACACCGCATCAATTCGAACAACAACGAGCACCTCAGCTGGGGCGAAGATCTTCAAGCCAGCTTGTAATATGAGACATTCTGTGAGGGACCCAGATTTTATATCTATATATATATCGGTCATCAACAAAACAATGTTTGATCTGTTTGGCAGTCGCAATAAACAAGTTGATTCAGTCATAGAATCGAGTCACATACATGCTCCTGCGGTAAGAATGATAATTCCCAGAACACGCTTATTAATAGTCACCTGATCTCAGAAAGTACCTTATGCAAAGGTATGAGTATTAGCGACATAGACAAATGATGAAGCTGATCAAACAGCCAAATGATACTCACAAGAATCAATTTGTACAAATATCTGATGCCCGAGGTTCGCTCCTGTAAAACACTGCTCCCCGTTGGGTAATAATGTCCGCACCCAGTATCGTTATATGTATATGTCATCTAGAAGCTAGTCGCTGAAAGACTATTTGAGAATCCGATTCGGGCTCAGAATATGTATTTACAGCAGAGTGCGATACTTAGAGACCTTGTTGCGAGTAATAGAAACATCAGAGGACACTTAAAATAAATTATATAGGCTTATTAGCAATAGTGAGGCGTGAGTACATCTATGCCGTTTCACACTTTACTATTACTGTTTCGTATGTAAACGGGACATTTTCCATTAGTTCCATGGAGAGGCGTAATACGAGCTGAGCGTCGTATCGTTATATCCGGCTCTAGCAAATAATTCATGTTGTGCACAGGTAAGGGCTATCACGTTGGTTCTTTGTCCGCTACGAAATGATGAAGGAAATTGTATCAACAGCAGAGAGACCAGCTCTTTAAGGCTGAAACAATACCCTTCAGTGACATAAACATAGGCATTGTATCCACGGTCTTGTGTTGATGTGCGGACATGGGAAAAGTGACGAGTAGATAGCGACGCAGAAGACACGCAAAACAGCCCCTTCTATAAAATTCAGCACTGAACCCGATTGAGCGGCATGTTTAGTGAACTCTATTCGCGAGGATCAGAGGGTAAGTTTACTTGGTATCACTCAATTTAAGGACATATCGATCTTAGTTGTTGGGCAAAGACATTTCTCACGATGAGCTCGGACAGGGGTATCGGTGTTCGGCTCAGAGATAGGAGGACTCCAAACACCATCAGTAGACAACAGTCCTTACCTGACTATCCAAATCCTCGAATCCGCAACGCGCCAACTCCCACTCTTATAGCTGCACGGCAAAAGAGAGAAGAGCAAGCATTGGATGGCAAGTTCAAACGTAACACAGATGCTTCTTGGTATCCACCAGCTGGACAGACTCTCAGACAGTTCTACGGTAACCCCGGGAGCAGACGAGCACGTAACTTTAACAGCGAGCTTCGAGCAGGACCGGTAGCAGGTAAGGGTTATGGTGTGTTCACTCGAAGAAACGTTCAAGCGGGTGACATTTTGATGTCTGAGCAGCCTATAGTCAGCATCGCGAAATTTGACGAACCACATGCCACCCAGGCAGTGCAGGCAATGCTTCGTCCAGGTGACTTTCAGCATGATAGTTTCGAGGAGCTCTTTCAACTATCCACCAGCCGACAACCAGACATTGAGTACGAGCTCATCAGAAATAATGGGTGGTCATTGGGTGGCGGCACCAGTCGTCAGACTATCTGGTTTGGTATTGCGCACATCAATCATTCATGTAGGCCGAGCGTCCGAATTATCACTTGCGAATCTGGATGGGCTTTGGTGAAGGCCCTCGATGATCTTCCCATTGGTACAGAGATCACAGTCGACTACCAAGAGCTGGACGACTGGGGCTGGTCCCATCCGAGTACGGGCATGCCCTCTGTAGAGCAGGTTCAGGCCTCTCTTCAGCAAACATGGGGCTTCGCTTGCAACTGCGAAGCTTGTAGTAACCCGCAACTCACCAACAAAATACGTCACCGTATCACAATGGCTGAGCGAGCTATGCAAATCACGCACAATAAATGGCCATCACGAGCTGAACATTATGATGAAATGGATATTCAACTCGGTCAGTATATCGATGATTTGGTGCACGAGCAGTACTGGTTCAAGTGTAAGGCAGCGTGCGATCTTGCGAGAAGCTATTATGAAAAATTGCAGACGGAGCCGACTGGTCTCAATTATCAGCAGGCGGCGAATCTGGACAAAGCTCGGGAGTGGTACTGCAAAGCAGACGAGCATTTGGCGGGCGCTCTGGGTGATTTGTAGCATCGTGCTAGGCCAGGGTATGTTTTTCTCCTCTCAAAAAGTTTGTTCCCAGTGTTAATATTTCAAGATTAGATTTCGCTCTACAATAGGAAGCAATCAGAAGGGAACTTTTCAGGGAAATTCACATGCAATCTTTCACAACATTTAGGCAAACCTGGTATGAGTAATCTACGTTATGCCTTTCCTCCATTCGCCATGCCCCTGCGCGTTCCAAACAGTGAAGTCAACAAGCCCTCCAATCGCTAGGTATTAGCTGTCGTCAGCCCATCTACAGGTAAATGCGAAAAGGCTAAGAGAGTTCAATTTCATGATTACAGCGGAACTCATAATCCTCATGCAGAATCCAGAGCGACTATCTGACGGAAGATTACGCGCACTAGACCTGGAACGACTCAATCTTTGTCTCCAGCGCACTGACTTTTTCCCTGCACGATGCTACGTTGAGGAGGCTGTCATCATTGCAATAATTCTCAGAAGTAATCGAGCGAAGTGCTTTTACCTCCATGTCCGTAGATTCTCGTATTGGAGGTCCCTCGAATGCGCTGGGTTGAGGCGATCTGGTCGGTGGTAGGGCTGGTAATAGTATGATACCAGGTTGTATAATACTGCATCATGCCGGTATTAAACTGCACCTTATTTATCGTGCCGGCACTGTCGGATTTAGTAGTTATTCCGGTTCCGAAATAACGTATTTAGTACCGGATAATCTATTGAATAGACCCCCTCGAAGCCCTCGAAGCCTTTGATAGCCTAGGAGGTGACTAGAGGTCTAAGAAGTGATTAGAGGCCTAGGAGGTAACTGGAGGCCTAGGAAGTGACTAGAGGTCTAGGAGGTGACTGGAGGTCTGGGAGGTGACTGGAGGTCTAGGAAGTGACTGGAAGTAACGGGGTAGTGATGGGATATATATGGAGAAATAATGCCAGTAGTGCCGGCTCGAAAGGCAAGAAACCTACCTTAACGCTATCCGATTTAATTGAAATAACATTTAATAAATGCGCAATTGACTGGAAATAATAAATATCGCGTTTATTTAATATTAAGTAATGTGGTTAAAGCGTGGTGGTTGAAAAGGTCGGGTATCATACGGTATCGTACCCAAATTTGTATGGGGTGGCATGATACCGGCATCTTACGAATGGTGCCGGCATCTTACCAGCCCTAGTCGGTGGTAGCCACTGGCAGTACCTTCGATGAAAATGCAGCTGATACCTAACTGACGACGAGGCGGCATTGCGTGACAAATATGGGCGTCAGTAGGCTCCCAGATATAATGGAACTCGTGTCTCTGTTCTTTCACGTAGCTCGGTCCTATGATCGAAGCATTGAAGCGCTGTGTATACATATCGTAGGCACCACGGGACGGATACAACACAAGAACGCCTCCGGTAGCAAAGCATAGGTAAGGTGTGCTTGAGGTTTACTGACAGCTCGAATCCCTTGCGTTGATCTGCACAACGATTGTGTAGTATGGCTCGATTAATACCGGCGTCGGAATGGAATATGCGCGACAAAATCATCATGTCCGAGACCGAGTTAAGCATGTGTTGCCCGTTCATCCGGCAAGGTCTCTTTCATTTTGCACGGAGGTAAGGCGTACGGCGGTGGTGCGCCATCGACCCGTGGTGTCATCTTCTCCCGGGTAAGCCACTCAGCGTTTTTTCCACGGAAATATTTTTTCGACGAATCTGACTAAGCATATGGGCTTCTATGATTGGTCGTATGGACAAGAGCGCTGGTTTGCAAATGGGGGCTCCACACGGTTGGTTATTAGCTGTTCGTGAGATCTTCGCCGACCTCTTCGAACATTCGAGCACACAATCTGTATTCCAAGCGTACCGGCGATCAGCTATTCAAGGTTCTGCAATATGTGGCCGAGGCTGATAGGGGACGTTCTGGGCGTTGAAGCATTAGGTTAGTTACCAGGACCAGGTTGCTCAGTGGCTACCACCTCTGATAGGTCATCCTGCTTCATTGTGTGGCTACAGAGGTCAATCCCCGCTCTCGAGCAGCTCAAGGATGGCGGGATGGCTTCACAAAAGTCCCATCGGCGTGCAAGAGATGTCCGCTACACACGATATATAACACTCAAGAGTCACGATATCGAAGAATGCGAAATTCTCCGACATGGTGCTCGACTCAGTGAACATCGAGCGTGGGGACGAGAGCTCCATGAACCGTTGAATATTGCCCTACTGCGAAGCTTCGTCACATAGTCTTCGCGGCATCATGAGCGTTACCGAGTCTCTCACCGAGGCCTTCAGCTTGCGTCTGATTGTCGCCCAGGTTCTCATTGCTTTCCTGAGCCTCCTCGTTTACCGCCGCTACTTCTCACCCATCAGCGACATCCCCGGCCCCTTTTTCGCATCCATAGGTCGCCTGTGGCACACGAAACAGATCATAGGCCGTAAGCAGAGCGACGTACTGCTGCAATTACACGATGAACTTGGTATGGCTGTTTCCGCTTCCTGCTCCCGGCCGCCGCATGCTACCTGTACTCACAAGCACCAACAGGTCCATTCGTTCGCATCGCGAACAACGAGGTCAGCGTGTGTCACCCTCGCGGTAGCAAGGAGATCCTGCTCAACCCGCTACCCAAGGTAGATTCGAGCCGCAATCCCAAAGAGGCGGGCCTGCAGCTGACAGGGCACGCGCAAAGGACAAGTGGTATAGCTTCTTCCAAATCCCCGATTACCGCTTCGATGGCGGCATGTCGATACTCGAGCCCAAGCGCAAGGCCGAGCATAGCAAGCACTTCGCATCCGGGTACGCACTGTCAAACCTGCTAAAATCCGAAGATCACATGGACACCAACATTGGCAGCTTCCTAGACTGGATGGACAAGCATGCCGCGAGCGGCGAGCCGATGGACTTCGGTCTGTTCCTCACCTTCACAGCGAACGATGGTAAGGCGATCTGCTACCCCTTTGCGCGTGCCATGAGAATTTTTGTTTTTTTCCCTCACCGGGGAAACACGCCCGAACTGTTGCATATTGTCCCTAAAGGAAGTCTGTCTGTACTGATCCCCCGGGTCTTCTAGTGCTTGGGGAAGTGCTGTTCTCGAAAACGTTCGGCTTCCTGAAGGAGGGCAAGGATATCGACAACGCGGTCAGGAACAACCATGGTCTCGCCCTGTACGCCGCCATCGCGGGCCACCACTGGCTCTTCATGCTGCTGCACAAACTCTTCATCGCCAACCCCGTTGTCACCTGGCTCAACGTGGTGCCCGCGGGGCACATCATGAGCACGGCCGTCCAGTGGCTCGAGCACCGCGAGAAGAACACGGACGCGCGCTTTGACATGGTCGAGCACTGGTTCAAGGCTATGCGCGAGCAACCAGACCGCGTCAGCTTCCGCCAGGTGCAGTGCCAGACTACGGGTACTATCGGCGGCGGCGCCGACACCATCTCGGCTGGCATCCAATCCTTCGTCTACCACGCGCTACGGCGCCCATCTGTCTGGGCGCGCGCGCGCTCCGAGATCGATGATCTCCGGGCCGGAGGACTCTGTCAGGACCGAGTGGTCTCGTACGCCCATACCCAAAAGCTGCCCTACCTACTGGCGTGCATCAAAGAGGCCTTGCGGATATTCCCGCCGGCGCCGCTGGGCCTGCCACGCGTCGCACCCAAGGGCGGCGTGACCATCGGCGACCGCACGTTCCCTGAAGGGACGATCCTCTCGATCAGTCCTTACGTGGTTCACCGCTCGAAGGCGCTCTGGGGCGAGGACGTGAACGAGTACAAGCCGGAGCGCTGGCTGTCAGGGGATACGGCCGCGCTGGACAGGAATTACGTCGCGGTACGTCTTACAAAACCACTATAGCATGAAGCTAGTAGATACGATATGGCTGATTTACCGACATGTTACAGTTCGGTCTCGGCTTCAACTCGTGTCCGGGCCAGCACCTGGCGAGGATCGAGATGTACAAGATCGCCGCCACCATCGTGCGGGATTATGATATCCGGCAGGTCAATCCGGACCAGGCGTGGTCGCATGACGCATACTTCATTGACTGCCCGTACGACTGGCCCGTGCTCATCACGAAGCGCACATTGTGACATGTGCGATAAATTTACGGAACGAAACGGTCACGGCGGGAAATTCCAGGGGGCGTCACGTTGCTTTAGGGGAGTTTCTCGAGGGGCGGCGACTTCTTCAAGTTTTTTACCGTAGTCCGCATAGTAATGGTAGTAAATGAATCTAAAATGTCAATTCTATCGAAGTAATCTTCTAATATCGAGGTTCGGCTCACAGTGTTGACCACTCATTGTCCTTGTTAACAAAAACACCCCTTTCCTTAGTATATTGGTATCGGACTAACCCGGCCTGTGATGAAAGCCAGCTAGACCTGCTAAAGGGCCAGACAAATACCATTGAGTCATTATCCGCCTGGGGATAGCGGGAAAGAGAGAGGACTAAACACAATGCATGCTAACGGCGACAAAGGAGACGATGCCCCCCTTCAACGGGCGGTCTCCTTGCGAGAAACTTGCACCTGACATCTCGAAGCCGGAATCTATGAACCCACAGTTTACCACAGCGTCTAATACGAAGGTGTATTGATAATTAGAGGTTAATTCTACTCCTGCAGCGTCCATAATCTAGTCACCGTGCGAATGGAGCCACGCATAGCTTTTTCTGAGATTTAAATCTATCTACATAACTGCTGTGGACTAGGAATTCATTTGTACAAATAGCCTTCTCCGCCCAAATGATGGTACCTTATAATCGAGACTAACAGTGATCATGTGATTTTTTCCATATCAGACAGATTGAGGTGCAATGTCGTGTCCATGCGAGACACGCATCCGGGGAGTAGAGGTAAACCAATGATAGCTGGAGTGCCGACGTCCTATGTGAAGGAGGGCCTCCAAGCCAATCACGATGATTTGATCTTAAGCGTTGCCAGTACCAGCTACAATGCAGCAGTATCTTTGCAATGTCAGCTACGGGTAAAGCACCTGTGTTGTTGGATAACAAGAACGACTATAAGAATAGAGGCGCCAGTTCATTGCTGGCGATGATTGTGATCACTTGCGTTCCGAGCCAACCTGAAGCGACCCGTGCTCGAACTGAAGGGTCCCGAAAATGGAGATGATGTCGGGCAGCCAGTTTGTTATAGCCTTGCGTTATTTAGCTGGGAACGACACGCAACCGTGGGTAAGCACGTTCGCTTCAATATTCTAATACACAATGCGTACGGGAGTCCATTGTAAGATTATTGCACTCTGGAAGGCATTGTCATATCCTTTCTATCTACTATTCACTCTACGAGAGAAGAAGAATCGTCATAGACGACAGAGTTACTTGCAATATACGATCTGCGTTGACGATGTCCCTTCCGGCCTGGCTTGATGACACTGTCACTCGTGTGACTTACTAGACCTCGTACAGGAGTCATAATAGAACATTTTACGTATGAGTTCTTTCCACCCTTGAACTGGCTGTTGAATTGGCTAAGAGTCAAGTAGCCCATTTCCGAACAGTGCCATGTCTAGACCTTCAATCATGTCCGAATAATCAGGTACTTGATCGGTTTCTTTGTCTTCGGGCTCCTGTTTCGATTGGTTATGATCCATTGGCTGTGCATTTATTACCTTGGGCAGCATAGTAGTCGCTTGGCTGTTTTGATCACCTACCTTTATTCTCTTTGAGGGCGGCTCAAGAGATGTAAGCTCACTATCACCATCGCCCCATCGAACATTCTTTTTCAGAGGTGCATTACCTTTCCCCGTACCGATGGGAGGAGGTGGAAAGTGGGCAGGCTGATAACTAAAACTATCCACTACTGGTGGTTGGGTCTGAGGAAACCAATACTGAGACGCCGGTGATGAACTTGGCATATAAGTAGGGAGGCCACCAGACGTACTAGCATAGAAACCAGCACCTGGGTTATACTGCGCGGGTCTGTAAGTTGGGGTTTGTACGGCAGGTTGTCCAGGCGTAAAATAATGATCCATTCCTGCCGGCGGACCCATAATCTCATTCGCAACCCAAAGATTACCACCCCTAGGCTGAAAGGTATTCGATCTTTTATCGTTCATCCAGGGGATGACAGCGGGGTCTTCGGAAGAGATGACAAGCTCTCCCAAGTTACTCCACGGCTTCAAATATCTCGGCCACGGAACGGGGCCGAGATCATCACCCAAGCAGGTGACCATCCGGAACAGCGTATCGGAGTCATTGACCCCGTTGATTAGTGGCCTTGGCTCTCTCCCTGGACGCGGCGGAAACAAACCTACGGCGAACTGCTGATCCCAGTACAACGCGAATTGCCCAAGAACCGTTTCGGCCACGAGCTGCACGTACTTGTAGTGATACGATCTAGACCAAAGTGCCGCTTCCCTGATCGAGGACAAGGACACGTCGGAGCCTGGGCTTTTTTTGAGACCAGAGATTTGAGCTTTCACGTCTCTGATTCTGGCATCCGCTAACACACACTCAACGCCACTTTTGAAGAAATTAGCCATGAACTCCAAGAATCGGTCGCCATACTGCAAGTACGGTGCAAAGAGATCCATGTCCAGCTCCTCGGTATCCGCGAGGAAATGGTGGTACTGGATCCTAGACTTACACGATGTCCGCTTCGAGTAAGGATCATGACAAACTAACTTCGTTGTTGTGAAGTTGCAGCAATAGCCATGCCACGGACATGGCGGTCGCGCAACGCGTGGCTGAAGAACACAGGGGATCCGACACAGTGATCCTTTCTCGGCCCCTGGGTCTTGGAAGGGAGACAGCACGACGTACCCTGTTTTGGGGTTGATCACGCACCGATGGCGGTTGTCATGCTTGCGTGTCGTGCGGTGTATGTACAGTCGTATGCACATCTTCGCTGAGGGTCGGTAAATACGAGAAGAATCGTGGAAATGTAAGTTGAAGTACCATAGGAAACTAATTGAAAACGGTCGTTTAGCACGACCTCAGTATCGAGATCTTGAGATGTATAGGGGTATGATAAAGAGTGCTTAATTTCCATTGCTGCTGACTTATGTACGCATCCCTATATGCCTTTGAGTCAAAATCCTCATGAAGGACATTGTTTTCTCTATGGAAACTCCTCGTGGGAGACTCTTTGTCGGCGACGAACGTCACCCTTTGTCTCCAATCTTGTTGACGGCACATCGCAGTCGAGAAGACTCCCGGGTCATCCTCATCCAGGAATGTTGTCATCGGTCATGAGGCCATAGAGCTCGACCTGTCACGTCACTCGGATTGCCAATTCTAGTAATCGATTCCAGATATGCCGTAAATCCCAACCACTCGGCGCCTGATCAACGCCACAAACACGACGTTAACATCCCGCTCGGAGCTCATCCCTGTCTCTCGCCCTCGACGCTCCGGCATCGCGGCGCGGGATCCCCTCTCCGGAACAGAAGCAATCTCCCGCCCATTAAAACCATGCCTCATATATGACCTCGGCGACCTAATCGAAGCACGCACGCACGCGGCCTCCTGATTCATCATGAACAGAACCTTTATCTCACATCACTCCGGAACTCCACCTCCCAGCGTAACGTCGTATGCCTTCAGGCGACGCATCGCATACTTGATCTAACGTCTCTATCTCCCTCACCTACAGAATGCATACCGACTTACCATCGAGAAGCGATACACGCATTACCTATCGGCGCACATGACCAAGAGACCTACTTGCACGCACATTGCCGTGTCCTCCAGTCGGACGTCAACGGAAGCAGGTTTCCTATTACCCGCCCGGCGCCCCAGCCTCGGGAATCGGCATTGTCCCATTGAAAAACACGGGGACGTGGTCTGTACAGATAGCTGGTGAACGATGCTTACTGTTTCTATCCTCAAAGCCGGCTTCAGACCGGCGTCGTGTGCGCGCACACACGGTTATCATCACATCTGATACGAGAAGAAAACATCTATTTGCCTCGCTTGGCGCGGGTTGTATTGGCCCGCGCTGTGGCTTGCCATGATCCTCGGAATCCGGCATCTCACACCTACATAGCAACGGTAAGATGCATCAAGCGAAGCCAAATGCCGCAAGCCGCATCCGCGCAGCCAATATGAGCGAGCACAGGAAATATGAAATGTTAAATAAACTATATCCAAGGTACCTAAATAACGTATGAGTGTCTTCTCTTATCGGGCGCCTATACCTGGCTGAGTATGTGTGCTCCTGCCACATTTGTCCCGTGTACCCAAATAGTCCAAGACATCTTGATGCGACTCGAGAACTCGATGCAGGTCTTGTGTAACGGTGCCCTCGTAACCTAGCTATCCGTGACTCTGGTACGCGTTGGACCTATCGTGCTTATCCGACATGGGACCGAGCCGCTCGGTGTCGTCACTGAGTAGTAGTACTGCAGAGAAAGCCACCACGGAGGAACAACGTATGAGTCGAGAGATCGACTAGGCACTTAGAGAACGAGAGCGAAATCGTGACGGCGATAGCGATGGCGGGCCACGATTTGGGTGAGAATGTGTGTGCGCCGGATAAGGTGTAGGGGCAAGTATCGTAAGACAGGCACCGTTTCGAATATTATGCGACTCACGAGCTGGAAGATCATGAGAAGATCCATCTCATTCGCAATTCCAGTTATGACACACCTTAGCAGAGACTACCTTGTATAGTGCTGATGAGTGGACTCGTCGTCGATAAGTTTGGAAGGTTTCAAGTTATTGGCCCGCACAGTGACGCAGTTGAATCTCACAGCAGTAGGCTTCTTAGAAACCACGTCACGATGTATTTGAATCCTCGGACTACGGCCATACCAGTTTGGATACGGTTTGAATAGAGGCATCGATACTATCACCAAGTTGACAAGCTACTCAAGCCTGTGTGATGGCAGATGTGTCCGTTTCCGATGACCAACCTGTCACTTGTTGGTGTTCACGTAAAATGATCGGAGACATAGAAAGTTGGGCAACACTCATATCTGTTGCTTTGTGAGTAAAAAGCTAGCAGGAGAGCACATAGTATTGGACTTAATAACCCAATCGTCTCCTCGTGGCAAAGAAATGCAACCCTGGCAATGCGTGGTATCAATGCTGTTCCCAACCGACAACAAAACGCCAATTCCCGACCTATAAATCAGTTGCTTCGTCTCTTCTGGGCAGACCACCCATTGGGGTGATCTAATCCGGTGGTATGCTGCGAAGCACACTCTTCCGTATCGACAGGCGGGCTCCTTCTGTGTAAACGAGGATCCTGACTCCGCCGATAAAGCCACTCGACCATCTTCGTTTCCGAACAATCCTGCGTCTTCGTCTCTTAAACTAGGCCAAGACCTCATCTTCAGGATCGTCGTCTTTGCGCCTCTCCTGTAACATCCGGATAAGCTTGTTGATGGTGCCTCCATCGCGGAGGTTTTCCACCTCCCTGACTGCCTGTTCCTCGGTCAATCCTTCCTTCATGTGCTCCTTGATCTTGTCCCAGATGACCTTGCGTCTCGAATACCAGGTCCGACCGCGAGGTTCCGGGCGCCACCTGGAGCCGAACTCGCGGTCGAGCGCCTCAACAGCGGGCTGGCCGGCGATGCCATATTTGTACTCTCTCCAGACCTCCTCGACGCTATTGAAGGTCTTGTACTCGAAAGTAGGCGCAGCACCGGCTGCGGTCGGCGTGGACGCGGAAATGGAGGGACGAGGGGCACCAGGCTGGCCGGGGGAGGCGGGAGGGAGACGGGGTGTGACGCGGGTTGGGGTCTGAGTCGGAGGTCGAGGCGGAGGAGGAATGGCAGTCTGCTGGATGGGTGCGGGAGGCGGCGGGATGATGGATCGTGCCGGTTGGCCGCTGGAACTTAAGGCCTAGTCGAAGGATTGCCAAGGTCAGCATCTAAGATGAAAACCACCTAGTCTAGTCGGCCACCAGACAGACCACTCGGAGAGCAGAGTTCCTACGAGACCCGACGAAAAGGGACCAAGAATACATACCGTAGCGGCGGCCTGGTGAGACGCGACGAGGCTGCCGCGCAGCTCGTTGAGCTGTTGATTGATGCTCTCGTACTGGGCGTTGATCTGAGCGACGCATTGCTGGTGCTGGCTCTGCAGCTGGAGGATGGTGGCAATCAGCTGTTCCGGGGTTCGTCCGTGGAGCTGCTCCTCGGTGATGACGACGGGTGCGGGCATCATGGCTGGGGATGGCTGGAGGAACGACTGGGTGTGAGGGGCAGCGGACGACGCGGGCGACGCACGCGATTGCGATGGGAACGGGCTCGGGCTCGGGACTGCTGACGGGACTGCTGATCGAACACTGAGTGCGCCTGTGGCCTGCCTCTTGGGTGTGGGCGTGGCGCTGCTGGGCCCGGCAGTGCGCTGCAGATCCGATGCAGCAGGTCGCTTGAGCCCTGTAGGAGCTGCAGGGTCTGGAGCGGGCGTCGCGGTGCTAGCGGCAGACGAGCTGGTGCCGACAGCAGGCCTGGTGGAGGTGGAGAGGCTCGGAATTGGTGCCGTGGTTGCAGTCGCTATCAACGTCGATGCAACGACGGTTGGGAGTCCCGTGCTGGTGGTTGTAGTGATACTCTGGCCTGCCGACGGCCGCGGAAGCATTGCTTGCCTTCTGCTGGTTATCTCCCGGCTTCTGATCCTGAAGATCTCCCTGCCTCGGGGCACTACCACCTAGTAGCTCGACTTGCAGTGCTGTGAACGTTCCTCGAGAGTTAACCATGCGACTATTCAACTGACCGAGTGGCCTCGCTTGCGTCCACGGTTTTTATTTTCGCGTGTGGGGGATGAAACTGGAGAGACGGTGGGGAAGGGCGCGAGGGTCAAAGGTTGAGATTGAGTTAGACGCGGTAGCAATGGCCCGAACAGAAAATTGGTCAATAACCGAGCAAGGAATGGGCGAGGAAGGGGAATAAGTGGCTGGCTGTCTTATGTAGCTGACAGTCCCATACGACACTGCGAGAGACGGTATTGGGCAGACGAGGGGTTACAGGGTTGGTGGCAGGTAGTATAAACGGGTTGACACCGGATCAGAAATGATTTGAATATCGTGTCAGTGATGAACCGAGCCGTGATGTGCCTGGAGGTTCTGGTGGGCCTCGAGACAGACAGACCGCGCAACGCGTTCAACGGCTGGAAGATGAGGCAGGTCTGGAACGGACCTCCGGGTTTGCCGGTCGAGTGTTCTTTTTTTCCCGATGCGCCGAGAATTACAGGTGGTGATGGTGTTGATATATCCAGACGCGGTACGCTCAGTGAGATCGGCTACGTCCACGCTGATAAGGCGCCTTTGGCATCGATCAGGCAGGACCCAGGATATGTAAGCGACAATATGCTTCTCTGCCTTCTCTGCCTTCTTTGCGCACTTAATGTCTATTGGGTTGAGGTGAGAATCTAGTGAGCTGCCAAGCAATACTGGCAGTCGTCTCTGTATTCGGTCTGTGGCCTTGCTAATAAGCCGCCAGATGCGTGTAAGTGGTGGAGTCAGGCGTGTGCTTTGGTGTATTGAGATGAGACTATAAGCTATCAGGCCGACTGTCTGCCAGTCGTACCAGAGGCAAGTGAGATAATGGCAATGTCTTCAACAGACGGGAGCAATCTGTTGGCAGCAAGAGGCTACACAGATGAGGCACGAATACGCAACAGTCCGTAGTCGTTGAGATATAGATAACCTATGGTCAGATAAGGCTATAGGCAGAGTTGTGATGCAGGCCCTGAGACGGGACGGGACGAGACGTGACAGTTTAAGGTGAGACAAGTGGCTCGTGTAGGTAGTCCCTATTACAAAAACACAGTCAAGCACTTTCAAAGGAGTTGGTGATCAGACGGTGGGTTCCTCGTGTAATAGTATTTGCGGCCAAGTAGGTAGTCAGTGACAAGTTTAGCCGAATCACCGCAGAGTGATATAGTCGATAATAGTGTTCCTAGATCTTGGAACGTTTCGACAGCTATAGTGGGGGGGTCGGATATCGAACAAGATATACTGAGTTAAACTCCCAGAGCGAGCGATGCTGGCTGCGCCGGGGAGGTAAGCCGGGGTTCTTGTCAGGGAGTGGTGAATATATCGTCACCATGCAGGTGTGCGATGTTGCGCTCTTCTCAGTCAGCAGTAACAAACTGTGACCCCCCGGTATCGAGGCAGTATACTGGCTTGGTACTTGAGAGCCGAAGACGACGAGGTGGGAATAAGCTTGTTTTGACGCGGGTCAGCTGCGCTGGAATGCATGCCGATAGTGTCAGTATGTTAATTAAGTTGAAAAATAGGACATTGATAGTCGAGGCTTATTTCGTTGGAATTTCCGTACGCGACTGTCGAAAGGTGAAGAAGTGGTAGTCTGCCTGTAATGCTGCATGAGGAGAAGCGGGCTGGCTTAAAGCAGTAACACAACACAAAACTGTCCCGGATGTGCAGGTGAATCAACCCAGGCAGATGGGCCGAGCTGCTGGTAACGTGGTAGGTAATTGGCGGGTGTGATAGACTAATGGATGCTGGACAATGTCAATTTTTTGCTAAAAACATGTGAGAGACGACAGCCAGTGAGCTGTGATGCTGATCATCGACAGCAGCAACGACAGCAGCAACGACGGCAACGCCAGCAATTGACGTCAACCCACAGCCAACACGTTGGTTCAAGGTGTGGCCGAGTATAACAACAGTTTGTTGGGGCTGGGGCGGCTTATTTTGTATTGCATCAGCGTCGCAGCGCCGTTACTAACAACCCGGATTTGCAGGCCCGGTACGGAGTAGGAGGTAGAGTTAAGGAAACAGCCTTAGCACCAAAGCGGGAGAGGCTGGGCAATCGACCGACACTTGACTGGCTCGGAATATATGCAAGGTTGAGGCCGGGGCGAGCAGCAGCGGAGGCGGAGGCAGAGGCAGAGGCAGAAGCACTTTCAGAGCCAAAGTCATGAACTTCAGGTGTAGTAGCTTAGGTTCATGTTGCATGCATGTATGTATGGATACCTGTGTAGTTTATTATACTCGAAGTACAAGGGCTGCTCCTCCATACAAGAGATGGCCTTTCGGGAAAGGCTTGAAAACACTGCTGGAGACTCGGGATTCAGGTTGCATGGCGGGGATGGATGGAGGTGCTGGGAGCGCCCCAAGTTCCATTCCCACAGACTACGTAGTCGGAATGGGTTAGTGCAGATAAGCTATACAGCATCTGCAGAACAATTGCACAGATCATGGCATGGGACAAGGGGCACAGCAAGCAAGTTGAAGCTTTGAAGCTGGAGCTCCGGGCTGTTGGCGTTGCTTCTGCTCTAGCTCCAGCTTCATCTTCCTGCTCCTACTCCTGTTCGTACGGAGGACTGCTTCATGATACGCCACCATCTCTTCGTGCCAAATCTCAACGTAAAACGCAACAGACCGGCACAGCGCTGGCCCATGTCTGCGGTATACCTTACAGTGTACATCCGTATCCATGGCTGCCATGCTCACAGCTCGTGTCGACAAGGGCACAATTGACGAGGTGGTTGGCAAGGGGTCCCAGCTCCATACAAGCTTCGGCTTGCTGTTAGGGCCATGTTGTCTGTTGCTTGTTACGCGCACACCACATCCGGTCAAGTGCGCGCAACTCGAAAGTCTCAGAAGCTCGGTAAGCTGTACAAATTTCAAAAGGTCCCTCTGCTACGTTTTCAGCATTGTCCAGGCCCAGGCTCAGGTAGGCTGGGAGTGCTGCAGCAAAGCCTCCTGAGATCTAACTGGATGCCGCCCCACCGTATAAGCTAGGGGCAGACCCAGGTCGGGCTTGCATCGGGTCCCGTAACAGGTATCCACTCGTCTGCCTACCGTATGTGCAGTAGGTACCCAGCCCAACCTTGCATGCAAGTAGCACTTCTCCCAAGGCCCCGACGTCACACACAACGATACTACAGACTGGACGCACGCGCATAGACGCTCGCTCGACTCAGAGATGCAGCCTCTCTAAACTGCAGACGGAAGTCTTCTCACGCACTTCCAGTCCTTTCGGCATGGCACTGTGAGAATAGCATCGCAGCGGTTCGCTCACCCTCCACGACCTCCACGAGCTCCTCTCGCTGGCTTCATATTTGCTGCTACGGGCAAGCATGCGCGCGACGACGAGCGGGCCGTCCTATGCAACAGCAAGCTGTGACAGATATCGCGGTGAGCCAGGAAGAGCCTGCCAGGGCATCAGCCACGTTCGCCAGCAACCTAAACGCGGCCTGCATCCCCTCATCCCCTCATCCCCTCATCAACAAATCCTCGCTGCCACTATTCTTAGCGGCCAAAACGTGCTTGGTATATATTTAGTATGTTTCTCTATACATATACATAGCTGTTCATGATGTCAAGATAACGTGCATGCGGACGAGGAGCTATACATAATCGTAGTTACGCACGGAGTATTTCGGTGCCCATCCAGCATAGGAAAGGCTCGGATTGGAAGTCGCCGCACTAATCTAGCGCGTTGGAATAGCGCATCGGCATGAAAAGGCGGCGAAGATGGCGATATCATCTTGCTGTAACCTGTTGGTTTACCCCCGGCTCTGTCAACGTGCTGTTTCTATCTTTGTACTCCACTCCCTGCAAGGTCCGGCGCGTGCTCGTCTCGCTCTCGTCACATCGTTACGGATGTATAGTATATGGCATTAGCGGCCGTAACCTGGCTTTCGGAGACACACTCTCCGCATATCGTGGGAGAGAGCCAGTGGCAGCATGAGCAGACAAAAGATGACTCGAACTCAGAGAATTGCGGCACGCACTCGATTCCCCGCGCAACCAAATGATATCACACATCGACGTCCGCCTGGGTCGATACCCCGGAAATCACGGGTTCCCGTGTTTCTGACTCCAAAATCTTGCGGAACATTGCTCGCGGCGTCGGGGGTCGTCGGGCTGCGTGTGACCCAGTCCATGCCCGTACATACATAAGGTTCTGCCCGTCCACCAGGTATTTCAAATCTTTTCCTTCGCGCCGTATCCTACGCTCCCCTGGCTACATGGAGTAACGTTCGCGTAATTTCGACATGTAACAGGGCACGCGGGCATCTCGGTCCACTCTTGGCATTCGATTCACGATCGCAGGCACTCATCCGCCAGCTCGACCGAAACGTACATTCTGTCCATGACCGACGATACCTCTTGAAGGAACGGGAACGGCGGGCACACGGCGCGGCGGAACTCCGACTATACTTGAGAAACGCTGGTCTCGGCTTTAAGAAGTTAACGCCTATTGATCCAGCATCCCAGCCGTCAGGTTGAGAGCCCGCTCAGGTACTAGCTCGGTGGGGGAGGATCCCATTCCCTCAGCTTTCCAGCTTCGTCGAGAGATCGACCGACCGACCGTGCGCCGACACCTCCCTTCTGCTGATAAGCAAGAACCTGGAATCCTCCGTCCGCCGCCTCCATGCAGGCTGCGATAGGTCGGTGGAGAGACTTGTCCCAATCGCTCGGTATTGTAACGCGCCGCAATGCGCAGTAACAGTCTTGCCGAATACGTATACCATTTTCCACCGACATGACACCTACCTTATGTGACATGAGTAACGGCGGGATGCAGTCTGAGTGTCGTTTGGGATGTACGGATGCACGTTGATACCTCACCCCGACCAATGCCCCCGTCTCGACCACTCGAGTTCTTGGCACAAATCAATAAATCCCTATCGAACTTCGATGAAGCCACAATCTGGACAGAGCTCGGTAGGAGGAAGCGGCACCGCGCATGTTTCGTATAACTCCCAGGAAACAATTTGGAAGAGGTATCCATGCAGCCCATCGTACAAACCAAGGCTCGGGTGGCTTTTGGTCACATGGCGCCGAGTTTGTTACAAGCAGCTCTCCGCGGAACATGATCCAGCGTGCCGAAAATAACGACCATGCGCTCCTCCATGAATAGAGGTAGGTGGAACACACCGCTTCCAGCTGGTTCGAAACACGTCTCTTGCCGGCTCCTCAATCCCACGCGGGATACAGTAACTGACCATCGTGAAACTCAAATGTTTTTTGCTGCAAGTGGGCTGTGACCAAAATGCTAGGGCGTTACTGGTCACAGCAGATCCCCGGGCTCCATTTCAACGCTCATGTGCCATGGCCCACCAGCGGCTCCTGCGCGTTGCCATGCTACCTTAATGCAGAGCCCAAGCCCAGGCCCCTTGTCTGCTAACTTGGCCAATGACACGATTCCTCTCGGTGCCGACTCTGGGCTTCACAGGGTATGCGTTGTTCGTCTTCATTCGGAGTAACATGCATCTGGCGACAAGAAAGCGACGTAGATGGCGCCATAAACAAGCAAAGATATTAAATCCTTGGATCAAGCAGACGGGGCAGGGAGGTGTAGCTCCGAGACTAAAGAACAGATTATGCATATCCATCTCGCCGAGCGGGAGCTGGGGATACATGTACCGGAACCGAGATGACGGACTGCTCAATATTTCCCCCTCGTACGCCGCCCAGAGTGATGATCTGGATTATTATTATACGAGCTGTACGAAGAATGCCGATCACTGTTAGTCGTCTGATTGAGACGTGATAAATCTTGAGGATGGACTAGGCTTGCCTCTGGGATTGGCTCCAGGCATACTTCTTCCTTGCTTTTCGTCTTCCCATGACGCCGGTACGATACGATTAGCGACGGCATACCTACTGGTCACGCAATAACGAACTACCGAGACTTTGAGCTGCAACTCGGCAATCCTTTCAGTATTCCCAATATCATGACATCTAGATCTATGAGGCGAGTACAGTTAGGGTCCAGACAGACACCTACTTAACAACATCGTATCGATCGGTGATTGGCAGAGACGTCATAGCTACCTACAACACCGAGCACCCTTACCTTACGCTGCGTTATCTCGAAATACGGACAGATACACAGGTGCAGTGCACTGTGCCGTGATCTACGCCGTCAGATGGTCTAATGTTAAAGGTATAGACCTGACGATAAGAGAGACGATGACATCTAGGCCACTTGAGCTCTACCCCGTGACAGTATGCTCGGCATGGTTATCAATTGGCGTGCAATGTTCTTAATCAAATTCTCTCGATCATGAAATTTGATTTCTCTCCGGCTATATAAACGCCACGACCGAAAGCTTTCCTACTCCCCTTTTTGTGATGTACATATCCATAATCCATTCCACCCTCCTCACAACAAACCCATCATTCTCCACGAGAAAATGTTGCTACCTCGATGTGTCCTCGCCGTCATATGAATGTCTCCATGAACTGTTGAGCAATTCCCGGGTAGGTTTAGGTCTCCAGATCGACCAACCAAAGCAAGGTTGTGGGCGATGGCCATTCACATGGTTTAATCTTGGTCGGAACTAGAGCATCTCCCATCTCATCTGAATTCTAGTAGGTTTCGACTCGTCAACACGTGATTCATCCGTACATACATAACCTATTGGGCAAAATATTCAGGTACAGCCACTGCTTCAACATATCTAATATTTCCTCACCGCCCAATCAGATCGGTCGCTTTTGGATTATAAAAATCGTGTCGCGCTATAGTCTAGCTCCGATCAACCCCCGATGAGGCCAAGCGAAATTACGCAGCAACTAGTCCCGGGAGACGGTGAGTACCCTGAGCAAGGTTCATTGCCGTTCACCGGAGGTCAGCTTGTCGATAGCTTCGAGGATTCGACATGTGGCTTGCTGTGCTATCAGCAGTGCTTTGATCCGGAGAGGTTTCCAGTTCTAGGGCGTCGGGGAGTAATTCTACATTTCAACATTTTTACCATATCTTCTCGACAACTGTGCACCAGTATTGACCCCTTTTGGCTCAGCGATCTCGCCATAATTGATCTCCCAGCATCTACGGGCGGTTCGACGCGACATAAACACGGCTGTCGAAGTCGAGGACGATCGAGAAGCTGTCCGTCATGACATCGACTCGGTCGACCATACTCGGCCTCTCGGCCAGGCCAAGAAGTGCTGCGATGAAAGCTGCCAACTTCTCAACATCATCGTCGAGGACAGGAGGCCCGAGATCCACCCTCGTAAATTGTGCCGGTAGGTGGAATCATCCAAGCTCCAACGCCCGACTGCCGTGAATGCGTTCTCCGGGCTTCCATCGATCGCTGTCATTTGCTCAACGTCTGCATCAATTGCACGCCTCCCATCATGTCTGCATACCTTACTATGCTCCGCACGTAGCGAGAGGGTCCCAGGAAGAAGACACATGCTCACGGGGGGAACATAGACAAACACATATCATGTTGTGATGCTTAAGGGAACTTTCGACCAGACAGCCCGTCTCCAGTGGAGTATGGTAGTCGAGTAGTCACGCCGGCTCGGCATCCCACACTCCCACGCAACGACGCGGGCTCGTTCCGTGGTTCACTGTTCCCACAAGTCAGACCATCCCGCAGCCGTCATGTACAATGACTCTACCTGCTTCTATCTTGCCACTGCTCGTCACGGCGAGTGGACGGAGGTCTCGAGTCATCCCCATTTCTGTACCAGCCCAGTACCAGATAGAAGCGCGGGTTCATCCGGCTGTGACGGAGGAGGGGAAAGACTCGCGGTAGAATCGTCAGAGACGTGATCTGTGTAGCCCCTCACTCTTCAGCTTTGTTACTGAATTTCCTCTTCCCCACCAGACTGTGACGCACCCGAGGACACCTAAAACTTTTCCTGATACATCAGATCCGGAATACCATTTTCATCTCTTCGGCTTCGATTTCCTATCTTTTGCTATCCTACCCCTGCTACCTGAGGAGGCTGTTGATTTTGACTTTCCTGATCTGCGTAGCTCTCGTCTCTACCCCGCCATCCTCGACGTTGTCACCATCATCAGGGTCCCCCACCCCACTAATCCGACGAAATAAACTTTCGACTTTCTCACGGCTTTTTCACAGTTCGCCCAGAATGCCTCGGCTAAACCTAGGAAACATCAACCCGCACATCATCGAGGCCAAGTACGCCGTGCGCGGTGAACTGGCTGTCAAATCGGAAGAGTATAGAGCCAGGCTGCGCAAGGGCGACACCAGCCTGCCTTTCAAAGAGGTCATCAGCGCCAACATTGGCAACCCCCAGCAACTTGACCAAAAGCCCATTACTTTCTTCCGTCAAGTCCTCAGCATTC
Source organism: Xylariaceae sp. FL1019 (assembly GCA_022578705.1). Taxonomy (NCBI): domain Eukaryota; kingdom Fungi; phylum Ascomycota; class Sordariomycetes; order Xylariales; family Xylariaceae; species Xylariaceae sp. FL1019. Next base: position 1,472,754 of record MU391926.1, read on the forward strand.
TCGAGAACCCCAAGCTCCTCGAACACGAGGATGTGCTGTTGAGCTCATTAGGCTACAAGTCGGACGTCTTGGACCGCGCCAAGTGGCTCTTGAAGAATGCAGGCAGTGTTGGTGCTTACAGCGCCAGCGCTGGTGTTCCCGCAATCAAAGAGAGCGTAGCCAAGTTTCTTGAGAGTATGTTCTTCCCTGTCCAACTAAGCAGGACATGATACTCACTAAGAAACTCCAGAGCGCGATGGCTTCGCCGCTGACCCAGCACACGTCTACCTCTCAGCCGGCGCCTCGGCCGGCGTGAACACACTCCTACACATCCTCTGCGCCGCACCAAACTCGGGCATCCTCGTTCCCATCCCTCAGTATCCCCTCTACACCGCGTCTCTATCCGTGCTGAACGCAACATGCGTCCCCTACTACCTCGACGAAGCGGCGAACTGGGGCACCTCCCTCGAAACCATCAAAGCCTCCTACGAATCCGCAAAGGCATCCGGCACAGACGTCCGCGCCATCGTAATCATCAACCCGGGTAACCCTACCGGCGCTTCCCTCTCCGAATCCGACATTCGTTCCGTTCTCGAGTTCGCAGCAGAGCACAACCTCGTGGTCATGGCTGACGAAGTCTACCAAACCAACGTCTTCATCGGGAAATTCACATCCTTCCGCCAAGTTCTACTGTCTATGCAGAAGGCCTCCCCCGGAAAATACGACGGCGTCGAGCTAGCCTCGCTGCACTCCATCTCCAAGGGAATGGTCGGTGAATGCGGTCACCGCGGTGGGTATTTCGACCTCATCGGTTTCCTGCCCGAAGTCGAAGAGCAAATCTACAAATTCGTCTCCATCACGCTCTGCGCGCCCGTCATCGGACAATGTCTGGTGGAAATGATGGTTAACCCTCCTCAACCCGGTTCCCCATCTTACGAGCTGTACGACAAGGAATACAACGGTATCTTCTCCGGTCTGAAGGAACGTGCACACGCGCTATACGAGGCGTTCAAGTCCATGGAGGGCGTGGAGTGCGGCGAGCCGCAGGGAAGCATGTATCTCTTCCCTACTATCCAGGTCCCTGCCAAGGCCGTCGAAGCTGCGAAAAAGGAGGGAAGAACCCCCGATGAGTTCTATTCAATGAGACTTCTTGAGGCCACGGGTGTTTGCGTGGTTCCTGGTAGTGGATTTGGACAAAAGGAGGGCACTCTGCATTTCAGGACTACGTTCCTTGCGCCCGGAACGGAGTGGGTGGGCAGTATCACGAAGTTCCACGCGGAGTTCATGAAAGAGTTCAGCTGAGTTGTGGGCGAGACTAGAACGTACGAGGGCGCTTGCGCTGCTGGCGCTTACTCGGCGGCGTGGGCTCGTGTCTGGCTCTGTGGCAGGCTGATATGAGTACACGTTAATAACACCTAAAGGAATCTAGAGAGACTACAGTAGCGTAAAGGTAATGTGAAGTCTACAGAGACCAAGCTTCAGGTAGAGTTAGGTACTTAAGCCTCTCAACTCGACAGGTTTTCCGTGGGCGGATTATATCCGTATGCCATCCCAATGCTCGACTGAATACACATCTCAATCGAACGACTGTGTCAGAAGTGGTCGGGTGTTTGCTATAGTCTAGGCCCCCATGCATACAGTCCACTCTAGATGGCCTCCAGTCTTTCAAAGCCCATGATAGGGGCCTTGTGGAAGTTTTCTTTCTACTACCGCATGATACAAGCCGCATCATATGAGCTATAGGTACTTTGCATGCATGTGCGAACCCAACTCCACCCAAACTCAATAGCCTTCTCTCAATGCTTTTCTGCCAGCTCTTCCTCTCTTGCCACCAACTCTCACGCTCTCTCGCTACCACGCAGACGCACAGCCTGGCCATATTTCTGGAGTTTAGTAATGAGCTGGTCACCCTGTCGGATGACATCCTGGTACTGCTTGTTCTTGTCATCAGGACGGTTCGTCTCGATGACACCCTTGCCCGTTACGCGATCAATCGTGCAAGGGATACGGCCGCCTGCGATGAACTTCGCAAGATCACTATTAAGCGTGTTAGTGTGCTGACTAAAAGTGGGTTAAGTAAAGATATCCTAGTGAGATGGCGTACCGGTCGAGGAAGTCTACTGTGACACCGAAGTCGTTGGCCATGCTCTCAAGGCCCACGACGCGATAGCTCTGAAGTAACTGCTGGTAGGCGCGCAACCTCATCTCACGGACGAACCAGCCACGGTGTTCGAACAGATACCGGTCCTGCGTGAGGAACTGCTCCTCGACAAGAGCCAAAGCCTGGAAGAAGAGCTTGTACTGGCCGTTGTACAGGCTATTCACAAGTTGAGCGAGAGAAGAGAAGTCTATGGCGACCTCGGCCTCTGGCTGGTCGGAACCTGTTCCGAGAGTAGTTAAGTTGACGACAGCTTTGTTGGCGGGGGCAGTGGACGAGCCGGCGGTCTTAGCATCCGACATATCAGCATCTTCCGCTCCTGGACCTGCTGAGATGGCGCCAGATAAGGCCAGCAGCTTGTCCTCTCCGTCTGCACCCAAGATGGCTTTGATCTCGGGGGCGTCAACGACCTTGCTCTTGAAGTCCACTCTCTTTAATGATACCGAGCCGGCGAGCACTGAGTAGACGACGAGGTTCGAGTATGTGCAGAGTTCATAGCTGGTGAAAGTGGAGAGGGAGTCGAGAAGGAGAGGGGCGGCAAGGCTGTAGGATCGGATGGTGAGAAGATGGAGACCCTCGTAGGCCTTGAGGCGGTTGCGTCGGTCCCAGTCGCCACCGCTCTCGACTAGGGCCTTGGCTGTGACTACGTGCTTCTTGACGAGAGGTCGATCTCCAAAGAAAAGGCCGGTGCGAATTATAGCGAGACTTATGTCGATCTTGGTACCCAAGATGCCCGTCTTCTCCAGCAGGTCCTCGTAGGCCGCTATCGCTTTATCCTTTGATGAGTATGTCAGTAGAGCCTCGACTAGAAGGACGACATCATGTACATACCTTGTCGCCAATCTTTGCAAAGAACTCTGCGCGTTTGCCCCTGGCGGCGGCGATCTCGGTGTCACCGGCCTTCTCTACAGCCTCTTCCTCCTCCTTCTGGATCTCTTCGAGCTCGGTATCGTTCTCGGCCTTGAGCTTCTGATAGATGCTGTCGTCCCAGGGCAGATTGGCACCGGACGTGGCACCCTTGGTGGCGACCATACCGGCGGCGCTGGGTTTACGGGCGAGGGGCTTCTGGTGTGCGGCCTGGGCGGAGGAAGCCTCGCCGGACGAGTTGATGATTCCCTCGGTGGGGTGGGCAAGGTACTTGTAAAGAGGCGCCATCTTGTGCTCCTGGATGGCATCTTGTAAACTTTTGACAGCAGCTTGCTGGGCGGGCTTGGAGGCGTAGGAGTTGGTGAGGGTGAAGACATGCTGCGACAACGGCAGCAGAGGCCACTTCGCGTACTGCGGATCGGAGCCCATGTTTGGGATCGGGTGGAAGGGCACGGCTGAGGGTTGGGTGCTCGGATGAAGACGGCGTTCGGCGGGGTTGTCGATGGTTTATATGAAGGGTAAATGACAAAGTACAGGTTGCGTTATGTGGATGGGAAGGGGAGGAGGGGCAGAGTCGCGAAAATGCAAGGAAATGTCAAGAGTTTGGTGTTTGGTGAGGGAGGTTACGTTAAGCAGTGGAAGCGGCGATGCTAGGTACTGCTGCAGGCGACAAGGCGGGACGTAATGGGCCCAGCTCTTTCCAGCGATGACCCGCCGTCTAAAGCTTGCCAATCAAGGGCTGCGATGCTGGAAGATGCCGCCCCGCTACGAGCCTCAGCAGAGGAAGGGTGGTACGTACCTAGGTACTCCCGATAGCTAGCTCCACTTCTCCAGGCCCAGAACTTAGAAGCCTCAGGTCATTCCAGGGCAGACCTGAGCATCGCGGCACCTTGGCTCTTTGTACCTCCTTTCCCTCAGTGAGTTTCATCTCAAATATTGACACGAAATCGCAATACAATCCGCTCAATTGTCCTCAGACTGAACCCAGACTACTTCCATCCTGCAAGACTGAACTTCAACTATTCAGACCCATCGATAGCGATTGAAGTGATTCACCTCTAACCATCACGTCTGACTCGGCGCTCCCTCGCCTTGACCATGGCGAGCGACCACGAGCACGAAGACTACCCCCAACCTTTCGACGCCAAACAGCTCTCTGCCAAGAAGCACAAGTCTAGCGATGACTCGCCTTCCAGACACACAAACCGCAAGAAGCGTGACAATGGCGATCAAGATGAGCTACCCCAGCCCTTCGACGCCAAAGCACTAGCACCCGCGAAGAAACGCCAGCGTTCAACCTCCCCCTCCGATGCGCCTAGAAAGCTCAAGCGGCCGGGACAGCGAGCACGAATCACCAGCTCCGAGGCCGCCGCCATCCGTCAGCGACACGAACAGCGCGAGCGGGACTCCGAGCAGCAGATGATGGCTGCCAGCGCAGTGACGCCCGGAGGTGTCAGGGGTATCAACGACATCGTCCGCGAGCACTACAACGCTGTACCCGAGCGAGGCAGGGACTGGCGCAAGACCGGAAGCCGCATCAAGGGCCTGCGCGTCTTCAACAACTGGGTCAAGAGCACCCTCATCCAGAAGTTCTCACCCGACGAGGACCACACCCCCGGCGCACACCAACAGGGTAGGGACATGGCTGGTGCGCGCGGGCACGAGCTAATTGTGCTGGACATGGGCTGCGGCAAGGGCGGCGACCTAGGCAAGTGGCAGCAGGCACCCCAGAGAGTGCAGCTCTACGTCGGATTGGACCCCGCAAACGTATCCATCGAGCAGGCCAGAGAGCGGTATCGCAGTATGGGCAGTCGAGGAGGAGGCAGAGGAGGCCGAGGTGGCTACAGAGGAGGCGGGCGACAGCAACACCTATTCGACTGCCGATTTCTCGTCAAGGACTGCTACAGCGCACTCATTGATGACCTGGAAATAGTGCGACAAGTCGGTTTCGATCCATCGCCCATGGGGCACGGCAGTTTCGACATTGTAAGCATGATGTTCTGCATGCACTACGCCTTCGAGAGCGAGGAGAAGGCTCGCAACATGCTCAGGAACGTCTCCGGTGCCCTGAAGAAAGGAGGCAGATTCATCGGCTGCATACCGAGCTCGGATATCATTAGTTCCCAAGTCACGGCCTTCAATGAGCGCAACGGCAAGAAAGCAGAGGAGGGATCTGCGCCCGAAGAGGGCGAGACAGAGGACAAGGAGGAGGGCGAAGCTGAAGACACCGCAGAGTGGGGCAACGACTTGTACCGTGTACGTTTCCCCGGCAAGACTCCCGAAGACGGTATCTTCCGTCCGCCGTTTGGCTGGAAATACAGCTTTTTTCTAGATGAAGCCGTCGAGGAGGTCCCGGAGTATGTAGTACCCTGGGAAGCATTCAGAGCCATCGCCGAGGACTACAATCTCGAGATGCAGTATCACTCCAGTTTTCGCGAGATCTGGGAGACTGAGAAGGACGACCCCATACTCGGACCGCTGAGCGAGCGCATGGGGGTCAGAGAGCGTGGAAAGGGCCCGTTGCTTGTGAGCGAGCAGGAGTTGGAGATTGCTAATTTCTACGTCGCCTTTTGTTTCTACAAGGTCTGATCAGGATATTTGCAAGAACGCGATTAGGACCTATATGGATACCGTATGGATGCTTGAGGTATATATGCAATATATACTAGTACTAGGCTTCCCGGCTGCGGCTGCTGTCGTCTCGACCGATCGATTAGGTAGGGATTGATAGTTTCTGAGAAAGAAGCGATGAACTGCATACTATTACTATGCGACAGACCCTTCTATTTCAAGGTGAATCTCAGTTGTGACCTGCAGCTTGAGGGTCAAATCGAAGTGATTAGCAGCTGAAAATGATCCGACTCTATTCACGTGCCGGCTACTAACAGATTCATTGACAGAGACCATAATCTTCCAATGAACAGTGTCTCAGTATCAAGTCAGAGTTTCCGTGGGGAAGACTTGCACCAGTATGTACCTTTCTTTGTATTGTGCCCCAGATCCACTTCAGCTTTATTATTGACTTGCTCAATTGTTTAACTTCTGGCAGCCCCGTCATCGCCACTCCGTGTTGGCGTCTGGCTTTCTTGGATCCTACGCAACGACTTGCTGTCAACAATGATACATGGAGCACAAGCGCCGAATGGTAGCGGATATATATGCTCACATAGTATCTGATCTACCATTGACTTGCTGTGAGTTATGTGGTGCTCTGCCGATGGCCGAACACTCAACGTTTTAGAATTAGAAAGGTTCACGAGAGGGAGAATTTCACCCGATTTCATCTTTCCAAAGCCGAGAAGCATAGCGCTATCTTAAATGGCGCAGACAAAAATAACCAATTGGCCACAATCTCCCCACGGAATCTTTCTCCGACCCAGCTCCGCAACACAACATGTAACGGAACCCAGTGAACTTCGACATCGACTACCACAGACGGGTGCGGTTTAACTGGAACAACGAAGACAAATGCAATACTATGCCAGCCGTAACACAGATCGCCGAGGAACCATCGCATCAAGACTCATGTTATGCCTCAGTCCAAGCACCAACCCCGAGGAGGACGACGGAAGCATCCTGATGGCTCACAACTGAGAGAGTGCCCGGATAAGACGTAATCCCGTTCACATCTGAGCCGCCAGTGATAGTGTGCCTGGCAAGAGGCTCACCCGCCAGAGCTCCCATGACTTTATCGTGGCTATGGTGAAGGAAGTAAGCCATGGGGGAGCATATGTCGGAGTTGGATGGGGCATTGGTCATGGACGTTTCGTTTGCATCGAGAAGTCGTGACACGACAATCGATCTTGTGCTCCCAGCTGGCTCTGAGAGGACGGACGACATAAAGGCTTGAGCATGTGTGCTACAAGATGAGTTCATCTTCGTAGAGGCTCGTGAGAGGATAGGTATGTGGCTAGGGTATGGTGTTGTGGCGTAGTGCAAGTTAACGATGACGTTGAATATCTCTTGATGTCTTCCCTCAGAAGCGAAGCACCTTGGACACTTCGTACAAATATGTTATTTAGTGATACGAAGGTCTGCGCACATAGGGGCTTGGATGGTCTATTATGAAGTGGACAGTGGACCAGGCGACTTATGCTATAGGCAAAAGGAGACGCTGCCGAGATCAGAAGTTCGACATTCGGAAGGTGTGATTAAAATATAAACGACGAATATCAAAGACTATCACCATAAACACGACTCTTCGCGCCCAGCCGAAATGCAGAATACCCCATCATCGGTGTTTAGTCGTTAAGTCACCAGCAGCCAATAGGATGACGATAGCATATACAAAACCTCATCCCGTTTCGAGTTCAAAGGGCTAAGGCGCAGCAATGTGAAGTTCTGAGGTTGCCTCGTCTCGAAGCTAGTGGCAATACTGCCCTGGAATTCAGGAGTTCAAGGCTCAGAAATACAACACTTACATCTGGTATAGATGATAATACGCGGAGCTTTCCTGATATTAAATTCTTTGCGGTTGGGGTAAGCCGTGTTGAAGGATTCCGAACTCTTCGTTAACAAGGGGCAGGCCGGATGGGATACGTGAACTGTAAGCTGCACAACATCGTCCATTCGGCATCCCTGTTTCCTGCGGACTGTTATATTCTTGGGACCAATGAGAGACTCAGCAAGAGAAACACTCAATATGATTGGTCTCTGTTCTCTAGGTGTTGCAGTCCTGACGAAAGGGTACAGGGGCATGGTCTGCAGCAACAGACGGAAGCGTTAACGATTCCCTCCGTCCAAATCTTGGCCCCAGGCTTTTGATCTGCCACAACTATGGCTATGTTAAGCTTGCGTAGCCTTGATGCAACGCATAAAAGACGGGCTTCATCCGGTTCGGTTGATTGCAGTTTGCGGACAAGGGGGGATCGGACAGACTAATCGGGGATCTGAGTCGCAGATGTCGTCTCTTGGTGTACTCACTTTAACATATGCAGAACCGGACGGGAGCTCACAGTTAACCCGGGGGAGTTTGTCAGGGTCCAACGGCTATGTACACGTAAGGATCTCTCAGGGAAGGTGGTGAACGGAATCTGTTCGTTGTCGTATTTAATTCGTTTAGCTGTATTAAAAGTACCCGGTTAAACATACAGCAAAGGGAGTTGTATTGGACATAACTTGTAAGTGCAAAATCAAAGCAAATGCTTCATTCCATCGCCATCAGGAATGTGTTGCATCGGATCTTCTTGCGTCAGGCCGAGGGTTTTACTCCCGATTCTTGGCTACCTTGACAAGATCGGAGTTGCATCAAAATACAGTAGTAGCAATGCCTTTGCGTTGTTCCGGGCAACCCTAAGCCAGCGGCATGGCGTGCATGATTCCGGATGCATGACCATTGCCGTCAGCTTGCCGTTTGTAAATCCACATTGGCACCGCGCTCGGTTCTTGACCGCCTCCAGAAGCTTGCGCTTGGCAACAAGGCCGATGCTCTAGACCCCAGGCGACGCTCGCTTTCGTGGTGGCGAAATATATAGACTTTATTGTCCAACATATTTGGAAAGGCATTTGGAAAGGCATTTTGTACAAGGCATACTTTTGTAGGTTTAGCTACCATTAGCAACCTGATTTGGTTATTGACAATGCCAATGAACTAGTACGCTTTACAACTCTATACAAACGACAAGTAAATCTGAGACGATAGTATCTGAGAACGAAGATTTGGGGTTTTAAGCAAACATTCTTGCATCAGTCCACACTTCATACCGTCATTCCTCGGCCTGTATCATGGGTTCCAAAGTCCCGTTGATAGAATAAATCCAAGAAGACTACATTTCATTTTGTCCGCGGCGCCATTTTGGGTTAAAAGCGATGTTCTTGCAATCAGTAGACTTTGAAATTGATGTGAGCATCTGTTCTAGCGAATCACCGCCGTGTCCGATGAATTCTAGTTGACAGTCGCTACGGGCTGGGTGAATTGTCTCACTTCGGGGAACACTTTCCTGTTCATATATCATGCTTTCATCGACAGAAAACCCCTGCCTGACCATTAGACACTTGAAAAGCTCGAGAAGGTGTTTGACCGTTGACGCAGCTATCCAAGCTCGCCGTCAACATGCAGGAACCTGGCAACAGGAGCCGGGGAAATACCCGAACGATCTACATGGCAAGCGGGCGGGGAGCAGGACTGAGAAGCCGGTCGAAGATGATCTAATAGGGGATCAGCGATGGCAGGCGTCAGCCCTAAATCACAAGAAATACAAATGGCGCGGGGAAGTATGGTAGTATCCCGAGCCGAAGGCGCTCCGTCATAACGCCCTGCTTCTATGCTCATGACGACCCAGAGACCAGGTTGCAGGATTTAGAGGGACTCCACTGTATAAGACCTTGTCAGATGCAACCACACAAACACCGCCTCCAACCTGACGAACTTGATGGTATTTGGGTTGACTCTATATCCCTGAACCGATTCGTGATCTGCAAGCGCGATACTGCACCATGAGAATTCCGTCACAACGGCTGGGGTGGCGTATATGGGAGCGAGGAGTATTACGTCGAGAGTGCCGCCTTGGGAGTGCCTTGTGCTGGAATCTTCCGCCCCTTCAGGAAGCCATAGAGCGAGCACCAAGGTAACTTCCATAAGTACGAATAGGTGACGTGGCCAAGCCGGAGCCGTCATTGAAAGCACATAAATGCTCTAGAGCACTTGCTTGTCGTGAAGACGAGAATCATTGTGCTGGCATGTCCCTGCTGAGGCTTTTTGTCCCGTCGCCTCGGTTGACGAGCCTCGAGTAGGCCGAGATAATACTTGGTCGCGCTGCAGAATGTACTCTGCGAGTGTACTTTACGAGTGTGCGAGCCTCTTCCGCTATCGCACGCAGGCATGTGACTGGAGGTCATAATCTGACGATCATCGGATGAGCAATTTTATATTACTAGGTAAAGCAGCGCAATATTCGGCAGCTCGCATTTGCCGCGATTCTGAACATATCACAGAGCTCAAAACACCTACTCGGTGAACCCTTGTCCGCTTGAGTGTTGCACAACACCGGAGTGTGCTTAATCGAGTCGCCATTTGTGGCGTCATACAACCTCACCGAGCATCAGTCCAATATGAGAGACCGTTTTATGGAATTGTATGTAGCCCTGCCGGGCCTGCACACCTTCGTCTCCGCATACGCATGATTTTGAGGCTTTCGCATGTTGCGACAGATGGCATGAAGGACTCATTTCGACGGGCTAGAAGGTACCAGAGATACATAACTCCGACTATCTACTCGAGACGCAAGCATCTCAAACCTTGGTCAAGTACCTCGGGACTCAATACTTTTTAATCTAATCCATGTATGAGTAGGACCGTCAGCGAGTCAACTGCGTCAAGATAGATGGTTCCGGCGTCCGTAAGTGTGGAGTGTCCAACGCCATTGTGGTATTCCATTAGATCTGTACATTGGAGGCTCTCACCGGCCTGACTGGCATGACAGATATGCTTGCCAGGATGCACTCAGACCTGTCCCTGGACTTTTGGAGTTGTCTTCGGAGGTTCCCGGAAGTCGATGTTGGTTAGCGGCCAGACGAGGCGTTTGTGACTCTGGCTGGTTGTACCTTGATCCAATAATAGACGGGGAGTATCGTGTAAGGAATTGGACGCGAAGTCAGCATGGTGGGTATCATCACCGGTTGATCAGTAATCCCACCACCCCATGCGCAGGCGTTCAAGACTCTAGCCATGGCGAAGAGGGATCACAATATTACATGCACGGATATTAGTTACGAAGACATCGATAATAATACATCAAAAGCTATGAGCAACCATGGAGGAGTATTAGGAGCATGTCAGAAGTAAACTGCCAGGATCATTCGCGCCATCCTCATATATCGTAGTCAGTGTATCGCAGGGTACCCAGTACGTACCAAGTGGCACATCAGATATCTTATCACGCCGCTATCTAAAAAAATGCCCAAAAGGACTGGGCATATTTGACGAAGGCAAGAGTCACTGAAGATTTAATGGAGTTACCTCGAGTTCAACACAGCTTGAGTAATCGGAAATGAACCAGGAAAATCATTGCGTAACGAACTCAAGGATTGAAAAACAATAATATAAATCAAAGCGTGGGTTGAAGACTAACAAACACCCGCCGAAGTCCAGCGAGAAGGAAATGTACATGGACCTGGAACAGAATGAGTCTTCGGCCAGTGGATTATAGCTGACGTCTGGGTAAGCTTCAGGGGAAAACGATAATGTGTTGATTGTTCTTCTCTCTGCCCTGAGTGAGAGTAGTACGGGTCACTTGAAAAATTTAGCTGCCAACACGATCAGAAAGGAACGCCTCAGAAACGGTCTTCACTAGATGCATTTTCTCAGCAGATGTGACTATCCGGCCTTCCAGAATACGAAGACATGGTTGACTCACACACCATCTTCCGCTTCAGAATGGGCCAGGACGAGAGCGCTGGGGCGTAGCTGTTCCTGCAGCACAAGATAGACATCCAACCATGATGTGATCCGCCAACATCCCGCAGGCTGCAGAAATCCGACTGAAAATTACGGGGCGTCATGTGGAATGGTGAGCGTGGGATGCCGGAAATGTCATCCCGCGTTCTCCAGCTAACACACACCTACCGTAGATGAGAGAGCTGAGTTCTTCGGCGTACACCGTGAGCTCAGGGCAAGGAGATGATGTAGTACTGGGGCGTGAGCCACAGGAGTCTACTTGGTCGGACACTCGCAGCTATGTCCACCTGACCGTGTTGGCTGATTGACTATCGGCGGTATCTGAGTTCGGATGGCTTTACCAAGATGTCTGGGTTTCAAGAAATGAACATTCTTGAAATTGGCAAGATCATGACTCAAGCTCTGCGAGTACCTTTTCGACGTCGGACCATCGTTGCGTCCGATTTCTACGGGTTCGTCTGCGGCATACTTTAAAGCACTATTAGATAAGCTCAAGCTTGATTTTAAGTGCAATGGGTGCCATTCATCGTAGACCCCTCGCAAGCTTCACATATCATCATAACCTTCGAGGTTTTCTACCCATCAAAGATCAGCGCGGTGGCATCTCGAGGCTGTTCGGCCCAGAACTTTTTTCGGAGCGGTAGCCGCCTTCGCCAATGGCAACGTGGCTGAGGTTTCTGCCTGAGGAGAGGCTCTAACAGATGTTGCTCTTTGGTAGATTGCCGCCATTCAGCGGCAAGCGGCCCGCCTGCGGCAGCCATGGTCCTCTCGTGGCAACAACCGTTGTCGAGTGTGTTGACGTGCAGCGTATAGAACCATACCCTCACGAAGATGAGTTTTGAAAACTTATGACATAGCTGGCAGCACAGAGTGAAGAGTTTGGTCGAAGCTAGGCTGGACACTGCATGTCCTGTATTGGTTTGGATAATACCCCTTTGCCTGGCGTCACCTTAATCTCCTCCCACAGACATTGCACGCAACCTAAATTGGCAACCTGTTGTCAGGCATTTGGGACACTTGAGTAGAGATATCGTCTCCGACCATCTGGTGGTAAAATGCTCCACGGGACTTATTCGCAATGGCAGCGCAAGGTAGGCAATGTTTTATTCGAATATGACGCTTGACTCGTATGCACTTGGCCTGAGGTGATGTGCCTTAGCTAAACATTGCTAGGTAGTTGATAACTTTGAAGAAGAATAGATCGCCTCAACGTAAGTTTCCATCTACTACCGGAATAATATCACGTCCACTTTGCAGTCGCAAACACCTGCTAGTAGGAGTTTGGAGCGATGCTATGAATCACACAGGTACGCCGCCGCGATCCATCTCGCGACCCACTAATGGGCAAGGTGGCATTGAGACTCCATCTCCGCATTCAAGACAGCTCCGACGTGATTTTACCCGAGTGAAACTCTTATATATTCATGGAATCTCTTGCACAGTAAGCCCGAATATCGTCATAAATCTGTACGTGCGAAGACCACGACGTGTGAGAAGATGCTATCATCAAGGGGCTCAAAATGGGCCGAGATCAACTTCAACCACGGCGCTCAGAATGAATACAACCCAGTCACCAACCCCGAGGGTACCGTCAGCTTTGCAAACGCAGAAAACGTGAGTGAACAGCTATACAGATCGCCCTGGCATCACTCGCTCCCATGTTGACATTATAGTGGCTTCTGCTCGACGAACTCGCCTCCTTCATCAACGCAAACGTAAGTCCTTATTCGTCCTATTGTGCTAAACATCACAAGTTCTACGTTTACAGCCACACACACACACACACATATATATACATATATATACAAATATATCATGTACCAATACCACTACAATCATGAGAGACTTACCAATCCAAACCCAGGCACAATTCACCGAATCACACCTAACCTATGGCGAGGGATTCACCGGAACAATCCGTCTTCGCAATGCCATGGCCGCCCACATGAACGCACACTTTAGCCCTGTCCAGGAGATAACCGCCGAGGAGGTCACGTTCGCAGCAGGGGTAACAGGTCTCAATGAAGTGTGTGCACTACTCACTTGTGATCCCGGACAGTGCCTAATGCTGGGTGCACCTGTCTATGGGTCATTCTCTAGGGATCTTGTTGTCAGGACTGGGTAAGTACTTGCCTATTTTCTCGACCTTCGAGATTGAGTTCACAACTGACATGGTGTTTGGTTTGAGAGTTGAGCTAGAGTATGTAGACGTAGGAGATATGGATCAGTTCACACCATCTTGCGTAGCGGCGTTCGAAAAGGGGTATGAACGGGCCAAAACGAAGGGAAGAGATATTATGGCGCTTATTATATGTAATCCCCACAACCCTCTTGGTCAGTACTCGAGCCTGTCCAGTGAACCGCTGATTGATCTTAAACTCTTTGTCAGGCCAATGCTATCCCCGAGAAACACTACTCGGACTCCTCAACCTTTGCGCGGCAAAGGGCATACATCTAATCAGCGACGAGATCTATGCGCTCTCTACGTACAGTCCCACGAGCGATGAACCAGAGTCGTTCACTTCTGTCCGCTCAGTCAACTGCGAGGGTACAATCGACCCGAAGCAAGTCCACGTTCTCTACGGAATGTCGAAAGTAGCCTTGACCCCTCCCCAGCTCACGTAAATGAGGAAGTGTGTTCTGACAAAGCAATCAGGACTTTGGAGCAGCAGGTCTACGACTTGGATGTCTAGTTTCACAGAATGAGCAACTCACGAAGGCTGCGAGAGCTATATGGTACCCCCTATCCTTGACCCACCCCAATCAAGATCAAGAAATCCGGTATACTGACAAAGCAATACTAGCCGTTTTTCATCACCCTCACAGTTCTCCATGGAACTCGCAGCGAAGATTCTCGAAGATCAGACATTTGTCATACCCTTTCTTGAGAAGTCGAGTCGCTGCTTGACACAAGCACGGGCTCTCGCTGAGCAGTTGCTCACAGAGATCAATATCTCGTACCATAAGCCAGGGTGGACAACCCTTTCCAAATCGATTTTCAGTCTTCCTTTCCCCTTTCGCCTTTCTCCCCACTACCAGCATACTATCTATAACACCCTCTATTCCTTCTCCTCTTCTACTTATTTGTCGTTTCACCTCTGCATGAAACTAGGCACTAATTTCGCCAAACAGAAACGCGGGATTTTTTCTCTGGCTAGACCTCTCCCCTTACCTCCCTTCGTCGGAGGCAAGTGGCGATGGCTGGACAGCCCACAGACAACTCGCGCAGAGATTCAGGAACACGGGGGTCATTATGTCGTCTGGAGAAACATATAAAGCGCCTCATCCCGGCAGGTTCAGGCTGATATTCTCTATTCCTGAGAGTAGTTTGAGAGAGGGTGTCAGACGGTAAGTTACTACGCTGTGTATCTGCAGCATTTGTTGTTTCATGACTAATGCTTTCATGTAGAATTGCTAGTGTCATTAAGTCCTGATCCTCTGCGCGTGGCATCACCAAAGGGCAAGCTACACCCTGCACCGGAAGGAAGTTCAAAAGATGACAGACATCTCTTGTGGTCAACTCGGCACAAAGCTATCAGATAGCAGCCATAGAGACAGGATCAATCGGGTGCTCCGGAGAATATCTAGATGCTGAATTCACAATGAACGGGCGACAGAATTTGCATGTCGCATTGAGAAGAACTCTACCTCAAGGGTGTATAGCCGAAGAGCACCATGTTCAGGATGACTACAAGCCGGGGATACGTGTGGAATACAGCAAATGTAAGACGTAAAATTTACATCATCAATCCCACGTATACACATACCTTGAAATTCAAAATCGTCTGCTTGAGAGGAAATGCTTGAGAGCAAGGCATGAGTCGCCCGGAGTTGACGACAACTAAGCATAACCAAGCACAGTCTTGCATTCAAGTCGACCTGCGAAATCAGGTATTATGCGTTATTATTATAATCATCCAATAGGAAAGGCAGCCATATCGTAACGTCGTTATTCCTTATATGATATATATAATTTCGCGGACCACATCTTACCCGTGAACATTACCCAACACCACGATGTCAAATATTGAGATAGTAATTTAACCCACGTGCAGTTAACTGCAGGAGTAAGTTCGTGTTGCGCCTTGAAAAAACCAGATTGTTCGAGCGCTCAATTGAGACCGACAAGTAGAAGGCCAACATGCGTGTGGAATCTATTCCACCTATGTTTCCCTAGCATCGAAACTCTTCACTTAAATATCTCCATTGACCTTGTTCCGCGTGCCGCTGTAGTAATGCGTAAAGCAGACCGAATTGAAGTCAAGCTGCTGCCCTCGACAAACTTACGTAAGGGTTGCAAGCATAGCTCTCATCAATCCTGGAGGTGGTCCTGTTCGCACATTGATCAGCCCGCATTCAACAAGCGATTGTCTTGTCGCACAAAGGAAAAGACAGTGATGTAGTCGCGCACCTTCACTTCCGATACTTAGGCACACTAATGGACATCCTACCTTTCTTGTCCTTCTCAATCCTGACTCCACGTCTCGGCTCTTCCACCTTCTCAATGCTCTCCTCATACAGCACCAACTCCCCGGTTGGCAGCCGTTCAGCCCTCACCATATCTCTCTCCCTGCTGTGAGAATGATGGTGATGATCATGATAGTAGCGGTCGTCACGAATTACGAGTTCTGTGTCGTGGTGATGATGAGGTCTGTCCTCACGGATGACTAGTTCCTGATTGCCGTATCCGTAGTCTCTTGCTAAGGCAACAGGACCAACGGCGACTTCTTCGCTGATTTCTCTCGGCGCAGCTTCAACGACGTAAGGCGTGCGGGCAGTGGTAGAAGTGCTGTAGCTCCTACGTGAGCGAGCCGTGCGTGCTGTGCGTGCTGGCGAAATTTCACGTGTTACGGTCTCCTTCACAATCTCGACCGGAGGAGGGGGAGGGGGAGGTGGTGCCATGATCACCGTCGGGGCTTTTGGCGGGATGACGAATTCTTCCCTGCGGTCCTCTATCGCTGGGGCAATGGACCGGGTTGCGGAGATCTCGGCGTCGACGCGCTTGTATTCCTCACTCATCTTAAGCAGATCGTCGATATTTTGCTGTCCGAGGGCCCGTTGAATGATGATGGTATTTCCCTTCATCATGCACGTTAGCATCAGGCGGGTAAGGATATTGTGGGATCAGGGGACGAACCTCTTCGATGAATGGATATTGCAGGTCCATGATAGCGCGTATGGACACAAGCCGGGACGGGATTCTTGTTTTGCCCTTCTTCGGATACTCTGTAGTCTTGCTCTTGCTGGTCACCGTCGTGCCACCTGACTCGCTGCTGGAGGAGCTTGTCGACGAAGCCCTTGATGCACTGTGGCGAGAGCTGCTGTGATGAGTTCGCGCAGTTCGTGCACGGCTTGTTCGTGAGCCGCTACGGTCTCGTCGCTCTTTAGTCCGCACTATCTCTCTCTCGCGCACATGTTCAGGGTATCCACGAAACTCGTCGTCGCCGTAGCGTCGGGGCTCGGAGATCTTAATCTCGTCGTAGTCATCGCGCTCGGCGTAAACTCTGGGCGGGGGAAGTGCACGAGAACGGGGTAGGGGAATGGGTTGGTATGGCTCCGGGCGATACTCAGTGCGACGGTCGCGGGGAACATATTCGTCCCGGTCCCGATCCCTGTCTCCGTATAATCGAGCCGCGGGCCGTCTATCAAAGGTGTCTAATGAAGACTGACGTCGCAGCATGCCCGGGCGTGGCCGACGAACAGGCGGAGGCGACGGGCTGCGATACTCGACGTCACGATTCCGTTGGACGAGGCGTGTTTCCAGTTCGGGGGGTGGGTCGCGACGGCTGCGGGGTTCGTCCTTGTAGTACACTCTGTCGCGGACAAAGTCATCCTCTTGCTCCCAAGGACGGGGCTTGCGACGCTCAAAAAACCTGTCGTCGACGGAGGCCTCACGGGGACGCTCGCGAACAGGTGCCCGGGGAGGGTAGCGATCGCGCTCGCGCTCGCGCTCCTCGAAACGATCCCGCTCGTAGACCAAGCGATCCTTGTCCCACCTCTCACCATAAGCTAGGTCATCGTCCCCTCTGCGGGACATTGTGAGACCTGGTGTCGGAGGACAAACAAATGAGGTGTGATGGACAGTATTGAGGTTTGCTTCAACTGTAAGACTTCGATCCAAGAGATTTTGATGAAAGGGAAGTGCAAGACTTTGTGATTCCGATGTAGATAAAACCAGGCCGAGAATCCAAGTCTGAAGTGGGAGACGGCCGCTGAGCGATGACGACAGAGGGGGGGGATAACTAGGGGGGGCTCTGCCACTAAATGAAATGAGCCGTGGAATCGTGGATAGAATCTCAGGCTTGATACGAATCTGGACTGGTGCGCTGGGACTTGACTGGGGTGGTTTCGAGTTCCTTGGACCTTGGCAGCTCTCACAGCCCAGTCTCGCCAGTTCCGCGAGCAGCCTGGGCGCGGCAGACCGCTTGCTTGATCCACGCGTGGGCGGGTGCGCAAGAGACACTCGTGTATGGCCCCAAGTTGTCTGCCGTGTCCCCTGGCGAGCCTGGGAGTATGCTACACCTCCTGTCGAGTGAGAAACGAGACACACGGATGTGCAAGTGACCGCCAGAGGCGTTAAGAATGACCCTTTATGAGTGGACAGGTGACTAGCCGAAGCTCAATGCGCAGATGTTCGAGTGACGCCAACACGCGGTAGCGTGACGCTCAGGTATCCTTCCTCAGGTGTCCTTCCTTAACTTTGCGAAGCACGAGCCCTACGAAGATACGGATGAAGAGCACGATATCTCTGGGATGGATATTGGGTCGAAATAAGAGATATAAGCTGCTAGTCAGGGGCGGCAAAGCGGGAGGGCATCATTTCAGAGTTTAGTATTCCCACGTCTGTCTGAAGAATGCACTTCGAGGTTGGCTCGCCGACTATCCGTGACCTTGCCTTGGGCACGATGCTATGACTGGAATTCCTGAACTACTCCCAAGCTACCTAACCTACCTACTAATGACACCAGCTCGTTGGGCTCAGAGTTTGTCCCACCACACCGGGATGGGAGCGAAGCCCGTAAGATGTTGATCCCTAGGGGCGCGGATGGAAGCGAAGAAACGTCTCAAACATCGTGAAGTACATATTCACTATGGAAATTCCACAGCCAAACAACACCCATAAATGGAGATTGCAAAGGAGCATTGGAGATCCTGAGGCCGATATGGCTTTTCGTCCAATGGCACGTTTCCCACCCAACAAATTCAACGGGTAGCCCAGTCAGATTGATGCACTATATCATGTGAGTGAAGGTGGGATGGCTTTCGGAATCACAAGGACCCTGGCGCAGCAGCAGCGGCAGATCTGGGGTATCCCTGGCTCCCGTGCTGCCCATTCTGAAGGATTTGGCATTTGGTTTCGGGCAGCTTCATCAGGCTTTCAGGGTGCAAGACCACCATGCTCGCCAGGGTTCTTCTCGACCCTGAACATCATGCTGCATGAAATCCCGATTGTGTTTTCACGTTTCTTCCTCATACCCTGACGTGTGCAACGTCGCTGCGACTGGAGCTCAACCGATATTTGCTGGCGCCTTTCGTGTGGCTAGTATATTCGTCTGGCTTCGTGCTGTATCGAGCTCGTACTGCGCCTTCACACTCCGAGCCTCTGTCCAAAATGGCACATGGGTGTTTCGGCCAGTATAGTTGATGCGATAGGCCTGTAAGAGCTCAAACTACTACCTTCTGGCACACCGGCCTTTGAATCATGCAAGCGTTTCCGCATTATGCGCGGCATTTGCATATTGGAGATGGCATAGTAATCATCCTTGCTTGAGCTTCCAATGGCGTTTGCAGCTCCAGCTACCTGATTAGAGCTACGTAATGATGCATCGCGAACATGCGATCAATGGAGGGGTATGATGTGCTATAGTTGTGTGTATTTGCATCGAAATGCCTTGTTCATTGGTTTTCTCACACGGTGTCTATAAGGTCCAGTGAGCCGGGAGATAATGCTAAGCGCTCTGCAACAGTAGCGGTCAGTTTAACGGCGTGGTGGTATGGATAGCGGTACGGCCTTAGCGGAGGCACAGCGCTTTCTTTGACTCTCCTTCATCTCACTCATTGGGATGGCGTCGCTGGTACAAGCTCCGCAGCTGGCTGAGCGACACCATCAAACCAGTAGCTCCGTATTGCACTGCTGGCATGGTAGCATTGCCACACGGAGAGGATGCTATCGAAATCTTCCAACTTTCAATGAGGGGAGTCTCCCAGTGGCCATACGTAAAGGGGACATGCACCTGCAGAGGCTTAATTGTACCCTTTGGTTTGCATCGCGATTTCGCCTTCATGTGCATGGTCCGATTCTGCGGATGCAATATAGGAGGATATGTCGTAAGCCACGTCGTGGCATATTGGCGCGTCTGGTCGCTCAGGCTTTGCAGATTTTGACAGTGGCATGCTGATCTGTCGCTGAGCGCTTATGACGGCAGACATGGACGAGGCACGTAGGTTGACTACCTCTAGTGTTATAATCCATCACCCACGATCTGCCGTTACGGCTCATTCTCGATTGGTGCAAGCCTGACGCTATATTGTACGTGCGAGTAGTCGTCAATCACGAGATAGTGGGTTGGAAGCATCACTGGAACTTTGAGGGATTACTGGGGATCAACTTCCTCAGAACCTCTATCTGTCGGGCTTGAGTCTTGTTCTTCAAGTCGGCCACGCCACGTTTGTCGAGCCGCCTGGTACCGTTAGAGTAGATGACGGTGTAGTCTGGAACCGTATCGAATGGGGCCACGACGCTCTTGGGTGTCAAAACACAATGCTGCAACGACTCATCAGCTGCGACCTCTCTAGAAGGGACGTGTGCATTGTGTCATTCTACCTTGCCCAGCTTGGCTCCTTTGCCAACCCGGCTTCCGACGCCGATTGAACAGCCATCGCCTATGTATGTGCCGCCAGACTCAATGACAGCTCCGACTTCTATGGTGGCATAGTCACCAACGACAACACCATCGCGGGACTCGCTGGGGGTGGGATTAGTGGAGGCGGCGCCAATGCTGGTTCGCTCGTGAAGCACGCATCGGCGCCCAATGGTGATGCGGCCATTGGCAGAGTCGAGTTTGGCGCGGGGATGGACGACAGACTCGGAGCTGATGTTGATGGTATGGTTGCCAGCGAGTTGGGCAGAGTCCGCGATGGTGATGGAGGACGAGAAGTTGGCTGGCGCTTTGGGACCCGAGGGCATTCGTGGCAGGACGGACTGCCTTTTAGATGACGACATGGCGATTGTATCCTTGGGTGAGGGAGTACAATACAATGCTTTCGTGGGAGGGCACGGTTGGGTGCCGGTCCCGAGTATGCAGTCTGGCAATGAGAGTGAGCTTCTCCGTAGCTGTTCGAGACAATAGATTTGTCTACTCGAAGACGGAGCTGCCAACACTCGTCGCGTTGCGTAACAGAGGCCGTTGCCGTCACAATTGCCGCAGTAAGGGTCGTAACAAGACGTGACCAGAGGAGCTTCTGCCGGCACTCGAGTCGCAAACTCCGACTTGAGCCACACCTCCAGGCTTACCCCACTCCCGTCGTCTGATCCCACCAGATTCACAAGGCTTTGGGCAAAGATGACCGACTTGAGATCTCGTTAGATTTGATCCTGTATTCCTTTTGCGTTCGTTATAGCCTCATCGAAACACCATTGTGGGGAGACTGTCAGTGGTTGAAGTCTGTGGTATGCCTTATCAATCTACTGTGTCACTGCTGCCGCCTCAGGAATATCGACGAAGAGATAGACATGCAGTCGAGCAAGCGTCTGCGTGTTACAATTCTCTGGACAATTGTCTGATTATATAAGTACCTGCATTGCGATCTGGGGGCTAGCAAGCAATCCCTTTGCTCATGGGAAACCAACTCTAGAGACAGAGACTTCGTGTGACTTTGGGATGCTACTTCGCTATTTCGCGTCATATCCCTACCTACGCTGGGAATTATATTCTATGGCTTATAGTTCTTCTTTTTCCCTAAGTTGTTCACATACAGTCACTTAGGAATAGGCTCAGTAGTTACATGGTCGTTTTATCAACCCCTGCAAGAACCGGCGTATATCCAAAGCTTGAAATTTGCAAAACCTTGGTTCAACGAAGGCCCTTTCACCTGTAATAAAGACGGTCATGGATCACCTGTTTGGAGCAACCAATATCATACAACGCGGTATGTCAACAGATACCATGGTAGCTTATCGAAAAGCTGACGTTCATTCTGTTATTGCGCGGTATGCAGATGATTACCAATGCATAATACCTCTCACGAATAGGTCTTGAACCGCAAGCGCGTCCGACGTGGACTTCGCTGTGGTAAACCTGTAGATCGAGCTTGAGTTCATTCATGTTGCAATCAATACTGAACTGATTAATTCTATTGTGATGTCAGGCGCCGACATCCATGCCAAAATTCCTCAGGGCAATATACCGCTTGGTCACGCCCTAGCAGCGCCTTGCCTCGAAGCAACCAATGCTTCTTGGTTTCACATGTTTCCGCAGATTTACGCAGATTTCCTGCACTTGACATATATCTTTGCGAGCGAGTCCAAGATCCAATCTCGCTGGGGGGCGAAGCAAGGACAACAGAGGAGGAGAATTGGGGAAAGGATCTCAGCTAAGCAAGGGATGACTGTCCTGATGTTAAGGTACCGAGGCTTGAATCGCTTCAGTAGCTTGGTTACTATTTCTATACCTTCAACTCGGTTATATACAGATCTCATAGTTCTGCACAATGCCTCTTCTAGTAACTGTATCACAAGACCGTCATATAAATAGCCTTGAATGCCATTCATTTCTAAACACTTAGCTCTTGTCCGCATTGCTAAATGTCTCATTTTGGCAGCCCGAGTCTCTCAAACAGACATGTACTCTGTATGAATAGACCATTTCGGGACTTTAAAGAAGCAGAGAAACTGATCAACAATAGAACCTTGCTTGCGTGCAATTATCATACAAACCAATCCAGTATATACTGGGTCAGAATGATAGGTAGATCAAAAAGTGACAGGACAACACACGATCTGTATGCTGCTGCGGTTGCTATACGGTCGTACAGGAATCTGGACACCTAACAATCAATTATTAGAACGCATTATTGCGGCTCCAAGGCCGGCGCCATCCGGCATGAATTGCTATGACCGAGTCCCTACTATAGGTATGTAGGTATGATATATCTCCCAGCCACCTCCAAGCTTGACGATTTCGATGGAGCGGCAAAGTCAACTGTGCATGATACCGCTCATTACTTGGGCCCTGGCTCCACATACAGCAGGTGAATTGTGCCTTGTGTCAGCTATTGTTGAGGTGTATATTGTCAAGGTATCTCTTTTAGATGCTAATAGTTTGATTGTAAGTCCTCATGCGTTCATTCCTACTGCGCGCATGCAATAAATCTAGGTAGTCTATTAATGGAAGCGTTCAAAATTGTTTAGATCTCCCATGAGGTCTGATACTGTAGTAACTCGCACATAGGACGGTGTTGCACTTTCCACAGCCATAATCGTCATCAGCAAGCCAAAGTCCGCTGATAGTGGAGAGGTTGAATGTTCTCAGCTTATGTTCAAGCTGTCACCTCAGGCGAGACTACAATCAAGTTAGTAACAGTCAGTACCGATTGCGGTAAATTGCGGAGTGAACATACTGCATTCCCAGGCAATTGCGCGTTCCTCTACCGAGGGGCACAAAGGTCTTATTGCCTAACTGCCATGGGTTGGGATCCTACCATCTGTCCGGTATGAACAGCTTGGGCTCTGGATATTGTTGCTCATCCTAATGAAGTAGAGGAATTGTCATGCCGACGGGCGTGTCACCCGGTATTCGACATTCAGCATAAATGAGATCTTTTTTGAGCGATCCGGGCGCTACGCGTGTCTATCGCAGATGACAGGCGCATGGCTTCCATGATGGTAGCCGTCAAGTAAGGAAGCTGCTCGAGTGTCTCGCTGTTACAATCCGGGGCAGCAGCAGGCTCGGCCCGTAGCTATTTGAGAATCTTTGGGTCGCTGTAGATGTGAAAGACTGCTTTTTGGATGACGGCAGCCGTCGTTGTCTCAAATCCAGTGCCTGTTGTGCTGGCCACCTCGTCAAATACTCTCTTGGATGATTTGTCCGAGGCTGTAAGTTTTGAACGCATAATCTCATGTACTATTGTGTGTGGGTTGTCGTCTTTGGGTGATGCTGCCGCCTTCATCAGATCGTTGGTATCATTCATAGAAGTCTATATGCGCACAAACAATACATATCAGCTATTGATAATGGTCAATTGTTCAGGTAATCAGACTTACTAGCATGAAACGAAACAAGTCTTTCATGACTGATCAGACACTGGCATAATCCACTGCGGCGGGATGGACCGCATCAAGGGAACCAAAAAGCGTATATACTTGGTAGTACGCCACAACAGACCGCCAGCCTGAGCAGCGACCAGCATTCCAGCGTCGAAATCTTCTTTTGCAACATCATCGTAGTGCTTCCCATAAACGTACTCATTGGTGACATCTCGCACAAATGCAGTAAAAGCGGCGTCGACATCTACAGTCTTTCTGCGACTCGGCAAAGCCGGACAGCCTGCCAAAAAGTGCCTCGGCATCTCGCTTGCTCATATCCTGCTGCGCTGACACCTTGGCCTTTGAGAAAAAGGGATTCAGTGATAAACGACGATTCTTGTGCAGGGAGTGTTCGGCCGTCCAGATGATTTGCGCCTTCGATCGAGAAGGCATCGACGGACCAGTCATACTTATGCCACACTCCCTCCTGATGGTTGTAGAGAGTGTTAGAGAGTGTTGATAAAGGCTGCATCATCCACGTGCAATTCGTGAGGGCTGATACGGATAATGGGGCCTGTCCCGAGAAGCATTTCAGTCAAGGGATTTTAAGATACGATGTTTAGGTGCTCTTTACCGTACTGATTGTGCACCTCTGCTATCTTTGAAGGTATACTGGCCATTCTGGTGAAAATCGTAGTAGCCTTCATACAGCCGCGTCACGGCCGCTGACTTGAGGCCGGGAAACCGGGCTATGGGATGTGGGTATAGCCGGTACCAGGGCCTTAAAATACTATACTAAGTATAGTATTAGGCCAATACTATACTAAGTACTGAAAATCTAGTACTTTACTAAGTAGTACTTAGTAGATACTATGTACTAACTTAGAAAAGAAATAAGTGGGGCCGATAAGCGATAAGATAAACGATAAGAAACTTTTAAAAAAGGAAAAAAAGAAAAAAAAGAAAAAGTTTTTAAGTTTTTAAATAATATTAAATCAGTTTCAAGTCCGATTAACGCCGAATTATATGTTTTAATATCGTAATTTTACGCTAAAATTAATGAAAGTAACTAGTTATTAATCCAGCTTTTATTTAATTTACTATTATTAAATATTAATATTATTAATAATATTAAAAAAAAGAAAATGTTTTAAATAGTATTAAATTAGGTTTAAACCCGATTAACTCCGAATAATATATTTTAGTATTATGATTTTACGCTAGATTTAAGAAAAATAATTATATATTAATTCGGGTATTATTTAATTTTATACGGTTAAGTATTAATTATTTAATAATATTAAATATTTAAATAAAGCTTTATATAGCCGGATAGCTATAGAATTATATAACGAAAGAAAAAATAATACTTACTATTAAGCTATAATATATAAAACATTTTTTCCGAATTAATATAGCTTAAATTCGAATTTTTATCAATTATTTTATATATTTTTTAAAAAATCTTATTTTTATTTTTAAAATTCTCCGGTCCCATTTTATTTCCAAATTCGGCTAGTATATAGTACGATTTTACTTAGTAATTACTAAGTAAAAAAAGAATCGGTACTATACTATACTATACTTAATATTACTTAGTATAGTACTAAATTACTAAGTAATTTGTTAAAGCCCTGGCCGGTACAGTGCAAGTGTCACATAGGAGAGAACAACGGCGGCGACAATGTTCTGTCCGGAGAGTAGACTGTGAAAGTTATCCATAACGGCGGCAGTCGGGCGTGTTGTCTACGCACGAGTAATAACGGTCTGATCTCACGGGAACACTCACGGGATCGACGGAAAAACATATGGGGAGGGGACGTGGACCGGGCAGGGAACAGCCCTCATTGTATGTCTCTTGTGTGTATAGACCGATAAGCGAAGAGCCTTGAGCGAGGTTCATTTTCTAACATTCTGACTTCTGTCTTCACTGCCAAGATATCATGGGCACCTTACTTGTCAGGCCTAAAATCGGCTTACTTCCGTGGTTCCGGTGTGGCTACGACCTATACGTCAGGGACATCTATTTACAAAACGACACCTATTTACAAAAAAAAAAAAGTATATATAGATTCTTGGTGTAAATACACCAATTCTGCTAGTATAGCCGTTTAATTAAATATATTATCTCGGTATATAACGCTAAGTGTTGGTTCATGGATATGTGGCTGCCACCTGCGGCAGTTGGCTACAGCCAACTGATGTAAGGTGGTAGCCCTGGTAGTAGCCTGGTGGCCTGGAGATTTAATGCCCGGCAACCCACGCCGGGATTAGTACTTTAGGCATTAATTAGGTAGTAGTATATAACTACGTACTTTAGCCGTACGTAGCTTTATTATAATATTAATTAATTAATTAATAATTATTTTTATTACTATATTACTAGTATTGTACGTACGTAGTGATTAGGTGATTAAGTGATTATATTTACTTAATACTAATATTAGTGCTGGAAAGCCTAGCACATTATTGGAAGCCTTAGCACAGATTAGCAAGGGATTTAGTTTTAATACTTATATATAGGTAGCGCCGACTTTTGCGCACTTTGCTGTCGCTGTTAAACGTTGCGATATCGACGATTTTGACATTTTTTTAGTTACTTGACGATAGTTAACATTTAACACCGACGTCTCGTTACCGTTAGTTAGTTACTATCGTTAATAGCAGCAGTAGCGCTTTAAACCACTAAGTTTGCCGTTTTAATATAGCGTTATCGTTATTAAAAAGGCTTGTAACATTTTAATTATAGTACTTTTTAGGCCTTAATAGCGCTAGCGCAGTTTTAACAGTAGCGCTATTATATTAAAAATAACGCCCTTTAAGCCTTATTACTAGCGTATTAAGACCTCTCTAGACCTTTCGGCAGCACTTTCTGCGGTATTACATTAAATGTAAGGTAATTAGCGTTTTTTAGCGCCGTTAGTTACCCCTTAGTACTTTCCCGCCCTTACGGTAGCTTTACTAGCGCCATTACCTTTTAAAGTCATCCTATTAGACGTTATCCTAGACGTTTTCATTATTCCTTAACAAACGTTACTACTAGACGTTAACAGACGACAAGGTCTTGTTATTACTAGACGGATTATTAAAAGGACTATTAAAACCGTTATTTTAAACGGCTGTAGCATTTCTAAACGGACGTTACTAGACGCTAATAACGCCGTTACTATTAAACGGCAGTTACTTTTATTACTTTAAACAGCACCGTTACGGCAGTTATTACTAGACGGCATTATTACTATCGTTACCGCTATTAAACGTTTTTTTAGACGTTTTTTTAAACGTTCTTAAAACGTCTTTTTTACTAGACGTTACTTTATTTAACGTCCCTTTGACCCGCTGACGGACTACTACTCCGTTAATACTATAAGGCTTACGTATAAAGCGTTCGAAGCCGATTTGACGGCTTGTTACACCGTTATTTGCTTTTATCGATAGCAAGAGTTAACCTTTTTAAGCCCGTTAATAGCTGACAGC
Organism: Xylariaceae sp. FL1019; assembly: GCA_022578705.1. Classification (NCBI taxonomy): domain Eukaryota; kingdom Fungi; phylum Ascomycota; class Sordariomycetes; order Xylariales; family Xylariaceae; species Xylariaceae sp. FL1019. The sequence continues at coordinate 1,499,874 of MU391926.1, forward strand.
AACGTTAACGTTAAGTTTAGAAGGCATTAGTTATCCCGGTGCCACTAGACGCCCGTTATTACCTATTTTGACTGTACGCTAGTAGTAATAATAGCGCCAATAGTCACCTATTTTAGTGATGTTATTATCGTTACCTTATAGGGCTTACGCAGTAATACCGCGTTCGAAAACCATTTTTAAAAACCCTTTATTACCTTTTTATAAGGCTTACGTAGTATCGGCACGTTCGAAGCCTTATTACCGACGTTAACGGCCTATCCTAAAACCGTTACACCTTTAAAATCTTCCTATTTATCGATTATTACTAGTTAATACCGACGACAAGACTGGAAAACGGTAAAAAATCGATTTTATCGATTACCCCAAATTAATAGAATTAGGCTTTTTAGGCACTATTTAGAAGGCTTTTTGCGATCTATTAACTTTAAAAGACATTTAGCTATTATTTAATAAACTAGGACTTTTATAACCACTTTAGAGGCTTAGGTGTACTTTTAACCCGTTAAAAAGCCCTGTAAGGCACGCACCTATTACTACTTAGTAGACGAGGCCTTTTATACTTTATATTACCTAGTAGACGAGGCCTTGACTTTACATTACCGTCACTAAAAGCCTGAGATTAAGGATTTTACTACTTGGCCGTTATTTGAAAGCTAGGATTTTTATTATATTAGAAGGCTTAAAAGCATTTTTAATACTTATTACTATGGACGATTTGGTGGTATATTTGCTCTTTGCTTCCGTACGTAAGGGCACTTTGTAGGAGCATTTTTAGCTGGCTTTACCTTTACTTTAATAGGGCATTTATTCGGCATTTGCCTACTTTATCAACCCTTTACCTGTTAATTAGGCTCTAGTCATCTTTCGTGACTACTAAATTCAATGCCTGCAATAGGACCTTATAGCTGCTAACGAGACTAATAGCTAGCTCTAAAGAGCCTTGACAGTTATTGAAGAGACTTTTATAGCTACTAAAAGGGCTGAAAACAACTTGTCGGCAGCCTTGGTAACTGCTAAAGATGAGATCGATTAATTTCAAGACGATTTTTAGGTTAAAGATAGAGCTTTGATAGTTAGTAAGAGATTTGAAAATTACGCCTTGATAGCTGTTAACTATGATATTACACAACTTTAGGGCTACTTTAGAGATAGAGATGACGTTTTAAGAGTTAAAAATGACTTTTTAATAGTTGTTAACGAATAATTTCAAGGCCTCCTAAAAGGAGATGACCTAACTATCCAGTTATTTCGAGACCTTTAGTAAGCCTGCGATAACCTAAAGGCCCGAGACGACGATTTGATAGCTGCTAACTTGATGATCTAACGTTTTTAAAAGACCTTCGAAGCTATTAAGAACGACCTAATAGTTGCTAATATAAAGATTTACGAGCTTAAAGCTGATTTTTATATTAAAGATAATACTTTAATAGCTGCTAATAAGGACAAGGACAAAGCTATTTAACGTTTTTAAAACACCTTTATAGCCACTAAAAAGGCTTAAAATAATAATATTTTAATAGCTTTTATTAAAAAGGCTGAATATTTTTAAAACGATTTAACAGCTATTATTAAACTAAACTATTATTTTTAAAAGGATTTAGAAACGAAAGATTAGGCTATAATAACTGCCTGCTAGTCCTTTTATCACTTTTAATAAAACTAGTATTACTAGTTTAATTAGTTAGACTATTTGCAGTTTAATCAATTAAGTTAACCTTATTATCGTTACTGTTAATAAAGTTATTAATTATTTACCCTATATTAGTTAAATTAGTACTAAAAGGTACGTTAGCATTAAAAAGGACCGTAATAAAAGGTACTTTAAGAGCGCTAGCGTTTTTTTTAAAAAGCTTAGCAGTTACGTATTAATTGGCGTAACTAGTTACTTTAGCAATTAGATTTAGCGTATAATAGCAGTGGCAATAATAGTGGCAACACTAAAAGCGGTAGAAGCATTTATTATAGGACCCTTTAAAAGCATCGCCGTCGACTCCTTGACGGCCCGTTATTAACCCGTGCCACTTTATTTAGCACTTTGTTTGGCATTTTAAATGCCGATTTAAAAGCGTTTGTAATATTTGTTAAACGTTGTTAGCGTGGTTACCGTAGTAGTAAAAAAAAGAAGAAAAAGGCTATTATTAGTGGCACTTTTAGTAAGACCTTAAATAGCACTTGTAAAAGCCACTTTATTAAGCCTTTTAGCACTATTTTTAATGGCACTACTAAAAGCGTTACTATTAATAGCGATAACTTTACTGAAAAGACCGCCGAAACGTTTATAACGTTTATTAAAGAGTTACTTAATAAAGTATCTACTACTATTGAAGGCACTATTACGAACCTTTTTTCCGTTATAACTCTTTCCGTTATAGACTTCGCCGTAATTACTTCCGTTATGACCGTTACCGAGCCTACTACGCCGGCAGCACTTAATAAAACTATAACCTCCGTTAAAACCTTTATCGAGCTTGTTACGGCAATATTAAAGACTTTTTTTAAGCCTGCTATCGCAGTTACCGTTAAGACCTTAAAGCCTGCCGCCGTAGCCACTATATACCTAATACGCCCGTTATTTGATAGCTTAGATGCGGGAGAAGTGCTAACGGTTAATACTATTTGTAACGGCAACTTAAAGGCTGAAGACCGCGATATCGTTACTTTAAGAGACCTTTTAATATTTAAAGCCTATGGTTAAGACTATTTCGATAGCGCACTTAACGCTATTATGTTACGATTTTTGGCGCTGCGCCGCGTTTGACCGTTACCCGGTGATATTTGATTAACTACTTTTAACTGTTAAAAGTTAGAAAAAGAGAAAAACTGCTAGAAGTGACTATAGTCGGAATCGAACACTAATTTTCCGCTGTTTGTGGATTATAAGAAATATGTGTAAATATTGCGTTTTTAGACAGAATTGAAATGTGTGCGTTGTGGCATTATAACGTGGCGCGTAACGTGGCATAGTACTTTACCGTTACCTGACATTATTTGCAGTATCCTTTATAACATTATATTATATTGACTATTTTACTGATTTTATTACTTTGACCCTTGACTATAACCACTTGGTATGACCTTAACGACCTCGATTTAGAGAAGGATTACTGAGAGTAGTTATTGGCTGGAGGATGTATTAGTACTTTTGTTCCCGTAGTCGTACGGTTGAGTTTTTTGTATTTGTATATATAGTTACCCCGGTCTATTATTAATAGATGGACGGACGAGATAGATAGATATAGCTAAGCTATAGGTGCTAGTTATAAGAGAAAAGTTGTTAGTGTTGGTTTATAAATATGTGGCTGCTACTTGCGACAGTTGGCTATAGCTAACTAACGTAAGGTAGTAGCTTTGGTAGTAGCCTGGTGGCCTAGAGATTTAATGCCTAGCAACCTACGCCGGGATTGGTACTTTAGGCACTAACTAAGTAGTAGTATATAACCACGTACTTTAGCCGTATATAGCTTTACTATAATATTAATCAATTAATTAACAATTATTTTCATTACTATATTACCAGTATCGTATGTACGTAGTGATTAAGTGATTAGGTGATTATATTCACCTAATACTAAGCCATTATTTAAGGCCTAGTGTTTTAAATCCGTTACCTTTTAGCTTCTTTTTACTACTTATCGCGTTAATTTAGTCAATTTAGTTAATTTAATCAATTTAATTAATTCAGTCAATTTAATTAATTTAATTAATTCAGTTAATTTAGTTAATTTAATCAATTTAGTTAATTTAATTAATTTAATCAATTTAATTAATTCAGTTAATTTAATTAATTTAGTTAATTCAGTCAATTTAATTAACTTATTTTAGTATTAGTAATGACTTTAATACAGCGCTAAAGCCATGCTTTAAAGGAGTAGGCCAAAATTGACCTTTTTAGTAAAATAAGGGATCCGGCTATACCGATCTTTATATACTAACTAAAACATCAAAAAAGTGGTTATATATTTATAACGGTTAAATTTTCAGCATTTACTTAAATAGGACTACCTACTTTTAGCTAAAAAGCCTACTTTATTATATATACAGATTTGACCCCTGTATTTTGTAAATAGGTGTTGTTTTGCAAATTTTTGCAAATAAATGTCCTTAACGTGTAGGTCGTAGCCACATCGGAACCACGGAAATAAGCCGATTTTAGGCCTAACAAGTACGACTTGGCCCGGTAATGTGCCATGCGGTTTTGCGCCCACCGTTCAAACGTAGCGTACCTATTTGTTATCACAGCGCGTAGCTATTCGAGAATCCTGCGACTATTAGCATGAAATGGACGGTCGTAGAAAAGATAGTAGTGGGTACCATTGCTGCACATACGGACGTGATATTTGCAAGGAGCCCATCCGACATCTGGAGCGACGTGATGTTATCCAGTTCGAGGACTATGAAGCTACCCAGTTTAGGCAGTTAGGGGCTGTTCTTTTGCTCGAAGCAGGCCCACTGATTATTGAAAAAGCACTTATCGACCGTGACCGTTCGTGGTTTGCAGCATAGAAAAAGCACGCTAATTTTTGCTTGTGGAACCTACCCCTTGAACATCAGCCGGAACCAATAGATGCCGTTCATTTTGCTGCAAATGGGGCCAGTTTCCTGACCTACCTCAGTAGGTGGGTTAACTCACTTTTCCGTCCCAATTAGGTATGGCTTGAAGTTTACAGCACCTTCTAGCATACCTTCTAGCACACTTTCCAGCATACCTTCCAGCACACCTCCAGCACACCTTCCAGCACACCTTCAGCACACCTGCAGCGCTTCGAGCCTTAAAGGCCCTATAAGTACAGGGCGTAGCTACTAGAATATAGCGGTCATTCAAAGTCATTGTCGCATACTACCAAAGTTGATGGTATATAGCGTCAAAGGTACGAAAATGAAGCACTTAATTGAGTGCAATTGAAAGTACTTTTATCGAGCGTTGCCGAAGGCTTTACACGGCGTCGTCTCTATACGAGGGAAATGAGGCTATCGCGACCTCTATTCAATGAAGTTTCGACTCGAATGTGACGATTAATGGTGGAGAACGGGAAAATCCTAGTTTGGGTGGAGATCTCCACTAGAATCGCCTATCGCTAGTTTCACTTCATTGCGGAGTCCGCACGTGCCATAAGCAAATAAGTGCTTCGAGCAAAAGAACTGGGCCTTAGCAGTAGCAACTGAGCACTGCCCAGGTGCCAGAGCTGCTGCGTCTCTTGTAACTTTAGTGGCCCAAGCGCTGGTGGCCATTGGGTTCCCACCCCGAAGCTCAAAGTCGCCAATCAGATTGCAGGCATTGGGAAGCGTTGCATTTCAAGTACCTCATCACCTTCGCCATCACCAAATCTAACAGCTCGACTGTTCGACGACCCAACGCCACTGGACTCTCCACTCTCCACGCTCAATTGAGCACACCACATCACACATCCACACCCGACGATGCTGTCAAGGACGTCCACGGCCGCGGCGGGTGCTGCCTCTGCGAAGGCCATCACCCGCGCTGCCCTCCCTGCCGGTAGTCAGCAAAACAGATCATTCGCGACGGTGCAGGATGGAAACCCCGTACGACACTATGGCGGTCTCAAGGACCAGGACCGCATCTTCCAGAATCTCTACGGCCGCTTCCCCCCCGACCTCAAGTCCGCCAAGAAGATGGGCGACTGGCACAAGACGAAAGAAATCATCCTGAAGGGGCATGACTGGATCATCTCCGAGGTCAAAGCCTCTGGTCTGAGAGGAAGAGGAGGAGCTGGCTTCCCGTCTGGTCTCAAATGGGTACGTCTCTCTATCTACGTCGTCTTGATTTCCATTTGAAAAGCTTTTACCGATCAGTAAGAGGAGGTACTATCATGCTGATACTACGTCACCAAACAGTCCTTCATGAACTTCAAAGACTGGGACAAAGACACCAAACCCCGATACCTCGTCGTGAACGCCGATGAAGGCGAGCCTGGCACCTGCAAGGACCGCGAGATCATGCGCAAGGACCCCCACAAGCTCATCGAGGGCTGCCTCGTTGCCGGCCGCGCCATGAACGCCACCGCCGCTTATATCTACATCCGCGGCGAGTTCATTCACGAGGCCGCCGTCCTCCAACACGCCATCAACGAGGCCTACGCCGACGGGCTCATCGGGAAGAACGCCTGCGGCTCCGGCTACGACTTCGACGTCTACCTCCACCGCGGTGCCGGCGCCTATGTCTGCGGCGAGGAGACCTCCCTGATCGAGTCCCTGGAGGGCAAACCCGGCAAGCCCCGTCTCAAGCCCCCTTTCCCCGCCGCCGTCGGTCTGTTCGGTTGCCCTTCTACCGTGGCCAATGTCGAGACCATTGCTGTCGCGCCGACCATCTGCAGGAGAGGAGGAAACTGGTTCGCTGGTTTCGGTCGCGAGCGCAACCAGGGAACCAAACTGTTCTGCATTTCCGGAAACGTCAACAACCCGGCTACGGTCGAGGAAGAGATGTCCATCCCTCTGCGGGAGCTTATCGAGAAGCACTGTGGTGGTGTCAAGGGCGGCTGGGACAACCTTCTGGCCATCATCCCAGGTGGTTCCTCCACACCCATCCTGCCTAAGCGTGTCTGCGACGAACAATTGATGGACTTCGACGCCTTAAAGGATAGCCAGTCTGGTCTGGGTACTGCCGCCGTTATCGTCATGGACAAGAGTGCTGACGTCGTTCGCGGTATCTCCCGGTTATCACACTTCTACCGCCACGAGTCGTGCGGTCAATGCACACCTTGCCGTGAGGGTAGCAAATGGACGGAGCAGATCATGAGCCGGTTCGAGAAAGGTATGGGTCGCGAGAGGGAGATCGACATGTTGCAGGAGCTTACCAAGCAGGTTGAGGGACACACTATTTGCGGTAAGTCATGCATCACAATTATAGTATTCATCCATAACTCAATACTAACATCGTCTTCAGCTTTGGGTGAAGCTTTTGCCTGGCCTATCCAGGGTCTTATTCGACACTTCCGCCCTGAATTAGAAGCTAGAATGCAGAACTATGCTAAGGAGCATGGCGCTCAGGCTCTCGGTGGTGGTTGGGCGCCGGATACGCGCGCCCAGGGCAAGTTGGTCTCGCCAGGCCAGTAGACTTTCTGGCAGTGGGAAAATAGAATAATGCTTCGGTGTGGTTGAGAGACGGAGTCCTCGTCAACACCTTGTACACTTTACTTACCTATCTACCCTACCTACCTACCTACCTACCTAGGTACCTATCGCGTCGTCTCTATGTACATACCCGTCAAGAAACTTGTCTCCGAATTCTCTTCGTCGTGTATGTGAGGTGGCCTCTCGTCAGCATGTGCGCTATATATGGTGGTGTACGCGAGGTTGTGAGAACATATCAAGGGTAATTGCAGCGCGATGTCTTAGAAATCAAGTCATCATGGTTTCAGGACATGTCTCATCCCTCCTCTGACAACTGACGAGGTGAGCTGTGGTGTGCTTGGTATCATCGGTCCAAACGCCAGCGAATAGTACGCCAACCGATCGTATCTCTAATTGAGCCGACCCACACCCGATTGGACCTCGCCACATCTTTTTACACGACTCCAATTTCTAGTCTTTCCGCAGTTGTTCTTGAGGCCCAAGCATCATTTGCTATTTAATGGTCCCTTTGCGAGTCCGTATTCATATGAAGTTTTACGTTTATACTTGTAGTCTTTCGGGCCTTCGGATATAGAACACTCGTTTCCACTGACTGCCGGAGAAATTCGCTACTTCGACCCTTGCCGCCCAAGTCGGCGGTCCTCCGGTTCGGCGTTGAGCTTGAATGTCGGGGAGCTTTCCATCGGCCTGACGGAAAAACGACACAATGGCGCGGACTTATGATCAAGTCGTAAAATTCACCACAGATGCAGGTATGTAGATTCTCTCTGCGCCCAATTTCTTTCGAATCGCTTTCGTAGCGCTTTGCGTTTATATGGGGTGGCTGTGGTCCTTTTGACTTCAGGACCATGGTCAATATTTGATTCTGGGTGAGAGCTGAAAGTGAGATACTCGTCTCAGTCAGCTTCGTGGCAAGTATGAGTATTCATACTGCAGACATGAGCTTCGATGCCTTTGCGGACAAGACTCTGAATCTCACAGATCAGACAGTGGACGCGGCATTGTCACATTCTAGGCTTGCTCTCATCCTCTGGCTTCATATTCCAAATGTTGTTCACTCGCCACTCTCACCCTCGTCTTGACTGACCTCAGTAACAAAACCTCTACATCTCACAAGACCAGCAGACTAACACCTCCTAGTTGGCATCGAGCGCTCATTCCGCTTCTGTCAAGCCATCATCCAAATCCTGCTTGCCTACCCATCACTCCTTCTACCTTTCTTAACCTTCATCTCCCTCCTAGCCTCCACCCTAAGCCTCACACCCCCCAAGTCCCCGTCAGTCCCAGACCTTGTATCCGCCGTACCAATTCTATCCGCACTGAAAAACAAGATAAACCTCGCACGCCGCAACTTCCGCATCTTTCGCTCTCTAGAATCCTTCGGCGGAGCACACAAGGCCTATTCGTCTCTATCCTCTCCCTCACCTCCCCCACAAAACGGGAAGCCTTCACCACTTGCCCTCAAAAGAGCCAAGTACGCAAAGGGGGTAGCATACCTAGACATCCTCTCAAAGTCATTCAACGGCATGTATCTCCTCCTCGAGACGTCTATATTCCTCGACGTCCAGCAAATACCCGGGTTGACATTATTTGAGAAAGAGACTAGTGCTATGATAGCCGTTGAGGCCCAGAGGTTTTGGCTCTTTGCTCTGGCCTGCGGTGCGGGGGCGGGTTTGGTGAGGATTGCGGGGGTGGTGTTTACAACGGCTTTGCCAGGTACTGCTGAAAGGGTGGGAGATGGGGTTGGTGGAGAGGCGGAGGGTCAGACAAGGGACGAAGGACTCGTTGAAGATGATGAGAAAGAGAAGAAGGGTGGAGAGTGGGACGTGAGACAGGAGCAAGCTCGTCTTAAAGGAATAGGAACGAATCGGAGACTCGCTCGCGAGGCATGGCGGAAACAGGTCATCGCCGAAACGTACAAATTAGGGCGCGGAGTACTGGCGAATTGTCTTGATATAACGCTACCTGGGACGGTAGTCGGCTGGATTCCAGCAGGTCCCGGTGTTGTTGGATGGGCGATGTTGGGGTCCACAATCCTAACGGGAAGAGAGTGCTGGGATAGGTGCGGCAGGGAGGTTGGTGGGAGTCAAGATTTGGATGATGGAGGGAGTGGCAGTGAGGTAAAGTTGGGTCGTGTTTGCAATAAGGAATAGATAGAGCTGGCGGGAGGCGAATGATAAGAGCTTTTCGTATAGTATTGGGTCATCATGAGCTGGTCCGATGAACAATCATTTTAACTAGTAGAGACCAGATTCGCCTTGAATCCAGATTTGCATTACCCAGTTCTACTGGTCTATATACAACGTATAATGATCATATAGGCTCCGCGTATAACCTCCTAGCCGCATGCGGGGCCTATGCATCGCCGAGATACTCTTGGATTAAGAAACAGTGTTTAGACCCCAGATATTTCTTTCTCTTTAAAACAATGATGCCGTTGTCTTTCAATATGTACAGAGTTTTTTATACCCTATTTCAAGGAGACTGGGGTATAATGATGATGTAGCGGGCGCGATAAAGTCATATCGTTATTACCGGAGTAACTGCTTGCAATATAAAATCAGAATTCGGTAAGCGTTGGATTGTTCACCCACTAATCCTTTTGGTGAGAAAAGTCGTGTGTGCACGGCTAGTCGAGCTACGCCAGAAAATTCGGGCCAAGTAGCCGGCAACACAACCTGGATCGGGGAAGGCTAAGGGTTAACTCATGCCCCGAACGACGGGCAACAAATTCGTAATGTCGTAGCGTCGTCAATGGTCTATGTATACAGGGCGAATACAGTTCGTAATGGTAGCGACATGGATGTTTTGGTGTTGATCAGTAATCATTGTAGCCTAAGGCGTCGGCTTTGACGTCTTCCCACGGGACATAGAGTGCGTTCATCGGATTAGGGTCTTCGGCTGAAGACCCGCGTGCTTCAATGTCTTGTTCTACACGAGGCAGTACCGAAAGCGTTGCTGTAGGACATGGATCTACATGTCTTGCTTCGCTCGTAATACTCATGATGGATGTGGGTGGATTGGCGCGGGTCTCGTAGGGGTTTCGTCAGAGTCATCATCATACGGCTCAGCGGAAAGCACGATGGCAGGGCTTGTAGGCGAGCCCTGTCCTTGGAGTATGATCATAGGTGATTGACTATCAGATAGAGAGCTGCCTCGGCGATGTCGGAATTGAAGGGCAGTGGGTCGGTTAGGTACGTCGAGCGTGTCTCTTCTTTCCCGTTTCGCAGTCGGGGAGGTGGGTGAGGTCGTCGTCCTGCTAAGTGCAGCTAAGCTCGGGTTCCTCTCCTGGGCAGGCATTGTGCTTGATCGAGACGAGCGGGGATGTCGAGGTGGCGAAATAGACAGCCGTGAGCCCTTTGGGCCGCCACTTTCGGAAATACGTATCGAAGTCAGGCTATTCACTCTGGACATTCCCTCTGCGATGCTTCGTTGGTCGTCGTCGAGTTGTCGATGAACACTGAAACTTTGCGAAATCACGTGGAAGTTTGCGTTCCGTTGAAGTTCACCAGGAACATCAGGAAACCTTCTGACAGGACCTTGCCAGAATCCAGAATCGTCATATCGGCTTGGTTTTGGCGTTCCGATATAGTCGCCGATTTTGTTCAGCCAACCGGCGACGGCAGTCCGGTGTGTACCTATAGGATCGGGCACATTCTCATTTCCGTCAACATGTTCTGTCTCACGTGTTGCGAGGGCATCAAACGTGACATGCCCCCCTTCGAGATCGCCCACCGGTATATTATGGATTCTGTGATTGAAGTAGCCCGTATCTCCATTAACGCCTCCAGTTGTACGTCTTGTGAGTGTCCTAGATGGCCTTGTACTGTGGACACTTCCTTGATCTTCGGCGCTGCTTCGTGACGGACTTCGGCCTGGGTTTTTTTCTCTGCCCTGTTCGATCGGTTCACTGAACTCCTTGATGTAAAGTGTCGATGCGATGAGCAGGAAGGTGGCAACAACATTTGACCATTGCCCTATGTAATGTCAGTAATGAATTGAGAGAAGAAAAAGACGCGAACGAGGAATGTGATCACTCACCAACACTGGCAAAAGGTTCAGTTCGGTAAGTCATCTGTTTGCTCCAGAAATTGACTTCTCCGAGTACCAAAAGTACGATGACTATCCCGGTGAAAAGGGACGTGAGCACAACTTTCTTGAAAAAATCGACAGTATTATCGATGCGACCCATGATTGCCAACGTTGCTCCATTGGTCCCCTCAAGCTCCTGGTTCATGTGCTCTTTCTTCCAATTACTCTTTCGGACCTTTTCCCACGTGAAGATCTAGCGAGGAATGAACGTCAGAACTTTTCTTGTATGAGGACAACGAAGCGAAAGTAAACTCGATGCATTCATATCAGAGATTTGGCCTTGGTGGAGACGATCACTCCACCTTCGCGTCCTGGGAGACCAGCGACGGCACTTACCAGTGTTAAAATGGGTGGTATCGAGGTCCCGGCAGCGAGGAGAGTGGTTGCGCCAAAGGTCAGGGTTTTGGGCGCTGGGAGCACGTAGATGTCGCTCGTGCCGCTGAAACGAAGAGGAGAATGTGGACCACCTGCACCGTCTATACAGTTCAGGCTGCAGTCTGCATTTTCGTAAGGGAATAGTCTGGCGTTGAAAGGATCTATTCGGTTACCGTCGTTGTCGACGCTGCAAGGGTGTGAATGGCTGCGGAAGAACTCGACCGTAAGACTCAGCATCCCAGCGAGCACAAGGCTCGTCCACAAGAAGATAAGATTACGCCTCGAACTCTTGAAATACGTATCAGACAGCCCGACAGTGATGGGGGCAGCCAGGATGCCAATCGAGCAAATCTGGAACGCCCCGTAAATGTCCAAATCAACTGCATCGTCGACGTGTAGGGATGCGAGAACGATAGCATGTATGGCCGCTACCGCTGGCAGCAGCAAAGCGGCAGCGAGACATGCGTCTCGGATCCATTCTTTGTTCCTGGCCCAAACACACGCTGCTACTAAAAAGTAATATCTGAGGAGAAGTTGCGATCAGAAAAAGAGTGTACGTGTTCTCGAGGATTGGCGAAAGCTTACAACAATCTCGTACCAAAGCCGTACTGTCCAGAGACAGGCCAAGCGCAGACTACGTGAGCTACAGGAGCGGTGACGGTAGCGTTCGAGGCGTGAGCAATTGCAGTTTGATCGAATAGCAATGAACTAGTGGGATGAGGAGTCATGAAGGCAGACAGACGGGCTGTGAGATAGGTAATGCTGCGAGGCAGACCAGGTCGGATCAAGAGAGATAAGAATGCGGGCTGTGACAACAAGTGCGCAAGGAGCCACTTTAGCTATATGTAAAGCATACGGTGTTGGCACGCAGACAGGGCTCTCAGCTCTCAACGTGGGATTCTTTAGTCATTTGAAGTGGTTCGGGTTGCATACCGATACCGAGCCTCAAAAACAAGAAGGGGCGAAACGAGGCGAGCGTATGCATGAGCGGGAAGAAGTGGTTTTGAAGGAAATGCAGATTTCAGAGCCTCATTCTAAGCGGAATCAGGTGTCTGGCTACTTTGTGGGAGATGAGCAGAAAGAGTGAGGCAGGCTATGCCGCGATGATCGATCGTAAAGCGTCCTCGACCTTGGCATCAGGGGATATAAGGTTCCAAGCAGTCGAGCAAGAGATACATTGAGCTGCAAGCCACAGAGAAGATGCCAACTTAGGTAGGCAGATGTTTATTGCGATGCTCTACAGGTATGCTTACGACCAATCAGGCATCGAATCGCGATACACTGCTTATGGAATACCGAGAGGACAATGAGGAACACGGCGCTGCAGGTCTGCGAGTCTGCGGCGGCTGACAGAATATCTCGAGCGCCGCAGAAAAAGAGTCGACAGAATACGAAGGATTACGAGTGTGAGACATGGGGCGGTTCCCATCTGCAACGTTCCCCACCGCTACTTTGTGAACCCCAGGTCCCCGGCGGCCGGGAGCACTCCCTATGACACGCTTGACATTCCCCAGAAGACGCTAAGGTAATCCGTAACCTCAATAGACCTGACTCGCCTGACCTCTCCTCACTGTCGTCTGGTAACACAGCCCAGAGCAGCCCTACTGACCGAGCGCTTGAAAGGGCAGTCAGGAAATGCATCTTTGCGCTTCTAGAGGATCAGCTGAGCACAGGCAACGTCATGATACCTCATATATACGCCGATAATACCTAGGTACCTAGGTACTTAGTAGTCAATGATTGCTAGTAGCACCTACTGTGGATTTGGATTTCGATCGCGCAAGGTTGAATCGCACTGCAGCCAAAGTATTCTTCAATACCTTCCCTGTCTCATCGGAAATGCGTCTGGACTCTTGATCATTAGTATTGGTGATGGGAACATTCGTGAGATATCGTATATGAATGAACCGAAAGCTGCGAAACCGCCATTTTGTTCGTCTCATACCATGAATGATGCATCGCATTCCACGTCACCAGTTTTACCCGTCGGTGACGACCATTAGGTTGACAAGTTATCTACATGTACTCCAACACGTGCCTTCGCTCGCCATCCTTCCTACTGTATTAATTTCTCCCACAAATGAGAGACACTAGTTCGTGGACCGTGCCTACACTTCCACAGGCCTTCTCGAAGCCTGCGGTTTTGGGCAATAGCTGAATATCATTCCTGCACATAGCCACCGCCACCGCCTTCTTTTCCCCCGTCCCACTGCGAGGCAGTGTAGAAGCAATGCTCATTCGAGGTCCCGTCCAGAGGTCCTACCTAGTGGACCACAGTCGCGCAAGCGACCTATCGTAATTCGTCGCAGGGCGGTGCGTGCAGCCTTGGCTTTGGACGCTGGGCAATACGATACGGCATCTCGCCCAGAGGCTCGGGCATTTCTCCCAAGATACGCATCAAGAGGTGTATCTCTTGGCACATTCTTTTGTGGGCAGAAATTCCAGCGCTGTCATTCCTTGCAGGCTGGCACGCCTTCGTCCCCCGCAAGGACATTGGAGAAACCATCGGCCCGTTCAGTCATGGTTAAGAAAGCCAGCCTCTCCTGACAGACTCGCCCAGGAGACCACAAACTCGGCCTAGGTGCTGTTTTGCGCATCAAGCGCCACATGCTACCCATTTGAGACCCTCAGCAAGAACGCGTTTTGCTGAAGTCATATCTGCGCAGTCTGTTCACTCAGCCTCGTACTACTTAGCGTCCATTATATATCCTCCTGATCGCCTGCCGTTGGCATAGTCGCGGTCCTGCCTGAGGCTCCAGAGAAGACCTTGGAAGAGCACGGACTCGAGATGTCGTAGGCTCTTTGGGGCTTTCTCAGGTAATCATTTGAGAATTCGAGCCGCTCATCGGACTTGGGCCCTTGGGGACCTCGCTCACTCCTTTACGCCACCATGTCTGAGTCTGATTCACCTAGCGACATACAACTCAATGTCGGAGAAATAAAAAAATGGAGATCAATCATAACTCTCATCGTCTTTGTTGGAGCCAGTAAGTTCTCAATCAAGACGACGCGACTTTGCGCATCTCTTTGTTTTGATATTCTCGTTGCGGGCTCTACTCACTATTGCATAGATGTCATCGTGCTGTTCCCATTTCACATACCGATTCCATTTCCTTACGTATTATGGAAAGCTATCAAGCAATGTCTAGGAGGCCTGCGCATTACAGCCCGGAGTGCCCGTTATGACATTCCTGAGAAGCGGCGCAGCTGGAGGAGACTCTCAAAACCACGGTTGACTGAACGTAAAAATGAGGAGTTGTCAATCCCTCAGACACCCATTGGAAATTGGGTATGGTTCCAGTTCAGCGTCGACTTCGTTACGGGGCCGCTCATTGCCGACCTCTTCCTGCTCGCAATCGGTGCAATCGGCAAAGAAGAAATAGTAGCTGGAATTGTCGGCAAGGACAACATCGTGCCTTACGACATCCTGCTCTTCTTCTTCTCGCTTGCCTACATTGCGATATCCATCGACGCCTCAGGCCTCATTCGATATGCAGCATTCAAAGTATTGCAATGGGGCGGCAAGGTAGGACATCGTCTGTTCTTCTTCCTTTACGTCTTCTTTTTCCTACTGGGGAGCTTCATCGGAAACGATCCCATCATACTATCTGGCACCGCTTTCCTCGCCTACATGACCCGGGTGTCTAGCAACATTGTGCATCCTCGTGCCTGGATTCACACCCAATTCGCTATAGCCAACATCGCCTCAGCTATTCTAGTCTCGTCTAACCCCACCAATCTCGTCCTGGCCGGTGCATTCGAAATTACGTTTATTGACTATACGAAAGATATGATCGTCCCGGTCGTCATCACCGCTCTTCTGCTATTTCCTTTCCTACTTTATTTCGTTTTCGCGGACGAAAAGCTGATCCCCAATACCATCACAATGCACGATCTTTCCGAAGACCAGAAGAAGGAGAAGCCTGTCAATCCTCACATTCCTTTTGCAAGAGGGTCTGCTGCAGAGGAAGAAAAGAGATCAGCGGACACGGCGGAGGGAAACCTTTTATCCCTCGTTGAAATTATGAACCCTTTCCTTGACAAGCCTGGTGCAATTGTCGGTGGCACGATAATCACTGCCGCTCTTGTTTCGATTCTTGTCATCAACGCAAAATCTGGCATAAACGGGCACGAGACACCGGTGTTCTATATTACGTTACCAGCTGCAGTAATCATGCTGGCTTTCGACATTGCCTGGGGCTGGATTAATCGTCATGAAACGAGGGAAATCTCTCGTGCTGGGAGGAGGCAGGTCGAGGAGGAGGAAATCCGAGTTGTCGCACAAAAGAACGCGGAAGCAGGAGTCCTTGTACCAGGCATGGAAACGCCCGAAGTAGGTGACTCGGACGATCAGGACGAGAAAAGCCATGGGCTCGAGAGCTTTAACGCTCATACCAGTGACGAGGAGAAGACAGAGGGAATCGCAGTTGGCCAAGACTACGCGGCGGATGGATCATCAGCCTCAGAAGCTGGTAATCAACTGAGCGTGGGAGGATCTTCTCCGCACGACTCATCCGTAGCCATGCTGACGGCCATGAAAGGAGCAAAGCCTGTGTCGAGGACACTCGAACAGACAGGTCAGCTATCGCCAAGTCAAGAGATAAAACATGCGTCTCCTCAAATCAGAGCAGACACGCAGAATACCCAAAGGACTCAAACAACCCAGAACACGATATCATCGCGAGGGGTCGAAAAGGAAAAACGGAGTGCTCAGGAAGCAGTAGCATCAGCTACTTCGGAGACGATGGGGGAAAGGAGGACAGGTGATCGACAGCAAACACTGGTATCGATCAGTACAGATGCCTACAGATGGTCACAAGAGACATTCCCAACAGTTGTTGCCGTGTTGGCCCATCTCCCTTTCGCCTTGCTTCCATTCGCATTCGAGATGTTTATCCTTGTGCAAGGGCTGAGCACCAAGGGATGGGTGCCCGTTTTCGCGTACGGTTGGGATCACTGGATCGACAAGACTGGCACTGTAGGTGCAGTTGGTGGCATGGGTTTCCTGTCAGTCATATTATGCAATGTAAGCCACTCTCACCTCCTCTCTCCCCAAACCCGCATCTGCTCTTATTGACTTTTATCTGTCCTATTGATAGTTCGCTGGCACAAACATTGGCACTACGATTTTGCTGTCCCGCGTCATACAAGCGTGGAAACAAATCCATGACAACGCCGGAACCGTGATCCTCAACCGGACGTGGTGGGCGACTATATACGCCATGGCGCTAGGTGTGAACTATGGCGCCTTCAGTGTTGCATTCAGTGCTTCTCTTGCCGGCCTACTTTGGAGGGACATCCTAAGCCGGAAACATATCCATGTGGGAAGACTCGAGTTTGCGCGCATCAATCTACCTATCATTGCTGTCGCAATGGTGATCGGCTCAGCGGTTTTGGTCGGCGAGGTATACCTATTTAAATGATGAATAACGACACGTTATTGATACCATAGCTCTATAGACTCAGGAGCGCGGGCCAGTTATATCCGAGCAGCTTTTTGTCAAATCATCCTACCACTTTCATTACGCTGACCCAACTTCAAGCTCAAGCTCATACTCCCAAAATACCACACAGCCCCCTTCCACCTGTTCGCCCCAATTCTTGCGCCCCGTCATGTTTCATCGCGGGATGTCTATGCAGCAGATTGTGCGACGTATGAAGTCCGCCGTATGTGGCTCAAGGACAATTGCATGATATACATGATGTTCGCATATTTTACCTGCTGCGGGAACAAGAGTCCCGTCAAACAAACTTCCAGCACGCTGTACCGCGGAGGCGGTTTCCCGAGATCAACCTAGGAACACTTCACCGCAGTAGGTACTCGTCATCGTGCCCAACTACTAGATTGATTGGTATACAAACAGAACGCAGCAGGGCCAGGAGTCATGACTGATGTCAGTTCCATGTTGGAAAGGCAATACATGAAAGGGATATGTGACATTGGGCGCGTTTATCGGGCTTGGTACATTGGGGTGGGAACTGGCGAGGTTTGGCATTAGAGCATCTGGTCAAGCTACCGGTCGCCACGAAATATGCACTGGAACACCCGTCGAGCTTCGTGACGTTTCGACCAGGGAGGTTGTTGTTGATCACATGCAAGTTTGGATAAGCATTCGGGCTTTTGTGGCCACATTATGGATCAATCATAGATTCATAGGACTTGACAGGTTGCTCCTTCATCCAAACGAAGGCAGGAAGAAAATTATCTACTTCATGCCGTCATGTCAACAGGAGAAGATGAGCAAGTGACGCTATCCGCAACGGACTACTAGTAGATATCGCAGCTTGGATGCATTAGGTATAATGTTTTCAAGACGGTCTTTACCTTAACCTTGTAGACAGTACTGGAAGGAAAGCGGTCAAGAGCTACCTAAAGGGCTGTTCTTTTGCTCGCAGCAGGCCCACTAATTATTAAAAAAGCACTTATCGACCGTAACCGTTCGCGGTTTGTAATATAAAAAAGCAACGCTAAATTTTATTTATAAAGCCTATCCTTTAAATATTAGCCGAAACTAATAAATACCGTTTATTTTATTATAAATAAGGCTAGTTTCTTAACTTATTTTTATAAATAGGTTAACTTACTTTTTCGTCCTATTTAGAAATAGTTACTTAAGTATTTAACGTTACTTTTACTTTTACGATAATCGATAGTTAAAATATATTTTAACGCCTTTAAAACAGCGATTTAACGGCGACGTATTAAATACCGCCGAAATGTTATAATTTTAGCTATTATATATATATTAACGATATCCTTTTACAAACCGTACCGTTTAAGTATATATATTAAAAACAAAACGGTTTTAACGTACGTATATAAATTGCTATATTTAACCGATAACCGATTTGGTCGTATATTTTATATAAGTAAAAAAATATATAAATCGCTAAAGGAATAGCTTTTATTAAATATTAAGTTAAAATTATTAAAAACGGTAGGTATAAATAAAAAAATAACGATTTTTTTCTTTATTTCGGCTTAAAAAACGATAATAAAATTAATTATAAAAGTTTTAAAACGAAATAATATTGCTATTTACTGTGCTTTTTACTAAGTTTTAAATGCTTTATTAGTACTAATACGTTAAGTTATTACTTTTAACGGGTTAATTATTACTTACTTAAAAATATATAAAAACTCTAAATTTTACCTATTTTTTAAAAACGTTATAAAAATAATTAACGGCTTTTACTTTAATATTTAAATAATAGTTAACGAAATTATTAAAAACGTATAACGGAATCGGAAAAGTTAGATTATAAATAACGTATTAACCGTTTGTAATTTCGATAAACGGTTTATTTATATATTGGCTAATTAAGAAAAATTAACTAATAACTTTAAAGTATTTAAAAATACCGTATAAAATAAAAGGCTTACGATACCTTTAGGCAAATATTTATTAGCGGATTTAGGCTATTTTCTTCGCGATTGCCTTTTCGTGCCTTTTTAACGTACTAAATATTACCTTTAAAAATTAGCAAAAAAAGGCCTAAAGCCAGCTATTTCTTAAAAATTATATAACTTACGTTATAGCTAACTACGTATAGTTATTAAAAAAGCTTTTAATAAATAAAAAAGGCTATTTAAATGTTTTAAAATTAGGCCTTATTTAGGCTTAAAAACGCACGTTAAATTAATATACGCCACCGTTAGCCTTTATAACTTTATATTAATAAGTAATAAAAACCTTAACGGCTAGCTAAAAACGTATAAAAATAACTAGCAAGGCGACTTAAGCCTCTAGGTCGACGGCAAAATGCCAAATAACGTTACGGTAATTTATAACCTTAATATAAAAATACGTTAATTAAAGATCGCTATAAAAATATAGGTTAGTTATTAAAGGGTACTAGCGGCTAAAACTAAATAACGGTAAGTAATAAAGTAATAATAAATAATAAAAAGCGTTAAATAACGTTAAAAAGGATATTAATTAATAGTAATAAAGTAATAAAAAGTAATAAAAGGCGTTAAATAACGTTAAAAAGGACGTTAATTAATAGTAGTAAGAGTTAAGTAATTTTAAAAGTCGATATTATATTAAGTCCTAATAAAATAGTTAAAATAAAAGGTTTAAATAAATCGATTTTTTTAATTCGATATATTTTCGTTATTTTACACTAAAAATACAATAAAAAGCTATTAAGTAAAATGTTGGTTCATAAATATATGGCTGCCACCTGCGGCAGTTGGTTACAGCTAACTAATATAAGGTGGTAGCCCTAGTAGTAGCCTAGTGGCCTAAAGATTCAATACCCGGCAACCCTCGCCGGGATTAATACCTTAGGCACCAACCAGGTAATAGTATATAACCACGTACCTTAACCGTACGTAGCTCTACTACAACATTAATTAACAACTATCATTAGTCACCACATTACCAATATCGTACATACATAGTGATTAGGTAATTAGGTAATTATATTCACCTAATACTGATATTAATGCTAAAAGACCACCAGCACAAATCAATAAAGGACTCATTACACCTAATTACAGGTAACGCCGACCTTTGCGTACCTCGCTATCGCCCGTCAAACGTCGCAATATCGACAATTTCGATACTATTAACCCTCCCAATCAGTCACTTAATAATAATTAACACCTAATAGCGACAACGTCCTATCGTCACCGTTAGTCAGTTAATATCGTTAACAGCAGCAGTAGCGCTTTAGACCACCAAGTTTGCCGCTTCGATATAGCGCTATCGTTACTAAAAAGGCCTATAGCACCTTAACTACAGCACCTTTTAGGCCTCAATAGCGCTAGCATAGCCTCAATAACAGCGCTATTACGTTAAAACCCCTCTAAACCCCTCGGCAGCACCTTCCGCGGCACCACATTAAATGTAAAGTAACTAGCGTTTTTAGCGCCGTCAGTCACCCTTTAGCACCTTCCCGCCCTCACGGCAGCCTTAACAACGCCGTCACCGTCACTAAACGTTAGTCTAAACGTCACTTTTACTAAACGTTACCCTAAACATTTTTATCATCCCTTAATAAACGTCACCACTAAACGTTAATAAACGATAAGGTCCCGTCACCATTAAACAGACTATTAAAAGGACTATTACAACCGTCTTTTTAAACAACTATAGCACTCTTAAACGGACTATTAACCCGTTACTAAACGCTAACAACGCCGTTACTATTAAACGGCAGCTACCCTTTATTACTTTAAACGGCTGTAGCATTTTAGACAGCATTATTATAGTAGTTACTACCAAACGGCATTATTACTATCGTTACCGCTGCTAAACGTCTTTTTAAACGTCTTTAAGACGTCCCTATTAAACGTCACTTTACTAAACGTCCTTTTAACCCTTTAACGGACTACCGTTAACACTATAAGGCTTACGTAATAAAGCGTTCGAAGCTAACTTAACGGCCCGTTATACCGTTATCTGCCTTTATCGACGGCAAAAATTAACCCTTCGAAAACCGTTAATAGTTAATAGTAATAATAACGTTAAGGCTAGAAAACGTTAAAACTAAGCCCTTTAATATACATCTAGAAGGCACTAATTATCCTAGCACTAGTCGCCCGTTATCACTTATTTTAACTATATACCAGCAGTAATAACAGCGCTAATAATCACTTATTTCAATAACGCCATCGTCACCTCCGTAGGGCTTACGCAATACCGCGTTCGAAAACCACCCTCTATCTCATTAACGTTAACGGCCCGTCCTTAAACCGTCATACCTTCAAAATCCTCCCATCTCGACTATTACTAGCTAACACCGATAACGAAACTGGAAAACAGTAAGAAATCGACCTTATCGATCACCTTTAAATAATAGGATTAGGCCTTTAATCACCACCTAAAAGGCTCCTTACGATCTATCACCCTTAAAAAACACCTAGCTATTATTTAACAGATTAGGACTCCCATCACCTCAAAAGCTTAAGTACACCTTTAACCCGTTAAGAAGCCCTATAAGGCACGTACCCATTACTACTTAGTAAACAAGGCCCTTTACACCTTATATTACCATTACTAGAAGCCTAAAATCAAGGATCTCACCACCTGGCCGTCACCTAGAAGCCAAAACCTCTATTATTTTAGAAAGCTCGAAAGCATTTCTAATACCTATTACTATAAACGACGATTTAATAACACGTTTGCTTTCTGCCTCCGTGCTTAAAGGCACTCCGTAGGAGCACTTCTAGCCGGCTTCACCTTCACCATATCTATAAGGCACCTACCCAGTACCTACCTACCTTATTAACCTTCTACCTATTAACCAGGCTCTAATTATCCCTCGTAATTATTAAATTCAATGCTTGTAATAAAACCTCGTAGCTGTTAACGAAACTAACAGCTAGCTTTAAAAAGCCTTAACAGCCACTAAAGAGGCTAAAAACAACCTATCGGCAACCCTAGTAACTGCTAAAAATAAAATCAACCAACTTCAGGACGATCTTATAACAACCGTTAATAAAACCCTCGTAGTCAGCAAAAAACGTAAAAACCAGCTCTCGGCAGCCTTAACAGCTGCTAACTACCATACTACACAACTCTAAAGCCACCTTAGAAATAAAAATGACGCCCTAAAAGTCAAAAATAACTCCTTAACAGCTATTAACGAACAACTTTAAGGCCTCTTAAAAGGAAATAACACCTTTTAGTCACTTTATAAAGCATTAAAAACCAAAAACGCCGACTTAACAGCTGCTAACCTATTAATCTAACGTTTTTAAAAAACCCTCGAAACCACTAAAAAGACTTTAACAACTGCCGATATAAAAATTTGCAAAATCGAAGCTAACCTTTATATTAAAGATAACACTTTAATAACTGCTAATAAAACGATCCAGCGTCTCTAGAAAACCCGAAACGATAATTTAATAACTAACAAGACTAAAATAGAAGAACTCCGTAACGGCTTTATTACCCTAAGCGAAGCCCTAACAAAAACCGAAAATAAATTAACAGCTGCTAACAAGAACAAAGACGACGCTATTTAACGCCTTTAAAAAACCCTCGCAACCACCGAAAGCGCTAGAAATAACGCCCTAGCAGCCGTTAACAAAAAGATTCAATATCTCCAAAATAACTTAACAACTGCCACCAAGCTAAACCATTATTTCTATAAAGACCTAAAAGCCCGAAATAAGGCTATAGCAGCTGCCTACCGTTACCTACAGCAGGACCAACCTTACCAGTCAGACTAATCAAACCACTTGGAGTTAAGTCAGCCTCGCTATCACCACCGTCAACAAAGTTACCAGTCACCTACCCTATACTAAAAGGCACCGCACTAAAAAGCACTCCAGCAGCGCCAGCGACCCTAAAAAGCCTGGCAGTTACGCACCAACTAGCGAAACCACACCCGCCAGCAGTCACCTAACTAATCACCTCAGCAATCAAACTTAGCGTACAACAACAGTAGCAACAGCAAAAGCGATGGAAGCACTCACTATAAGACCCTCCAAAAGCGCCGTCGACTCCCTGACGGCCCGTTATCGACCCGTGCCACCTCATTTGGCACCTTAGATGCAGACTCAAAAGCGTTTGTGACACCTGTCAAACGCCGTTAACGTAATTGCCGTAGTAATAAAAAGAAAAAAAAAAAAAAGGCCACTACCAGTGGCACCTCTAGTAAGACCTCAAGTAGCACCTGTAAAAGCTACCTTACTATACCCTTTAACACCACCTTTAATAGCACTACAAAAAGCGTTATTACCGATAGCGATAACCCCACTAAAAAAACCGACAAAACGTCCATAACATCCCTTAAAGAGTCATATAACAAGGCCTTAACCACCACTAAAGGCACCACTACAACCCCCTCCTCTGTCATAACTCCCTCCGTTATAGACCCCGCCGTAATAACCTCCGTTATAACCGTCACCAAGCCTACCACGCCGGCAGCACCTAATAAAACCGTAACTCCCTCCGTTAAAGCCCTTATTAAGCCATTAAAAACCCCTTAAAAGCCTAAAGCCACCTTTAAAAACACCGTTAAGCCTACTATCGCAACCACTGTCAAAACCTTAAAGCCTACTACCGTAGCCACTATAACTCCAGCACTACCTACTAGCTTAAACGTAGAAAAAGTGCTAACAATTAACACCACCTGCAAAAACAACCTAAAAGCTAAAAACCCTAACATCGTCACTTTAAAAAGCCTTTCACCACTTAAAGCCTATAATCAAGACCATTTCGATAACGCATTTAATGCCTTACGTCACCCGTCGAGACCTAGTGACACCTAGGACGACCTTAACGCTATCACTTTATAGCGATCCTTAACCTTTTTAACCCTCGTGGCCCTAGTAGGATATACCACTAAGCAAAGCATTAACACCTAACCGTTACCTACCCGTAACACTTAATTCTAACCGTTAAAAGTTAAAAAAAAAGAAAAACTGCTAAAAATAAATACAATCGAAATCGAATACTAATTCTCCGCTATTTATAGGCTACAAGAAAAGTATATAAATATCGCGTTTTTAAACAAAATTAAAATATATGCGTTATAGCACTATAACGTGGCGTATAACGTGGTATAGCACTTTACCGTTACCTAATATCATCTGCAACACTACATTAACCATCTCACTAACTTCACCACCTTAATCACCCTTAACCATAACCACTTGGTAAAACCCTTAACAACCTAGAAAAAGATCACTAAAAGCAATCATTAGCTAAAGGATATATAGGTATTTTTATTACTATAGTCGTACGGTTAAATTCTTTATATTTATATATATAGCTACTTCGGTCTACCATTAATAGATAAACAGACGAAATAAATAGATATAGCTAAGCTATAAGTACCAGCCATAAGAGAAAAGTTGCTAATATTGGTTTATAAATATATAGCTGCCACTTATAATAATTAGCTACAGCTAACTAACGTAAGGTAGTAGCCTTAGTAGTAGCCTGGTGGCCTAGAGATTTAATACCCGGCAACCCTCGCCGGGATTAGTACTTTAGGCACCAACTAAATAATAGTATATAACCACGTACCTTAGCCGTACATAGCTCTACCACAACATCAATCAACAACCATCATTAGTCACTATATCACCAGTATCGTACGTACGTAGTAATTAGGTAATTAGGTAATTATATTCACCTAACATAAAAAATATTAAAATATAGCGTTTTTTATTAACTTTAAGCTTTTTTTGCTATAATATAAAAAATAATATTAAATATTAAAAAAATAACAAAAAACTAACTATATAGCTTTTTAAAGCTCTAAGCCTTTAAAGCTTTAAGCCTTTAAAGCTTTAAGCCTTTAAAGCTTTAAAGCTTTAAGCCTCTTAAAAACCCCTTTAACCCTTTAAACGTCCCATCCTTTTAGGCCTTACTTATCGAAATTATCGTTACTACTATTTATTTTATCACTACCTATTTCACTCTTTATCTCGTTATTTACCGTAAATTACGGTATTCACCGATCTTATTTAGTACTCTTAAATAGCTGTACGGATTAAATAGTAAATAAAATAAAGGCGCATATATTATATAAATGCTGCGGTAAACCTAACACCCTACTAGGCCTAACTTTCCTTTTTGCATTTTAATATTATTATATATATTAAAACTAACCTTTAAAGCCCTGTTTTTATAAAAGGCCCTTATCGTAACTATATTAAAGTTTTTTAATTTTAACGCTAATAAGGCTATCGTCACTTTTGTTTTTAATATAAATTATGCAAATTTTAATATTACGTACGCAGTAGCGTATTAAGCGATATTTTTATTTTTAAAACTTTACGGCAACGTTTATTTATATAGCGCGGTAAGCACTTTTTAATCTACGACTGCCTAGCAAAATTACCGTATTTGCAAGCCCTTTTAATTACTTTTTCAAAGCTTTAGCAAGGTCTCCGTACCCGCAAACATTTAAATAAGCCCTAACCCGTTCAGCATTTTTAATTATTAGTTATTAGCTTTTAAAGCCTTATAGCATTTTTAAGCACGTAAACATTTTACGTTTTTTTAGCACTTTTTAAAAACCTTTTAAAAAGGCACTACCTTTTTAAAGCCTTCCGCCGAAGCATTTAAAAAAGCCCTAACCCGTTAGGCATATTTAATATACCCTTTCCGTAAGCCTTTACTGTAAAATATCCTTACTATAGCTAACGGCCTATCTATTAACCCCGGCTAAATATAAAACGCTATTTAAGCCGCCGTTTAAACCTCCCATAACGCCTTTACTACCGAAATTAAGGCCTTAAAAGCGCAGATTTTTACTTTCCGCAAGTTTTAAGCCATTTTTACTAAGTCTTAAACTACGCGTCGCCTTCGTTCCGTATTTCCCGACCTTCCTACCTTTTTTAAAGCTTTCGATTATAAAGTTTAAAAACCCTTTTTTTTCGGTAAATTAAATATCGATAATAAAACCTTTAAAAATTATAATAAAGCCTTTTTTATATACGTATACGGCCGCTTTAACCCCGCCGTTTAAAAAATAATCCGTCTTTAAATCGCACGCGCCGCATTAAATAACTACGACTATAATATATTATTAAACGTACTATTTTATATTTATAATAACTTAAATAAAGCATTACGTATTAATAAAAAACTGCGATTTTTAACTATAAAAAATAATAACTTTTTGCGTACTTTTTTTATTACTTAAAAAAAAGCTACCTAAAAAGCTAATAACTATACCCTTCTTAATTTATAACGTATTTAAAACCTTTACGCCGTTTTATCCCTTTATTTTACTACTAAAATTAACGATCGTAAAACATTCTTAGTTATTTATAACAGTTTTGTTTTTTTCTTTTTCCGCCTTTTTAATCAAAGTAGCGCTAATAAGGTTTATTTTTAAACATTGTCCTAAAAGCTAGCTAATAAGCCTAACTACACTTCGATATAACTAAACGCCTTCTATATTTCCTATAATAACTACGATTTTAATACCTATATTAACACTTTTAAAACCTTTATTAAGCCCGTTACTTCTATTAAAACTTTATAAACACTTAATAGCAGCTACGTTATTAACTTTATATTAAAAAAACGTTAGGCCCGTCGAAGCCGTAATAAATACGTTAAATATAATTAAAAAGGTCACTAGGTTAATAAATACTCGTTAAAGCCTACTAAAACGGCTATTACTAGCCCTGCTATATTTAACGACTTTAATTCTTACGACTATAACGATTATTAAAAAAATAAATAAAAATCAAATAGCATTAATATAGGTCGAACAGCAAACCTTTACTATTAACGCTAATATATTAAAAAGCCCCGGATTTAATGTTTTTAAAACCTGGTTAATTAATAAAATAAATAGTTATATAATAGCACTTTAGGACTTAGTGCTATATCCGCGCGGAAGTAGTTACAGTATTTACCGATTTTATTTAATACTTTTAAATAGCTATACGGATTAAATAATAAATAAAATAAAGGCGTATATACTATATAAATGCTGCGGCAAACCTGGCACCCTACTAGGCCTAACCTTCCCTTTTGCACTTTAATATTATTACATATATTAAAACCAACCTCTAGAGCCTTGTCTTCATAAAAAGCCCTCATCGTAACTCCGTAATAAAGCCTTTTTAACCCTTTTAAAACTTTTTATAAACTATTTTTATTATATTTTCGATATTTAAAGCTTTTAAAAACATTATTATAAACTTTTTATTAGCTTAAAACCTTTTTAGCTAAATACGCCTTTAATAGTTAGTTAGGCATAAAAAAACCGTAACTTTTTTAAGATTTTAGGCCTAAAAAAAGGAAAAAACTACGATAATTAAGTTATTAAAGCTATTAAATAGCTAATTTTTATACGTATTATTTAATAACTTTACGGCCTTTTTTAAATTTACCGTTTTTTTTCTTAATAACGTAAATTAATATACGCTTTTTTTTTAATAACTTTACTACGCTTTCGAGCCTTTGCTTTATTAAAATATTATTATTATTGCCTCGACGGCTTTTAATTAGCTTATTATCGTTATTTTCGGTATTTTACGCCTTCCGCTTTTTAAAGCCTTTAACGCGTCCGAAAACAGCCTTTTCTAGCTTAAATAAATCGCTTTCAAAATCGCTAATACTATGTACTTTAACGCCGTCGATATTAAGTATAATTTTAATACTAAACTAAGCAAATACCGTCTCGATAATAAAAGCCTCGGTACTAGTCGCTCTAGCACTTACGAAGGCAAAAAACAGCTTTTTTTAAAAGTTATAAAACGGCAATAACGTAATACGAAAAAAAGCCTATTATAAATAAAACTAATAAAAATAATTAATTTAATTACTTTTTATATAAAATAGCTACTAATTTACCGCTAAATATATCTACTAAACCACGTTTTCGCAAACTATTACTTTAGCCTTTTTATTTTAGCCGATTTTACTAATCTTTTTATATTATTTAAAAAAATAGGCTTTATTTTTAATAGCCTTTTATTTATTATTAACTTATTTAAACGTAAAAAAAGTATTAAATCGCTAGTTTAAAACGTTACTAATATTAATATATAAATATTGCTTTAATAAGCCTATAATAATACAGTAACCACTTTTAACGTAATAAAAGCCGTGCTAAAATAATTAATATACTATTTCGTTATTTTAGTCTTAACGATTACTATTAATTTTATAAATAATAATTTAAATATTAAATTTAACGAAATAAATGCCTTTTTAAGTACTATTTTAAGTACTATTTTTAATACTAACGGTTTTAAAAAATAACGATATAAAAAGTAAAATAAGGCATAAAATACGACTTATAAACCGATAATTAATCTCGTACCGCCGTAACGAAATAGTTTAATATAATAAATAAAAATATATTATTTTAAAAGCAAAATAAATCGATTTTAATATACTAATATTTTTTCTTAAATTTTTTTAACTTAAATAATAAGCTTATTAATAATTAATAATTAATATAACTTTACGCCCTTTATAACCTTAAATATACTACTTTTTTAAAGCCGTCCCGAAATTATTAATTTGATTAAAGTTCTTAATTTAAACATTTTACGCACTAAATTACTACTAAAATTATAATTTACGCTTAAATATAGCTAAAAAAAGCTATAATTAATGCTTTAAAGGCCTTAATAACCTTATTTACTACAGAATTAATAGATTTAGCATTAAATATAAACTTTAATAACGTTATTACTTAAATTAATCGATTAATTAAAAAAAACGGAAATTTGCTTATTTAAATAAAAATCTCCACTAAAATCACCTTTCGCTAGTTTTACTTTATTACAGAGTCCGCACGTGCTATAAGCAAATAAATGCTTCGAGCAAAAGAACTAGGCCTAATCGCTCTAGCCTCTTGCTCCTTTTTTGCCGGCAGAATAGTAGTGGGGGGGAGCGTTGAAATTGAAAGTCGGCATCTCGGAGAAGGTGCGATAACCTTTTGCGCAGGTGCTTATCTCTGTCGCAACCTCCACAAATTTTTCTGCGCGGTCGCGTCGCAACATCCTCAACCCTCTCCAGTCCAGTCTACCTCTCCTTTTGATAGTGTCACGGCTGCTGCTGCTGCTGCTGCTGCTGCTGCTACTAAGTTGAGCCGCAATACTTCTTCGCCGTCTGATTTGGCTTAGGTACATGTAGTCACAACCGAAAGTTTACCCCAGACACTCTCTTTCATTCGTCTCTCAATCCATACCACGGCATTCTGCGCATTGGCCCGACACACCATTCGTTTGGCACCGCGTCCTTGATGCCCAAGAAGTCCAGCCTTCAGCCCAAAACGCCCACAACCCTGTCCCCCTCGGCCGGGCCCCCTGCGTGGCTGTTCACTAACAATCTCGCGTCTGCTTCCACTTCCAAACCAGAGCCAAGCGCTGTGCCGGGCACAATGGCAGGCAAGAAGGTCAAGAAAGCTGTCAAGC
Organism: Xylariaceae sp. FL1019; assembly: GCA_022578705.1. Taxonomy (NCBI): domain Eukaryota; kingdom Fungi; phylum Ascomycota; class Sordariomycetes; order Xylariales; family Xylariaceae; species Xylariaceae sp. FL1019. The sequence continues at coordinate 1,529,287 of MU391926.1, forward strand.
AGCAGCAGAAGCCCGCCGCCACCCCGGTCGCTTCCACCTCGACCGGCCAGAACCCCCCGGCCCAATTGATGGACCTCGTCGAGTCTTTCCTCTCCGACCAGGGCTTCGACAACGCTCACCGCGAGTTCAAGAAGCACCGCGCCAGCAAGGGCTGGAAGGGTGCCAAGAAGGAGAAGGGTGCTGCCAAGGAACACCACTCTCTCGTGAGTGTCTTCCAGACCTGGGAGACCTTTGCCAGCAAGGACAGCACCCCGACCACGGCCGCTGCCACCGTCGAGGCCATCAACAAGGTCTCCAGCAGTAGCTCGAGCAGTTCGAGCAGCAGCGACTCGTCTGACAGCTCTAGCGACGATGACTCGTCCGACGACGTCGACATGGATGATGCTCCCGCAGCCGATTCCTCCTCCTCCGAGTCTTCGAGCAGCAGCTCCGACTCCAGCGACAGCGACGAAGAACCCGCTGCTCAGCCCAAGGCTACAGCTGCCGCTGCCGCAGTCCCTCCCACGCCCTCTCGCAAGCGCAAGGCCGAATCCGTCAGCAAGAGCTCCTCTTCCTCCTCCGATTCTGACGAGGACATGTCCGACTCGAGCTCTGACGACGGCAAGAAGCCTCAGGCCAAGAAGATCAAGACGGCTTCCAACTCCGCCTCTTCATCCGAGTCTTCAAGCTCCGAATCAGACTCTTCATCAGACGACAGCGACGACGAGAGCTCCGAAGACGAGGGCAAGGCTAAAGCCAAAGCGAAACCCGCTGCCAAGGCCAAGGCCCAGTCCAACAGCAGTAGTTCTTCAGACTCTGATTCCGACTCCGACTCCTCGTCCAGCTCCGACTCTGACTCGGAGGATGAGGTCAAGGTTGCTGCAGCTGTGGCCCTGCCAGAATCAGACTCCGACTCCGACTCTAGCTCATCTGAAGATGAGGAGCCAAAGAATAAGTCCAAGAATGGAGCGGCATCTGACAGCTCTGTGACTCTCGAGAAGGCGTCGCCGGATTTCAAGCCCTTGTCCACCGACGCCCCTCTGCCACCCGATCCCAGCACCTATAAGGCCAACAACCGCGGCAAGAATGGAGCGAATGGGGGGAAGAAGGCTAATGTCCCCTTTTCTCGCATTGCTAAAGATGTCGTGGTCGATCCCCGACTCTCGTCGAATGCCTACGTTGAGCATGGATACGGTGAACAGGCCCATCGTGACTTGATCGTGACCAAGGGCAAGGGCTTCACCAAGGAGAAGAACAAGAAGAAGCGCGGTGCTTACAAGGGCGGCCCATTGGATGTCAACACTAGCCGAAGCTTCAAGTTCGAAGACTAGAAGTCTGACGACATGGATACTTTGGAGAAGAGCTCGCCTGTCAGCCCTACTCCTACCCGAGCTCTCCGACCTGCTTCCGCCCCAACTACTACTAGGAAGGATGTAAAGCCCAACCAGAAGACGAGCAAATCGAAGCCATTTCGGATTATTGGACCCCGCAACCCTCGCCTTGTCGACAAAGTCATCACCGGACCTACTCCTGGCCAGTGGCAACCAGTCCCAAAGACAGATGCATCCTCGCTTTTGAAAGCCGTCCATGACACCGTACAGAAGGATAGTCAGCAGTCCAGTGACGACTCCGGAGACTATGTTCCTAATCGAGCGGAGAACGCTCGTGATAATGGCCATAACAACAAATTACATCAAAAAGGAGCTAACAATAGACGGAAGAGTGCACCCGTGAAGACTATTTCTTCTACTCCTGGCAAGGCTGCTCCTGGCAAGAATCAACCTAATTAGAGTGCTGGCAAGACTGGTTCGGGTAGCGGTGGGGCCGAGAAAGAGCAGCAGAATAGTCGGGGGGGTCCCAGTGATGGTGCACTTTTGCAGTTTGCCAGAGATCACTTGAAGTTTGATTAGAGACGCTCTATTGACAGCATTCATCCACCTTGGCACTCGCGGATGAGACTATCATTGCTCTGGTCCCAACAGTCATTTTTTCACTAGCTCGCCGTGGCCACGCTCTTCATATCGATCATTAGTTCTTGCGCTTAGGATTCATGCTCGAACACGAAGGGAAAATGATCATGGCGCTGTAGATAGATTAAGGTCAGGAAAGACGCATCAGCTCATAGGATGGTACTAACTACGTCGTGCTTTCTAACATTCTTTTGATTTTGTGAACTAAAGGGGTGCCCGTGATAATTGACTGTAATGTTACGGAAAATGTATGAGAAGACTCGCCCGTGGTTTTCATTACCAAACAGATCTCCTATCTGTCATATACGCAGAAACGTAGGCAGACTGCCGTGATTTGCGCTCACATCCAACAGCGTCAACCTACAACCACCCAGTCATCCCCATCTAAAACTTCCTCCAGACTCTCTACCATCACGACATTAAACATATCAATATACTCATCGCCTTTCCCAACGACATCGAGCCATCTCCTCTCATTCTCCAGGTTTTCCCTCAGTGTCTTGAATACCTGAGATATACTTACACTCCCATCGTTGACAACCTCTACCACTGTCCCCACGCTTTGACTTCCCAAGTACTCAACAAAACGTGGCATAGCAATGTCATAACTCCTCATTCGTCTCTCGAATGTTGCCTCGTCTCCGCGACCGCGGGACAGATAGCGGGATTTGGCAATGGCAGAGGGACAGGTTACGTTGATGGTTAGACCGCAGAATGAAGAGGTGAGCTCTGAGATGGCAAGGGGAAAGTTGTTGTTGTATCGGGGTATACTGCCTAGTCCATCTACTAACACGGCGCGTGGGGGGCTGGGCTGGGTTTCTAGGGTGAGGATTGCGTCTGATAGGATTCGCGAGGAATGGATATTCAGGTTCTCGCCTCGGACGATGGAGTTGTGTAGTAGCAAGGGGATGGGAATTAGGTCGAAGGCTGAGAGGAGGGAGGGCGGGATGTAGAGGGATGATGTGAGATGGGTGAGAATTTGGGGCGTGACGTAAGGGAGGGATTGAGGGTTCTGGAGGAGGGTGTGGTGGTGCCGGAAGAGGTCGCCTAGCGAGATGTGAGATAGGGGGTAATGCTGCGCAAGCATCTGGCCTAGTGTGCCTTTGCCGGTTGAGGTTGGGCCTGATAGGAAGATTATTGGGAGCATTGTGGAAGGACTGTGGATTGGAAGGATCATACAAGTCTTGGGAATGGGAGTCTTCCGGGTTATAGGAGGCTGGTTTAGGTTGAGTGGTTTGATGGTTATGAGACGTGATTCTGTTTGGGAGAGCGAGGGTATGAGCGTAATGTATTCAAGGTGAGTTCGTGAGAGGTACCCGGACAAGGCAAGAGGTTTCGTGTGTAAGTAGAACACAGTCGTTGTCTTGCTCGGAAGTGACACAAGCTGTCACACACCAATCTTGTTCTTAGTTTATACGTTGAGCTAGGCTATAGGCATGAGCATCGCAACCCATTCCTCATGTGACTGCGGAGTTGTTTTAAACAACATCCTCTTAATCCCGATCCTAAGGGGAGACGATCAATATCCCAAGCTGGTGTTTCCGTAAAAACATTTCAGCATTGTAAAGTAATAAGTCTTTGTCTATTGCTTATAGCGAGATGAATGCATAAAACACACAGCATTGTCGCAGAATAATCACACTTGACTAGAGACTTGTTTCAGCGACACCACTGCTTTCTAGGTTGCCATCTCCGAGTTCATAGCAACGAAGAGACATTTTACACATCAGCCAGCCCTATTACCTACTGATATGACTACGAATTGCTCAACTACTTATTACATCTAACATGTTATCATGGGTAAAGCACAACCCAGGGTTAAGAATGCCCTACGACAATGCGGAACGGTGTTCTCATCACCCATAAGTCCTCAACTGAATTCGTAAGGTAGGGATCGACGGAGGCTCACTTTTCGCTTCTTAGGACAGACCAGCACGTTACCTTCAAAATCAAAGGAATCCGAGTCTTTGTTACAAAATGCAAAAGGAACGTCGGCGTCTACAATAAAGATGTTAACCAAACAATGCAACACTCTTTCTCGTCCGGCGGCTTAAATAGGGCAAACATTCCAGGACTGCCCGATTGCCTACCACTGCGGTGCTCCAGTATCTGACGTATTCTGAAGAATCACTGTCATGGATTACCTGGTAGATCTCGGGCGATACGCTGCGGGTGTCGTCGTACAGCACATTCACAGTGACCCCAAGGAGTGGCTTGAGGTATACGAGCACGGCAAGCGTCGCAAAGTCAAATACTCTGAAATCGTGAAGGATCATCTCGATGAGTGGTATCCATACCTGTCGGTCATATTTGGAGACGATTTCCTTTCGAAAGGCACAGAAGAGATTCCTGTTCCATTAGCCCGAAATCCCTACGCCGAGAGGGTGCCTCTGAGAATTATCAAGCTAGGAACATGGGATGACGTCCGTGACCGAGATGATCTCTGGGACAGTATGGCACAAGAGTTGGGTGCGGACATCCGCTCGGCCATGTTGTATCCACATAGCAGCCAGGCATTCCATTACATCTTCGTTCATTCTATGTGGCGACATGTTCCAGCGGAGACTCAGAAGGTCCTGTTGTTCGAGGAAGTACTGGCCGAGATTTTTAAGGGCGGAGATCCATTTTCACTGCCAGGAAGGGTTGTTTTCTTTTCACAGTCGGACGTGACATTAGGCCCTGCTGCACCATCGCCCTGGAATCGTGGAGTATGGCAACAACTTGTCACACTTCGTCCAAGCGGATACTATTTTTGTAAACACCGTCTCGTACGAGTCCCGGTGAGTCCTGAGGACACTCTAACCGACGATCCACCCCCACCTTATAGTGAGTCCCCTGGAATTGACTCCGAACCTACATAGGGCCATTCATTCGCATCTCAGTGGTTGAGCCACTGGTTTTGCCATATGCCGTCGAGCGTAAGGTGTTGAATGACCGATCTGCAGTGCATACCATATAGACCATTAAACGTCCCAGGATTCACGACGTCGTTTTTGCCGATTTCATATAGTAAAAGGCGCAACAAGGGCCAAGAGGGATAGCGTTGGTCCTTTGCATTACGTACCGTAACTGTAGATACGCAACTAATCGTACTTCCTAGGTATAGCAACGAATCAATCAGAAGCCATCTTCATCTGCGGGCACAGTTTCGATGGTTCTAGATGTGCACAGAAGTTACAATGTGACCAACGATTAACGTAGTCTCCTTTTATGGTTAGTGCTCTGTCAATACACACAATACTTACACTCTAGAACTATCGAAGGCGCGTGGTGTGGTGCTATTCGACTTGCTGAAATCAACGCGTATATATAAAAGTAATGATTATCAATCCGCTCAAGGAAACTTGCTAGCATCCAGCTTTCTTCTCACGCGCATGAAACCGTCTCATTAGTATTACAGGAAGTCGGTTAGTGGTATCTTAAGTTTTTATTTCGCGTACTAAACGAACAAAAGTACCTTGTTGTTCTATGATCTTAACTTTGATCACCCGAGATCTTATTATCTTGGAGCATCGAGAAACACCAGAACCAATGTTGACGAAAGCAGTCTCTAATAAAACATTAAAACTATTGGTGGCTAACTAAGCAGTCAGCTTACGAGGCTTGAATTAGCTGATGAAGCATACCGTATATTTGTTAAATAACAAAGCAGAGATGTTTGTACGTAGGCTTCACTTCTCTAGAGATAGTTCTAGTAAAATCTATGTAGATCTAACTGCGGCTTTCATATAGAGCGCGCTTGACTTCGGTCGTCAAGTGATCCCACGCCCATATTCAGCTGCTTGCTCTAACAACGCAAGTGCATACAGAAATGGCCAACACGTAGCTTTGGACACCTCAAACTCTGAACCAACATTAGATAGTTGTCATAATGGCCAGCCCCAAGGTAACGCGAAGATCCCATCGGAAAATGATCCAAAGCCCCTTGAGCACCCACAATATATCCTCCCGTTACACTATGCTCTCCCAAAACCATTTTGCCCTCGAGACAAGGTAGTTGCTTTGCTTGTCTCGATGATAAGGAATGCCCTATCGGTCATCAAGCCATTTAAGCTTCAACCAGACGCCATGTTGCGAAAGGTGAAGTTTGTAGGAAATAGACGACATCTTAAACCAGGCTGTTACAAGCGGCATGTATCGTTGTCTACAAATGCCAGCCGCTCGGGACTGCGCGACTTCGACGTCTTTTCAGGCTAGCACTCAAACATGTGGCCATGGTTCGTGTGGTCATGATTCATAATGTCTCCCAGCGACCCGCCGTTCAACTAAGCCAGTGATGACCCACACAGCCCATCGCCCGGTTAGCTCAATCGGTAGAGCGTGGGACTTTTACAATCTATCGCTTTGTAATCCCAAGGTTGCGGGTTCGAGCCCCGCATCGGGCTTAATGCTAATGCGTCTCAGACAACTCAGGTTCCGATTGTCTATGCCTTTCTTTCTTTTTTTTTCCTCCACCTTTCTTGGTCGCTTGGTCAAATGGGCGGGTCGTGGCAGGCAGAGATGATTCCACACCAGATGAAGGGCACAAGGTCTCTCATCCAAGCGCTCATGCCGCATCCAATGACGGCGAACGACGGCGGGTTGCATCGCGTACTATTTCAGACCAGCAGTGAGATTCATCCCTCTTGTAGACTCAGGCCGTTGAACGTGACTTGATGCAATCTCACAAGCTTGAAAACAGAGGCAGTATTGCGACAGGCTGTTTCTGTAGTATATCTCAGTCCCGGCAGTCGTTAGCAGACCTAACAATCCTATTGGGAACTTCACGAAGCGATCAAGATAACAGGCGAAAGTGAGAAAGAAGTTCTTGGTCCTGCAGCAAATCGTCCGATAGCTGCACTCGCTGTCAAGAGGGCTGATGATGTAAACGTGTCTGTAACTGAGATCCCTCCCGAATGATAGTTTGATGTCAAGAGGTGTTCGACTTTAACGAAACAATGATTTCTTGCGCCCCGGTCCCATTGGCCCCAGTCTTTGAGTCGCCACGTTTGCAGAATGACACGACTGTGGTTGGTTGGTTGCCTTCAATCTAAGATCTCACATCTCCAGTGTGTAGACCACCTAACTTACGCCGATTGAGCCTTTACCCTTTCGGGTTCTTTGATTATAACTAAACGGATCTTATTGAAATGTTTTGATTTGAACTTGAAAGGGATTAAGAAGGTCAACAATATATGAGATTGACTTTGCAAGCTTTGCAGATAACCATGGGCAGTGTATTGAAATGAAAGCAGTATGTATTAAAACATCTCCAATGACATATTCAAACACATTCAACTATACCGGGACATTATTAGATTTCATCAGATTGGGATTTGCTGTAATGAGTTAGTCTAACATGTGTCTGGTCACGATGTTGAATGCATGATAAATTCGTCATAGTGTTTTGAGTTGCACGAGAGGCGCGGTTCTGTTTTTCAATTTACCTTGTTCTATTTCCAGCTTTTCTTATCTTTGCTTTCTTATAGCTTTAAACAATTGGTGCCTTGGCCTTCGATTCTATAAATGCACTCACTCGAATCGTTTCGGGATGGGGAAAGTAAGGAGACTTTTTATATCTTAAAAATAAACTGCGTGTCACCTCTTTGGTAGCAATGATGACTCATGATATTGTCTAACATTACATCACATAACGTTCTTTCTTGAACACTTCGAGATGGACTTAAATGGCTTTAATCTCATGGTGCTAATCAACTCTTCGCTCTCCTCGTGGTGGGAACCGTCCAGATCTACCAAAATCTGATCATGATAGATGAAGTGGAGTATCGGCGGATATAGGGGAACATAGGAATGGTACTACGGCTATCGTAAGACTTCAGAGCTTGGAAAGACGCACATTTACCGCGTATGTTGCAACATAGTATTTTTCTGCTAGGATCTTGCAACGAAACAAATCGGTCATAGATGCTGCCAATATGCCAACCTCTGTACAGTGATAAGGGCACGATGGCGACAGGTGGCTGAACTTTCAAGCGGTGCACACAGGTCTCAGCCCCGCGTCATACCTTTCGGGATAGGGCATTGGGGTTATCCGTCAGCCGCTATATATTTCATTTTTTGCAAGTTCACTACTCATCCAATGCAAGTTGGGATGACACAGCTGCTTCCGTCGTTTCACATCCATTAGCGACAGCGCCGGCCTCAATGGCAGACATATATCTTGTTGACAGTACGTCGTTTCCTAACGTCTTGGAGCAGAACGTCACAGTTACACTCAAAGACGGTCGTGATATCATCAGATGCAACGTTTACCGACCGCAAGACTCCGACCCCGTTCCTGTCCTTGTAACTTATGGTCCTTATGGCAAAGATGTATCCTACAAAGAGTAAGCCAGACCAGACGCCTTATCATTTCTTCAGCAGACATCTCATGATGCAATAGTTTTCACCCTAAATCGTTCTCTGAGGTTAATCCTCGGCACCAGTTCGTCCATTCGGCATGGGAGACACCGGACCCGAAGTTCTGGACAAGTCACGGCTATGCTATTGTTCGTGCTGACGAGCGCGGCTCAGGCCAGTCGCCAGGTCTTCTTGACACGATGTCACGTGCAACTACAGAAGCTTTTTGTGACCTGATAGAGTGGGCATCGGACCAGCCATGGTCTACCGGTAAGATCGGCCTCTTAGGTGTCAGTTATTATGCAGGCAGCCAATGGAGAGTAGCCGCCCGGAAGCCCAAGGGCTTGTGTGCAATGATTCCTTGGGAGGGCATGTCAGACTACTACAGAGACAGATGCCGTCATGGCGGTATCCTCTCGAACGGTTTCATTAAGTTCAGGTGGGATAGACAGATTGTCACGAGCCAATACGGAAGACCTGGCAGAAAGGCCAGTAACTGGGGTCCCGATACGGTCGAGGGTGATTTGACGGACTCCGAACTCCTTGTCAATCGCCAAGGTCAGACACAAGACAACCAGCAGAATCGCTACCGTGATGACATATACTATGCCTCCAAAGATTACGACATGTGTGTATCGAGGTGCCGCTGCTCTCTGTGGGGAACTGGGGCGGCATCTTGCTTCATCTGAGGAGAAATATCAAGGGTTACTATCACGCAGCCTCGAAGTTCAAATACCTGCGCATGATCACAGGGAGGCATGATCTGCCATTTTACTACGAAGAGGAAGTCGACGTACAGCTAAGCTTTCTCGACGCCTTTCTGAAAGGAGACGACAGAGTGGGCTGGTCGAAAGAGGGCAAGGTCGCCCCTATTAGCCTTGTGCTGCGAAAAGGGGACCTGGGTTTCAACAATCCAGAGATCGAGAAGGAATATATCCGGCGCGAAGAGAGAGAGTGGCCCATTGCCCGCACTCAATATACCAAGTTCTACCTCACTCCATTGTTTGGTCTGGACCGGGGCGCTCCATCGTCAGAACAGGCAAAATTTAAGCTGTCCTATCGTGCACTTGGCGCATTGGAGCATCCGCAGCTCATTCACTTCACAACCGAGCCGTTTGCCGAGGAAGTCGAGGTCACGAGACATGTCACCGCACACCTTCATGTCTCTGTGTCGCCAGACCCCAACGGTCCGACTCCAAGTGATATCGACTTGTTCGTCACGACGGGACACATAGGTCCCAGCGGGAAAGAGGTGTTGTATACTGGAACTGCCGGCGACCCGGTGCCGCTCACCAAGAGCTGGCTCAGGGTCTCATTACGGAAGATCAATCATGAAAGCCCAAAGCACCGTAAGTGGCTCCCTCGCCGAGAGTACACAAGTCGCGACGTGCTGCCGGTAATACAGGGCGATGTTTACCCAGTGGACGTGGAAGTATGGCCAACGAATGTGATAATTGAGCAAGGAGGAAAGCTCATCTTTGAAGTCTCTTCTGGCGATACACAGGGATCGGGCATCTTCACCCATGACGACCCGGTTGACAGGTAAGTCCCGTGCGTCCGAGAAGCACGGCTTCGTTTCCGCGAACTCACGTCTTTTGCACAACAGGGCTCCGGAGGTCTTTCAAGGTACTAATCACATATGTTTCGGTCCAAACTTATTCAACTATGTGACCCTCCCCATAATACCCGGCAAATGAAGCTGTGTAAATTAGTCTGGCTAGACAATGAATAACAATTCGCGCCCATGAAACTCTCATGGCTGATGTGTAGGAGTATCCCGGATACGCCGGAACAATAGGATTGTGTAATTTGCCGACATTCTATGCTGGGTTGAAGAGAGAAGCAACGTCTCTCTGCCTCTCTGCTCTCTTGAGTTGAGGATGTTTATGCCAGCAATAGAAATTGATATGCGCGGCAATACTTGCGCCCGGAAATTGGCATACGCTGCTTGTTGACTAGCTGTTTCCTCTTCACAAAGTTCCATGAAGTATGTGTCATTAGTGCTCGGTTGTATGGATTGAGTGATGATCGAAGAACGACGCACTTTGGGAGGGAGGTTTGTCGTGAAAGAAGGAAGCTTCTAGAATTGATCGCATAAGCTTAATCACTGGCGTATACTCCTCGGCTGAAATATGTGTAGAGTCTGTCGAAAGAATAATGTGCAAATCTGGCTGGTAACGGACAGAGAAAGACGAGCAACAGCAAAGCTCATCACCTCCAGGGATACAGGCAGCAGAACGTGTACATGCAGTTACAGATGAGATAGATTGGCTCTTCTATGTGTTCTACCTGTGTGTCACTAGAGCATTTACTGTAAGTTGTTCGCTGAGATAGTTCTGAAGCTACCGTATGCGAGAGGTTGCAATGCGAAAAAGAATAGTCTGTGCGTTGAGTTCATTGCTGCCTGAGGATTATACACTTTATTGCGAGAGCATGTAAATGCGGGCTGTGTAAGCCTAAGGTACATCCGTACCTCTACCTATGTCATGATCGGACTGACGTGCGAAGACATAACAGATCTGGGGGCTGAGCGGATGGCGTGCAAATGTGGTGTTGTCCACTGCAAGAGGCGCTGTAGGTGGTGTGCTACGAAAAGTCATCGGTATGGAGGCCTACCCTAGCGTCGTCCTCATGAACCTACCAACGCACTGGAACCTGGAAATACCTCAGGCATCATCCTCAGGGGTGCTCTCTGATACCTGTATTGGAGTGCTATGAGGCTTGTTTGCCCTTCCCGTCGCTACGCGGTGGCGCTGTTGGGCAGGGTCGAGCACGTGACCCGGGAGAGGATGGATACCTAGGAAAGGTACATCCTAGGTACAGACGTACACACACAAAGAGTCGATGGCCAGATTGCGAGGCAGATTCTCTTCAAAGCGGAAAACGGCAAGAATCCGAAAATGGACTTCTCTGGTAGCATTCTTGAGCTGTGCTGGAGTTATCAGCTGTTGATTATTTCCGTAGGGAAGTGGCGGTTACCTTAGGTAGGTAGGTAGGTAGGTATAGTTGTTAGCTTGGGCGCATCGAGAGTGGGAAGGAATGTTGCAGTGGTCGTAGGGAATGTTGCCGAATGTTGCCGCTTGCAGTGCAAATGTAAACTGTATTGGGTTCCAATTGCCTATTGGTGATGTTCCAGTGATGGTCTGCCGTCTCCGTTTCCGGTCAGTCAAATGCCAGAGAAGCTACCCGAGAAATGTGAGGATCACCCAGCTGGAGGTTCCCGTACCTAATGCATCGACCAAAGATGATGCCGATTTCCAAAGTGCCATGCGACCATGCTGGACGTGCGCCACATTCATCGATGACCATGGAACAATGACCCCTCCGGGCCCTGCCTCGAGGGGGCTGGGACTCGGAATCGACGCCAGGCTGCTGGGAGCCTGGGAACCGGCACTTTGGGAAGTTGTTCTGGGCACCGAAAGGTCTTTCGCACAATCCAATATCCAAACCGATCCAGCGATATCTATGATAAACCCTGTAACTTGTTGGACGCTCGGGATACATACCCACTGCTCTGCTACTGTACATCTCTCCACACCAAGGTGGGTGATAGGAATGTTGTTATGTTGCTGTGTCTTCTCTTTGCGGTAAGCGCTTAGTTGGAAGTCGGGGCACTTAATGCGCCCTACCTCCGGATCCAGCGACGCAGCGGCCCAGGTGTTTCTTTCGGCGCGCAACAAGGCGTAATGCAAGCCAAAGAAAGAGATGCAACCTACCTTAGGTACATGGCACACCAAGCTCACTGCAGTGATTCCGAAGCTGTGTCTTTAGAGTCCTCAGCCCCTGTCACGGCCAGTCAGTCACAGTCCCAGCCCGTGGCATCATCAGGCAGGCTCGCTTTACGATACATCGGCCTGCGTGAGTCCTGAGCTTGGCCCTCGCCGTCCCACCACAACTCATCCCACTCCGTTCGTCATCCATCAATGGTCATTCACGGTTGATTGATCTTATGCCCTCCTGCTCCGACCGTTGGACCGCCACTTGGCCTGCCTGTACTGTCATGATTTAGTAGATTCCGTGACTGATGAGAATCCGATGCACCCTCCTTTGTCTGCGCGCTCTCCACTGCCATTCCATCGCATCAGTGACATCTCTCCTCGATCACCCCCCTCAGCATCACCCGTGCCGCTCTCCATTCCTCATCCTCTTTGTTCTGGAACTCACGGCACTCGATCCGGATTCTGAATGCCCCCATGGGTATTTTCTGTAGTGTTGATAAAGGCGCGGACTCCGACGAGCATGAGAAGGATCCGGACCATTCACACCTACATCACCATACGCTCAGGACAGTTCAGCTGCGCATGCGGAACAAGATGGATACCAACCAGCAGCAGGCTATCGCCTCAAATGAGCAGGTCAACGGGCAGCTTCGCTTCAACTTCCAGAATCCCACTAGAAACCCATCCCTGAAATCCAGCATCGTGGAAGACAAGGCTATCGAGAACATGATAGGGATGAGGGCAAATGACGATGCCGCCTTCAGTCGAAACGGTCTCTCCTCTACTGGGCATTTTCTGGATATCAAGGATGAGATTGAGCAGAAAGAGTTATATCAGACTGCCAGATTGGCGCCCAAAGGTGCTCATCTGCACCTGCACTTCAACTCCACCCTTCTTCCTGAGGTCCTTCTCGGTTATGCCGCGCAGATGGACAACATGTTCATATGGAGCGATCTCGCACTGGACAAAACAGAGAACTTCAACACGTGCAAGATCGAGTTCAGTCTAAAGCCGCTGGGGGAGATATGGCAAGCCTTGCCACTCCATGTAAGACAAAACCTGGCGACAGAACTCTCGCAAAGAGAGATGATTGAGAAGAATTTGCCCCCAGAAACTAAGCAAAAATTGCTAGAGCTAAAAAGGGGCGGTCTGCAAAAACTGCGAAGAGAAGAGCTACAAGCATTGGAAGAACACTACAAGTCGGATTTGAAAGATCAGATCAATAAACACGGTCCCAATTTGTTTGGCCCCAATTACGAAAAGAACAGCTGCATGCGATACCAACACTTTCGAGAGCTTTGGAAGAAAGAGGCGAAGCCCGCAGGACCCAAAACGTGCGATCAATGGCTTATCAGCAAGCTGGTCTTCAACCAAGCGCAGAAGGAGGAATTCTTCCATGACGACGGTGCCTCGTTCAAGGACCATGTGAAATCAGAGGTAGAAAAAGGGATACTGGAAACCCAGACAAGAATAGAAAGCTTAAAAGATGACTGTGTTTCTACAACATCGGAGACGCAGCAGCTGGAATACCTTGAAGAGTCCAACAGGAGCATAGATGACATGCGCCGGGAGCACGACCGCAATCGTGAGAGTGCTCGCAGGTAAGCCCACTCGATGCCGAACTATCACAGCTTTCTGACGCGACCCAGGGCTTGGGATGCATTCAATGGCCGTACAAGGATGATGAAGGGGTTATTCAACTATCAGAAGGCATTCAGAGCCTATACACGACAATGCCTGGAAGCCTTTGTCGAGGACAACGTCCAGTATGCTGAGATTCGGCCAAACTTTATGAAAACCAATCAGGTCTTTAACGATGATGGATGGGAGAAGATCGACAACAAGGGCATGATGAAAATCATAATTGACGAGTACGAGCAATTCATGAAAGATATTGGGGATATGGATTCACACGGCAAGATACTGCACAGCAGCAATCACCGGCCGACGTTTAGCGGTATGAAGGTCATATACTGCACGCCCCGTTCATTCTCCAAACAGCAGGTCCAGGATGCACTCGACGAGTGTTTAGACTTCAAGAGACGGTGGTCTAGATACATCGCGGGCTTTGATCTAGTTGGAGAAGAATCTTTTCCAAAACCGTTCCCTTTGAAACACTTTTCGGAGGAGTTTAAGGATTTTCAGTCAAAATGCAACCAGGAGGGCCTATCAATTCCGTTCCTGTTTCACTGCGGCGAGACTCCAGACGATTTTGAAAACAATTTGGACACGGCTCTCGAGCTCAACGCCAGACGGATTGGCCATGGATATGCATTACCGACGAAGCGTGATGTCCTAGACGGGATGAAGAGGATGAACGTCTGCGTCGAGTCGTGTCCGATATCCAATATGGTGCTGGGTCTTGCGGAGAGAATGGCAGAACACAGCATCTACAAGCTACTCGACGAAGAGATGCACTGTGCCTTGAGCAGTGACAATGGCACCCTCTTCCAGTACGTGCATTTATGTCTGAAGGTTCGTTGTGTTGAATCTCTAACACCCGGCTAGGTCTACGCTATCGCACGATTTCTACGAGGTTATGGCAGGTAATGCCGGCATCAATCTTCTCGGTTGGAAACAATTGGCGTTGTGGAGTATAGAACATTCTGTCTTCGACAGCGAATACGAGAGCGAAAGAACGGCGATGAAGAAAGAGTGGGAACAGCGCTGGCGAGAGTTCGTCGCTGCGCTTCCTCTCCCAGGCTCGATTACCCAGGCTACAGATTTTTCAACGTACTGCAAAGATTCTGGTCAGAGCGCAAGGTTGGACAAGCTGCGGACCGCGAGGAATCTCAAAGCGGGAAGGGAAGCAGGCGTGAGGAGAAGTACGCAGGCTTCCACCAATGGTACGGCCACTGACGCTTAATTGAGTGCTCCATTTCGTGACCATGGTCGCCGTATTGACTTGTCATAGAGCAGCGAGGGTCTGGTTCGCCGTCTCTCGAACGGCGTTCTCTCTGGCAAAGGTGTCTCGGATGTTTCAGGGATGATTAGAGGTCGGGATATGGAGCACGGGGTTCTCGATACCCAAATGTTATTGCTTTAGGCGTCTAGGATACGGGCGGTGCTATCGGGTTAGAAGGTTCATAGGTCTCGTTACATGAACTGCCTGTTTGCCTTTCTCGTGCAACGCCATCTGATGCTCCATGATTGGCTTGAGAAGAGACACCACATTCCTCCGACCATAGGCTCCTGAGCATGAGGTCCGGTTCACCATGTTCGCTATTCGTGATGGCACTGCTTTCGTTCCAATCTTGCCACGCGGGAATAACCCGCCCGCACCTATATCTCGTTCACTGGGGAAACGACGTGCATCAAAATGCACAGAAATGGGGCTGTACCAATGTCGATGACGACTCATCTTCGAGGCTCGGGTCTCACACGCAATCCCGTCATACCCGGTCTCTGTGTCCTGACGAGCCTGACAAAAGAATGTCCAATCCATCATTCCACACAGCAATGTGGAGGTCTGAGCCGCGTCCTTGGCTGCTAGGTAATGCTTGGCATGCTGCCCTCGACCCCTGCGCCCGCTTTCCACGCGCCTCATACCGAACTTGCGTTCCTCGTTCCTCAGTGGATGGCAGAAGGAAGCAGTGGGTCGATTGTCCGGCGCGACAGGCTCGCCAGGCGCTCAGTGATCCTCTCGTTGATCACTGACAGCTCATTTTCCATTGTACTCTTCTGTGACTCGGTCGCCAAGCCAGCCGCTCGGTGGTGGCATCCCCAGCAGGCCTAGCGGACGAGGATTGTACACATACATTCCGGTGAACACTAGGTATCTTTGAGTAAACTGCACCGCTTTCGACCCGTGGGACGAGAAGGCCTTGAGGCCCGCCGCCGGCCGAGCCTTTTCGCCCTCGATTTCTACCCTCCAAAGCCTGGAGGAGGTAAAAACAAGTGAGACAGTACATCCGCCACATGTTCCAGGGCGGGCCGTCGCGGCTCGAATCCACTTGGTCTGGCAAGATGTGATGTTGTTGGGAACTTTGGATACATACCTACATTATACACATACACCAACAGAGCCAGCAGAGCCAACAGAGCCAAGATGCTGTGCATGTGTGCATGACTGTCTTTCATGTTCACTTGCCAAGATTGTCGGGTTCCCTCAGATTCCTTCGTCTTGTGGTCGTGTCCAGAGGCGAACACAGCTCCGCCCTCCCAGCTTTAGATTCCAATAAATATCCCAACTACAAAAGCTTTCCCGTGTAGGAGGCACAGTACAGCTACTCCAGCCCACCCATATAATCATATCACTTTACACGTTTCTTTACATCAGAGCCGTCACTACTTGAATAAGAAGAGCAACGATTATGTGACAGGGACATTATTTCCAACATTATCGACCGCTATACGCTCCGTTCTGTGGGAACGAAACCCAACATGCCGTACACCTGATAAGTCTTGTCGAAGTGCTTCTCTCTGGCCTGGCTAGCTCGCTATCCTTGTTGTTCGATCCCGATTACCGCTTTTTGCGCGACGAAGCTTAAATGACACGGGCAATACAACTCCTACACGTCTAGCGCAAACCTAACTGATACGTATTCCGACCGACCGTTGAAACCTACCACCACGCCGGTGCGCCATCGAAGCAATGGACAATGCTGGCAATAGCACCTGCGACTGTGACCCAGCCAGCGGCGTTTCGCAACGTCTCCTGTGGTTCTCGTCTGATATTATAGGCGACGGGCCATCAGGCTGGCGTCTCGATGTTGTCACTCTCCTTGCCGTCATTGGCGAGTCCTCCATCGCGGAACATGCCCAGACCATCACTGCGAGTGTCCTCTGCTTGCTGCCTCGCCTAATACCTGCTCCCCAAGCGCTTCTCCGTCCCACTCGTCCACAGCGTCTACCCGAGACAACAGCCAGAATGACGGGAGTCTATAGCGGCGTCGTGCTCGATACCGTAGGCTTCTTCGCCAATATTATACACCCTCTCGACGAATTACCGCCATTCGCTTTCAAAGTTCTCGAGATAAGGCATACAGACCGGAACAGTGTCGGCGGCTTCGAAGTCGGACAAATCGCCACCAACGGTGCTTCGACGTTCTTTGAAAAACTGCGCAGCCGTGGGCAGAGCAACAATGCCAACAAGCGGACGAACACTTCCCTATCCCAAGCACGTTCCATTCGTGGTCCTCCACCAGACGCTTTCGATGATGGTGACGAGGAAAGCGGGGAACGGCACATACACGGGAGAGCCACGGGGCTGAGTGTTGCTTTTTCGGACGCTGAAGCCGGTGTCGCCAATGCACCGACACAAGGGATCACACGACGTACGACAATGAAAGAAAAGGTCCAGGACTTCGTGGCCAACCCAACGCTAGCCAATACCAAGGCTCGACCTGCCATACCTGCCACCTTATACTCCCCGATCCACATTCTGGAGATCTTCTCCGTACTTGTCACCTTCAGCATCATCGGCTTTGCTGTCCATTTCAAAGACGGAACCGCCATTATTGCTGTTTTCCTTATGGCCATGGCTAGTTCCATCGTTGGCTGGGCTTCATGGTGGCGGCCAGTGCTCATGAATCGAAGCCACACGAATAAAGTCCCCGAAGGCGATGTGATCATCCGGACTCGCGAAGGAGCATTCTTGCTGATCAAATGCACAGAGGAGGTCGCTCGTGAACTTTACTCTGGTACCGAAGAATGTGAGTATCATGTCAACGGGCAGGCGTATCGAGTGATGATGGGAGCGGGGACCCTGTTCCTCATGGTAGCCGTCATTCTCATGGGCAACTGCAAATGGGACACGCAGATCTTCATCGGCGCAAGCTACATCTTCCTGAATGCCGCCTACTGGACAATGGGTCTGATACCCAAACGCTACTTTTGGGATCTCAGCCGCTATGAATGGAGGGATGTGACCCCACCAGAAGCCAAGAATGCCGACAAGACTACAGATGAAACTGACCCTCGTGAGGGTGTCAAGAGCTTTACACGAACGCTATGGTTTGCAATTCGCGAGACCAAGCGGACCGCATGGATCAAGAGGAGTGGTGCCGCCCCCGGCACCCCTCAGTGGAATCTTTGGCTTGCGGAGGCAGAGACCGCTGCTAAAGACGGAATAAAGGACTGGCCGTCTGTTGCCCGCAAAGACGAGATCATGAAGATGCGGGAGGACGAAACGTTTCCAAGCCCCATCCCAGCTACCCAGTCTAATTTCGACGCTGCTGAACAACACGTTCCGGCTGTCGAAGTGCAGTCTTCAGAAAACCGCCAGGCACGCGCAGGAGCCTTCTAACCTCCTTAGTTTTGGTTTTTGGGCTCTCAAAATCGTTGATCAATCATATACCCACGAGCGAGCGAGAAATCTGTCTTTGAAAGCTTGACGATCTTGGATTGCAAATCGTTTGATATAGAAGTATTGGAATTTTTGGGAATTGGCTTATGAAAAGGGGATATCCGGCTCCCATGTTTTAGGGCGATCTTATTAGTTTTTGGCCAGTGATGAATTGGATTACGTCGATACCTCTACTGCCTCCATGCATGCAGTCCTCGATCCGGGAATCAGAGGCAGGCCGGTCATTTTTCTCGGATTGACGGAGCATAGTTTGTATTATATAGCGCTATCTCGTAATTGCGGGCGTTGATTTTGTATCGTTGACACGTGGTTGGATACTGTGTATCTGGTCTTCATGTGTAGACCTGCACAGTTCACACGAAGCGTAGAATAAACTTTCTGGACACGATCGTATTGTGTCATTCGCCGGTGACCTGGCTAAATCGTTACTTGAAACATTTCACGGCTACTAAAAACGGCGTGGATTTCATCTCCGAGCTTGCGTCTGCCGACCTTTCCAGGCACCATCCATTGCAAAATCCGCGAGTTGAGACTGTGTTTATGAACTCTACTGTCAATAGAGCTGAGTGTTGTCAAAATCGGCAGTGCTTAGATCCTGATTCCGGCATCAACAACTCCGAGCATCCCCATAACAACTCGCAGACGACCCCCTTTGTGCCACGAAGATCACGTTGATGGCCGACAAAGTTAATCCGACTCGCCTCCGATGACGGTAAAGCTTGCCACCCGGCGAGGTTTCTGTACGAGCCAACCTCATGTTTTACAGGGAATACAGGGGGACGCCGGACATCATATCTACCCGGCGCGGCTTTTCGGCTTTCGAGATGGAGCAAACACATACAAAGCACGATATCCATTCACGACAGCTTAAACTCAACGCTACAGCTATATTACCATCCGTTGAGATACATAAATACTGGATTGGATCATCTTCAAAGGTCAAAATCCAAAATGCTCTTTCATACCAGTGCATATTCTATTTTCCCCTTAGATCGCTTAAGACGTACAATCCCATCATTAACCAATCGTCCAGCATGTCTATTCCACATACACTCTCATTACTCTGGAACCATACCACTTTCAAACCCATCCCCTACCTCGACACGTCAATCCCGTTGGTCAGACGGCCATCATCACCGGTTCCAATGTCGGCCTCGGGTTTGAAGCCGCCAAGGAACTCGCCCTTCGGAGCATCTCACTCTGGATCCTCGTAGTACGTGATGTATCAAAAGGCGCTATTCTCGAGGATCAAAAGGTCGCAAAAACATCTATCGAAGTATGGTCACTAGATCAGGATTCATATCAAGGCATGACTGCCTTCGGGCAGCGCGCTGCTGCTCTCCGATATCTCGACTTTGTGTTACTAAATGCCGGTCTCAAGTTCAAAGAGCGCCGAGTGTCGAAGACCGGACACGAGACACACATCGCTGTGAATTATCTAGGCACGCTTTTCTGCCTCACCTGCTTCTGCCCTCCTGGCGTCGCACTACACAAGATGCGCGCAAGCGAGAGAGTTTGGGCCCAAGCTGCCTGACTTTTACAACTTCCAGTGTCGCGTTCTGGGTCCCGAACTCTGGAGTACAGAAACCAGAATTGCTCAAGTGGCTCGACGATTCCGCGTCGTGTACCGAGGCCGAGGGAAACGAGCCTAAGTGACATTGCTTATCGAAAACGTTAAGCGTATTCTGGATACGCGAACTATAGTCTCTTGTTCGCAAGGAAGACGGAGTGATGAACTACCTCAATCCTGGATATCGCATGAGCGAGTTCCATCGCTCGGATCTTGGGGTGAACCATGTCATCTCGGCAAGTCGTTGCGTGGTCTGCGGCTCAAGGTGGGTATCGGCTTGCTGATACGCCGGTGTGGCATCCTGATAATCACGGATGCTATCTAAGTGAGATGAAGATCAGACCGTACGTTCTCTTTGGCCATTCCGCTTTTCAGTTGCAAATACGTGGTTTTAGAAAATACAACAAGTCGACTGACTCAGCATCTCATAGGGTAGGGAAGTTCGCCGCTTCGCCAGTAGGCAAAACTGTCCAGATGCAATTATGGAATGAGACAATTGCTGTTCTCCGCGAAGAGTGTCCTGGTTCATATCTCGACGAGTTCAACCGCGAATGACTTTGAACGGCATTTACATCTGCTCATCTTGAGGCATTTCAGACTATCTGACATGATCACATGCAATTCAACAGTTTTGTATCGAAGCCCGTCTCTTCTCGTCTAAGTGATCATGCCCAAGCGTACCAGAGCCAATGACGTTTGATCAAGCCGTGCCTAAAGGCTGTTCGTCGTGGGGACTGTACGGTTTCTCATGTCTGACTCGATACTTCAGCTTGACATGCCCCTGAAGGGTATATTTCGACTGTAAGCATTAACCGAAATCAGCATACATGATGTTAGGAAAAAGCTGCGCACTGCACGATGTCGAAACGTCTGGTCTCCCTCGACATGGCTACTCAAGCCCGTAAGCATTGTCATGTCACGATGGGCAGGGTGCCTCCTTCTTGTTATCGGATTTGGTCGCTAGGGGCACATATCAAGATATGAGGCTCTAGTTGGGTCACTGCGAGGTAGGGGTTAGGCTCAACGATTATTCATTCTTACGCTCTTCTAGAAGTACGAAGGCTCGTGAGTCTATAGATCTACAGAATTGGGCTCCCTGTGAGTACCCTGAAGGCACAATGAGCACTATTAGCCCTATACCAGTAGAACATGTGAAACTACATGACATGCTACTTTTACACATGACACTTCTGTACAGCATTCATCAAACCTATCTCCACCACATATCGCCAGACTGACATAAGATAAACTCATAACTGCCATTAATGTGACCAAGGTAAAATCCCTGAACATAAAGATTTGTGCAGACCCGGTTTTACACCAGAATTTACACTTTTCTAATAGCTATAACTATATGAAGATAATTATTAAAATTAAGCGGTAAAATATTTTATATAGAGTTTTATTAAAGTAAAAGATTATACGATTAGAAATAATTGGAAAAAAATTATACTTTAATATGATAAGACTTAAAGTTAAAGTTCGATTTTTAAAAAATTTAAAAGAATTATAAAAATTTAATTATAAAGCTTTTACTTTTAGACATTTAGCTTTTAAATAAAGCCTTAAAAGTGCTTTAGAATTATTCTAGAACACTATTTTTAACTATTTATATAATAAAGTTATATAGGTTTTAATTTTTTGAAGATTAAAATCTTTTATTAAACGCGTGATATTATTAGAACTAAAATTTTTAAAAAAATTCTAAATCGACGAAAATAAACATTTTATAAATCTCTATATATTATATTTAAAAGCGTAGGAATATTTATTTTTTTCAATTAAATATATATAAGTGAATATAGTAAGTTTTGGTGTAAAAACCGGGTCTGCACAAATCTTTATGTTCAGTGATTTTATATATGTAGACGTCCGAGGTCATGGTGACAGTTCAAGAAAACCCCTGCTCTTACCAATGCCCTAGGCCACCCATGATTGTGCAGGGACCGGTCACACCATTCGGCTTACATGAATGGTTTTTGCGGCTGGCACTGTCATTGCAACGCGAGAGATACGGCGTTGTTGGTTGGTGCGTGTCGCGTGGCACCAGACATATCTGCCCCCGCTGCCAAACCTTGCCATAGTTTGCGAAGTCGAACGAGGTGCCGCCGCTTGCATTCTGCTCGTACTGCGAGTCGTAGTAATATTCCCATTATGATGCACGCATGCCGGTGATCACCTTCGCGGAAATGGCGATCACGAATGTATTGGGAGGTTTCTTGCCTGGTGATAAAAGGAGAAGAGAGGATCATGGGTATGGTTGTTAACCAAACCTCGTGTCCCAGCATCGGCTCTCAGCGGCAGACTTCAATTTAATACAAGTTTAAAACCGCCGCAGCCCCGAAGGTCACACGATTGCGACTACGATTGGAAATCCTCCTCATGATAATTCATTGTCACGCGAGAATGCGGATCATCTACTGAGCTCTACTAATGTTGTCGTATGTATCGTACACAATCATGACTGTAAGCCAGAATCGGAACCCGGCCTGTCTCGCCAAACTTTGGAAGTGTCGCTGTTGTCTGTGTCAATGACTCTACTCCATTTGCTGACGGCACTGCAGCTCTGATTCTTACAGTCGGGGTATGGCCAGCCTATATTCTCCGAGGATATAGGCCGTTCGATTGGCTCTTGAACTAGAATTTGTTCCTTACATGTAATAACGTAGATATTGGAGTGTGTGAAATAACCATGTACGATTCATAAAAACGCACATTCGAAACTACTCGCAGAAAGGAAAGCCAATATGCCGAACCCACAATGATTTTCGAGTTTGGCACTCTCGGGAATGCGTGCTAATTTGTCAAGCTGATAGAGGAAACCATTGCGCCATTTCTAGCACAGGTGTGAAGTTTCAGTTTCACCCAGATACCCTTAGCTTTCTTGCACGAAAACTCAGAACAAAATGTCTTAAACCGTAGCAATGCCCATAGAGATCTAGAACTTTGCCAATTTATTCGATCTCCGACATCATAGCAGCGCTTATCACGGGAGAGAGAGGACCTTGGGAAGGCTACTGAATACTTGTCAGGCCTTAAAGCGGCTTCTAACGTGTTTCCGGTATGGCTACGACCTACACGTCAAGGACATTGATTCGCAAAACGACATTAAATAGCAACCGTTTTTTATATACTTCATTTTTAGCAATAGATGCACCAATTTAACATGTACCACCGCTTAATTAAATAACTGGCCTTAGTGCATGCTGCCAAGCCTGATTTTTAGCCTTTGGTATTTTAGTGGATATAGTTATCCCTATTTAAAAGTCTAGTTATAACGTTACTATAGGCTAACTGAGGTTTGGTCTTGCGTTTACACTGCTGTATTTATTTAAATGAGTCTATATCTATTTTAGTGCGATCCCCACCAGAATCTATGTCTAGAATTTTTCAAAAACGGTTGCCATTCAATGTCGTTTTGCGAATCAATGTCCCTAACGTGTAGGTCGTAGCCACACCGGAAACACGTCAGAAGCCGCTTTAAGGCCTGACAAGTAGGTGGGATAGGCTCGAGTGTGCCTACCATTAGCCAGCCATATTGTTAGCAATCCAAGCATCTGCGAAGATCAGGATACTGCTTAGATTTCTGTGCACTTAAAACACTGAGCCACGTGGTTGCTCCATAGCACTTCAAAATCGTTGATAGACAATCTCGACTATGTTGCGTCAACTTACGAACTACTTTTTGAGCGAGGCACTTTTAGCCAGGCAGATTCGCGGAATAATTCACACATTATAGGTGAAGTGCACAATTGCCGTGCTGATCATGCTGTTCGTAGTCTCACTGACTTATGATAACATACGCCCGTATACCTCCGCTTACCTGCTTCTTCCTCACCCTTGCTGATATTGAACAGTCTTCGTGAGCGCTCTGTGGCAGTGACGCATCCCACATCTACCATTGAGGAGGCTTGATCACCTTCGATAACATAGTAGGATTGCAAGTAACAGGCACTGGAATTTGGCATGGATGAGATAAATAAAGCGATACTTTCCTTTTCGATATGAGCAATGAAACCACTCGTTGTTCGTAGGTCTAATCGCCCCAAAGGAGCGCTTCGCCTTGCCACGTCAAAGGTTCGTGGTATGTGGGTGAATGATACATAGATGGGTAGAGAGCCAGATTGGTTTGAGGTAAGAGCGGCAAACGGACGAGAAAGGTTTGCAGGACATATTTGTTGGCCAGTATTCCCGTGCATGAATGTAAGGCGAGGTTGAGTTATTGACAAAGGAAAGGTGACAAACAGTGGATCTTGACCCATTGTGGGTGCCACTAGGTAATGAATAATTTCGAACGTTAAATTTCAACGTCATGCCATTATCGCCTTGGGATGTGACGATATGAGTATTTCAGCTTGCTGTGAAGCGCAACACTTGTTTTCGATACTTGACTCGTCGAACATACATCTGACGTTTCATAGTAGCAGGACGCCATAGGTATTCACAAGGCAAGAGAGCTGTGTTTTGTCGTCCACTCAGACGTGCAATATCGACCATCGTCAGACCTAGGACCAAACTGAAATTCCGCCAGGCAGTTGAGGGCAGAGGTTCTAGGAACTAACGGGGCGCGACAGGCCCTAGTCACACATGTAGATCCCTACCTGGCTGCCAGACTTGCCAAGCTATGGCTCCGAAGATCCTCTCCAGATCCGACTTAGCTGATGTCTGTCATTTCCCAATTCGCTCGTTTTCCATCGACGCCGTCCAGGTTTGGGCAACGAGAGAAAACAAAGCCCATTGTCGTCGACCGGCAACAGAACCGACGGGGAGGATTCAAGCAAGGATTGCGAAACAGGCTCGACAGGAAGAGGATTTGTTCGAGAGCAACCCCCAGCTCTGCCCCAGGGGCGGGATGCTTTCACGAGTCAGCACCAAGGCGGTCTTCTGAACTGCTGCTGAACGGTCCTTCAAAATGCAGCTCGGCATGCCCAGGGCAAGCTCACTAAGTCATTGGACAAGGCAATATACAGACACGCACAGACACGCGTGTATGCATATCTGGCGTCCGAGTCTATCTCCAAAATACATTTGGGACGAGCTAGTTTGCCAATGACGCAAAACCTAAGGCTAAGCTCCACGACAG
This sequence comes from Xylariaceae sp. FL1019, assembly GCA_022578705.1. NCBI lineage: Eukaryota > Fungi > Ascomycota > Sordariomycetes > Xylariales > Xylariaceae > Xylariaceae sp. FL1019. The sequence goes on from MU391926.1 coordinate 1,554,254, forward strand.
GCCCCAAGCTGGGAAATAGATACATATGTAGAAATCTCTTGCCAAATCTCTTGCCCCTCAATAATCCGACAAGATCACCTTTCCAATTCTTGATACCAGCTCACTTGGATGATAGCTCCGAGGAGACAGCCCAATGACACCGCGAAATGTACATTCAACTAACTCTCATCACGATTGTACGCGCTATGTGTACGTAGGCTACGTCGTGCCATGCTGTGCCCATGCCTCGCAGCCACAAAGAGGAAACGCGAGCTGAGAGCTGTCGCTCCCGTGAGCGAATGACACACTCGACAGCTTTGCATCCGAGATGTTTCATCATGATGGTTATGCTCGATCAGCATTGGGCTAGCTAGAATCAGTGAAGGTCACGGTCCGTGCAAGCTGTACGGAAAATCCATATGTACATGACTAATTACCCATGCCCAGCCCAAGAGCAGAGCTCGAGCCAGGCGAGCCAGGACCGGGGCCGGGGCGGACGCGAACCCGGACGAGCCGGGTTGACGGGACAGTGCCGGAGAGTGGGCCACTCGTTCGTCGTAAAATTCGTAGTGATGCAGGAGGTCAATGCAAGGGGGAACAAATCTACATACAAGTAGAACCTCAGACCATATGCAATGCTGGCCGACTTCTGTCGGTACTCTTTTCTGTCTTCATTCCTTCTATCCCCATTTCCTGTTTCCTGAACATTCTATTGTTTGCGGTTGCCCTTCACTGCGCGAAAAATCCGGAGTTGAAGACCGTACTGACACACAACCTGTGCACTCAATCTCGGCACAACTACATACTTCGCGCGAAATGGTGTCAATCACTCACTACCTAGGGCTGCAGGTCAACCCGCACCAACTTGCAATCGTGCTCCTCTGCAGCACTGCCTGCCTCCTCACGTTGACGACTTTCCCCACGTCATCGTTTTCCTATCTCATCAGAACCGACTACCGCGCTGAAGGTGCCGGCACCGTCTCGACGACGTGGTTAGGGAACTTTGGTTACTGTGTGGCTACAGCTTTTATCGATAGCAAACTGTTCGTCTCCGTCGCTCTCTCCGGGCATCCACGATTATACTGATGAAAGCAGGGACTTTGCAGAGGACCCAGTGAAGTGCTCCATGTTGAGCATAGGGATTGACACAAATGCTCTTACCAATGAGGGAACACTTCCAGAGTGGCTCGTCGGCGCCGGCAGGTCGTCAATCGTAGCATCGGGCATGACGAGGTCGCCTGCTATCATGAATCCTTTGGCAATCATTCTCTGCCTCATCAGCATATTTGCCTACCGAGCTATCCCCAGCCGGCCAACAGGCACAATGTACGTCGCCGCCATGGGCGCGAGTCTCACGGCTTTATTGCTTCTGATTCTGTCGTTGACGGGTGAACTCCTATTCGCGGCATACCTCAACGATTTTGGTAATTACGGAAAGACGGGAGACAGCGAGTTCACTTCCAGTCTAGGACCGGCAGCTTATGCCATCATGCTAGCTGCCCTGGCTCAAGCCGGCGCATGCGTCGTTGGATTCTATACATGCATAGGAGGGAAGTACGAACGCGAAGGCTGGGTTCGCTTCGAAGAAGAGAAGACGATGGATGTTTAGTACACTTGCTGGCCAAGGTCTGAAATAACCGAATTAATGTATATACCTTAGACTTTATACCGCCACCGGACTCGATTACTCACCTACTGCTGTCTCGTCTGCCGTGTCTTATCCGCGCCTTTTACATAGGGAACCACGTCCTCAGGCTCTTGGCAAACATAGGGAATTCACATCTAACATGGTTCTAGTCAGCGTCAGTCGCATACATATCCAACTATGATACGAAACAAATTTGTGTTTCCAAAGGCGAAGCTGTATGTCGCTACCTAATGCGCCAATCCAGGTATGGCTGCAAAGCTAATTATCCGCGATGATCTTCGATATAAATGTCACCAAATGCACAAACCTGCAACACATATACCGTCTGCTGACGCCATTCCACATCCATCCTTAGTAAACAGAGCCTTGCTATTCGTAAATAGAACCCGATCGACAATCTCCTTTCCGCCGCGAGAACCCAAGCGTACGGTAGAACTCATTGAGGTGCTCGAGAAAAGCTACCGAGGCTACCGTACTACACCATTAGCCTGAATAGACTCACTTCCAACATCGACCGCAAAAAGGTTTCATCACTCGGATCGATGTTCCGAATATGTTTTCGTCAAGATAATCGGTGGCCATCACGCCCCACCTCAATATAAACGCTGATGCTCTTCAAACCGCATTTAGCCTCAGGGGCCTGATGCCATTGCCACCGAGTTACCATAGCTTGGCGTCCTCCCTTGGATGTGGTCAACAAACTTCTTGCCTGACTTTGACAAAGTGCGTGCGGATCTCGTCTCGTTCGTGCATTTGATCTACGCTTCCGAGGGTCCGTATAATTGCAGGGCACTCAATGCGATACCCCAACGGCATTGCGAACAACCGACTCCAGAAAAGAACAAGACACATGTTACGATATGGTAACCCCTAGTTTTCAATGTGTACCAGCGTTCTGCATAAACGACCGAGTAGCTCTACTTGGGTCTCTCAGCGTGTCTGTCAAGTCGAATGTACAACAGTCGGGATATAGTATCTCGTGAATGGTGGGCCGAGAAAGATCCGGTCATTCAATAAATGGAGTCCTGACGTTATGTACGCAACAAATATATATATCCACATGTCCCTCACTGCAACATTTTCTTCTATCATTACACCAGATTACGTCGTTCGTCTGTTTTGTTTTTGTTCGCTCCCTCCACGTTGCCCTCCATGAAGTGGGCATGGTCAGCAGCAGGCCTTCTCGGCTCTTCTCTAGGTAAGTCATTTACCGTAGATGATCTACTTTTGAGGCCGGGAACTCAAACCCCTCTAGTTCTCGCTCAGTCAGACTCGACGGCGTTCACAGATGCGGAAACGGGGATAGTGTTTCAGTCTATGACAACGGAACCGGGTATTGACTATCGCCTGGCGCTGCCAGCGAATGCTAGTGCTACGGCGCCGTACGATGTCATCCTGCAGATTGTCGCCCCGATTACCATCGGCTGGGCGGGCTGGGCTTGGGGCGGCGCCATGACGTATAACCCATTAACGGTCATTTGGGCGAATGGGAATGAGGTCACGCACTCTTCGCGGCAAGCCTTGTAAGTCTACGTCTGTCGCGCGCATTAGATAGAATGTCCCCGGGGACTGATTCACGACGAAAGGGGCTACTACACGCCGGCCATGTACGAAGACGCCAAGTACACAGTCCTGAAAGGAACAGGTGTCAACGCGACACACTTCAAGTTTACGGCCCTGTGTTCAGGCTGCGCGAGCTGGACCGACTTCAATGGCGACGTGAGCACGCTGGACGGAGCGGGCCAGGCAAACTTTGCGTTTGCGTACTCGTCTACGCCACCTGATGACCTCGCAAGTGCCGAATCGAACTTCGGTATTCATGATTCCGTTGGCCACTGGACACACGACATGGCTGGGGCGCGATCCGACCAGTTCAGCGCTTGGGTCGCCTCGAATACTGCGGAGAAGAGAGCATTTGGCAGGAGATTCCCCGTCAAGAAGTCTTTCCGATAAATTTAAGCTTATCGTAAGACGGTTAATTATAAGACTTTGCAGCCAGTAGATGTTGATACAGGACGAGGGAAGATCAATGTTTAGGGGAAAATATCTAGATCAACTACCTAACCATGGAGGTTTCAGGTACACTTTGAATATAAGGGGAAATCAGCACACGCGTTTGTGATGTGCATGACACAGACAGCGATCAGCAAAACTAGTCATAGCCAAGCAATATTATAATTCTGAGTATATAGTTACGAAGGCGAAGTTATTTGACGTTTGTTTACTCAAGTTCCAGTTTCTTGTTTTATAGTTCAGTGTCTTCCATGAAGTAAAGCTTGTCTCCCAACATTTTTTAACGAAACTTCTCTTGACCAGAGTTCTTTGCCTACTCACTGTGATTTCGTCTCGCTTGCACTGACGGCCATCTGAGACGCGCAACGCACGCCGTCGCAAGACGCGAAGTCTGAACTCCACAGCGTCGTCACACAAGTGCCACGCCCTTACTCACTCAACAGACGTCGAGCTATGTGCTCAGTATGGAGACATGCATTCAGGAATCTCGTACGACTCATCCGCCAGTATCTTCCGGCCGAAGACCCGAGTCACAAAGCTGGAGATTGCAGACACCAGATCAGTTGAGCTGCGAACCGTGTTCACCTTATCGTTGTGATACCACAGAGAAGACCCTGACTTCCCAATGACACACCTGCCTACCTACCTATGTTTACAATGCCCCGGTGCCAGGGGATCGCACCGCACAGGCCCAAAGTGGCAGATGAGTATTTCCCAATTCAGTCGATCACATTCTCGAACCGCATTCTCCAGTGGCTTTTCGATTTCGTATCACGTAGCACCAACAGACAAGGCACCCGAATCTCTGAGTAAAACCCTCGGCTTTATATGCAAGCACCCCATCGGGAGACTTGACCTCGAACTGTGTGTGACATGTTTGAGGCGACAATTGCGATGTGACGGGAAAGACGGAAGGTTATACCGTAGTGCTGTTGTGTCTTACACTTAGCCAGGCATCAGGACAGCCTTTCCTGGTTGCTTGTCCAGTTGCACAAGCTATTTGGAGGAAGAGGAGAGGGCCTATAAAGACCGAAAACGGTGTCTTCTCCCAGCGAACAAGATACGTTGATCTCGTAACATACACATCTATCCCTTTCTCAAATTGTAGTCAGTCACGTACAAAGCAACGAGATGGTTTCATCGGCTTATACCGGGAGAGTCCGTCTGCTCTCACTAATCGCTCTCCATTGTCTGTCAGGCATCGCGAAAGCTCAGTACTACAACGTAGATGGAAGCAACACACAGAGCGTCCATGCCGAATTGGATGGAGCCACACAGCATGATCAGGATGTGGTTCTCGCAAGGGATAGCGACTGGGTCTTCGACTTTTTCAATCAGGATGTCTACCACACCTACCAGGCTGGCGCCATCATCAACGCAAACGCCTCCACGTTCCCGGCCACGGTGGGAAACGGCTTGGCCATGTCGTGGGTTGTGCTCGGACCCTGTGCCATGCAGCCGCCGCATTACCACCCCCGGGCTGCCAACTACATCACGGTAGTCAGCGGTAGCATACAAACCTGGATGATGGCGGAGAATAACGAGCCCGTAGTGACGAATGCCCTCCAGAAAGGGCAAATGACGATCTTCCCAACGGGCAGTCTGCACGCCATGCAGAACCTGGGTAGGTGGCGTCTGTCACATTAGACCCATCACAGCAGATGACTATAAGGCTGCATGACTGACCATTTGATCTCTTCCAGGGTGCGAAAACGCAACGGTCATCACGGCGTTGAGCTCGGAGGACCCTGGCACTCAGACGCTGGCCAATTCTTTGTTCAACCTTCCGTGGAGTATAGTGAGTGCGGCTTTCGGATATCAGGACATCTCGCAGATGAATTATACAGTACCAGCCTTGGCTGGCGGGGTGGTTTCGGGAGAGAAGCAATGTCAAAAAGGCTGTGGCATAGACATGCCTTGATAGCGACCCGGCGGGGAAACGGAAGAGGGAGTGGTGATACGCAATGCGTATGGCCTGGGGGTAGGTATATGCAAAGGCGTACAAAAGTGTGCTGTGCGATGTCTGTCAGCAGAATGGCAGCACTTTTATAAGGCTCGATTACTATATGACCCATGTCATGCCGCGAGGCGGAACTTCAGGTCTCGACACCAAGTGCAAACCTCTTGGCGACGAATGCACTGCCATTTTCTTCATATTCTTGCTTCGTGATTGTGAGTAAGTCCATGTGCGGGTGTTTTGCAAGATTGGTACCACCATACCACGTGCTGGTGATGGGGTCTTGTGGTCGCACGACGCGGACAACACAGTCGTCGGGAAACAGTTTGCGCACTTCTGATTGCAGACGCTCGACAAAGCCGTCAAAGAGCGAGTTGCCGCCGACGACGAGAATGTTGGCAAGTAGACCAGGCCACAGGCCAATGGGCAAGGCCTGAACGGACTGTGAGACCAGATCCGCCAGCCCGGGTTGGTTCATGCCGATGTCGGATGGGCTGAACAGCAGCTCGGGGACTGTGAAGCGCTCGTTACGAAGCGTCAGAACATCCTCACTGGACTCGGGAGCAGCGAGCTTTCTTGCTCGGGAGGTTTGGGTTGGATCGAAGTCCCGCACGATGCCCTGGGACCTAGCGTGGAAGTCGGGCAGTACGTAGTCCTTCGCAATGCCGCCGCCGTTGAGATAGGTGTCGCGCCGTTCGCCGCGGGTGCCTTTCCAAGAGCGATCGAGATCGGCGTTGAAGTCGAGGGAGACGTAGCAGGCGGCTTCCTTCATCTCGTTGACGATGTGCGTCTCGTTGCGCATGTCGAAGTGTCGAAGCGAGAGGACGCGGGCGAGATAGTTGGTGAGAAACTTGCCGCCGACGTCGAGTCTTCGGACAGCTGTGTGCAACGGCTTGCCGTGCAGGAGAGGGGTGACGGTGGAGTGCGAGTGGCCGCTGTCGATAAGGAGCATGAGCTCAGCGGGAAGTCGGGGTGTCTTCTGCAAGTCTCTGGGTGTTTGGAATATGGCCTGGATGTCGTGGTAGGCATTTAGAGATGGTGCTGGAGCAGAGGACTACAGTTAGCCAGGGCGGCGTGCCCATGATACTGTCGTTCATCTTACAGGGTTCAGCTCTGGATTCAGATTCACTGACCTTGTGCGCGATGGTAGCTGGCAAAGCCAAACTCCTCAAAAACCATCTGGTCACAATTCGCCTGCAGGATTGGTAGCGAGTTGCAGGGCTCGGCTAGCAGCAGTCGAGTGTCGGCGGGATCGCAGCGCTGGGGCGCGTTGTCGTCGAGGAATTCGCGTTCCCAGATTTCTTTCTGGGCCTCCCAGCTGACGACGAAGCCCTTCTCGACGGGACGGCGGAAGGCAGCCTCGCTGAAGTCAACGCACTCGCCCACCTCAGATGCCACGTAGACCTTGCGATCGCGGTCGCGGACGATGCAGTTCGGGATGACGCGCGGGGTGTCGACAGCACCGTCCGCGACGAAGCCCGCCTTGATGGTGTGAGCGCCGTTGTCCAGCACCAGTGTCCGCGACGGCGGCGGTGGGACATGGACCTTGGACTTCCGTGAAGGCGCCATCAGAGCAGATCGGACCCGGGGTGCAGAGATGAAGGTGCATGTGCCTGTGCTTGCTTGAACTGTGCCGTTTACTGCGCTGCTTGGGGATAATGTTTTTGGTGGCAGCAATGTCAAATTGCGGGGCGCGCCAATGCGCCTGTACCTACTAGGTAGGACTCAGGTGAGTGAACCGTTGTAGGGTAGGTAGGCAGGCTGAGGCGTAGATGTGTGTACAGTGAATACCTTTGAGGCAACTTAAGACATCTTAGAGGGATGGGAAGGACATGCATGAAAAGTGTTATCTCTATCCAGGCACTCTCAATCGGATCAAGCAAACCGTGTTTAAGAAATTAGAACACTGCGCAACACCGTATGACGGAGCCTCTCATTTCTGTCAGTCGATGTATAAGGTACGATTCCTTAATAGAAAGCACCTATCTTCATCCTTCCTTCATCCGCGGTCACGCTTGGTATGATGAAATTGTCTGAAGTTATTGCATCGTCTCATAATTTCAGGATCAGTCAAAAGTTGAACTCGACATCCAACGGGAAATAGCGAGGTAACTCAGATCTTGCGAAATCATGGAACCCTTTCAGTCTCATCTCACGAGAGCTTCATACCTTGCAGAACTCCCTTGCGACCAAGATCACTGCTGCGTCTTACGAATAAAAGAAACACCAAAGGACACACGAAAAGACATGAAACACAAGATCAGCACTCATTATTTGGCTTTCCCTACCACACCGACTCGAGCCCACCGACACCTACAGGCCTTTCAGCAAGCGTCGTGATCCGGAATCCATGACGCAAGCCCTCTGCTTCCTCCCGTACATCGTAGTCCGAGATGGCCGTGTGAGCCGTCACCCGGTTATCCCATAGAGACACAGTCTGGTCGTCCCACTTGACACGCACTTGGATGTCTTGACTCTGTGAGATGTGCTGTTCGATACCGATCTCGTTAGTCTGCAGGCCAATGACCGGAGTTGGGCGAAGAAACCAGACACGCTGTATAATGGAGGTGCCTTAAGCGCGTGCCTCGGTCTGCTGTCTGGGACACTTCCCTCACAAGTCAAGTAAAATCGAGTGGCGTAAATGCTAAGGTTTGCCTCAACAAGCAATCACTTTTTGCCGCTCGTTTTCTTTGCGCCCAACGGTCATGATACGTTGCACCGCTCTACTCCACCTCGTTCAAGTGTCATGGAGCGAATCTAGGACGAGGGACGGAAAGATATTGCAACTGACCTGGAACAAGAGCTGAAGCAAAGCATCCGACTCCTCCTTCTTCAAGCCGACGATGCGCTTAGTGAAGCCCGGATTGACATACAGGGCCTTTTCGCCCGTAGCCTGTCGAAGCCGCATTGCACATTAGCTTTATTTCCCATCCGTAACCCGCGTACTGCAAGATCTCCGATATAGGTACTCACGGGATGAACTCGAACGATAGGATGATCCGTCTTCACTGGCGCCCTCCTCACAAACTTCCCATCACGGCGCGCATTTTCAGCCTGCGGAAACCCGCTGTGTTCTGCACGTAAGCCGCCAAGAAGCTGTTTGATCGGGTCTGAAAGGCGCTCATAAGCAGCCACCTGTGAAACCCACGCCGTGTCGCCTCCCGTCTCCGGCACAGATAGGAGTGTTAGAAGCGTGATGCCTGGTGGTTGATGTTCATAAGATACATCAGAGTGATACCCTGTTGTTGTCACAGAGTTTGATTTGAACTGTGCTCGGTAGAGGTTGTCCGGCCCTAGGTAAATATTGTGGAATTCGATGGCGCCGTCGACATGGGCTCCGACCGGCTGCATCAATTCTTCTGTCAGCCGAGCTCTGTCGTACTTCGCCTTTATACAAGAGTGAATGCTTACATGGACATGGAGCCGTCCAAAGTATTGCCCAAACTCTTTCTGTTTCTCGATCCCAATATCCTTGAAATCCTGTCCCCTGAATACGACGACGCCCCGTTCGGCAATCAGTAATGCCAACTCGTCTTTCTGCTCACTGGTCAACTGTGAGAGCTGTAGACCGCTTATCTCGGTACCAATTCGAGGTGTCAGTCTTGTGATTTTGATGTTCGAGTCATTGAGCAGACGAGGTTTCGTTTTGTCGGCTGCAAGGCCGCGATCTACGAAGTTGAACAGCTCTGTGGATGGGTACTCCGTTTCTTCGTCATATACTGGGAGATATTGGGCATATTTATACTTTCTCGGCCGGATTAGTTTGTAACCCTTCCATATGACTGCGAAAACAAGTTGCATAACCCACAGACGAATGGCTTGTAGCATCGTACGCTTGCTTCAATTTTGTCTCTTCGACGTGGTTGTGATCACTGATACTTGGGATCAATTCAGTCACTGACGGCGCCATTTTTGCGAGGCGCTTCGAGTGTATACCAAGGTAATTTCTGATTCTAAGTATAATCCTTAGCTTAGTATAGATTTGTTCACATTTATGTAGTTTCTGATCGTTTTGTCACACAAGATAGGGGTGAGAGGTGATGTGAACCCCGCAGATGGCTCATCTCAACCCTCGATGATGCCATTTCTACCAAACCAACACCTGACGTATCACGCCCACAGCGTAGAGTTAATAGTGCGGTGGCAAAGCATGATGATATGAGATTGTAGCATAATGGCGCGATAGAACACTATAGGAGGCGTGGAGAGTGGTTTCAATTACTGGGACTAACTAAGACTGGGGTATCCGATGCATGAAAGATTGTAGTAGTAACCATTGTTTTCGCTTCGCTCAATTTTCTTTTCTTGCTGTATTTGTGGCCTGAATCATCGAGGTGAGTGAGTGACGTACCCCTACCGTCTTGGACATCGCGAAATTCCAAGTTCTGAAGTCTGCCTTTTTATACTGCCTCCAATGGCGACAGACAACATAGAGTGTTCCATCAGATATAAGTTGAGGCGAGATGTCAAGCCGAACGCCATGAAATGAACGTATATTCGCCTATTTGCAATTCTGCAGATAAGCAATGATGGCCCGATATCTCACTGGCGCATCTCATCGTACATAGTGATCCTTCGCGAAGGCAGCATCAGGTTCAGTGCAGTTCTCGACGTCGGCGGCCGCGACGCACGGAGCACCCTACACTCATGTGTCAGTGTCTCTGAGCAGGGTATTTTGGAGCGTAGACGGGAGGCATCATACAATCGCACTGTCGAGAGTTAGTCACGAAACCGAATTAAGTGTTTTTGTGAATTCTTACCAATGTGGCTGTTGAACCTTCATAATGAATAATGCAATAGCCACCACCACAAGCTTGGCATCTCTTTTGCGTCTCAGCTATGCAGTCGAGACACTATGAGTAATTCAAATCGTATCAGTCATGCGGCTTAGTACGAAAGATTGAGTAGAGGTATCCCGTACATTGTGTTCGCATTCCCAGCAACTCCGAGTTATCTTCGGGGTCGTGGGCTTTTGAGACGTTAGCAATACCGTCATGGCACGAATGATGCAAAGAACGTATGTCGAACAAATGAAGCCTTTGGGAATGGAAGTGCTTGCCAGATATGATTTCGGTTCTTTGGAATATGACGAGAGAGCCTTGCTCGCTGTCAATCCCTACAAGAGCTCGTTCGAGTTACATGTATACCTGGTCCCGCCGGGATCGCGGTTCTTGTCTGTGCCTCAGAGTCTCAGGGGGAGACGTTGGGGGCCCTGAGCCATCTGCTGACAGACAATCGGTTACACTCGAAACAATATCCCATCCGTACCTTGACTTTCGGCGCCTCTAAGGCAGCCATTTCATGGTCTGTCAGTCCGTTGGTCTGGTCGACGATTTGCACGTGCTGCGCAGCCAGCTCCTCACGACTCGGCACTTGGTAGCAAGCTTCGCACCACCATTGGTTGCAGCTGAAGCAGTACCTTTCGCGAATGCACTCGAGACACCGTGGCACGAATGCCTGCAGGCCCTCTGCCCTATTCGGAGATGGATAGGTGGCTGCTTTGATGCTCGATGCGTGCAAGGGAACAGGCGACAATAGTGGGAGGTCCTCGGTGCGTGATATGCCGTATGCTGTGAAGCCCTCGGGCGCAGTGCCACACGATGCGCATCCACCAAGCGCAAAGGTAGCCATCCCCCACGGACTATTACCGGTTCCGTTAACTGGTGTTACGGGGGTTTTGCCGTACACTGGTGAGTTTTGGTGGCGAGGGCCAGTACACAACACGGCATCGAAATTCAGCGACTCCCGGCAGTCCAAGAGCGTCTCAGCCCAACCGTCGGCAATATGCTTGCTGATCATTCGGCCTTTGCGGCTATACCAGTCCTCGCCTTCGCTCCCTATCGTTTCTTTCAAGGTCTGCTGCGACTTGTGGTTCCAGCCGACGCTGATATTTGTGCCTCGCGATGGCACAACAGTTTGCGTGTTCTGTGCCTGGGATGCCTGTTCGGGCCCGACAGCGATGTCTCGTTTTCCGAATACGTACAAGCCCGTCAAGCGCGGCATGCCATCTGGACGGGTTGAACGACATGCAAAACGAAGCGATTGCATGAGTTTCCGCTCATTGAGGTTCTTTGTTTCGCGAAGGGAGAGGATGCGAATGCGCAACGACGGGTCGACAAGTATCTCGTGACAAAACTCAGAGGTGACGGAAAGACCGTCGAGAATTAGCGTACGGACATCCTGTAGTACATCGCGCCTCCGAAGGCTTGACAAGACCCCTCTCAGGGGGCCGGAATAGAAATCATCTTCTGTGAGATTTTCGTCGAGTTGCACATTTCGCCAAACCTCTCCGCCGTGATCGATGGCATCAATGTCGAACTGGGCAGATTTGATCCGTGTCAGGTCCAGATGCCTGTACACGCCCGGGGTTTTCTGAAGCAATTCGCAGAAAGATTTCGAAGTTGCGGCTACGTTGAGGACAGACGATATTGGGAGGTAGGGAACAGTTTGGTGTAGAATTAGGGTGTTTGAGAGCAAGTCAAACAAGCTCGAGTTTGAACCGGATGTCTCGGAGTGGTCGCGCGTGTGCTGATAGTCGTAGTCGCTAGGTGCCATTACATGCAAACCCAGTACTCAGAATCGATGGAATGATAACAGTGAAGGGTGTAATGACAACCACGGGATTAGCGACAAAGAAGCAGGCAGCACAGAGGTGATATCTCGTCGCAGTCAGGAACACGTCAGTGGCGACCAGCGCGTGCTGATTCGTGTCGTAGCAAGACGGCCAGTGGTTGGTCGGTCGGAGATTTTGTCCTTAGTCCTCTTGCTGAGAGGCAAAGACACCTCTTGTGAAAAGAGAGAGCGACAGAGAGACAGCCAAAATGAAGCTCAAGAACTAGCACATTTACTTTAAAGAGAGGAGAAGTCAGATAAATAACAGTTGTCTAGTTGTGAGCATAGACGGATGGCCGACGCCTCCTGTCACTTCTATATCGAGAGGCCTAAGGAGCTTGGGGATCTTGTTGATCTGGTACAAGTCTGGGATGGCTAGGACCCCAGTCCCCTTGGGGTCTAGAGCTATGCAAAGAGGGTCCGAAGGATCCCTACCGCAGCAGCGAAGAGGAGACAGGTGTGGGGATACTGTTGCTTATTATGATTTCGTGTAGGATGACTATTTGTGCGAGGCCTGCTTGGAGACGGCCATCTCTGTCCCATCTGCGGCCTTCTGCGGAGGGGCCCAGATGATGGATGGTCAGCTCTGAGTGCCATTGGAGGGCGGCGGGAAGCTGTTGTCGTACAGCGAAGACGAGCTTGGCAGGTGAAAGCGGTAGGATCGTTGCCATTGGCATATCTTGGAATCTTACTACTCTGCACTGTCTTGCTACGTGTCTCATTTCTACACCGCTTGGCAAATCAAATTCTCAAAACCAAGCACTATCATATAGAGAAAAGAGGATAAGATATAAAGGGAGTATAACATAAACTGTACATGTAGGTAGCTCATGTGTGCCTCACGGTCTAAGTAGCATGATAAGCTTGCTGTCTCAAGGAACCAAAGTCGATATCGTGGAAATGATGGCCCCTGTTTGGAGCACAGAGTCGATAATACTACATGTACCTTAGGTAGGTAACCTCAATATCTGATCCAGCGCGCAGCCTTCATAGCTCGTGGGGTAGGTGCCTCCAATCCCACGCGCAAGCAATAGCCACCCCAGGGCCACATCAAAGCACTCAACGGCTGTCACCTTTTTGCACTAGTGAAACACAGGAATACTCCATTCTCTACATTTTTCGCGAAACATACTTAGAAGGGGGGATGATACGACGGGGCCTCTATTCGAGCTCCGTACCTAGGTACATATGGGGATTTAGTGCGCAAGCTTAGATGTGGTTCAGCTCGGAGCGCAGCGCTGGAGGTACATTAGCCGGCGTTTTGGTCTTCGGACCCATTTCGTGTTCAACTGACAACAACCTTGCTAACTTTATCACTTAGTTACAATCTAATAGTCCCACTCGAGTCACAATCGTTGCTCGTCGCCGAGGGCCGACCCTCAATTCATTTTAACTACGTCTTTGTTTTCTATAATGTCGTTTATGTTGAGTTACAGATGTAAACTTATACAACACTAGACCCTTGTCTTCGACGAAGATGCTGTGTAAGCTATCGCCGAGTTTCAATGACCTGTGACATCGTTTAGAAGCCCGACTGCCTCTGATCCACGTTGCTGTTCGCACAAGCTGAGTAATGAGCGAATACCCAAGGAGATTAAACGGGGGCAATCTACCTATGCAATGTACGACAGTGTGCGTCTTTGAAAGAGCCAGGAGTTAATGTCATTCTCGTTATTGTAGTCAACAGGAAGTAACCTCTTTTAAGGTGGTTAATATATGAGGCGCCCCCAACTTGAAGTAAACCTCTTCTATTAAGAATATTGTCACGAAGCATAAGGTCAGGCCGAAAACTGTACTTGATACCACAACCCTAGCTTGTGGCTATGTTTGCCAAACAATTTGGAAAGGGCATTTGATTCCGTGACCAATCTGTTCATGGGGCGCTGGTGTTCTAAGTACCATCCAAACACACAAGGAAAGCACTATAGCCAGTTCTTGCTTTAGACATGCAGTTCAAGTCACCTGAGTACATGTACCCATATTCAAAGTTTGCCGCGGAAAACTGAAGATGGCGGGGCAATGGCGGGAGTTGAAGCTCCAAAATGGCGGGGTGTCTTGGCGGCGTCGGAGATGTCGGAGATGCCGGCGGGCGCTTCGACCGCATGCCGTGGCGCGTGCCTGCGTCATTGCAAATGGAACCGCAAAGAAGGCGATGAGAAATAATTGAAGTGAACATGGCAACGCGTTAGCAGTGTCAGTTTTTCGCCGTTTCCATCTGCTATCATAGGCATATGTGCACATCATTTCGTTCAGAACTGTTCTTTCCTTTGTCACTTTGTCCCCGAGTAGTCCCGCCTCGCATTAGGGAGTGAGCACCAATTTGAATCGTCGTCATTGCTGTGCCTGCCTGCTCAACGGCGACCTGCACCTACTCGACGTCCAGACATGTACCTCGAACTCGCCCACACTCAACATTTCACCGCTTGACTAATTGTCGCCACTGCATCGCTACTGACTTGCACATTGTCGCGGTACTAGCAAGAAGAGCAAAACAGCATGGACGAACCACTGGCCCTCAAGTGGTCCACGGCCTTCGTTGCGGCTGTACCCTCAAAATCAGGCCTCCAGGGCGACAAGATCATCCTCCCCCAGTCCGCGCTCGAACAGCTACTCGCCGCGTCTGCAGGCCCTTCATCAACATCCTACCATGCTCCCTCGACATTCGCTGCCCATAGCAGCCAGAACCCCTACGCCTATTATGCCGACTCAGCCCAGCAGCTGCCACATCCACTTATGTTTCGCCTCGTTAATCAGGTTAACGGAAACGTGGTTTATGCAGGCATCCGCGAGTTCTCGGGCCCAGACGGCAAGGTGCTTCTTAGCTCCTATTTGATGGACGCCCTCGGCATCGGCCCCGACGATCTGAACAATGATCCTCTCAGCGGCTCCGCCAGCGACTCTCAGAGTGCCTCTAAGGAAGACGCCATGAGCGTTGACAGCAATGCCGATAGTAGCAGCAGCAGCAATGCTAGCCTGCCATCCGGCCTCCGGATCACGGTACATGCGCACCAGCTGCCGAAAGGTACCTATGTCAGGCTACGACCGCTTGAGGCAGGCTACGATCCCGATGATTGGAAGGCACTGCTTGAGAGACAACTGCGTGCTAGCTACACAACATTGACCAAAGGCTCGTTGCTGACAGTTCGTGGTGTCAAGGGTGAAACATTCCGTTTCCTCATAGACAAGTTCGAACCCGAGGGTGACGGCATTTGCGTAGTTGACACTGATCTCGTAACCGACATCGAGGCGCTCAACGAGGAGCAGGCGAGAGAGACGATGAATCAGATCATGGCCAAGGCGCAGAGAGCTCCGGGCACGAAAGATGGCAGCTCGGTTGGGCAAGAGCTCAACATCTGGAAACCGGTTGACGGTCAAGTGCTACCGGGTGACTATGTCGACTACGAACTGCCAGCCTGGGCGCGGTCCCGCGGTCTCGAAATTGAGTTGAGCCAATTGGACGACGAAGATGGCGTCGACCTATTTGTAAGCCCGAGGTCGACACGTCAGCGAGCTTCTCCCAGGAATGATGAGCATGTCTTCAATGCTTTCACCTTTGCGGAACCAGGCGTCAAACGCATCGCAATCGCACCAAGCAACGCGGAGCTAGACGAAGCGGAGGCTCTGCTAATATCTGTTCACGGGTACACACCTCAAAGAAATTCTACCCAAACCGACCAGCGCCCACGCTTGTACCAGCTCCGAGCTCGGAATACTCCCGCTTCCAACGGCGATACTGCTCTGTTGCATACGCAGACGAATGTTGAGGAGCATGGGTCTGAAAATGAGCAATGTACAAATTGCCACTCATGGGTACCCAAACGAACGATGATTCTGCACGAGAACTTTTGTCTGCGCAACAACGTCACGTGCCCTCGATGCAACAATGTCTTCCAAAAATCATCCGACGGATGGAAGAACCACTGGCATTGCCCACACGATACTGCATACGGTTCTTCCGAGCCGGCCAAAGTCAAACACGATAGCGTATTCCACAGCGAGCGACAGTGCCCGTCCTGTCCGTTTGCCACCAACTCGATTCCCGATTTGGCTAGGCATCGAACGTCGACATGCCCTGGCAAGATCATACTCTGCAAGTTCTGTCATCTTGAAGTACCTCAGGAGGGCGACCCATTTAGTCCGACGGCCGAGAGTATTCTGTCAGGCCTCTCAGAACATGAGCTGGCTGACGGGGCACGCACAACCGATTGCCATCTATGCTCGAAGATCATTCGCCTTCGCGATATGGATACCCATCTAAAGCATCACGATCTCGAAAAGGCGCACAGGGCCAAGCCTGAGATATGTCGCAATGCCAACTGTGGTCGTACCCTACACGGAGTAGGAAAACAGGGCACTGTAGGTTCTGCGACACATATGGGACAGGGCCCAGGCAATGCCCTTGGCCTTTGCTCTATTTGTTTTTCGCCTCTCTACGTCAGTCTACATGACCCCGAGGGGAAAGCATTGAAGCGGCGCATCGAGCGCAAATATCTTTCGCAGATGATGACAGGGTGCGGCAAGAGGTGGTGCCACAATGAGTGGTGCAAGACGGGACGGGCCAATTCGGGACTCGAAGCCAAGGGATCGACAGTCCAGGTCGTGCTGCCCATGATCAAGCCCATGCTGGATACATATACAGACGCCCGAACCCCCATATTCTTTTGCGTCGATGAGGCCAATCAGAGCAAGAGAGAGCTTGCTGAGGTGTTGGCGGCGGAGAAAGTGTGGGATTTGGCATGGTGCATTGCGGCTTGCGAGGCCCAAGGTGCTTACTTGGAAAAGACGCGGGAGTGGCTCATGAACTGGGCTCCAGCTCGAGAATCATCATGATTGCATAGCTTGACCTAGGAGCTTAGCAGAGGGCGGAACTACATTGCATAAAGACGGCGTTTATAGGTGGTTTGTATGGCGCTTGATACCCGTTCATAGCTGATATTGCATAGCCTTGCTGGAATGACATTCATACATCCGTCAATACATACAAACATTCGTCAATACATAACATTTGTTCCCTCAGAACCAAGACGCGTGTCGACCAATGCCAAAGTATGCCGCCTGCCTATGTTTCCATGATCCGTCCTATGTCCCCTCGAGATAGCTGGTTACATTCCCTGAAACTTGAGCGACTGGTGTGTCTACGAGCATGCGAGTAGGCGACTCCCTTGTCGTCTTTCTCGGATCAAGAATTGATGCTATTGCGGCTTTTGGGGTGGGTACCCGTACATTTTTGGCTATGATCGAGTAAGGGTATATATCATATACAGGAGCTTGACAACGCCTTACCACTCTGTACAGCCGCAAGATTGGCATCCATGACATGGCCCCATGGTAACTGATATGTCTAGGGATAGCCGGAATTTTGGTAGCGTGTGATTTGCGTTAAAGAAACCAATACTCTTGGGGCGCGAAAGCGTTAACTGGGGGTTTCAATGTCAAATGGCCAGCCATCTAATCTCCAACAGCACCACGGCGAGGATATCCAGCGCCTTAAGTAGTAGAAGAAGCGGATACTTCAAACTACATCCGCCCTTCCTCAGACTCAAATTAACGATCCGCCTTGACCGATGAAGCTCTCGCAACACTCAACGTCGTAAGGTGATTCCCAAGCCCCACGCTGATCCAGGTGTATGGACATTGGGCTCCACGGCTGAGAGGCACAATGAGGGGATGGCATTGGTTCCTAACATACCACGGCCTTTCCAGCAACCCTTCCCCTCACGCCGGTCAGTCTTAAGCGAGGACGTGACTGGACGAAGGCATATACGGGGTGACGGACAGATCCTTCTCAGCGTGACCGGTGCGGATATCTCAACTTCAAGGGTGGTCAGCTGCCACGTTTCATATAACTCGAGATAGACTCGCCCAACTTCCTTATGTCCGCTACTGGACGGATAACGTCAACATGAGATCAGGCTTACGCCATGGGCTCAACCGCCAAGACTGACGCTCGGATGGAAGGTCGACGAGAACCACTCAAAGGCCTCATCGTGGCTCTCGCGATATTGCCAGCATCGCGAGATGGAGCGGTCAAGTCAGTCCTCAACGATGGAACTTATCCGGCGAGACCGCGGTCCGACCCGGCGCTCTGGATCCAGCTTGTCAAGGTACCACGATATCGACGGCGCCGTTCTCTCGTGATCCCTCATGTTCCCTCGTGGCCTCTAGTCACTACGGTGAATCTTCAACACCAATTCGTCACGTAGGGATTGGAGATAATGGCGCCGGGATTCCCTTTTCGGTCGAGAGTCGAGTAGATCCCGCGGGCAACCGCTGTCAACCTTTGCGTCATAACCCTCGGATACCCAACCCACACCGACGCCATGGGGAAGCATCGATGATACCCCAACGTTTCGAGTACAGCGTCTGCGCCTATAGGAGACAAGCGGACTAATAGGACAGCTCACCTTCAAACAGGGCACAACCTTGCCCGAGCATCCGAAGCTGATCTTCTTTCTCGGGCCTTTACCCTGGACCGTACACTGGTAGCCGCTTGAAACTTGACATGCCAACGGTGAGTTCCCGAGCTGTCACATACCGATTGGTGGCAAGAAATTGATAAAGGGGAGGCCTCATTGCGTAAAATTTGGGTCGTTACCTGCAACTTTCATTACCTGCCCAGATAAGAAAGGTGGTCGGAAAGGTTACATGTATGTCATACGATGATGTGCAAGTCAATACCTAAGTAGTCAGTAATAGGAAGAATCTATCCATTGGGCATGACGAGAAACGGCGGCAAGAGATCCCTTGCTACCTTACCATGACTGCTGACTTGCAGGTCACCCGACTACAGCCTGTCTCGGTCAGGGCCTTGATATACGCCCATTGCTCTTGCATGTCGTATCACTATCGATGAGAGACTAAGCAGTTTCCGACGTACTTCAAATTACAGTGTTCCTAGACCCTCCTCTGGTGGAGGTAGTGATGAGGCATATCGAAAACAGCAAGAACTAGGGACATAGCTTCATCGGAACAAGCTTATCTTGCGAAGATTATAATGTTGATAAGTGAATTCACGAGATCATATTACGTGAAGCTTAGATCAACACCCCTCAAATTTTGAATGAAAGCTGTGTAACCTCCTTATGACTCCTAGACAAGAGTTCGTGGGAGATATAGCATTTGATGGGTACAGGAAAACAGCGTATGTGCCAGCACACTTACTGAGCATGGGACACTATCCTTCTCAGTTTGACTGGAGACAATGATAGAACATCGCCCGAGTCACCACACAGGCAGGATAATGCTCATTTCAGGGCGCCTTGAAAGCAAAGCGAATAGATCATAGACAGGATGCGAGTAATGCCTTCACCTTGCTTGATGTAGCAACACTTCACCAGTCGGCTCACGCTCGTTTGCATGCAAAGTGGATATGGAACGAATAGTCTCATCCGGACACACTATAAATGATAGTGGACTTCGAAGCTGGACTATGTTCAATGGAGGAATTTCGTTGCAATGTCGTCGCGCACAGGCTAATGCGCGGCAATACATGATAGGGAGACAAGGGAAGATGACATGACATTGTCGTAGATCTGGAGGAGGCATAGCCGATGATAACTAGACCTCGGGTAGGTCTTTATCTTGCTTTGATATTTATGTCCCTATTCCTCAGCCCATTTCCGCAACAAGCGCGTGGCTCGAAAGGCGCATGGGACGCCAAATGATGGTTGGTCATACAACATTCCTGACATCTAACAACTCACCGAGTAGCATCATATACAATGTCGATCCCAGTCGTTCTCCTTATTCTCATGTATCCTATTCAGCATCGACTAGAAGACCATCAACATCATTGGCGTGCTAAATGCTGACCTTGTCATGGTCACAAACCGGATACCCAGACTAGGCAAAAGCGTTCTGTGAAGTAGATATTTCAGGGCCCTAGGGCAAGGAGATTAACACATCATTGCAATGTTATGTCATAACTGCTCGGTAGTCCTATGAGAAAATCAGATGGACGCGTCATGCAAGAAGCGGCATAAACGGAAGACATAATCAAGGGCAAAGATGACAGGCAGAATTGGTGATCAATATGGGCCACGTAAGATCACCGAACTGCAAAATAACCCGCGTCGGTCCATGGGGTGTCATCACGGTCCGGACATGCGGTCAAGGGTGCGCTTTGAGATGATAGATAGCATCACTCGTGGAATCGATGCCACTTCACCCTCGAAGCGGCAGCGGTCTGCAGAAACAAAAAATCTCGTTAAGCCCATAAGTCAGTTGTTGAGAAAGCGTAGGTAAGCGGATATCGAGCTTTGTTTCAGAGCACCATTTGCAAGTCCTATCTCGCAGCGACTATGCAAATGTACCAGGCATCCAATAGTGAGCATGAGTTTCGCAGGGAGCCTTCGGGACGCGGCGTAATAAAGGTGTACGAGTAATCATGGTCAACTATATCACGAGAGATGCTCGGAAAGGGGGTCCAGATTCTGGTCATTACAATTGGGCATCGGTGCACTTGCTTTGCTCATGCGCTGAGAGAGGGTCGATGTTAGCCCTGAGGTTGAGGTAGAAGATACCACAAGCGCAGGCTAACTCTCAAAGTCAAAGCACAGAAAGAAATCCGGTGGGCCGGCGAGAACATAGTTCTCTTGCGCTCCGATTGATTGCGATTGATCATCTGCGGCTTGCACGACTCCATCCCTTGGTCCTATGCAGTCCAATAGATTAAACGCAGCTGGGGCAACTTAAAGGTTGACCTTACTCAAGGGAAAGTACGGGGAGACAGATATGGTTATGGGAGGAGGGGAGTTGGGTGTGGCCAGCAAATGGGCTCCGAATATGCAAATGTATACTTTGAGACGACATCATTCTTGATACTGTTTGCAATGTAGAAAGCGGCATCTCTCCTCAGGAGCCCGACGAATTGAGGACCCGAGCACAACCTGCTTCGTCTAAACACCACCCGATCGGATAATTTGGGCGGCATGATAACTCTTGGTGCTCAAGAAATCTGTGCCGACGTGACGCCGATCAGTCTGCCATGGCTTTGAGACTCAACCGTGTTTCGAGATTCGGAGTAGGACAAATGCTTCGAATGTTTTGCTGCCGTTGGAATCATCCTATCATAACGATTGCGACTGGTTTACCTATTTCCCGATTACCTGATATACGAGATACGTTATGCTGTTGCTACCACAAATGTCATTGTTGTTCTTGATGGCCATGCCTACGGGCGCCTTTCTATGATCAATGTGTACTTAGCGAGTCAAATATAGAATGTTACTCGTTAGTCGACAGTGAAAAAGGTTGCGTGTTATCGGTCGGTGCTAATTAATCAACATATGGCTATCAAGCCATATTTCCGTTGTTAATGGGCTTTAAAAATTAGCTTCGCAAGCCCCCGAAATGAAATATAAACACAAGGTATTGAACAGCTCACTACAAGGGCGTATTATGGAAGACCGGCGTGATCAGTCAGTATTCGAAAAATATAATCACGGCGATACCCCATTACATGGCATTTCTCTTATTTATGACATTGATAAGCCGATAAGTTTACAGGGTGAAACAGGTAGCAGATGATGCGAGTGGGTAAAGATCGCCCATGCTCATGCCCATGACCAGCTATAAGCAATTGTTCAGGTAGGGGCTCATTTGTCCGTGTTCTGATTAAAAGGGTTAAATGTGTATTCAATATTCTTCCCATTTCAGAGCCGAGGCCCGGGGAGCTGTGATAACCGTAGGAACTGGAGTCGGACGGGCTGCTTAGTGACTTGCCCGTCGATTTGTGTTAACATTTCGGCCGGTAGACTGGGATCGTCATTTGGATCGGTAGAGGCAAGGGGACCATATACATTCCAACAATATTTGGAAAAGAAAAACTGATTTGAGTTTACAAGAATGCTGTTGCTGGAGCTGGAGAGTCCATGAACGTGTGTCATGTGAATGCAATTGTCATACCCGGTAGGACAGAGCCCAGTTTAGTTCAGAGTCGGAACTCTGGTGCTCGATAGGTTGTCAAACTTGCCTCGATGTAATTTCGGAATAGATGCATGGATAACTGTACAACAATGACAACGACTTCTTTCACGGGGACTCCGCGTACTTACTCGAGTCCGCGTACTTGTAAGAAGACGCTGAGAGCCATAAACACAGAAGCAACAACAAAGACCATTATTGCTTTAGTAACCATTATCAATAACAGTATCAAGATCTATCAACGCCTAGCCATGCAAGCAAGCATTACTCGATTAAGAGTAGCCCAGTTCCCGCATTTTATGAACCTTGACGCCCATCCCCGCGCCTAGCTTAGCTGGGAGTACCGGCAACCTTGACAGGATGCGCCTCGGTATTGAAGACCCATTTGTTGTCATGATTGGAGTTGACTTGGTACTCCGCATCCGGGGCCTGAATGAGGTAGGCATATTTGAGGAACTCGGCGAACCAGAAGGTCTGCTGTTGGTCATCGAAGCTACCGCCGTCCGGGGCGTTGACATCGGTAAGGCCTGCATAACCGGCACCAGCGCGAGTGGTCTCATTGATGTTGACAAACGCATCCCACGCCCAGTCCTGGTACTTGGTGTCACCGGTAGCGCGGTAGGCGTAGTAGTAGCTCTCGACGACTTCGGGTCGCTGGATATAGTAGGAGCTATCAATCCAGAATCCGGACTCTTTGTAGAAAGCGGCTTGGTCGCTTGGGGCGGCACCGTTGTTAGATGCGTTCGTGGCAACGCTGTTATCCTGCCACTCGAATGACTCAGGTCCGATGCCAGTCTCAGTGCTCGCGTAGGTATCGTGGCAGCCGTTCACGAGCTCCAGACCATAGTCGATGTATTCCTGCTTGTCCAAGGTCAAGCCGCCGAGGATGATGTTACCACCGTTGAAGCAAGCCACTGCATGCGCGCGTTTAGTCGTAGCTACATATCGGTCTGAGTAGGTGACTTACAATGAGAGGAGAGAAATCTC
The DNA here is from genome assembly GCA_022578705.1 of Xylariaceae sp. FL1019. Lineage (NCBI taxonomy): Eukaryota > Fungi > Ascomycota > Sordariomycetes > Xylariales > Xylariaceae > Xylariaceae sp. FL1019. Next base: position 1,577,374 of record MU391926.1, read on the forward strand.
AATTTGTCCTTGCCGGCTCCAGTGTAGTAGGCAACGAAAGTGAGATCGGGCCTACTTGTGGGGTGCGAAGTCAAATACTCGATTGTAGAGTCGACAGCAGCAGTCCAACGATCTTTGTATAGTTCGAAGCGTGATGGGTCATAAAGGTACATTTTGATGAGATACTCGTAGAAAGAGTCGGTACCACCATTCCAGCCTCCTGTGCTGTCGGCGAACGTACCGTTATCGACGTACACATTAGTACCGACCAGGCCAGGGTACGGTTCGCCGACTTCGGGATTTTTGACGTTTAGAAGATAAGACTCTCCCTTCTGACTGAGCTCGGCATACTTGTCATCGCCTGTCAAATCACTCAGATGAGTCCACTCGAGGACCAGAGTGCCGATGGTAGCAAGGCCGTTCGTCGCCTCATCAGCAGTGACCGGGCCATCAGGGCCATTAAAGATCAAGTCGTTCACTGGCACACCACTCGGCGTGTCGAACCCAACACTGAGGGCCTCGGCCAGTTCCACAGACTTGTCTAAGATAGCTTTCACGTCGTCATCACTGACAACGCCTTTGAATGGACCGTTGAGGAAATCATGTCCTAGAGTGCAGATCAGTATAAGGAACAAGGCGGCCTATATGGATATCCCAACTTACCTGAGAGCATTCCTCCGAGGTAGCGAATGGTGGTCTCGAAGAGCGACACCGTCGTCTGATCCGGGGCGGTCTTGTTGTAGTTGACCGTCTTGATGTGTTCGACGATCTCCTTGACAATGTCGTTCTTTCCCATGATCAAGGCAGTCGACAGAGCGTCGACTGCGCTGGCCCCCCACCCATTGCTTTCCAATCGGTCAGTATTCTATCTCTTGACAAATCCAACGTGAGCATTACATACCGATCGTTGAGATATGTCTTGGCAATGGGGATCAGAGTGTCGTTGGGAAACGCGTAATCCATATAGCCATCCCACGAGATCTGGAAAGCCTCCTTAACGGCATCTGTTCTCTCTGGATGCGACACATACTCAACAGCGGCCACCAAGGCGGGCGAGAGGGCGCCGAGAGTGGCGAGAGCCGTAGAACGGACCATTATTATATATTAACCAAGAAGGGAGTGAAGGGGATGATGGCGCCCCAATGAATGGACAGGCTAATGGTATCCCGAGCCAATATTAAGCCTTCGACGGGCAGAATGAAGCAAAAGGCTGACGGGCCGACCAGAATGGAGGGAGGCGTGGGTGTCTTATATACCTAGGCATAATGACAATCGACGGTCCGCACGTAAATACTATATAGTTGGAATGTTATAACACGACGTGCCAAGGCATGGTGGATGTGTTATTGGGTCCGAGACGGCCTACTCACCCCAGATCTTTGCTGTTGGCGCTTGCCCGTACGAGCATGGTCCGTGACGGAAGTCATGGGCGTGCTTGAAGTGTGCCATGTCGCAGCTCGCCAGTCCATGACGACGATCCCGAGGTCGCTCTCCCTCGCCCTCATTGGATGCTGCGACGAATGGGCAAGATCCGAGCAGGCCAGGTTGGCAAGCAGGGCTAGCCATGTCAGCGATCAGGATGGTCACAGGTACTAACGGATGAGCAATAGCAGGCCCCGATAGGAACAGGCGAGCAGCTTGCCATCGGGTTCCCAGAAGCGTTGAGGGAACCTGTCAGTTGCAATGTAACATGGAGGAGATACCATCATCCCTGAGCCTCACTAGCCTCAAAGGCTATCTCTGGCGATCACCTGAGCTGGCCGGAGATCTGACTAATAATAAGGGGAATAGGAATTAGGGTAATAAGGAGACGGTATGGATAGGTACCGTAGCTGCAGTACGACTTGAAGATCAACAGACGACCCAGGCACGAGGCATGCCAAGAAGGAGGTGCACGTTGGGGATTTTCTCCAATTCCATATCCATTGTCTCGCGTGTGGCTCGATCACCGGAACTCTGGACCACCGACTGAGTGCAGCCATGCTGATGCCGTGGGAAATCGTCCCTCCGTGCTGAGAGGCCAGGCAGGCAGACGATGAAGCAAATGCTCTGTACGAGCAAGAGATTACATGCAGATGCATACTTCGGCACTTGATAGAAAGATGTCGCGAGGGCGAACCCACCCGTAGCAAGCCAGAAGCAAGCCATCGCGGGAGCGAACGCCACGCTCGCTGCTAGGACAGGAACAGAAGGACATGGGCCACACGAGCCTTGCGATCAATCACACGCGCGCGGCCAACTTTTTCTTCTCTCTTTCACTTCGTTCCCCTGGACCCAAACTTGGCAGCGGTGGACTGCCAAGTAACCTGACCGCGCTGGTAATATGAGAAGAATAAGCTCTAATCTGTACCCGACATCTCAATACAACCTTCCGAATGCAGACGGTCAAGGATCTTGGTAGTCAAATCGTGACGGTGAGGCTATCTTTGACGATGACAACGAGGGGTAACGCGGTGGATAACGAGGAGCGCGCGTCAACAGCCCACTTGCAAGTTTACGGAAAAGGGCCGATGAATCATGATGGCAGTTCCTCATATCCCGCTCAAATGCTGTCCTCATCAACATTCGTCAATTGACTGACTGCCTATTCCAACGTTCAGCCACGCTAGATCGCGGACATGAAGTGAACACAGCATCGGGCGATCCTATCTCTAGGTACTCCTAACCGAGTCGAGAAGCTCTGACCGCGCCTCTTTCTGTCGGGCTGAGTCTTGTTCTCACGCCGATCTCGCGTCCCTCTGTTCTGCCTCTGCTCGCCCTGAAAGATCCCCGTCTCCGTTTTTTGTTTTCGGCTGGGAAGCTGCTGGGGTTATGCGGGGGAGCCCACAGCTCGAGAGTCGACAGCTAGCAAGCCGAGAGGCGATCTCAAGATGACTACCGAGGCGCGATCCAAAATAAGTGAGACCGCAAAACAGGCATTTCTGGCCTAGCCACCCCAAACCACCTCATCACTCTGCCATTCAATACATTCGTAAAAACTCACCCCATCAATCAAATCACTTTTAGTGCTCAACGTCTGTGATATAATAGCTTGGCTATATACTAGTGATTAGTAATGAATTTTTTCAATTTCTTTGACCTTGAATGGCGGTGGTTGACATGGTGGTTGAACTATTGCGTCTGACTTATTTTGGATCGCGCCTCGACTACTAGTAGTCGCTCATGCGGGGTAAGCACATCCATCGAACTACTGCATGCTACGTATTCCTGCAAGAGAACTAGCACGAGTTTGCGGGTGCAGAACTTGGAGCTGCTAGACATGAATACGCCAACAACCGAATCTAAAGCATTTCGACATATTGATAGCTGCTGACGGGCGAGGACGTGTCTGATCGGATGAGATGGCTACCTATCAGACATACAAGACACGGACGCAGCAAGTAGGAGGACCCTCGCATAGTTGTCACCGGCGAATCCAAGGGGGCACGACACATCGTGTATGCACTGGAGCGTGATATAGAGGAGCCGCGAACTTGCCGGCAACGTCCATAGCGGCGCGCAGTTGTTCCTACCTGCCCTACAAGGCAGTTTGCCAATTTACAGAATTTCGGAAAATTTTCATCGTGGCACGCGAGTGAGTAGCGGCACAAGTCGGATGGCTTGTGAATGTGGACGGTGGACTTCACTTTCTTGACATGGCACTTCACCAAGATAAGCTCGATCTAAGCGAATGTTGACAGAGCCTTCCATCACCAGATAGCTACTGTTATCTCTGTAATCACGTCTCTTGAAGTAATGAATCCAAGTGAGCCATCGCCAGCGTCTGGATCTGATGGTCGTCCGTCTTTCTCAATCGGTGCTCAGGTGGGCATGCTGATCGGGGCTGTCTGCCCATCCGGGTCCCAGGATCATTGAAATGATCATCCTTGCCCATGCATTGTCATCGTCAGGTACATTGCCGGGATCTGGCAATTTGGATATTGCCATACATAAAGTGCTCAACTTTGTAAGTACGCTAACGAGGCCGAGAAAAAGATATTTGCCGCATATTGGCGCACTCTTGAATAAGATGCGCGAGGATCGTCTCCGTGGCAAAAGTAACGTACGTAACGTGCCACTGATGTTTACATTCATCAGATCGAGAACTTTTGCATCCCCCAACCGCGTATAAGTGGTGAAGCACATTGCGTCGGAATATGCGTCACGAATATGGCAAAACACGGAGATATCGGGGCTGCTGGCATGCAATATAGGTAGTCACATGGAGGGGCAAGCCTGGTGTTGTTCACGTCATTTGGAGACCGAGGACCCGACCTGCGCGAGCAGGCATGGGCTGATCGACCTGCCAGATACTGTAGGATGGACTGCTGCGGCTCAAAGAGCGATGTATGTACCATGTTACCGTTGAAGAACAAGATCAGCCTTTCTCTCGGAGCCGTGCCAGCGCAGCGGCAATGCCATCGCTGAGTTCTTCATCCTTGCGTGCATTAGAGGAGGAGGCCGAGGCAGGGGGAGGCAGGGCAGCCTCTGCAGCAGCAGTCTGCTTTGATGCCTCAATGGCTGCAGCGAGCATGGCTTCTTCCTCGTCGTCCATGTGAGCGTCAGGTACGTTTCGAGCAGAAATTGTACCGTTACCGTCACGAGTGCGTTGAGGTTGGAGCTGTGGTGTAGGATTGGCGCTGGCCCTTGATGTGTTTGCGGAGAGTGTGGCCATGTCGCGCAGGGGCACGCGACCGAGGGGCAGAGCCTGGTCCAAGACGGAGGTGCTCTCGGAGCTCACGAGGCGGCGCTTGGCGGCGTTCTGGACGCGGAAGGGCTCTTCTACAACTTGGCACCAGCGTTTGACCTTCTTCTCTCCCCAGCCACCGATGCAGGCGACCTGCTCAGGCTCGGCGTTGACGGCGTTGCGGACGCTCCCAAAGCAGCTGACGAGCGAGAGCGCGTCTGCCTTATTGATGCCGCGGGGCACGGTGACGAACTCGACGAGCTTCTCGGCGTAGCTGGTGGCCTGTTGGCCCTTGATGGCGCCAAAATTAGCGTGCTCGTAGGACTTGTAGAGCTCGAGGTAGCGGGCAGCCTCGGCGGCGCTCCAGCAAAGGATGAGGGTGACGTTATTGATGAGGGAGGTCTTTGACAGTTCCCGCAGCGAGTCTTCGTGGTTAGGGATATCGACCATGGTCAGCAGGACACGCAGATTGTAGCGGCCCTGCAGATTGCGGATGCGTGTGTAGACATACTCGGGATGCAGGCGGTGGTACTTGAGGCTCAGGAATAGGGCGCAGGTCGTCGTGCCGAGGCCGTAGTCGGCGGGGATGTCGCTGTACTCCCAGGCGACGGACTTGAGAGCGGCGAGGACGGGATTGCCTTTCTGGCGCGGAGAGACGAGGATGGACGAGCCAGAGCCGCGTTGCGGGAGAGCCTGTGGCGTGGGCTGCACGACCTTGGAGCCAGAGATCGAGCCATGGCCACTCGCAGCAGACGGAGGCGGCTTGTCGAGGCGTTGGGGAGTCGGTTGTTGGATCCTCTGCGGCGTGCGAGACTGTGGTTGAGCTTGTTGAGGATACTGAGGGCGGTTTGCTGCTGGTGCAGTTGGCTGCGATCGGGACTGGTTAGGAGTGCTGGCGGGCAGCGAGGCAGACGACGCGAGGGCGGACAGGAATTCAGGGTCTGCCCCAAAGTCGTCGTCGTCGTCGAATGCCATCGTGTGGGAGTGGCGGGTTGTGTGAGCGTCACGGCTCGCGTAGGTAGGTAGGTACTACTTGACCTACTCACAGCCTCCTGAAACTCACGATGCATCTCGAGATCCGGTGGGCCTGGATAGAACGGCCACGCTCGCTGCTGTATTCCGTACCTCATCCGTATGTTACCTTTAGTGGGGAGAGTCGGGCGAAGACGCTGAACCTTCAGCGCAGCCAGCGCACCGCCAAGAATTTCAGCTCAGCGGAGGCCCTCCATCCAGCAATTTCAGCGCCCTTTTAGGCGTGGCTTAGTTGACCCTGTATGCGATAGGTACGCCACACATGACAGAATTAGGTAGTACAGATTACCGTACCCGATGTGCCCTGCCCAGCCTCAATTATTCCCATCGAAAGGTCAGAGCAGGGGAGTCGAGATACACGTGTTTCAAACACGACGACGTTTGCGACATGATCGTCTGTCCTCACTTGTTCCTCACCAAAGAAGCCATCTTCAACAGCTGGCTGTTGTGAGACGACCCTGCCCTTACTGAATATTCCATGTCCTATTTCATTTCTGCCTCTTGTCTTCATGGAATGCCGTAATACTTCGCCTCATGTCTAATCATTAGCCGTGCGTTCAGTCCATTCGCTGAGTGCAACTATGGCTCCCAAGAAGCCCGCCTCCAAGAAGAAAGCTGCCCAGTCGGTTCAGCTTCCACATCCTTCCGAGACCAAGGAGGGTTTCGAGAACGAGCTCAGGAGTCTCGCTCGTCAGGCTCAGCAAGAGACTTGGTCTCGTAACTTTGTCGCCCAGGCCTCCATCTACGCCAAAGCCGCAGCTCTCATCATTCTGGCTGCCGCGTATGCCAATGTCTCTGTCCTGACTCTGTCGCCAGTCTACGGCCAGATCGCAGCTAGCAGACTGCATGACTGGGTGGTCCTCATCGGCTTGTTTACCGGATGGGGCGGTAACGTAGCTCTCAGACAAATGCTGCCCTTCAAGCCTATAGCCCTGCTTCCCCTCATGGCTATCTACGTCCCTGCGATCCAGCATCTCTTGTTCAAACTGAGTAGCTTCGTTCCCATCGAGTATGGGCCCGCTGTGACAGAAGCATTGACTCTCTATCCCATGACTGTTGTCAGCACTGCCTGCATTGCAGACATCCTCGAGGAGGCCGATCTGAGTTGGATTCCTAAGAGTGTTGCCAGCTCCTTACCTGGCATATCCTCCTTTGCTCTGTTCAAATACTCCGAAACGGCCCTGTTCCGCCGGCTCTTCGACCAAATCGGCGTCGGACTGTTGCAGACTCGCATGGGTTTGCAGCTGGGCCTAGCCGCCATTTACACAATTATGGGTCGCTCGAGAATGCTACGATATGCCATTCCGGGCGTACTGCATGCCGCTTTCTATAACCCCCATCTGATGACAAATTCCGCAACCGCTTCACTGAATGCGACTCTCAATGCCAACGGCTGGTCCTTGGTCGATCGATGGGAGTCCAACACGGGCTATATCTCGGTTCTCGAGAGCTACCGAGATGGATTTCGAGTTATGCGGTGTGATCACAGCCTCTTAGGTGGCGAGTGGACCAGACTCGGAAGGAAAATCGTCGCTGAGCCGGTATACTCGGTATTCACACAGCTAGAAGCCATACGTCTTGTACAGGTGCCTGGAAAGGCACCGGACCATAAAGCCCACGCCCTTAACATGTAATTACTCGTCATTCTCCAAGTCTCCATCTCTCAGGTCTAACAGTGGCTCAGTGGTCTAGGTATCGGGACCACGCCCTCGGCCTTGATTGCGCATGGAATTGACACAACCATTGTCGAGATTGATCCTGTTGTTTACAACTTTGCCATCAAGTACTTTGGTCTCCCTTCTAATCACACTGCTGTGGTTGAGGACGTGGTTTCTTGGAGCCAGCTCAATGGTCCAGCGCTACAGGGCCATTACGACTATATCGTACATGATGTCTTCACCGGCGGGGCCGAGCCTGTCGAACTTTTTACCGGTGCCTTTCTACAAAGGTTGAACCAGATGTTGAGCCAAGCCGGCGTGATAGTAATTGTGAGTAACGGCACGCAACGTTGTCTCAACGTTGTCTTTCGCAACCCACTGATCGATGCAGAATTATGCCGGCGACTTCACACTTGCACCTCTAAGTATAGTAGTGCACACCGTCAAGCACATTTTCCCGTCGTGCCGTGTGTTCAGAGAGAATGAGGCGCCATCTGCGGAAAAGCTTGCAGAAACTGGTCGCGACTTTGACAACGTCATGATCTTTTGCACAAAGGTCGAGGGACAAGTCATATTCCGGCAGCCGATCGAAAATGACTACCTTCAGAGTATCACTCGAAAACAACAACTCGTCCCTCGATACGAGGTTCCCGACTCGGCATTCTTAGCACGCGAAGAGGTGGCGGCTCTTCAGACGAATGGGACTGAAAGGCTCGCGATATGGCACGCCCAGAGCGCGCTCAGACACTGGGATATCATGCGGACCGTCATACCCCACCAGGTTTGGGAGCAATGGTAAAACAACACTGATTTCTTTCAGGGACGCCATGAGCAACTGTGTGATTTCAAAGGTAACCATATGCACATGGAACGGATAAAAGGGTTTCTACAGATGACAGCACAAGCTTGCAGTGTGTGATATGAGGATAGCTTCTCGCTATTTTGATCTGATACCTGATCTCTGGATAGTGTCTGGCGTTCACTAATATCAGATTTTGCGGTGTAGTTAGTTATAATATGCCGCATCGAACTCACTTCATTTCCTTTCCATACGTACCCAACTGCGATGACTGCTACTATTTTTACCTGCGGAGACTGTTATGATGATACTTTCAGGACACACGATGAGCATGAAGCACTTTGGCAAGGGGTTGTTTGGATCTGCCGAAGGAGAAATAAGTCGATAATGTGTATTGTCATGAACCCGTCCCAGGTATGTAGGCAAAGGCATCTATCTCCAAATTCCGGCTCGCGCTCTACTAACTTCATTGCCAGCGATCCATTCGAGCGAAATGCTCGAGAGTCAGACATCCAATTCTCCACTGACCCTGTCAAATGAACTGCTTCGAACCCTCATTTCTACTCAGCAAGAGCAATCGGGTCCCAAGTCGTTGCTGCAGAAGTCGGCTATGCAGATTTAACGAGTTAGCATCCACCATGTCTAATTTGAACGATGAAATCGGCTACTTACCGCACCAGCCGTCACAGTCCTGGGAGCCGGCAGGGCAGTTGGAAGTTGTGCATGCTGTGACGCACTCTGAGCACTGCTCGCAACCGGCGATGGCAAAGACAGGGGCAAAGGCCGCCAGGGTGAGGATGATGGCTGGGAACTTCATTTTTTATGTTGTATTTGGGAGTAGAAGGAGAGGAGACTTCGTTAAGGTTTGGTGATTGAATGGTCCAGTTTCAATACTGTCTCAGATGGTTGTTCCATGAAGGTCATTTTATACACTTTCCTGGAGTTGACGTCGGGACTTGTACTTGCCCAATGCAGGTTGGTCCGGTCAGATGTTGAGATCTTGCCGAGACATTTGGTGCGTCTGGGCATCTTGATGTTAGTCGGCAAACCCGAGGACGTCTTGTACTCATTCCACGATCATGACGTCTCTAACGACATTCGAACCGCTTCCCTTCAGGCCATTCAAGTCGTAACACGAACGTCCTGGTCAGCTATTTAGTAACATCTCTCCTGATCTGTGAATAACAAGCCTTACGATCGGTCCTTTACTTCAGACCCAGCTTCAAGACCCTGGCTCACTCAGGTTACAGTCGCCACTCTGGTCGTATCGTTTAGTTGTATGCTGAAGCCGGACTTTCAACATGCTCTCCACCGTTTCGTGATAAGAAGAACACAACTAATTTCGCCAAGATGCCCGACGTGGTTGGGAGATTGATGTGTTCTCTGGAAAGGAAGCTAGGAAATAGTCACTCACGATTTGGGTACAGGATTTGAAATACAATACTCTTAGACAAATGATACAGACGGAATATTCGGGTTATTATTCAAGAGCATGTCATGTCAGACATGAGACGTCGCTTCCAAGGCCTGCACATCTGTATGCGACGACGTCTCGCTGTGCGATTGAATTATGTTGAGATAGATTGCGATAGCTGACCTTAAAGGGGGAGCATCGAGGTTGGAATTGCAACATATTAATCAAGAGGCTTCCATAAGCAAAAGGTACCAAGCTGCTGACCGAACTTAGAGGGATGCCCGACTGCCAGTAGGATCTCTTAGTTGCAGCGTAGTAAACGATGGCGGCTCGGCATTGTCATCCAACTCGCCAAACAGGGCAAGATCGTGGCCATCTTGTTAATTCGCCGTTCAGACTATTCGTCATAGACCAAACCCGTGTTAGAATGAACGTAAGCAATATCTAATCGCAACTGCCCAGACTTTGCTTGAAAGCATTCGGAAGACGGTTCCAGCAGACTTTGACATCTTTACGTTTCCTGGACAAGAACGATTTCGACGAGGCCATTCATGACGGTCTGATGGTTAAGATGTGCCAGATTTGTGCGTAAATACAAGAACAGCTCCGGCCCCGCGCGCGCGCAATACGCTGGGGCACCGAAGAGACGTGGGATCTGCACGCATGGCTTCTTCAACTTCCGGTTGACGTTGGAGTCGAAGGCGAACCCCGCAAAGATAACATATTAGGTGGGAGGGGAGGGGTCATGTCCTGCTTGTTGTAGACACGATGTCCTCAATATCTGTATGTTGACGAATGTGTTAGCGCTTTCAATAAATTTAACCACAAAGTTCCGTCGTCCAACAGACATAATGATGTGGAACAGAGGCTTGATCCTGCTCGTCTTTGCGTTGATCGCACATGCTCATACTCACTTTCAAGATCGCTGTCTTGGATTCGGAGCGCAATACCACGTGGAAGAGTCAACACTTAATCTTCTGGAATATGTCGCGGCAGGTTCGAACGTGACATTTCCGGATAACGAGCCGACGTGTAATCGAGGCAGCCAGATCGCGAATGTCGCTCTATGCCGGATAGCATTATTTGTGCCAACGAGCAGTCGCTCAGGCATTGTTTATGAGCTTTGGCTGCCAGAAGAGTGGAATGGACGCACCTTGGCAACTGGCAACGGAGGCATCGATGGCTGTAGGTGCTCGATGTGACTATCGTGTGCAACTTGCATCCTCACGATCATAAGGTATCAAATACGAGGACATAGCCTACGGGACTGCGAAAGGATTTGCAAGGTATTACTGGCTATCAAATATTTAAGAGATACTTGTTGACCCGAGGCAGTACGTTGTGGAACTTTGCTTGCTCGACGAGAAAAGTTCCTCTACATTCAGACCCCAGACGCGAAATTGAGAGTATGGCATTGACGCTGCCTAGCTTTTGGTACCAATAACGGCCATAACGGGACGACGGGTGAAGTCTTCTATCATAACGAAGACGTTCTCATCGATTATGCATGGAGGGCGTAAGTGGAGCTGCTCAATGGGTATCATTCTACGTTTCTAAGTAATAACACAACGTCAGACTCCGTGTCTCTGTTCAAGTGGGACGATCTCTTGTGGCAACCTTCTACAGATCAAATCTCGGTAAATCTTACTACATAGGCTGTTCTCTAGGAGGACGACAGGGCATCGGCAGCGCTGAGATGTTTCCCGAAGATTTTGATGGAATAGTTGCAGGTGCGCCCGCTGTTGACTTTAACGACTTATATTCCTGGAGAGCCAGCTTTTACACGGTGACGGGAGCTGTTGAGTCTCCTAATTTCATAAGTCCAGACACGTGGAAGACCATGATCCACGATGAGATCCTCAGACAGTGCGACTTAATCGACGGCGTAGCGGATGGAATCATCGAAGATCCGGCGTTGTGTCACTGGGATCCCGACGGCCTATCATGTGACTCAAGCAGCCGGAATGCAACAGAGTGTCTCAGCAGTTACCAAATCGATATTGTCAAGACCATATTCTCTAGCTACCTTTGGCCAGACGGTACAACTTTGTATTCTCGAATGAACCCGGGTAGTGAAATATTAGCTGCGGATGGCTTGTACTCAGGTAAACCGTATAGTCCCTCTGCCGACTGGTTCCGATTTGTCGTGCTGGAAAATCCTTCATGGAATCCAGCCACGTACTCGAAACAAGATGCCATACTGGCAGCTCAAAGGAACCCCGCAAACATAAAAACATGGCCTTCCCGATTGGATTCGTTCCAACATCGCGGAGGTAAGATTATATCCTATCACGGACAACAAGATCAGCAGATCTCGAGTTTGAACTCTTTGCGCTTTTGGAAACAGCTTGTGGACGGAATGCATGGTGATGCTGGCAGGCTGGGCGAGTTCTACCGCTTGTTCCGCATTCCAGGCATGAATCACTGTAGTGGCGGCCCCGGGGCGTGGACGATTGGTCAGGGTGGTAGTGAGACAGCGTACGCCATTCCCTTTGATGGACTGCACAATGTCCTGGCCGCTGTTGTTGATTGGGTCGAGAAGGACAAAGCTCCTGAGCACCTTATAGGAACCAAGTTTACAAACGATAGTGTTGCGGCGGGCATCATGTACCAGCATCGCCATTGCAGATTTCCGTATAGGAGCACATACCGGGGAAGGGGTGAGCCCGAACTCATTAACAATTGGGACTGTCTTGATTCTAGATAGAAATAGCGAGAACATGCCAGTCGCAACATAACATGGATCGGAGTCTGACTGAAAAAATGCGGAAACCTAAGCTTAGTAACGGCTAAGGTATGCGTGTGTTAAGAAAACCTGCGCCAAGAATTGGGTTAAAGGAGTGAATAGCCTAGGCTATAGTGGTATAGTCCTCTGTAGATTAAGATGACTGGTTCAGCAGTCTTCTAGAGTAGGCGTCCAGATTGATATCAACGACGACTAGCAGCAGTAGCAAGGATACATCGCCAGTTGGTGAGATGGATGTGTTACTAAAGGTATGCCTACTGTAGATATCTCACGTACTATTTCACGGTGGTGAGAGCTAGCTGATCGCATATCTTGAATAATCATTGCGGGCGCTTATGAGAAGGTGAAAAGGGATGAGATTCCGCTATCGACTGAAAAGAGGGACGAATAACTACTGTATATATTCACATATGAACCCCTATCTTATGCTCCGTGGAGCATGTCGAATAAGTGGGCTATTCCGTGACGTATCGGACGTGTCATATCACCTTTATGGAGAGTATACTAACTACCACACTGAACATTGCAATGTTTTGCAACAAAAACTCGCTAGACCGCTGTACCCTAACCATCTGGCGAAGGGAATAGCGCACACGCTTAGCAACCGACCCGGATGGCTATATAGCGGTTAGTCATAAGCATGACATTCGGATGACCAGTGGACTGACCGTTGGCGAACAGAGCATAGGAGTCTGCGTTGTTCAGTGCATTGGAGGAAGACAACGATGTGGCGGCGGAATACCCATATCCGAGATCTTGGGTTCCCTTAACCTGGGTCAGGTGAGTAGTCTCATGAATGGTAGTAGTAGCCTGATCTTGGCCATGGCATGTGCTGGTGATAGCTGGCAGCGCACTGAAGTACAGAGGGCAGTTCACTATGATGCTAAGAGACGGAACGGTGTATGCCAAGACATTGCTTGAACATGCGCCATAAACATCAGTGCAGTAAGTATCAGAGTAGCCGGAGCTGGTGCTGCTACATTCTGTGATGACCTTGGCGAACACACTGGCAACGGTTGAGCCGACAGAGGTCGACTTGACTACAAATAGTGACAGGTTAGCTTTTCAAAGACCGAACGGACTTGGAATGACTGGTGATATAGACGGAAAAGAGAAATAGTTGCGACTGACAGTACTCCTGAACCTTAGCGGTGTTGCTGAGAGCAGCTGAAGAGGCAGCAGCAGCAAGCGTGCGGCAGTTGCTGATGGCGGTGTTGGTTGCAGTGAGCTTGGTGCCTGTGCAGGAACCGCTTTGTACTGCCTGCCGACAAATAGTGTTAGAGAGATTGACTCCAATACGCCATGAGAAGGTATCGTCAACTATTCCGAAGGCCTTACAGTTCGCTTGATGAAGTTCGAACGGGACTCAACGGCCTTGGCGGCATCAATGTTGGCCGTGACGGTGTTGCTAGCGTAGCTCACGACACCGTTGATCGCGGTGCTGTCAGCACTCGCGTAGGACAGGACACCATCGGCAACAATGTCGAAGTCGCCACCTGCTGACAGGTCGTGGAGTTCAGCGGCATCAAAGGTAACCTCGATTGCTCGACCAGCTGGGATAGTCTGGAACGCTTCCTCGGCGTATTCCGTGTTTTGAAGACGAAGGCGAATCCCAGTGAAGTCGACCTTCTCGGCTATATTGAGAGACATCAGACGAGGTGGTTGACATATACTAAGACAGGAACATACCGCCCTGGAAGATTTGAACCTTCTCAACAGGAGCAGAATCCAGAATCGTGCCAGTCTTGAGAACTTTCAAGTCTTCGGCGCCAGTGTTGGTAATAGTGGCCGTGACGTCGGTATCAACAACGTTTAGCTCGACGTTGAGAGGAGACGCACGTCTGCCCAGGGACGCGGCACTGGCGAGAGATGCCAAGAATGCAACATTGCTAAGGAACATCATCTTGAAGGACTTTTTGATATGCTTGGATATTGAAGGTAGTGAACACCCGATGTCTTGTGCTTGATAGACAGCAATCGTCACTCGATGGCAAGAAAACCACGAGACTTTATACTCTTCCGTTATGACCACATAGGGAGAGACGAGATAGGTTATCGGTCATGACTCGAAGATATCATCTAATGTCAGGCTGGAAGTCGGCCAAACAACTCCTATACAGGAAAGTAGCATTGAGAGTGGTCGGCGGAGGCTGTGGCTCTCGTTGGATAGTCGCTTGATAGCTGCCCATGGATTTCCACTATCTTCGTTCTTCAACTTAGCTGTCAAACTCGAATCTACACATGTTGAATGGAAAGAACTTTGTATGTTGAGACAAGTAACGAAGCAAGGCTTTAGCTACGTCTGATGCTGTCAATGCCATCGGGTGAGAAACGTGCTCGCTATACAAGAGAGAGTCGGGTACTATGTTGGAAGGGCACCATAGAAGATACAATTCGAGTGAGCTTTTCTCTCCCGCCCATGCCACCATGCTGCCAAATCAGACTAAAACACAACTGCCGCCTCGGCGTACCCACTCGCTCGGGAAGGCACTATAGGAAGGAAAGGCCTTTGACTTTGTCGTTGCGACAGATGCTACCATGCGGAGATCGGAAAGCTTGGACAATTAGCTGGTACAGCTCCAAGCTGGCTGTCCAGTATCCGTAGTGTATTTGACATACTTTTGCTGCATGATCTGATAGTGTTTTTGATAGCCGCTTCATCATGAACCACGCGCCTACCTTCCTCCTTCGTGTAAGTCATACCGGCCAGACGACACTATTTAGCGCATCATGGAAGATGGGTTTAGGCAGGTCGCCAAGATAATATTGCCCATGCATCTCGAGTACAGTTTAGAGCACGCCGAGCAACGCCATGTTTGAGGGGATGCCAAGCTGCCAAGCCGCATTCACTGCGTGGCATCAAGATACGAGACCCCTGTTCTCGACTCGCACCAGCGACCGTGGCGCATCCAACATGGAGTCAACATCATCAATGGTTGATGTATTGTTAATGATTGTTGCAGTTCTTCAGAAAAACCGGCTACGTTGGTGTCGGGAGACAGCGAGAAACTGATACACCGAAGACATTGCTAAGATGATGACGTATTCAGATAGAATATTCAGATCCGGGGTTAGAACAGAATACCTCAGTTGCTCTCTATCTCAATTCCTTGACATGCGCCAAAATCTCGCCATATTTCGCCCCCACGACGATAGTGAAGAGCCAATATTGATGGCTGCTACATATTGCAATAAACGCCGATGAAACGCGGTGAAAAAGACACGGGTGAAGAATATAATACCAGGGCCAGATGCCAAAGATGGAAGATGTCCGTTTCCCATTTGCATTACAATGCAGTATCAGATAGGTTGGAAGCGGTTGTGAGAACGAAGATCCCCGGCTTCCCATTGGCGGACAACGCAAACACCAGGCGCTCATGGAGAGCCCGGGAACACTGCCGATTAGCCGAGACCTGTTCATATCTGCAGGAATGATAGGTGATTTTGATATTCAGATGAATCTTACTACAAATACATTCGAAGTATGTCCAGTTAAAGCTATAGATTGCTAAGGAAGCTGTATCATACTATTGGAGACGTTGTCCTACCAGTAAGTCACTCTTGTCAAGTGTCACGCTACTTATATTAATAAGTGGCTAGAGACGGTCAAGGGGCTGTCTTGACAACCTTCTACTTTCGCTTGCAGAGCACTAGTCGTACAACGGTATAGCGGTCCAGTTCTGTTCCGTGACATCAAGCCATGTTGTGTACATATAGGCACGGAACACTCTCATGATTGACGCTTGACTGCAATCTACAACCGTTGCACAGGGAGCAATAAAACAACGATACCAGATTCTTCGTTGATAGTCTTGTCTATGGTACCTACACAAGGTACAACCTCCAGGCGCAAACAGGCTGGAATAGCGACATTATCGCCATTATGGAGTCTGATATAAGTAAATGACCATTGTCCAACAAGTTTGAGGTTCAGTAACTAGTTGCTATAAGTCCTGGGACCTTGATCTTGGCGTTGGTACATACTCAAGACCAGCGATACTGCAATATCTATTCAATACCTAAGCGCTAAAAACAAAGTAGTAGATGGTAGAAAGCTTCCCAATATATTTATCCCTTGATAATTTCTGAATACTAAGAATGCTTCGCATCGCGTATTAATGTTACTGAATCCTCGATATTTGTACGCCATACATTGACGATAAATATCAGCAAACATGGGGAAATCATCTTGTGCAACACTGTCTCTCTCAATTGAAAGACCTAATCAGTGTCAATAGGCCGATTAAGTTTCTCGACTGATAATCCGGTGGTTAATGAAGTCGCAAGCAATTACATGTTTCGAATTAATAAAACGACGTCATTATATCAGCCCGGGTTGACACATTACATGTATCACGAAGTCATCGCTATTTGATTGATACGAAATCCATGACGAGCATTTCCGTGGGATGAGCTGAATCTTGCGCTTTTCTCACCAATTGTCTCAGCTACTTCCGCCAAAATCCCGTTCTGAGATCTACGAACTTGAGTTTGTGTAACCAGATCGCTTCGCCGTTTGAGATTTTCAGATGCTGATTCGGCCAGTACCAAGACATTGGTCGAAGGAGGAGTACTCGCTTGCCGGGGCCTAACAAATAGCCAAATGTCTGAGCATATCGATTCGACAAAGGCAGGATATAGAAATCAAAGTGAGTCGCTATAGCCTTTACGGTCTCAATACTCCGCGAACCAGGCAATCAAAAGCAGTGGTACAAGCGGCCAATCATGAAGTCTGACATACAGAGTGGCTCTGCCCTTCTGGTCAGGCAGACGGGTATGTTACCCGAGAGCTGTATGAGAGTCCTCAAACGACTTTTTCAGAGTTCCTATGTTTCTAGCGCAAGGCTTCGAGCGAAGATGCCGAGTTTTAAGCTAAGCGTATTTCATCTTGGTATTGAGAAGCGGTTCAACCGCAACCGATAGCCCATACGAACACTTGAAAGCGTCTGGTAGTGCAAAGCTGTAATATTGAAAAGCTTGATGATCGCTATCTGGAAAGTTGCTTTGAAACACGATCTTATGGCTTCGGCTGTATGATTTCTCGTCTAAGTGGCCATCGGAGTTTCGGGCTGAGGGCCAACGTCCATGCCTCACTTTGCTGCTTTATGAAGATGTGTTAGATGGCTTGTCGCTGAACAAGCCACATGCAAATGTCGGGACCAGAAACAAGATTTGGTAATAGAATACTAATGTTTTAGGCGTGACTTGAGGTCACAAATAGTGTAGTAAAGTCGAGATAGCTCCGAGTCTCCTGCCCTCGGCATCGAAATGAGCTTTATCGAGCTGGTAAGCATCGTAGAAAGGGGACCAACCAGCACTCCTTTACTATTCTATTCTATCATGCAGGCAGTCCTCCGTCGAACTGTACTTGATATATTCGTACGGGCCGTCGACCACATGCTTCAAAAGTTGGCGGCGTATAAGCAACATCGGGAGATTTTTCTTAGTAACCTCGACAAGACAGACCTAATGGCGCCGGAACCATGTAATCTCTAGAGGGTATGATGCTGTGTTCTCACTGGTCTGTATCATTCACATTCGTCGGAGGTAGGTGCTTACTGAAGATGTCGCCGATGACCACAATTAGATAATCGAATGTTCATAGCTCCGGTTTTTTATTCTATACCAGAAGCCAGACAAGAATAAGGCAAGAAAGTGGCGTTTCTGAATGACTACTTAGAACTGTGCTACTTGTTCGTACGTCACAAGGAGGCAATCTAGTCACAGAGATTAACAGACTATGCCTTAGAGGCCTCCAAGATTATTCCGTCCTATACTGGAGGAAACACCGAAAGCAAGAGGTATCACCGTCGGAAAGACGAATGTACATAAATGCAGCCATATGCCGTTTAGATGTTATCACCAGCCGGTACACCGATAGGCAGCGATCACTGATGGCCACATGCTCAGCGAGTGATCAGATGGAGGACCCCGCGAGGCCAGAATAGAATATAGACTTGCTCGGCGATTAATATAAGCACATATTGAATGTAGAGTTCTAGTTCATTAAGATGTATGACTTCACCTTCAGAACATAAATTCCTCCGTTAGATCGTATCAATGGGTAACCTGGACCGACGAGCCTCCGTTAGCTGAAATGTTATTGTTTTAGATGCCAAAAGAGCGGCAGAAACTAGATTATTGTCATATTATCTGGCAGAGGCGTCTGGCATGATTAACTGGATAAGAGCAATTGAGTACACGATGCCGACAAAGAATATTCAAGTTGTAAGAAGTGTTTCTCTTATAGATAGTGTTTCATCAGGCACATAGCCACGAAAAGGGACGAAAGTCGAAACAGGGAGAGTAATAACAAACACCATATTGTGGTGCCATGATTGTCCACGCATAGATGGGTGCCAGCTACAGTGCAGCTGCCTGATCGGGCTCTGGGCCGTAGTCACGATGAGGGCTGTTGTGAAGACAGGGCTCCAGAGTTGACTCAATATGTGTGATATTATTAAAGGTGCAGAAGGGAAGGTCAGGCCTGGTGGGGTGCCAGGTTTGCAGCAGCACTTATAGTGTATGCGCCTTTATTTCTTATCTGCTATCTAATTTATATAGGCTACTTAGGAGTACTAAGTAAGATCGGTAAATACCGTAACTACCCCCGCGCGAACACAGCACTAAGTCCTAAAGTGCTGTTATTATATAACTATTTATCCCGTTAGGGCTTAAAAACGTCAAATTTAAGGCTTTTTAACAAATTAGCGTTAACAGTAGAGGTTAGCTGTTTAACCCGTATTAGTGCCATTAGATTTTTATCTATTTTGCTTTTCTAATTAACCAATAACCTAATCCTTATTATCGTAGCTATTATAACCGTTAAAGTCGTTAAGACCGTTAGGGCCGTTAAGGCTGTTAAGCTTAACAGCGGTAATAGTAATAATAAGTGTTTTTTTATTATTTAGGTAGCAACGGTTTACTTAATGGCCTTATTAACTACATTTAAAGCACGCGCCGCGTTGACGGCGTGTTTTTTTCTTTTTGTAAACTTAGAGGTGTTTGTTTTTAGCGCCGTATAAGGCTGTAAGCTTTTTATCTATAAGGTAACGGCTATCACCAAGTATGTCGATAATGGAGAGGTAAGTAGGGTCGTTATCGTTATAGAAGGCGTCCAGCTATATCGGGGTGTAATTGGAGGGCTTGCTAGCTGTTTTTTAAGACTGCTAGAAGTAAACCTTGCCGGCGTTACTTTTACGGCTAGAGAGGCGGAAAAAAAAGAAACAAAGCCGTCGTATATGACTGGAATAGTTTTACGATTATTAATTTTAGTAATAAAACGAGGGGATAAAACGGCGTAAAAGTTTTAAATACGCTAAGCGTTAAAATAAAAATAATTACCGGCTTTTTAATTAGCTTTTTCCTATATAATAAAAAAAATACGAAATAAATCGTTATTTTTTATAATAAAACTACGTAACTTTTTATTAACGCGTAGCGTTTTGTTTAAGTCGTTGTAAACGCGTAAGAGTGCGTTAAACAGTATATTATAATCGTAAAAGTCTAGCGCCGCGCGTAAGACTTAAAGGCGTATAATTATTTAGACTTTAGGATCGAGCCTGCCGTAAACGTATAGAAATTAGGCTTTGCTAGGGCCTTCGAGGGCATCGCCGTCGACCTTTAACTTGCTTTTTATAAAAAGCTTTTAAACTTTAAAATCGGCTACGCTAATAAAAGTAGAAAGGTTAAGGAGGATAGGACGAAAGCGTTAAGTGGCTTAAGCCTAAGAGACGGCGGCTTAAGACTTGCGAAAAGCGGCAATCTAGGCCTTTAGGGCGTCGACTTTTTACTTAGCCTAAGCCCGTAAGGCATTAACTTTACGTTTATGATGCGCGTTAATCTGGGCTTTTAAGGCGTCGACCTTGGTTTTGAATTACGCGGTAAAGGCGTTGTAGGAGGTCTGGACGGCTGCTTAGATGGCGCTTTATACTTGCGAGGGGTTAATCGATAGGCCGTTAGCTATAATAGAGAAGGTGTCGAAGTGGTCGAAATAATAATGTGAAGGGTGCCTGTTAAATGTTAGGACTTTTTTTGCGGCCTGACTTTATTAGGGCTTAATAGGTGCGATAGGTGCCTCGTCGAGAGAGGACTTTAGTTAAATGTTACGTTAAAGCAGGGCTTAACGGAAAAATAGTACGCTTTTGCTTTAAAAGACTTTAGATAATCGATTGGCGAAACGAGGCTCTAGCGATAATGCCGCGTTAATAACGGAGTTCAGGGTAACGCGTATAAGGCAAGGCTCTTACAGTAATGCCGTAGCGATAACGGAGTTTAAGTAGGTAGGTAAATTGCCTTGCGTAATAAAGGACTTTAAAAATTAAAAACTCTACGTTTTTTAACCTAAATAGCTAGAATAAAGTTAGCGATAGCTTTACTAACAATAAGGCAACGGACCTTTAATAAAGTTATAATAAGGGCTGTTATAAAGATAAAGCTCTAAAATTAACTCAATATATGTGATATTATTAAAAGTGCAGAAGGGAAGGTCAGGCCTGGTGGGGTGCCAGGTCTGCAGCAGCACTTATAGTGTGTGCGCCTTTATCTCTTATCTGCTATCTAATCTGTACAGGCTACCTGGGAGTACTAGGTAGGATCGGTGAATACCGTAACTGCCGTGTTTATGTGCTTGATATGTACATGACAGAGTAGGGCTATAGGGTATTACTATTAGTACATCTTATTGCATTTATCAGCTTCAGGAATGTTAGTCGGTAATAAGCTACATGACATGTTTTTAATGCCGTGATGCAGGTAGGTAAATCAAACATCACGTAAGAAATATGCTGTTGGAAAGATGATTATAAATACGCTCTCCTCGTTATAAATCCATCTACGGGGTCGGTATCGATTCCAAGCAATCTCTTCGTAATCTCGCGATTTCTTTTCGGGGCTTCATAGGAAGGCATGGGTCCGCGCCTTTTGAAGCAAGCGGCCAAAAGGGCTAATGCCAACGTTAGCATCTTTAAGTTCGACTGTTTTGTGAACGATCTTCTCGACTGGGGCATCGACTGCTTTCTTTCATGTAGCATTCTACAGACCGTCAGATTTTCTTCAAAATGCTGTCACGTCTGGGCTGCACTATGGAGGCAAGGCTCCAATAGGTGGTCACCTAGTGTATATTAATAGTAAGGTAAAGAAGGGAAGCAGGGTGGTGGCCCTAGTGGCTACGAGGGTCACCTTATATACTGGATCCCTTATCTAATCGGTACAGTTACCTAGGAGACCAGGGTGACTGGGTGACCAGTCAGGTACGTACTGGTAGACTAGTACGACCAGTACGACCAGTACGTAACTACCCCTCGCGAAGACCCCTCGCGGGCTGAAAACGCGATTACCACACTTTCCACCATTCAGCGTGAAACAGCGGAGAACCCATGTTCGAACCGTCTCCAGGGCTCCATTTTTGACCATTTCCAACCATTCCATGCCTTCCAGGTGTCATCTTGTCAATATGTGTGCGTGCCACGTACGGTGGACTTCCAGGTGATGGCTTGGCATCAGCGATCTTGTCGGGGCAGATGTTGCCAGGTGTTGACTCAGCTCAGTCACTGTATATGTGTGTGACTGCCAGCTGTTGTGAGGTCGCTGAAGGTCCAGATTGAATGGATTCAGCGTCTTGTCAGGTGGTGATGACGTGACTGAAGTCAGCATCAAGTGGTGACGGCTCCAGGGTGGTGACTGGAGTCAACGCTTTCGATGGTGGTGGTCACATCGACGTCGATGGGTGCGTTGAATCTTTTCAGGTTCAGGTGCCTGAGCCACCGGGTCAGGGCTTTGGTGAGAGCCTAAGCCACTCAATGGATGTCTTGAGCCACATCCAGGCTTCTTATCTGGTGCCTTATGGCATGGGCTCCGTGAGGTGCCTGTTGCGAAGGCTATGGGGTGCCTCGTCATGAGGGCTTTCTGGTGCCTCGCGGTGAGGGCTTTTCTTGAGTGCCTGAGCCACAGCGTCAGGGCTTGAGGGTGCCTAAGCCATACGGCCAGGTCTTGCGATGGGCGTTAAGCCACACCCAGGGCGTCTGGAGTGCCTTCTGACGAAGAAGGGCTTCCGTGGGATGCCTCGTGATGAGGGCTTTTCTGGCGTCGACCTGCCGTGGGGTGTATGTGCCTGACGGGCCGTCAGGGCTTCCGAAGGTGCCTCGCGATGAGGACTTCCGACTGGCAGCAGGTGCCGTAGGTGACTGGCGATGACCTGCCGTGAAGGTGGTGCGTCACATGGGCTCCGCGAGGTGCCTATTGCGACGTGCTGGTGAACCTCACCGTGGGGTGCCGTAGTAGCGAAGGAGAGCTTTCGTCGACGCGTTCGCTACTGGATACGGTGCTTTGATGTCTTCGACTTGCTTCTGCTGGCTGGACTGGCTGTAGACCTGCCTCGAAGGTGACTGGCGTCAAGTGCCGTTGACTGACTGACTGGCTTTGACCTGCCTTCAAGGTGACTGGCGTCAAGTGCCTTCAACTGACTGGCGTCAAGTGCCGTGGACTGACTGGTGATGACCCTCACCGTGGGGTTGCTGGAGCAGGCGCTTGTACCGCGATTGGCGACGGATTGTTGGCTCTGCAGGGCGCAGCGAGGAAACCGGCAATCGTGCCTTAATACAATGACCTCGCTGTCGCTCGTCAAGGGACCTTACTATTGTCACGTCTGGGCTGCACTATGGAGGCAAGGCTCCAATAGGTGGTCACCTAGTGTATATTAATAGTAAGGTAAAGAAGGGAAGCAGGGTGGTGGCCCTAGTGGCTACGAGGGTCACCTTATATACTGGATCCCTTATCTAATCGGTACAGTTACCTAGGAGACCAGGGTGACTGGGTGACCAGTCAGGTACGTACTGGTAGACTAGTACGACCAGTACGACCAGTACGTAACTAATGCATATAGAGAACATTGCAACTCGAGCGCTCATAAGAATAGGATTGTTTTATAATCCTCTATGATCTTCATCATCTGTATTTTTTCCAAGAATGTGGCGACCCGACCAGAGAAGCGAGTCCGTATAGCTACTAAGGAGACCAAAAGCAAGGTGTTAGGGATAGGAAACCCTCGTCCCAAAAAGACTGGATCCAGCTGGCCTGTCACTCGGATATGATGCGTTCATGATCTTCCTCTAAAAAGATAGCTACGTTTATGAATTCGTAAATCGAGAAGTGAATCATATGTGCAAACTATTGAGCCCGCGTCCGGTGTAGTTCAGCGCTCCGTGAGAGACCGGTGCTTCAACATGGGGCTTATGTTAAACAGCAGAACCGAGTTGTCTACTCCAAGTCTTGAGCTAACTCGCACCGCTTCTTTCGATCGTGTTTTAGTTGCTGCTGCTCTAACGACGAGCTGTTTGACAAGCTTGAGGGCTTCGATGTTGTTTTTTGAACAAGCAAGGTAGAATATCAGTAGAGATTAAGCTGTACATAACTAACCTAGGCCCTCAAGGTTAAGGCGAGTATGTACTTCTACGTGTAAACTAGTGAACCCTATGGCACTCAACTATGATAAATCCGGATATCTATAGATAACTAAGTCTAGGACTATGCTACTAGCATAAGGTGACTGGCCGAAACTCATAGCTCAAGTACGAAGCTAGATGTCGATTTGACGATAAGCTGAGTGCTGGGGCATATGCTATGAGAGCATAGCCCAGCGCTGCGATGTACTCGTTCTATATTGCCATGGGGATAGTAGAACTAGAAGAAGTAGACTTCAACGGTGAAGTTAGGACCCGGGGGGCCTGGAATTCGTCAAGCACTACTCACCCAGTATCTTTCAGCAAGCCTTATAACATACGTAGCTGATAGGGTCCCATTTCATGCTTGAAACGAAATGAGTTAACGATCAGCACCACTGTCACGCGGACGGTCTCTCAACATAAAATTGTGTCAGCTGTCAAGGACCACAAGACACAAGCTATGCCTGGATGTTGTTGTTGTGTGCGGTTCGAGCGTATAGCGACCGCGGGCGCTCACCACTGTCTACCCACCCACGATGTCTCAACAGAGTGCAGACGGAGACACAACGTCATCCTCCTGCCCAACGAGAAATTTTCACCTTAGTATGAGGCAGCAGACTGGCTGAGGTTTTTACGGCTATGACTGTGATTTGGGCAACGGGTGGCAAATCGGGTCTGTACGTGGCTGGGACGTGCGCGCAATTGGACTGGAAAGTGGGCTTTGGGCTGCATTTATGCCCAACTCACCACCGGTAGACAAGGAGAGCCCTGTTCTCCCCGTCTCGCCCGGCTTAGACCATTGATCGCGAGCTATGTATGGCGAGGAGACACCTTGCCTTCCGACGGGCGTCTCTGGCCGGCTCTGTCGCCGCTGATGACCTGCGATGATCCATTGGGAAACGTACCACCGCTTGATTGGGCGCCTCAGAGTGAGTCAGGCAGGATAATCCAGCAAAGACATCAGCGCTGTATCCCTGCCAGCTCAGGGGCCGGGGACAAACACAGGCATTCCCAACTTACAGTCCAAACCATTGGGCATGCGTTCCCGTGCGACATGGTGGCTGGCGACTGGCACTCCTCTGTGTATCATATCTGTCTGCTGCGTACTGGACTACATCACTCGATGCAGTCCCCTCAGCCTCTTTCGGTCTTCTTGCATCTGAACCTGCTTTAGCAACAATTCAACTACAAAGGAAAAGCATCCAATCCGTCTGCACTCCACGCTCCACACTGTATTAGACTTTGAGCGAGCTCTACGAGATGATCAACAGCAAACAAAACTTCAACTCTCTTCATTCATACCTTACAGAACAGCTACCAGATGGCTTCCAGACCTATCCTTCATCACTATGCAACCAGGTTCAACCTGAGTACGACAAGTAGCAGCACTAGCACCAACACCAACACCACCACCAATACCAACAGCACTCACAGCAACAATCATCTTGGGCCTGTTCCCGCCACCATGGAACAAGCTTCACGGAGATCAAGAGACAGAGCTCCTTCAATGCCTGGGGAATTTCCTACCTGGGCGGAGACGTCTTCGAGACAAAGGTCGAGATCTCGACCCTCTCCACCGTCTGTGACATCGGATGAGACGGAATCATCATACATACTATCGCCGGCCCAGTCCAATCCGCCAAGGGGAATCCTCAAGAATTCCAATCCCCGCCAGAATCAAGAAGATCGACTTGCTGCACGATTCTACAGAGTGCCACCGCGGACGGATCAAATCAATCACTCGCCCACGCCTCCCCACTCGCCAGGCTACTTCACCGATAGCACATATCCTGACTACGATGAGACAGATACTAACTCAGCAGCATCTGAGCTGTCCATCAACACACAGGCTACGAGTGTTGCATCAGACTACAGCGATGCAAAACCGAAGAGGCCCTCAGTCCAGGCCAAACATGCTCGGCCCGTCCACATGCCGACAACTGTCAGCAAGGTGAAGGCCCGTCCGAAAACTCGAGCGCTTATAGAGGTATCCAAGGATCCGCCGCCCACTAAGCCTAAGCGAACTATCAACATTCAAATTGTACCTGTACCCCAGCAAACTTCACAATCCAAGGAGTTACAGCTGGCACGACCTCCGGATCGAAGTCTTGTTCATAAACTTGAACAGCTAGAAAGTGATACCGAAGATCTTCGTCACGCTCGAAACCAGCTAACGCGGAGACTGGACGATGCGTCGGAGGAGCTTTCATTCAAGACCCATGAGAACAAAGAGATCGTTCGGACACTCAATCAGGAGCGTAACTCCAAAGACCTCATTTTCAGGGAGCTTGAAGAACAAAGAAGGCTTTTCGACGAATACCGGAGCAATTTTGAGCTCCAGAAAGTCTTACTCCTTGAGACAGAGAAAGAACGGGATGAACTTAAAAAGGCCCGCAGCGAAGCCGAGAAGAGGCTTCTTGACTTTGAGATCAGCATTTCCCTTCCCGGAAAGAAGGATGAGGAAACAAACAATCTGCAACATCAACTCAAAGACTTGCAGACCATAACACATACTCTCGAACAAAAGGTGGCTATCGGCGAGAAGAAGCTCAAATCTATGACGACAGAACGCGACGACCTACAAACTCTGTCAAGCGACTACGTGGAGCAGATCAATCTTCTGAAGACAACGAAGCAACAGTCCAGCGAGAGTGACAAACAAGCAGCGGAGGCCCGACAGAAGGAGCTCCAATCAAGCCTCGATGGAGCTCGCGAACAGAACAAGGGCCTCCAGGGGACTATTCAAGAGCTCGAAGGGACCATCAAGAATCTCGAGGGGGAGATTGTCGTTTTCAAAACGCAGATCACGGAGCTTAAGACTGGAAAAGCAAGCATAGAGAAGATCTTGGCTGCAGAGAAAGCCAGTAAAGAGCAGACGAAAAAGAATTTGCAGGCAGAGAACGACAAGCTGCAGAAGCAGCTGAACAATACCAGAGACAAGCTTGGTCAGCAGCTAGCCACTAGCAGAGGGGAGTTCGAAAAACAGCTTGAAGAGACCAGAGTGAACATGGCGACGCAATTAGCATCCAGCGAGGAGGAACTAGCCAAGCACATAGAATTGAGCAAGGCGGACAAGGACGGGTTGCAACAAGAGATCAAAGCTGGTGAGGCGGCCAAGTCTGAAGTCGAGAAACAGTTGCAAGCCACCAAGGAAGATCTCGCCCAAGCAATTGCATCTGCCAAGGCCGAGGCGGATAAGCTGCAAGCTGAATTTCAAGCTCATACGAGCGACAAGCAATCCAGGATCAACGTATTGGTAACCGAAGTCGCCGGGTCGAAGAAAGCCAATCTCTCTCTTGCCTCACAGCGCCTCGAACTGGAACGCAAGGTCACAGAAGTCAGCGTCAACCTAGCCAGCGTTCAGACGGAGCTTGGCAGTCTACGCGATACATACAACACTCTGCAAACAGACAATGAGCAGCTCAAAACACAAGCCGCCGATCTCAACCAAAAAGCGGCAGACCTTGACAAGCTCCGGTCCGAACATGCACAGCTAAACGAGAAATTCCAGAGCCTGCAAGCGGAACTCGATAAAGCGCAGGCAGACCATGCCACCCTTCAGGGCGAGAAGGACAAGCTCGAGGCTCTTACGAAGGAACTTGAAGCTGGCTCGCCCGCGCTCGTCAGACTGAGTGAAGAGAAAGCGGCGCTTGAGGCACAGCTTGACAAAGCAAAAGCGGATCTGCAAAGCGAAGCGGACAAAGTTCCCGTGCTCGAGAGATTCGGTGCGGATCTCGAAGCCCGGCTTGCCATTCTCTTGGGCGAGACGGGCGGGCTGAAGAGCGAGAACGAGAGACTCACGGTACAATTACGCGAACTGCAAACCAACTCGCGTCTCGCGCCGCGATCGCCTAGTCGCAGTAGCTCTCGGGCTCCTAGCAAGGACAAGAGGCACGGACGCTCGCCATCCAGCAGCTTCGTCTTCGTGCGCAGTCCGACTGATCGCGGCGGCGGAGTCTTCATCACGACGAGAGAGGCGTTAGCCAAGGAGAAAGACGGATGAGGAATGATGAGTGCCAAGACAGGCGAATGGGCCTGGAAGGTCGCGGACGGAGTTATTGATGGTTGAACGACGGCAAATGACTGGCGATTATGACGACGACGCTGTGTTCATGTCACACGACACACAAGCCTACGGGCACGTAATGATGATTCCTTTTGTACTTTTTTTCCTTTCGGGCTGATTGTTGCGTTGTTGGATACTCTTGTTCGATCACTTTGTTATTATTTACCTACTCTTGGGATACATGTACTTGGGATGAAATGTAAAGGAAGATTGGAAACCCAAGACGAGATCAGTCTCGCACGCGCATTTTTCCTATTTAGCTACTGTTGTCCTTTTCTGCTCACACATGCCTGCCATTGGGCGCAAGACTTCCGCCGATGCCACACACATTCGAATCAGGGTGTATAAGGTTGGGTTGGATTCTGGAAGCAGGGGTTGCGCTGCAGCCAAGGTGGACCACATAGAGTACGGGCTCGGATTCTCAGCAATGAGACTAGGAAGATGCATTGCATACAAGCGTTTATGTTGATTGTAGCGAGCATTGATTTGGTCTTTCTCTCGTTGCCACTTGTTGCAGAGTTGGCTAGGCACACGGAAAAGCACGGCATCAGCTTGATAGACACACCTAGAAACAGTGAAATATCAAAGTCTTGTTTACATCTTCTACTCCGTTCCCGATTTCCGATCTCCACACTGCTCGCTTCCAGATTCTCGCGAGTCGCCACTCCCGTGACTGCAATTGACAAAAGAGCACTCAGCGGAGGATCTAGTGTGCTCGTGCAAAGGGCAATCTAGCGTATGCGGGCAGCGTGGCAGCAATGGAAAGCCGGAGATCTGGGTACCGACCTGGGCTCTGCCTGGGCAAGACACTGCAACCTCTGCAGGTTCCAAATGCCCACCTACTACGTGGCCGACTTAAGCTGAATTCAATGCTGCTGTTGTCACTGTCCAATGAGAACGCATGTAAGTTGCCGAATGCGGTAAATACCTAAGCTTTCTCCAGCCAGATTCGGGACGGCGGAGGGCTACCTACGGTAGCTTCTGTCGCAAGGGTGAGCCATAACGCGGGGGAGCTTAGGCGAGCTTTAGCTCTGCTCCAGTACCTACTCCGTACCTACACTGTACCTCCTGCGCCAGTGATAGGAGATCTAGGTACATAACTACCTAGGACCAAGGCACTGTAGGGGAGTACATGTACCATTCAATGAAAGCTACAATCGTCCTTCGGGGCACAACATCAATACACACACTTGGCGCAATGGCTATACCGACTTACTTCAATCAGTACCTTCTAATTCAAGAGAGGTGACGATTGAGTGCAGAGCCAAAGCCGTGTTACACTTGAGCCGCCCATCCGCAACACCAGCCATGACGTACTGTACGTGCACTGTACATCCGTATTCCGTAGTCGCTTTCGAACCCCGCGTCTCCGTCCGCAGGCGGGTCAAGCAACGCTACGGTATAGCAGTATTACCTCCGCAACTGCATGATAGTATGCGACGTCTTTTTGTCGATGATCTAGGTACTATTCCCATGTTCCATGTCTTACAAACACATCCTTGCAAAGTCCAGCGCATGCATGCGTATGGCAGTGCCATTCCAAGGTTAGACTACATTATCCTTCAGAGGGGATCCTTCCAAAACAGCGGACCTTAGGGCTCCAGGGGGGTTCTACGGCATGATTATTGAATGATTTTGACTATCCAAAACGACCGCTCTGCTGCATCAGACTTTTCACCAGGGAAAATGGATGTACCTATCCTGACTGGCCGAGGAGGTATACCACACTGGTCAGGCCAGTACTGGTCCAGGGGTTCTGTAATAGAAAAGGTACATCGGAGACTTGTATGACCATTTTGTACGGAAAATCATTTTCGGCTCGCGGCCATTTTCGGAGGTAAGGCCATTTTCGGAGATATCACCGCCCCGAAGGGTGCCCGTAGGTGGTACAGCCGGCTGCCAATTGGATGGTATATAGGGTGCCCGTGCGTAAGTCCGATATGTAATATGACTCGTAGACCCCGTAGTGTAGCCGTAGTGACTGTAGACTTTAAATCTTAAATGCCGTGCCGTAATACCGTGAAGTAACGTGTTCGAATCGTTGACCGCGCAAAAAAAAAAACCCTTTCAAATAGAATATAATACATTACCACCTACGACCTACCACTATTATAGCGTATCTTTTTTTCTTTTTTACTCTCTTTTTTAAGCCGTGATTAATAACTATTTTAACGCACGGAATGATTTTTTAATAATTGCAGTACGATTTTCAAAATGCAACACGATTTCGGAAATACCGGTGATTTTCGGAAGTAAGGTCATTTTCGGAGATAATTGATTTTGGCCACGTACGACCATTTTAAAAGCGTACGACCATTTCCTACATACAATGCTTATTGGTACAACCACTTTCCAAGATTAGCTCGTAGCGGCAAAGGTCACTCCGAGCAAAAACATAGCAGCAATCGTCACCTGTGACCCCCCTGGCGCCGTAAGGGAATAACTATGGACTACTAAACACGTCACCATAGGTTTCGTGCCTTAACCTATAGGCTACTGATTAGCTGAGAATGACTTTGATAGGCAACACTAGGTCTGAACGGGAAAGATACTTGATTGTGGGCTTGCATTACGCCTAACGGGATGTATACTGTCCGACGTACTGTAGGTAGGGCGTATCCCGATATATTAATTGAAAGGGGCGCGAGAGGGTACGCTAGGACGTGCAGCCATATAGCCCTTCATTCAATGTATGATGTGCGAGATCTATGCTATCGAATAGGCTAGACCATGCTTTAAACCGAGGTACCTAATTCTGCTACTGCGACCAGGCCAAAATAGAGGTACTACGCTTAGGCGAATACTCCCCTGCTTTAGCTAATCAATGACCCATAGGTTGAGGCACGAAACCTATGGTGACGTGTTTAGTAGTCCATAGTTAAACCTCATTTTCAGTGTCGGTCACTCATCTCTACACTAAGGAGATTTCTACGCAGCTGCTGGTAGCATTATTACCAGCTACAAGACAGCAATGAACTTGATATTCTAACAGAACGCCGAGGAGATATGTAACAATGTATCGGTGTGTCTCATACAGCAAATCCAATGATCCTGTAATATTCCTCGATGACGTTATCTCCCATCTGAGATTGGTTTCCACGTCACACTAGAATCAGTAACGAAGTTTAAAGCACCGATGAGATATCGCCCGCCTTGCGCCCCTTCGGCCGGATCCGCAATCCTGTCCAATCGTTCCGACTTGGGTTTGCCACAAGCCAAGATGCCTCGCCGTTCTGCCTACATGTAGGTACTCCCGCCAACACGCGGTGCACACATCGCGATATAAATCTGGAGTTGCCTGATGATCCTGGATTAGTTTTGTTGCGACTTGATGACAACTTCGCATTAGTACATGTTCCACATCTCTGGGCATCGAAAGATAGTTTCGCAGGGCATACCAACGGCAGGAAGAAAAGTATGGGAACCTACTATGCAGGTACCGAGCTTCTATAGATGCACCACCAGTTCTACAGAGACTCCCAATCCTTTCGTAGTCGTAGTTAGTGTAGTCTTCGTTGACGTTGTTGTCGTCAAAGGTAGCGGAATGACAATCGGCGACGTTGTGATGATTACCAGGGGTGCTGCAGTAGTAGAGGTGGTGGTGGTAGAAGTCGTTGTTTTTATAACCGGCGGCAGGGGCACGACGATAGGGGCTGTCGTAGTGATGACGATGGCAGCTGTAGTGGTAGTAGATGTTGTTGTCGTCGTTGTCGTCATCTTCACCGGCAAGGGAATCACGATGGGCGATGTAGGGATGGTAACGGGAGGTATCTGCACAGTTGCTACTGTCGTTGGTAGACTCGTTACGATGGGAATTATAGTCAACAATGGCGTGGTAGGCGCGATAACAGTCGATAGTGTAGTCGAGGGGAGAGAAACGGCAATTGTGATTGCAGGTAGGAGATCAACCATGGGCGACGAGATAATAGTAGCGATGGGTTCTTGAAGGATTGTAGTCGCAGTTGCAGTCGGCGGTATAGAGAGCAAGGGCAACACTGGATAAGTAGATGCAATAGCAGTAGAGAACGTGGTCGGCGAAAGTGAAACAGCAACTGTGATTGATGGCAGTGGAATAGTAATCACAGCCGGGGATGTTGTTATCACCGCGAGCGTCACTGTATCAGGACTGACGGGTAGAATGGCAACAGGCGACATATCAGCAACTGGCGGTTCCATCGCTGAGGTCGGCTTTGTGACAGTCAACAGAGTTGTAGGCATATCGAGAGGACCAGGCACCGTCATGTCGACAGACAGTACGCCGGGTGACGTAAATGTTAAGGCAGTGGGAGCAACACCATAGCCATTGGTAATCACCAGCGAGTTCAATGAAATAGCTTGCGACGCGCCAGAAATAATCGCTGAGAACGTTGAACCTATCTCTGTCGGTAGGGGGAGAATAGATTGGGTTGTCAGTAAACCGTCGGTCGACAGCGTTGTAAATGCTATGCTCGATAGTCCCAATGATGCACTCGCTGAGACATCAACATACAGCCCACCTGACTTCGTCGTACTCATAGCGGGCTTAAGAGTTGGAATGGGTGGCAAGTCTACGGATGCGCTTCCTGAAATATCGACAGTCAACCCGTTAACTTTTATTACACTTGAACTAGGTGATCCGGTCGGAAGCTCAGGGCTTGGCATATTCGGGACACCTAAGGATGCGCTTGCTGAAAGATCAACTGATAGAATGCCAGCTACCGATGTACCTGAAGGCCCAGACATGACTGGCAGATTGTCTGAATCCAACGGACCCAGTATAGGGACTGTCGACAGTGAAACATAGGCGCTGGCCGATACGAAGATACCATTATTCTCAGCTGGAGTCGCATTAGGGGTTTCCAAGCTCGTGTTGAATTCGATGGTTGTACTCCTCCGTGAGCTTGCTTGGGTGACTAATGCAGAAGCTGAAGGTAGGGCTTGAGATGCGCTGATAGACATGTCAATCGATCCATCTTCAATGGAGCTCCTAACTAGAGTTGAACTACTCGATTGTACACTAAGAATTGTTGACAAGCCGAGCGAGTTGCTCATGGATTGGGCACTTGCTGTGATCTTAGATGGAGTCAACGAGGGAAACGATGTAGTGGTTGTAGTGCCCACGGATCCGAAGTCTGCCGATATGCTAGCAGATACGTCTATTTCTATCACCCCTTGTGATGTTGGCTGTGTCGCAAAGGTGGCTTCAGGTGATGTCACGGAAATCGAATAGCTCGGGTCGGTATCCAGACGTGGAGTTGACGGCGCGATGGACGATTGGCTGAGAGACTCGATGAGCAGTGTGTCTTGTTCTCGAGATATGGACACCGTCGACGGAGTCGTACTAACTGACATCGTACGAGACTCCAGGTCCAGTGATACGGTTATAGATTCGTCAATCTCGCTGCTTAGCCGGCTTGTGGCTTCTTCTTTGGAAGATACTAGCAAACCCAAGCTTGTAGATACAGTTGCTCGCGTTATTGGTGTGGCGGTCTCCACGTCAAAGGAAAGACTCCCGGATACGTCTACTTCTAATCCACCTGCCCCCGTTGTTGATTGCGACATGGAGGTGATGATAGATGACCCTATGAACGATGATGCACGAGTCGTTGCAGAAGGTATCATCTGACTAAGAGAAACACTTGCAGATATGTTGGGCTCTATACTACTGCGCTCCGTCGGTGATTGCGCCCAAGAAGCAACACCCGGTGAACTCCCGGTGCCTGAGTCGGTAGTGTTCGTTTGTCCCACATCCTGCGGTCGAGAGGTGAAAGAGCCGCTAGTGATCGTCGTTGTTAAACTTGGTTCAACTCCTTCGATACTAGATAGAGTAGTGAACGCCAGGAAATCTATCGAAGCACTCGCTGACAAATCGATCGATGTCTCGCCATTCAGATCGCTCGTCGTCATACTCTTAGTCGACAGAGTACTTCGAGAGACGGAACTGGGCGCCGTCGTTTCCAATGAAGTAGGCTCACTCCCAGTCGAAAGTTCAGTTGAGACGTTGTTCGAAGAAGTCATCGACGTATTTAAAACATCACCAGATACAATCGTCAGCAGTCCGCCAGAGGGACTTGTTGTAGGCGAAATGTTTCCTGATGTTTGTGAGAGCTCGTCAGAAGGCACCACTGATTCTGTGCTCAACAACTCTGCTGAGTTCTCTTTATCAACTCCGACTGATGATACATCGCTAGGGGAAGCCGTTAAGCCTCGACTTGTTGAGAGGATTTGTGACACAACCACTGACACCTGGGAAAGCGTCGTCGTAAACGCTTCCGTTGACTGGCTTCCAGCAGATGTAGTGGAACTTTGAACTGCGGATATGGATGTAGAGTCGTTCAGCAACGAACTTAAAACAACACTCACGGAAGCCTCCGTCGATTTGATTGACGACGGAGCACTAGCTTTGTTGGTCACTGTATAAGAGGACAACATGGCATGATGAGAACTGAAATCCAAAGTCAGAGAACCCGCAGTACTAGTTTGACTAAAATCGGGCATGTCCAGGCTTGAGTCCATCGCGGTAGTAGTCATGATATCTGGAATTGATGATACAGATAATACGGTTGTGTTGTCCATGGAGCGTAAGCTTGAAGGTGAGCTTGCTAGATTCGAACCAGTGATTGGGGTGGGGCTCTCCAAAGTACTGGAAGTACTACTTGTGGGAACATCTGATGTCGACGATAGAAAGCTACCTGAATTGAATTCTAGCGATGAGGTCATCGTTGACGTTGGTAGTAATGGTTCGCTGCTGGTTTGTGCGATGGAACTGCTGCTTAGACTGGTCCTGGTGGATATAGGACTTGGAATGTCGCGTAGGGATGTTGAGGCTGCAATCACAGGTCTGATCGTAGTCTCGCTCAACGACAAAGTGCGAGACATGGTCGTCGCTAGAGTTGTTGTCGTTGGCGAGCTACTCGATAGCGGGAGGATCGTGACTGTTGTGAGGACTAATGACTCGGAATCCAGTTTAGAGGAGCTAACTACAGTTTCGCTTGAGGACAAAACGGGGGGAACATTGGTGGACAAAATAGTTCCTTCCAACAAGCTATTCGACGTTGAAATGACCGATTTTCCAGAAACGCTATTGATGGAGTCTGAAAACATTTGGCCCGAAGGTTTTTGATCAACAGGAGTAGCTATGAGATTAACAGCAGACGTAATGAACCCAGACGAGGCGCGTGAACCGCTCAGCGGAGTGACTGGTCTCAGAGGGATATTCGCTCTTGTTCTGCCTTGTCCCATAGGACCATTGTCCGATTGAGAATCGCTTGATTGCGTTTCAGGTACATTGGTTGACGACAGCGAGGCACTGAAACTCGAGTAATCAAGCGCTGTTGCTTCAGAGGGCTCGTAACTATCAATGCTACCTTGGCTACTACTGTTAACAGAAAGGCCCAAATTTGATGTAACTGTCGCGTGTCCTGTCGATTCAACAATGCTGGAGCTGTCCGAGCCCACTTGGATTATTTGGATGTACTCAGAGAAAGCTTGTGTTGAAGCCACACCTTCAGAAGATGCATACGTCGAGCTCACGGTGACAGATGTCTTGGCTGCAATGATGCTGCTTTCAGTCACAAAACTCTGACTTACTTCGCTATTCCTCGGAGTCGTTAGATTGAGAGTATCTGTCTCGGTTTCAGTCGCCTGAGCGTTACCAGGTAAAGCCTGTGTTAAGACTGAATCGGCTGCCGGGTTGAAACTCGAACTCCGAGATTGTGAAGGAGAGACTGAATTTAGTGTGATGCTCAGTGCGCTCTCGATGCTCTTTATGCTGCTTGATGAAGTTGTCGCGGAGAGCGCTTGCTTGCTGGTAATTGAGGGGAGGTTTGCTGACTGTCCGGCAGCTGTGGCGGTGCTGGAACCATGGGCAGTCAATAATGTCAATGAGTCAGTAGTAGATGATGTGAATGATATTGGATTTGTTGGGGATGATGATAGTATTGTTTGGTCGGAAACTTGGCTGCCAGGTGCGCTCATATGGCTCGATGCTCGCTGGGCATCCGAGAGCTGGGTAGTGCTGGGTGATAGAGTGCTGGACATAGACTGGCTCGTCGCCGAGGTTGTAGCTTCAGAAGCTATTACAGTAGACTCGTATAGAAATGATTTTGATTGTATCTGGGTTACCGCTGTTTGAGATAGTGTTGTTTGTGTGACAACAGTATTGGATGTTGGCGGTGATCTACTTAATGCTATCGAGGAACCATCTGCGAAGCCTGATAATGTATCCGCACTGGCACTACTACTGCTTGACGCGGCGCCTGGGATGGAGCTTCCCCCATTTGCCTCTTCAACAGCTGTACGCGTAGTCCGTGTAGAATCTACAAACGTAGGTTGTTTAAATCTTGACCCCCCGAACGACTCCGCGACTGTCCCTGAGCTAACGATCACATTTCTGGAGCTAGGGCCGCCGCCAAATGCATTATAATATGAGCCTGAAGTTAACAATTTAGAACTTTCTGATGACAGTGACCCAGAAAGGTGAATACTATTGGCTGAGAAGCTCGCCACACCAGGAGCACGAGACATAGATGTTCGCAGTGTAGTTGATTGTGAGGCTTCTGGCTTAGACCGAGAAGAAGTTACGAAGGCATTCCCATTCCCTTTCGCGCTCTGACTGACGAGCAGCAATGAAGCAGTTGATGACGGACCTTCTGAGGCAGCTATCTCGCCATCCTGTGATGCCGACAGAGAGCGCGAAGTCTCGAACTTCACTTTAGAAGTGTTACTAGGGGTACCAGCTTGACTGTCCGTCAATGTCACTATGCCGCCCGAAATGGAGAAAGTCGCTGCCATAGAGGAGGCGATACTGCTTGTGTCCGTCCAAATTTTGGGCTTTGCGGATACACTTCCCCCAGGATCACCTGATAATGATGTGAGCCTCACGGTATCAGTACTTCTTGATATAGCACCAGTCATTTGCGAAGCTGCTATGTTATTTTGCCCTGTGCTCAATGAGAGTGTTGAAGTCGAGAATGTGTTGATGCTTGATGGAATGAGCAGAGCAGTGCTAATGAGCTCTTTATCTAGCAGGCCATCTCGACAGTATGTTGCTGTGAACGAAGATTACTATAAAGCTTCTCGATCGTAGGAAGACGACAATGGTCTGCTCACCAGGGTAAACAATCAAGTCGACCTTTGTACATCCACCCGGGCCTCCTGCGTCTGTAAATGTAGCATACACATCTCCGTCAACTGTCAGGCAGAACCCTGCAGTACCACGGTAGAATGTGCTGTTTCGCCACACGAGAAGACCATCCACGATATCCAAGTTAGAAGTGATGGTCCCCAGATGGAATCTTGTGATATCTATATGCTTGACGCCCGGATCTACGGACAAGGGCAACCCAAAGCTTCGGAGGCGGCCTTCGCCCTGTAAAAAAATGTGTGCATCTGAGCAATTTGAAATATCGCTTGCTGTTGAGTTGCCGATGAAACCAGTATTAGGATTGGCCGCGTCGGTATCGGCGGCACTTCCAAGACGAGGAGAATGGATACCGATGATGACCGGCAGTAACTCAATACAACCAATCAGCCAAGGCTTTAGGTTATAAGGATGTGGTACTCACAGGGGCTTGGACTTGAACAGGCTTCACCGTCGCTTCCGAATCATCTGTGGTGACTTTCGTGGCCCCCTGAGCAAGAGTAGGTTGTCTATCGCCAGGAAGGGTGGCCAAGGTTGATAAAGGCGGTCCCTTACTTGAGTCAAGTATCGAGCCAGATGGTATAGCAGATAGTTCGGGTATACTAGAATCGTTCGGCGTGTCCTTTTTGCCATGGTCATTTGGATCATTGCCTCCTCAAAGACAGCCATCTTAGTGAGTTTCTGATACCATGTTCAAGTTTTACTAAACTCACTGTTAGGTTCTTGTATGGGGGGCGTTGCCGAAGGATTGCCATGGTCTTGGGTGGCGCCTGAGCCTATCCCCGCAGGGAGGGTGATCAAAATAGTAGTCTGATAAGTATAACACACTGAACGGGGTTCAAGTTGGAGATCGAAATGAGTCTCGTGAGGGTTGTGAAAAGGGATGTCGCGTTCGTATTGTGGAGTGGTGTTCACGCTTTTGTGTCCATGGTATAGTCCAAGACCAGCTTGGACTAGACGACTTAAAAGTGCGAAACGATTCAGCATTCTAATTATGATATGAGGGAAATGAGAGAACTACGTTGGGTACGCCAAAATTGATGCGGTCATAGTCACAGCCAGAAGAACCTCAGTTTCGCGAAGTGATAGGGGGGTATAAGTGGCAACTCATCTTTTTGCTGATGCGGGATTGTACTCAGTACGGAATACCCTATTGATGTTGTCTAGACCTAATGTCTGAGACACCAGCAGCGCCGCGGATCAGTCCCGTCCCGCGTAAGACACGACGCTACTAGCAATCTAAGTATGAAGTGAGCCGAATCCGAGTGTCTCAGCGCCATAGCCATCAACCGCATTCAGCTTAAGGAGCGGCAAATTCACGGCTATACCCATTTGCGGATAATGCTGGCCTCGTGAAGCAGAAAGTCAACGAGAATGAGCACTACAGCAGCATTGGTAAGGATATCATCGCTAACTGGCCCTCGCCTCGATGATTGAAATTCAAACTCGAATGTCTGCTCGCCGAATTATTCTCTCCCGCAGATGTTCTGCTTCCAACACTGATTCGTTTCTTATCACATCTTTGATAATTCTATGTAAGCAAGCGTCTTGGACATCCACTCCATGATTCTCGCGCTGTCTCCCATGCTACAAGTTCTCAGCATCTCATTTCTGGGGATCGCCCTGTCTCAAAGACTTGTCTACTCGACATTCGCGGTGACGGAATGCATGACTGTAGCACCCTCGGCCTCGCGGCTTCTTGGAGGCCATCCGATTATCAACAATGCGCCCGGATGGCGCCCAAGCCCAAGCAACAATCTGAATAGCACGATGAGTCCAATTGATGTAGCGGTGAACACCCTACAGCCAAGCGAAGACCTAGGGCTAGAAGGGGATGGCTCAAACAACAATGACTCGAAAGACGATGATCCGACCAACACCGTCTCAGCTACAAAAGACAGCAAAAACGGCTTTCCGGGAGACTTAATTTCCAGCGTCCCGACGTTGACCGTCTCGTACCCCATGAACGCCTGCGACCCGGCTCTCTTCTGGCCGAGGCCTCTGTGTGACTGCGCCAACTGCACACTCTTTAGTACCTTCACAACGGCCTATGCAGCGGTAAGTAAGGACTATATTGTGCCTGGTGGGCACATCACCCGGAAAACGCTAATACTGTTCGTTTGGGCTACAGTACGTGGTGCTATGACTCTTTGCAAATGACTCCTGGAAGAGATACTTGAGAAGAACATAGAGAGTGGGTTGACCTTGAGCAATCTATAGATTCTATACCGAAGGCTTCTATGCATTCCAGGTCCAGACCTATGCCGTCACCGAAGCTTACGTCGGCGCTTCTACGCTTCCCTCGTTCCCAGAGTCCACGGTATTACCCCAGGGGTTCACCTCGCACCTCGAGACATGCGTAACGGGCTGCGGAGCGGGCGAGGTAGCAGCCACGATGATTTATCCCGCCGGCGGGAGCCCGTATATAGCCAGTCCAACTACGGCCCCTAATCAGACCGCAAGCGTTACGGGTGACAAGAACGGGGGCGGCATGGGAACCGAGTCCGAATATGCGAATCAGTCGTCAAGCCCCGAAGAGGGCAGTGGACAGGGAGGAAACACGACAGACGCAGGCGGTCTTGAGGCCCCAATCCCAATCACATCGGAAGAATCAGGGCAGACTGTCATAACTGGAGACGCTCCTCTACTTACTGCACCTATCGTTCCTCTTGTACTGGCTATGGGGATGGCGCTAGCGCTGCAGATAGATCCTTAACATGTCAAATAGGTACGCTGTGTCATTATGTCACGCAAGCACCCACTGGTTTGGGGGTTTTAAGAGTCAGGACTTCGGTTTGAACCATGAAGCAGGATCACGAATTCAGGTAGAATATATACATCGTTTTCCGCCTGTTCGTTCGGTACCAGGTACCTCTTTGTAATCAGTCAGCCCGTACGGGAAATGAAAAGGCTAGCAAGATATCCTTCATTGAAAAGCCAATAATAACGCTGACCAAGCGTGTCCCAGCAACACCCCGTAGCCTTATCGTACATGCACATCTAGCCACGTAATAGTAGCCCGATGTTGTATTGGTGATGCATGTCCACCTCCTCCCGAACCCACCCCCAATCTTATTGCTCTCTCACTTGGATGCCGGGGCTCCGTCGTGAACACCCGCCGTGGCAGCCGCAAGCGTCGTCTGCACAACACCAGGCGACGGGTTATGAGGCGCAGGTGGCGACGGACCATTGTTCTTGCGGGCATTGTTACCCTCTTCCGTCAATAACTTGCTTAGAAGCTGGAGATCGTCGCGAGCGCGGGGGTCCTTCTCCAGGCATCTTCGGACTGCATTCCATTCGCCCTCCTTCATACGGGCGGCGTGGGGAAGCAGAAATGTCACTGTGGAGCTGCCAAAGAGCGGTCCAAGCACTTGTCGGGCTTTCATCTCGCCCTCGGCTTGCGCGGCGCGCACCGCTACCAGGTTGGGGTCTTGACTCGTTGATTGAGGCGGAGCCGGTGGACTCGCAGCGGCTGGGGGATGTGGTCTCGGCGCCATGACAGGCGCGGGCTGTCCAGGAATCTTGGGTGGAGGAATCGGAGTCTGGCTGTAGGTCGGCGGTGTGAATGTGGAAGTGCTGAAAGGACCCTGAGGTGTGGCGGGAGACCACGTAGGCGCTGGAATAGAGGGATGTCTGGGTGGTGGCACGGGAGTAGCTTGGGTTGGTGTCCCTGATTGGCTCAGTCGTCGCATTTCAGTTCGCTGCTGTTCTAGGGGAATGGGAGTTTGCTTTTCGTCTCGTACGACGAAAATCATGAGCAGCATGGGCTCGGCTCGCACGGCCGGGATCGTGTGATCGCTAATGTTCTGCATAGGCTCGGGTATTGGACCATCTCCTTCAGAGACTGGGACCAAGTAGGTGTCGCGGACATTGCCTAGTTTCCTCTCTCCAACGACACCATACCGCTTCTTGTTCCTGAAGTAGTCGATGACGGCCAGGAACTGCTTGCGGGAAGCTTCGTCGGCGGGGTTCGCTGGAGAGAGGCTGGTGATGACCAAGTCGATCTGATTGTTGTATCGAAGCCCACATAGATAGGGCACTGCTTTCTCTTCGGGAATGCGGCCGCAAACACTGAGGAGAGCTGGTATGAGATCCTTCCATGCGATGCCGCGCACCTTGCTCAAGTCCGCCCCGCCTACAAACTTGGCAACGGTAGAGATGTCAGCAACATTGGTCATGGTGAGCGGACCACGCCAGACAACGTCAGGGTCAATCTCTTCCGTGGGCGAGTATGGCGGAGAGTCATTGCCATCGTCCTCGAGCAGCCTGTCGACGTCCGGGTCATCGACGGGGCCAGCAGAGCGCACCTGAGTGGAAGAGCGACGCTGATGGGAGCCCGAGGGCGACTTGACACTGGAGAAAACCTTGCCAATGTCGAAGTTGGAAGGCTTGGCAGGCTGCTGAGCCTGCGTATCCAAACGCAGAGGAGTGGACGAGGTGCGGCGACTGGTGTCATCCGCAGCTGCAGCAACTCCACGATCCTGAGCAGTTGTTTCGCGGATGCCCTGCTTGTGCAGTTGGGCCGGTGCCTCGTCTGCGCCCAAGTGCACGTTGTCCGTCTCGATGAACTCTTCCCCTTTGTGTGTTCGCCGCACGCGAGGGCCGTCGTCGCTGACGAGAATTGACTGCTTGTCAGCTCTAGCCTTCATCTCGGCGTTCTCACGCTGCAGCTCCTTGGTCGCAAGCTCATCGCCGCTCATGACAACGAACTTTGTGGGCGGCAAGGTGCGGTTGAGGACTTGGGCAGCTAGCTCGATGTTGTTCTTGAGGCTGAAGGACAGGGTTCGAAGCTGGGAAGCATTGTGGGAGGTGTTAGGGTGTGTGTCTTGGTAGGCGCGTTCGATCTCGATGGCCAGTCGTTCAGAGAATTTGTTCTTTGGGATGTTCTGGGGCAAGCTAAAGAGATTCTTCTTCTCGCTCTGGTCGATCGCATGCTCGAGAGACTTTTGGATAGCCAGCGCGGCCTGTCTCCTCGGGCCTTCGAGCTTCTGGATGGTCTCGGGGAGGTCGCTCGGCGGCGCGTACTGTACTTTATCAGGTGCCGTCATCTCTGGCTCTGGCTGCTGCTGTTCCTGCTGTTTCTGCTTCTGAGGAGATTCGGGAATCTCAGGAACAGTAGGTACGGCAGTAGAAGCAGTGGGAGCAGAGTGGTCGGATGGCGTCGACGGGTTGACTTTGGGAGTAATGCCGGAGTCGGCTTGAGACAAAGTCGGCTCGGAGGGCGAGATCCTCGTAGAGTCGGGGAGGATCTTGCGTTGCTTGCTGGCAGGACCTTGGGAGTGATCTCGCGACTTGCGTTTTCCCTTGGGTAGTGATTGTTGTGGAAGGGGGGCAGTATCTTCCATCTTGAGTTCGGCGCTGGGCGAAGGCTGTGGCTTGCTTGCAGCTACTGAAGTTGGAGG
This sequence comes from Xylariaceae sp. FL1019, assembly GCA_022578705.1. NCBI lineage: Eukaryota > Fungi > Ascomycota > Sordariomycetes > Xylariales > Xylariaceae > Xylariaceae sp. FL1019. Next base: position 1,619,698 of record MU391926.1, read on the forward strand.
AGGATTAGAAAGGCGAGAGGCAGATGCTCCCCGTGTGTCGTTACTAGCAGTAGCAGCAGCAGTGTTGGGGGATGCGCGGTCTTTGGTGTCGCTGACTCGCTTGGCTTTGGCCTTCTTGCCGCCCTTTTTGCGCTTCTTCTCGTCCTCGTACTTCTGCCGACGATCCTCCCATGGCTTTTCTCCCTTCTTGATGGCCTCGAGCGTCTCCTTGTGGTCCTGTGGCGCGCATTGTTCGCAGAAGTAATCCTTAGTTAAATCCTCTTGGAACACGCTCATGCCGACGCAGACGTTGTGCTGCCAGGCACCGCACTTGTCGCAGGCGATCCACGGCTCGTTGGCGTCGTCGTCATCCTGCGAGGTGGCACCACAGATGCAGCGGATGATCTCATCATCTTCTTCCTCCTTGTCTTCTTTTTCTGCGGGCTTCTTGGTGTTTTTCTTCGTGGTGGTCTGGCGGCGCTTGGGTTCGGGTCCGTTTTCGAGCTGGTCGAAGGCCTTGGTGTGCTGGCCCTTGGTCGCGCGCACAGAGCGGCGCGGTTCAGGCTCTGAGGAAGAAAAGAGACATGTCAGCGGCTAGTTCGCAAGAACTGTGTGCAGGAGGGAGGTCGGCGCGGTTTGCGCGAGGGGCCGTATCTCAGGTCGGCGAGGAGCAGGCCTCAATGCGCCAGGCACAAACCCCCGAGAAGAAACCTAAGTGGGACTGGGCTTACCTGTCATGTTCGGAATTGTAGATAACGCTCAGGGTTTGTGGCGATTGATGCGATGATGGCGATGCAGTGTGTTTGATTGAAACGTAGTGCACGCAAAATGGCGAGACGCGCGCGCGCGTGGTCTACAACGGAATGACAGGCGGCAGGACGGAAGGAAATCAGACAGTCATAACTTTTTACGATGCCAGTCGCCAACAATCACAGGAGAAGGATGTGAAGCGACGCGACACGGCACGACGCGACAGGAGCAGCGCCCGTGATCAACTATGGTACGATGTAATGGGAAATCAAAAGGCGTGTTCCTGCCAGCTCTTCACGCAACAGAAACCAGTCTTTGCCAATAACCCAGCTCCCAGCCTGGCAGATTGTGCAGTCAGTCTGGCAGTCACCAAAAGATCCAAAGGAACTGCGCAATGTGCAGTTACAGTTGCCAGACCAAGAGACCTTTGTTGCGTGTGGTGAGGGCGAATGAGCCGATTGACTTCCGGCTGGGAATACTCAATATGTCACAGTGCTGCAGAATGTCGCGTGAGAGGCGTCGGCGGCTGTCCAGGTAGGTTCGAGATGTGGCTCAGTGAGGGGTGGATCAGTGTGTGGTCAGTTCGGAGTATCGATGAAGGTCGTTGAGTTGGCGACAATATAACCAACTCAATCGCGCATCAATGAAGGCGAACAGAGTGTTCCAGAGACAGCACGATAGCTGGCAATGTGGTGGAGGTAGTTTTGGAATGTGAGTTTGGTGGGCGGTGAACGTTTGAGATTCTGATGCTTGGAAAAAGAGGAGGCGCAGGTTGGGGGTGACCTGAAGACCGGACGGGCGAGAGAAAAAGATCAACGGCGGGTGTCATCGCAAACCTGGAATGGCGGAGATGGAGAAGCCACGCCTGCCCCGGCAAGGGTCTCGATCCACTCCAAGATCACTCCTCACAAGTCAACCAGAAGCGGGAAGGGACGATGTCACAGCTGGCCAAGCTGGAAGCTGCACCCTGACTTATGACACCTTATCCATTCCTTCTTATCAAACAGAGGGGAGTGGTCGGAGAAGGCGGGATGAAAAGAATGACGGCATGTACAGAATACCTTTAGGGACTCGCCCAGTATAGTATTACACATCCAGCATGGCGCCATCGCTCAACTAGTAATACTCTGATGATACATTGGCAAGCAATGGATGTAAACCTGATCTCTACCTGAAATCGCAACATGAACAAATACTAAATCTGTAAGACAGAGGATGTTCAAAAGGATTCGATACTGGCACTGTTCTATCAGACGTGCACAAGTCGGTGTGTCAGTTATTAAGACTGACCCGATAGGCTTAGGTAGTAAGTGGAAAGGCAAGCTTGGGCCAATGGGATCGCGGGGTGATGTGCTAGGCTGAGCTGTACGCGTTTGAAGCTCTTGCCTAGCAGCCCTGGCCTGGAACTGTGCCCACTGGACCTCCATCATTTGTTGGTGAACCCGACATCATCATCAACTGGTAGAACACCGCAACACCAACACTGACACTCATCATCGGCCTCCCTCCTGCTCGCAATCTGCCCACAAAGCGCTGAGAAACCAGCACACCATTGGCTTTCTGCACATTATTCCCCAGCCACTGCTTGCGTTCTGGTCAACCAATACCCGTATACACAATCAGAGTCGGAGCGTTTCAGCGGCTCAGCGGAACATAGCTCTTCCCACCTTGAGTCCAGTCCTCTCTCGCGGTCGATTCGCCCAATATGTCTCGCCGCTACGACTCTAGAGTAAGCCTGAGCAGCCCCCTCTCATCTAGTTTTGCACCTTGCTGCCTGTAATCACAAATGTCTGACTGCTCTTGCGCCAAAACAGACGACCATCTTCTCGCCTGAAGGACGCCTCTACCAGGTCGAGTACGCACTGGAGGCCATTTCCCACGCCGGCACCGCCATCGGCATCCTCGCGAATGATGGCATAGTTTTGGCCGCCGAGCGCAAGGTCACCTCCAAGCTGCTCGAGCAGGACACATCCGCCGAGAAGCTCTACATCCTCAACGACAACATGATCTGCGCCGTCGCCGGCATGACCTCGGACGCCAACATCCTCATCAACTACGCTCGACAGGCTGCCCAACGATACCTTCTGACCTACAACGAGGATATCCCTTGCGAGCAGCTCGTCCGACGTTTGTGCGATCTCAAGCAGGGCTACACTCAACACGGTGGTCTTCGTCCTTTCGGCGTCTCCTTTATTTACGCTGGCTGGGATCCCCAACGTCAGTTTCAACTCTACCTCAGCAATCCCTCTGGCAACTACGGTGGCTGGAAGGCCACTTCTGCAGGCGCCAACAAGGCCAGCGCCGACTCTCTGCTCAAGCAGGACTACAAGGAGGACTGCACCCTCAAGGAAGCATGTGGCATGGCAGTCAAGGTTCTGAGCAAGACAATGGACTCAACCAAGCTGAGCAGTGAGAAGAGTGCGTTTCCCCTCCCTCATTCCTCGTTTTCCACTCTCCATCCATGACCTTCAGCTGCCGAGTACTGGCGCATTATAGTCAATTGATTCGTGGGCTAATCTACCATCGCAGTCGAGTTTGCAACGGTAGGACAGACTAAGGACGGCAAGATCTATCACCGGCTATGGAGTGCAGATGAGATCACGGCGTTACTGAAGGAGCATGATTTGGCCAAGGACGAGAGCGCCGAGGACAAGTGAGGACATCCGTGCGAGGAGGTCTTATCTAGAAGGGTGGAAGCGAAGAAGATTTCGCCATGTGGTACCACTCGCAAGATAGAGAAAGGCATGGCCATGTAGCATTACTACGATAAAGTCCTAGTCCTTCCACAGATCTGCCACTTCCGTGGAGAGTTATGAGGGTCCGAGCATGAGGATGAGCACAGGCAAAGGACAGGAGGTGAGTTGGACCAACAATGGTAATCATCAAGCAACCCTGTACGAGCCAGGAGTCAAAATTGATGGTACCATTCAAGACCAAAATGGTCAAGATGACAGATAACATGACAAGTGATATCTGATCAAAATCTGCAATATTCATCTGAATAGATTATGAGATAACTTAACCACCTTCTAAATGAACAGCCGAAGCTGGAGGGTAACACACATGTAGACCTGAGCCCCCGCGTCACGTTGTCTGGAGTACCTAGACCATAGGTATCTCGACATTTCGAGTGCAGAACCCATGCGAATGTACTTGACTATGGGCCCTTGACACTGAATACATACATGTATAACTAAGGTACATTCGATATGATTTCGAAATAACGTATGAGCGTGTCCGACATGTTGGTTGCTGCTGCTCTTGTTCCTAGGCTAGGAGTGGGCACCTTACTCACTATATCAACGTTCTCCAGCGTGAGTATTTACCTGTCCGTGCCTGATAGATACACGTATATGTAGCAGATTGGAATTGGTTTGTCGAAATACACGAAGCGCCTGATGATGATCTATTTATGAATCGATTTCAACTCATCACATGCATGGTTGTGTGTATGTGCATAAGAAGGGATGTGGATCCATGGATCTGTGCCGACTGCAAGGTTCCAGTTGGACGTCGACCTAGAATTGGATGCCCCGATGCCCCTCCATGCAAAGGCACCCATGTCATCAGTCCCCTGCCCTCAAACACCACGTCGTGACTTCGTGGCTTCGTGCAGTTTTCCGGCAAGCCATTGACTGCATTTGATTGGCAGACAATTTGTTGTTGAGACTCACCATACTCACACGTCTTCACCGTCTGCTTTCCCTCTCTTGTTTTCTCTTCCAAACGAACACGCCTGAACCTCACGCCCTAACAAACCTCAATCCGTTGCCATCGCGCAGCAGTAGCCCAACATGCTCCAGGTGCCCGTCCGCGGGGCCAACGGTGCTGCCACCAAGAACACAAAGGCCGTCATCCTGGTGCGTAACTCCATCTGCCCCTCCAATTCCCACCCACTCACCTTTACTTCAATTCGCTTGCGTAAATCAGCCATCCTCAACAACACCTCTCCAGCTCCTCCCAGCACTTTGGTGCTGACAGTGACGATGTTTTATGATGGGTCGCTGACATCTCTGTCAATCTCTTAGGTCGGCGGTCCCTCGAGAGGCACTCGGTTCCGTCCTCTTTCTCTAGATGTCCCCAAGGTAAGTGACCTCTTTTCCATGGTCATGTTCCAATCCCAAAATACAATCATGTGAGCCAAACATCATTTGGTCTCACCCCTTCTACTTCCCTCCTCGCTCTTTCTTGCAAGGCCCGTAGCACACAACTACTCACATCCTCTTTTTTGCACTCAAACAGCCTCTCTTCGATGTCGCTGGTCATCCCATCATCTGGCACTGCCTCACCGCCGTCGCCAAGGTGCCCTCCATTCAAGAGGTCGTCATGATCGGCTACTACGACGAGTCTGTCTTCAAGGATTTCATCAAGGAAGCTGCCACCGAGTTCCCGAACCTGCCCATCAAGTACCTTCGCGAATACCAGGCTCTGGGCACCGCCGGCGGCCTCTACCACTTCCGCGATGCTATCCTCAAAGGTCGTCCCGAGCGCATCTTCGTCCTCAATTGCGATGTCTGTTGCTCCTTTCCTCTCAACGATATGGCCAAGCTGTTCGACGACAGAGACGCCGAGGCCGTCATTCTCGGCACTCGCGTGAGCGAAGACGCTGCCACTAACTTCGGCTGTATCGTTTCCGACACCCACTCTCGCCGAGTCCTACACTATGTCGAGAAACCCGAGAGCCACATCTCCAATCTCATCAATTGCGGGGTCTACTTGTTCAGCGTCGACGCCATCTTCCCCAGCATTCGATCTGCCATCAAGCGTCGCACCGACCGGCCCCGCCTCCTCTCCTACCCGTCATCAGACAACCTCGAGGCCTCTTTCACCGCCGCTCAAGATGACGACGATGAAGAGCGTCGCAACGAAGTCATCCGTCTCGAGCAGGACATCCTGAGTGATCTCGCCGACAGCAAGCAGTTCTTTGTACACGAGACCAAAGACTTCTGGCGCCAGATTAAGACAGCCGGCTCTGCTGTCCCTGCCAATGCCCTCTACCTTAAGCAGGCCCAACAGACTGGATCCCACGAGCTCGCCACGCCCTCGACCAACATCATCGCCCCGGTCTTCATCCATCCCTCTGCTCAGGTCGATCCCACCGCCAAGCTCGGACCCCACGTGTCTGTCGGTCCACGTGCAGTCATCGGAGCCGGTGCCCGTATCAAGGAGTCCATTGTGCTGGAGGATGCCGAGATCAAGCATGATGCTTGTGTGTTGTATTCCATCGTCGGTTGGAACAGCCGGATCGGTGCCTGGGCCCGTGTCGAGGGCAGTCCAACTCCCGTGGCCAGCCATAGCACCAGCATTGTCAAGAACGGTGTCAAGGTGCAGAGCATTACTATCTTGGGTAAGGAGTGTGGTGTCGGAGACGAGGTGCGCGTGCAGAATTGCGTGTGTCTGCCTTTCAAGGAGCTAAAGAGGGTAAGTCACCACGGCACAATACATATTCCAATCTGACTGATATACAGGATGTTGCTAATGAGGTCATCATGTGAGCGACGTGCGGCACCCCTTATATGATTGATGCGAGATCCACGATGGGTCTGCTGTGCTTTGTTATTGTCAGGAAATCGATTCGGCGGTGAATACAATCAGCAGGAATGCAAGGCTATATCGGCTTCACGAAGGAAAATAAGGGACCAAGGCCAGGGGCGCGGTTTCGCCAAATGATGTAGTAGGTAGTCTACCACAAAATACCGCAACTATCAAGCCAGTGATTAGCATTACGTGATCTTTCCAATAACGACGGGAGCCGGATAATCAGCGGAACCAAGTTAATAACAGTTCTAAGCATTGTAAAATTCTCCAATCTCGAACAGGGTATGTTTATGGGGATATGTTGCTGGTGCTCCTCAAAATGCCTCCAAAAGTATAGTTACTATTCGTTTGGCGAAAATCCTGACAAAGACAGGTTCTTGAGCGAGATACAGATTAGTACGAGGATTCCCTGTCGTCGTGTCTTATGCCAGGAAGACAGTTTACATTCTCGATGAGGCGTCCCGTATCGAGCAGATTATCATCAATGAATACATGTCACATCATATGCGAATCTCCTAATGAGCAACGAAACTGTTCGTCCACCTTGTTAGCCAGATGTAGAGTGTAGACTTGACCACTGACAGACATCTGCCAATGCGAGGAGCTCGGTCTAACGCTCTTAGTGTTATGAAGAACTACCATGTGCCGCGCGATGAGGCACTTATTGAAATGCTTCTTAAGCTACTCTTGTCAGCTACGCACTCGTGATGTGTCGTTTTAGTCAATGATGTTCTGCATGCGGTAGAAACACAACTGAAACGTGGAAGACCTCGAGAACATCGCGACCAAAGCTCCTTGGTGATGAGGACGCGTCGCGTGTCAAAATGGGTCGACTCACAGTTCTCTTTAACGCTACTGTCCTCGGCGGTGTTTCTTAGTCTGAAAGTATGCCTAGTCATCGGGCTAGCATCCTACATGAGCAGCTTGGAGACACGGTTCAAATTTGAGTCAAGCTTCTACTGCTGGAATGTGCTCAATCTCTGATCACAGCCATGATGTCTAGACGGGGACTGGACAGCCGCCCACTACCACAGTCCATAGATCTTTCAACATCCTAAACCTAGCGGCTAGTAATAGATTGTCAGTGTGTCAACTGCTGCTGAGTATCCATTAATGACTATCACTGTTACACAAGGAGGGAAGAAGCAAACTTAAGGATATGGAATAGGAAATGAGGTTATACACCATATCGTGGCCTATGCGCCACCTGGATTATGTATTGGTAACTCCGTTTCGTGACATCGATAGCGATCTTCAATATATGCACTATATATCGATGCTCTAAACAATGATAGAATGAATAACAAGCGTGTCTTCGCGGCACGAAAAACTCAATACGTCTGGTGACTTGTGCGACACTCTTACAATGCATATTATTATCTAGAGGTGCTAATGTGAAAACGGCGTGATAATCTTCAGCGCCATACTACCTGTCAAACCTAGGTATTGATAGTATTTATAGCGCATCTTTCTTCTCTCGGAACAACTCATATGATAGGGCATCTATTTGAAGGCCTTAGCTCGTGCGCTAAGCATGCCTGCATTAGAATATAGATAGTCTCATACATGACCTGACATTCTTTGCTCACAGAAACAATATACACTTACTGTCCGGGATTCGTATAATACTGTCGTCTGACCGACTGTGAGGCCTTGCCGCAGAAGTGATACTACTTCCTTGGACCGACGTTTGGGGGCGGGGCGCAAGCAGACCTGCGACATAGGAATGAGTAGAATTACAATTCGACTTCCATATTCTGTGCTACATGCCTCACTTCTTACTCGCACCACTTCTTACTCGCACCAGTATCCTGCGGCAATGGATGAGTGATGCTATCCCGAAACCTGGTGGTCGTTGGGTGTTATTCATGAGAAGCGGGACACTGGCAACATAGTATATGCATAGAAAAAACGGGCAATCCTAAAGGCAAGATGGCCGAGTTGGTTATGGCGTGAGGTTAAGGTCACCTTAGCACAGTTTCCTCATGGAGCAATCCGCGTGGGTTCAAGTCCCACTCTTGTCACAGAATTTCCATTTTGCTGTTAGATTGTTACGTGAATATTTTTAGTGTTTAGAATACACGTATTGCTCGTCTTCAGCTTTGAATCAAATCATAATACACGCTCGTATTTGTCTCTTATTTACACATAAAAGTACCGCTATCTGCGCCACTACAAACTACCTAGGCAACGTTAACGTTCACATGTCATCTAAGAGACGTACGAGCACGAGGGAAGCATGACTCCGTTTGTACACCATGATGCGGTGTTAATCTCACTGTTATAATACCGCCAGTTTCGATTTCCCGACACTGGACCCCACTGATGTTCTAATACCCGAACTCTCTAGCCCCGAAAGAAGTCATATCATTTGCCATTTCTCGTCGTCTCGATCATAAGTCATTATAGTCTAGAGGCCTTCAAAATTCCGTGAGCAAGGCAGCTTATTCGTTCACGTGATCTTCAAGCGTTGCTTTGCCGGATGCCCGCTGTGGCAGAGTGGAAAAAGATGGCCTCGGAGTATAGGGACAGCGCCATTCCCTTGGATTCTATTACACGCGCGTTACTTTAGATAACTAAGACCTTCTTCTTGCTCTGAGCTCAGGCGATTATCATGTTTCTTTCGAAATCCTTGCATGGCTTACGTGAGCCTAGTGTATTTGCAATTTCTGTTTTGCCGGAGTAAGATCAATTTTCCGAGTTGTTTCGATAGAGCGAAGCTGCCAGACACGAGAGGAGATAGGTAAATTATCATCTGATCTTTAAAGGCCGAGATGGTAAACCATGGTCGGCATCGTCCAAGGCGTAATTAGAGAACAATCAGCTGAAGGCACACAACTTGTGACCTAGTGTGACTGGAGAGCAGCCACCTTTTGGGGTTTCTGTCGTCCCCTAGTCTAAGCCTGTCCTATATCGGAAAGTTTTCATAGTATATTGCGGCATAGTAATAAGAGCTGAGTTGATAGAGAATCAGATCCGAACACGGTACCAGGCACCCCAAAAGGATTTATGGCAACGTCTTAAGAGGACTTGATCATGCGTGCAGCACGAAAGCCTATTATCTTAATCCTTGAGACGTACTACTAGCGCGAGCCATGCTAGCCATAATCTAGCATTCTCTGCAGCACCTCGACACTATCAATAAGCTGAAGGTGTTGAGACAGAAAGAGACAAAGGCATACCAGCTTCGTAATGAAAGCGGATTTGGCTACGCTTGGCGACATGGGCGAAGCTGGCTTCGCAGTTTGCGACCAATAATGAAAACGTGGCTTCATACGTATCCTTCTGGATGGTGAACTTTCGACACGTAGTGTTGAAGCTGACCAGACTAATGCTCGAACAGGGAAAAATGCGGCCGCCAGAAAGCCAACCTCGTTAACTGTTCGCTTAGTGGAAGAGGCGGGCGTGGTTAAGTTCAAGGACGAAGAAAGTCTTTCAATACATCCAAGTCCCATTTTTTATTCCTTTTCCTCTTGCTTGAGCCTTAAGCCTTCTATCTTTATCATGTCGTTCTTTCAAGTTATCCTTCTCGCTGCGGCATACTTTGGAACACATAGACATGCTCATGTTATTCGTAGGCAAGACACCGTGGCGATGAGTATACTTTTCCAACCCCACCCTGTACCTGCCGCCGGGCCTCCGTTTTGCCATCGGCACAGCAATTCGGGCGCCGGTGCACCGGATTCAAGGAAATAGAACGGTCGAACCACTAGGTTATGTCACTTATTTTTGGTTGAAATAGTACTATAGATATACAAACGGCGCTGTCCTACGAACCTCCTCGTTCATTTGAACATAGACTGCTCGTTCTATGTTACATAGTACGAGCATCTTCGGATAATATGAGTAAGATCATTATATCGATCATGCAGCTCAGCTTCCATGTGCTTAGGGCCTTTCCCTAGCGAATTGAGCTTTTCTCCTAAGCCGATATGCTGTGTGACATGATGTACCATTTACAACAAATACTTCATGCATCCAGTGTCAGTCAATATTCCTCCCTCTCCCTTCCTAACTAACAGTATCGTGACACGCACACTCCGGTGTTGCGAATCTCCCAAGTCACAGCATCATGACTTCAGCTAAGGTGTCAGGCCATTGATTAGAATACCGTCAACAGGTACAAGGTCGCCTATCACCTGAAGTCACATAAGTGGCACACGCTGTGTGAGAAACGGATGATCAAACCATTCAATGCGAGCTAGGGAGATACCGTGGCCGGAGGCGTCAACGCTATTCCTCGGTGAATGTGCTTGTTCTCACCTGGGAGCATAGCGATCAACCCACCTTTGGGCAGGATGCTGAGAAGGTCTCCTAAATATTCAAGACTTCTATCAACTACACAGTACACGTGTACAAGATACCCTCCACAAATCCAGAGAAGTTGCTTAATACATACGTAGCAAACTTCGTCCGCTACATCGGTGGAGAGGAGCACCTCAAGATAGTATACTATGGTGGGCGTGGTGGCTCAAAAAGTGCTAGTGACACCTTTTGCGAATGGACAGCGTAAGCCTGATCTACACTCCATCTCCAGACATGTTTGCTGATCATATTGAGTGTCAGCTTCATCTCTAGGGGCCCTACAGTAGACTGGTCTCTTTTTCAGCCTCAGTTTGCGTTAGCTGGGTGTGACGTGGTCATGCTACTAGACTGTTGTTATGCCGGACAAGCTATCCGGGCCCGCACCACGCGTAGTTTCGAGTTTCTGACAGCCACCGACAAAGACATTGGACGCCCATAGGAACTGGAAAATGGCCGTCTTTCACTGAGGTGCTAGTTCGCGAAATGGATGCTTTGCTAAGAGAGGAGGCAATGGTCACAATGCCTGGCCTGCATCAGCGCATGCTTGGTGTGAAGGCAGGGCTTTTGAGGCAACCATTCCACGCCTCCTTGAACTCTGCCAGTCCACCAAACGTGGATGGTTGGGTGAAATGAGTCATCGTGGCTCCCAATTGCGCGTAGTTGAGAAGCAAGTCCCGGATCACAGCATTGAGTCCGCCAAGGAGAGCACCTTCATGAACCTTCGACTTCGCCTACTTCATCCTTTTGACTCGGGCACGACCAATACATTTGTTCGATGAGGTACTTGGGACTCACCCTCATGCATTGATGATATAGAACCTGGTTAAGCCTTTTCCGGTGCCAGGGCTGCAGGAGCTCCAGCGGAAGAGTTGGTGTGGACTACTGGTCCAGGAAACACACTCGGTCACCTGTGCTCCGAAGCCTCTACTACTGAGATCAGGAGTCTTTTGGATGACTTGAATGAGCTCATTTTGATTACCAGCCCGGGAGACATGAACGACATCGAGATTTTCCAATCGCTGGAAGCCATCAAACAGAGATCCGACGCAGTGATTACTTTCGTTACTACGTGCTTGACTTACCTCAGTCCTCAATCTCTAAAGTGTTTGCAACTGGGAGAAGTATCCAGTGTTGGAGACCTCAAGTCCCGAATTTCTATGCGATTTACTCGTTTGGATCTATATACACATCCAGTCGCAATCAAAGTAGCCTTCACAGATCAACCATCGTCGAACCAACGAATACGGCTCGGAATATGGAATGACTCTCCAGTCATTAGATAATACATATACTACGATGCCCGAGATAAGGTCTCGTTTGCGCGCTTGTCATCTCAGGTGTCGAAAGTGTGTGCCCTCCACGCTGAACTGAAAAGCCCCGCGCTCCGAACACTTCCTGGGGTGGGATACTGCCATGAAACGCTCCATAGTCCACGATTCGAATTAGGCTACAAGTGCGCCTTTCCAGCCGAGAACCACGATGATCTATCGAGTCATATTAACAGGGCGAAGCACGTGCCATTGGAGGTGAGATTCCGCCTAGCCCTGGCCTTATGGGATGCAGTGATACATCTCCATCCTATTGGTTAAGTCCACAAGGGCCTGAAGAGCGGCAACGTCATTCTCTTTCCCAAATCCGCGACAACAGTTGCTGGACCAGTCAATGACAAAAACGCTCTTGATCTTGAAAACCCGTACCTTATCGGGTTTGTCTGTTCCCATCCTCGTGACGCAGAGTCATGGGCTGCTATAGACTTCGACCACGCTAATAACATATTCAGACATCCCGATCGATAGGGCCGGCCAAAGCGATTTAAAGGGCATCACGAGCTGTACGCCTCAGTAAGAATAGCGAATTCGTCCCTATTGTAAATAGGAGAACTAACATACGCTCAATTAAGGGCTGCTTTTGCTGGAAATAGGGTGCTAGAGAACTATCCCTAATATAGATAGAGAGCGCCGAGAATTTCGATATGTCCCTAATCTTAAAACATTTAAAGACTATATTTTAAATGTAGTTAATACTTAATTAGCATATAATATAAAGAGTAAATACGTTAACCTAGTTAAAAAATGCTTAAAAAAGACCGATTAAAAGCCATTCAAAGATTGTTAATTTTAAAAATTTATAAATATAATATAATAACGTTTTTTAATAGCTTTAATTACTATATTAGCTTTTATTATAACTACTGCTTACTTAATAAAGCTTATTTAATTATAGCTTAATCTATTAATTAATTTAATTAGTTTATTAATTATAATTTTTCTTTTTTTACTATTAAATTTTATAACATAATTAAGTAACAATATAGCATTTTTACTTATTTATTTAATTACTTTGTTTATTATTATAATTTAAAAGTTATTTAATATATAATTACTAAAGTCATTATTATTATAACTATAACATAAATACATTATAACGTAACGATTACTTTAATAGCTTATTTACGTTGTTTTTATAGTTTAGCCGGTTATTTAACAGCTTTATTTAGTTACTTATTAATATACAGCTATTGAAATTAATTAACCTACTATTATACTTTTACCTTTTTACTATTATACTTTTACCTTTTTACTTTTAGATTTATAGCTTAAATAGCGAATAATATAGCCTTTTTAATTATTACTTTTTTATTGAGTTTATTGTTATAATTTAAAAGTTCATAATTTTAGTTTAAAAAAACAGTAAATTTTTACTTAAAAAAAACTACGATTAATCGTAATATAATTTACCGGATTAATATTAACTTTATACATTAATATATTAAATGTTAGGTGAATATAATCACCTAGTCACCTAATCACTACGTACGTACGATACTGGTGATGTGGTGATGAAGATGGTTGTTGATTGATTAATATTGTTGAACTACGTACGGCTAAGGTACGTGGTTATATACCACAACCTGGCTGGTGCCTGAGGTACCAATCCCGGCGTGGGATTAAATCCGTCAGGCCACCAGGCCATTACCAGGGCTACCACCTTACGTCAGTTGGCTGTAGCCAACTGCCGCAGGTGGCAGCCACATATCCATGAACCAACATTAAACGAGTATTGCTTTAATAACGAAGTTACAAAACGCTTTATTAAAACAAAACGATAAATAACCTTTAATTTAATTAATTTAAGCTAAATAGGCATTATAACTCGTCGCTTTAAATATATTAGCAATTATTGCTGTAAATTATTAAAAAGCCTTTAAAAACTTTTTAAATATAACATTATTATTTATTAATACGTGACCTATAAGGGTCACTATTATAAGTAGCTGTAGTTATTACTAACTGCTTATTAGTTAAAAAAGGGATGCCTAGTTAATATATAGCTAGCTTGCCTATATTAAATAGCAGGTATTTTTTTAGAATTTTTATTATACGAATATAAATGATTTTTTTTTTACTTTTTTAATATCGCTTTATAATAGTGCTTTTTACGCTTTTTTTATTATAAGCGACTAAACTATACTATATTATATTATTTACGTTATTATTATATACCCGCGCGCGGTATTAAATGCAGTCCGAGATTTACTACTATTTTATTATTCTACTATTTTATTATTTTACTAGTTTTAACGGGTGGCTTAAGTAAGTGTTTTTTTGTTAGTACGTGCTATAGCACGCCATATACGCTGGCTAATTAGCACACGAAGCTACTGCCTAAAGTAATAGGACTATTAATTACGAAGCAGCTGTTGGTTATATAATATACCGCCCTACTAGTTTAAAGTAAATAGCTATTTACGAAAACCGCTTTTACGCTCTTTTATTAATTAATAATTATTAACTAAAATCTATATCTACGTAATATAAATAACGTACTATACGGTAATAAGTTAACTTAATATTAATTAGTACTTATTATTTTATTCGTAAATATAGATTAGTAAAAAAAAGAGTTTATTTCGAGTTATTTCGCGCGCTCGATATAGCGAACTTTTTCAAGCTAAATTGCTATATATAAGACTTGCTTACGCGCTTTAAGTCTTTCGTTTTATCGAACGATTTAAATAACGTATAACGCTAGCTATTTTATTGCGAACTAATTACGGCTTATTATTGTAGTTATAGTATTTTGTCGGCGTTAAATTTGGCGTTTTATTACGTAATTTAATAGCGCTTTTTATACGTTACCGCAAACTGCCTATCGCTAATCGGATATTAAGGTTACGTATTTTATTACTAATTTTTTAATTATATTATTTTATTTTTATTACCGTTATATCCGTTATATTCTTTAAGCTATTTATACTAGCCGCATTTTTGTTACTAAATGTTATATAGCTTATTTAAGAGTTCTTAGAAAATTTTTAAATTACGGGTAACTTTTTTTAAAGTTTGGCCCGTTTTACTTTAAAACGCATATTTTAAAATTTTTAAAATCCTATTTTTAAATAATCTCCCCGATAAAATATTCGGCAATCCGTAGTACTTACTTTATAACATTTTGTTTAAAATTTTCCCCGTAACCTTTAAAAATAGTACTCGCTAATTAAAAATTTTAAAAACAGCCCTTTAAAGTAGTACCCGCCCGTTAATAATTTAAAAATTAGCCGTTAAAGGTAATACGACTTAACTCTTAATAACATATAAAACTTTAAGGTTAAATATTTAATTTTACGCGTTAACGCACTATATATAGCGTTTTTAGCACGTATTTTTCGCCGGATTCGATAATTATATAATACGTAATATCGTTAAAATAGCGCTAAATAATAATTTTGGTAAAAACTTATTAAAAAAAGCAAATAATCTACTATAATCGGATAATAAATAAAAACAAATGCTTTCGATTAATTTTTGCGTTATTTGTTTTTTTTAAAATTTATTTATTTTAACCGCTTATGTAAATTTTATCGATTTTAGCCTATTTGGCTGTATTACCGTCGATATTAATAGTAATTAAATCTATTTATATATAGCTATAATTATTTTAATACATTAATATAACCTTAATTACTTTTATAACGATAAACTCGTTAATAAGTTCCGCTTTAATTTTTATAACTAAAACTTTAAAATGTTTAATATATTCGGTAATTTCGCTATATTTTTTAAAAACTTTTTACGACGTAACAGCGTTTTTTTTAACTTTAATAAACGAAACCTTATTACCGCGCTTTTTAACGTAGTTATTAAAGACTAAAAAAACCTTTAAACGAAAGCAAATATCGAAAAAAAAGCTATAATTAAGCCTACGATTTTTAAATTCGCTTTTAATATTATTATTTATCGATATTGTTTTATAAAAAAACACGATAACGAATTTAATATTAAAAAAGCCGCTAAAAAATAAACCAAACGGTAGTAATATATTACAGTTATTATTAGCGTATTTTTAAAAAACTAGTATATTTTACCCGTTAAAAGCGTTAATTTTTTATATTTTAAAAAATTAAAAGCATATTTTTCGATAAAAACGATATTAAGGCTAAATATTAACAAGTTTATATTAAATCCTATAATAAACGAATAGTATAGTAATACGAAAACGACTTTTATTACGGGTACGAACTTTTTTATAATAGGCCTCGGTGCCTAAAATGCTTTTATTCCGAAAACTAGCAGTACGAACGTTATAAATAACGGCGTAGCATAATTTGCGTAAAATACGCAATACGGATACCGCATTTTACGAAATATTACCTAAAATGTATAAAACGTAATATATATAAATCAAAACGTACGTAACGTTATTTACCCGGCTTTTATTACGGGCAAAACTGCTATAACCGGTAATAATACGTATTTTAACGGACTTTAAATATAACTGCTAAATATTTTTAAAAAGTTATAATTATTATCGTTAATTTACTTTTTTACGTATACGTTTTAATAAAATTAAAAAACCGTTAATAATTACTATTAAAAAATAATTACTATATATTAAATATTACCGCCTTTAAAAATAATTTTAGCCAAAATTAATAATAACTTTTTTAATAAATTTACTAAATAATAGCAAAAGTCTTTATCGTATATAAGCAATACGTATAATATATTAAAAAATAAAGTTAAAATAATATTAAATATCGCTTACGTATTAAAAATATTTATTAACTAATTTTACGGTTGTTTTCCTAATATTTTTATAAATAAAGCCTAAATATACTTTATTTATAATATTAAGCCCTACTATAATTTTAAAACGATATATATAATAATAAATACGCATTTTAATATTAAAATTAATAAAAGTTATTATTTAAATAATTAAACCTCGATTTTATTCGATAAAATTTAACGAAATAACTTTAAAAAAAAGCCTATAAAAACATTTTAACTGTTTTTTAATAAGTTATAAATATATTAACGCGTATTCGGCGCGTAATATATAAATAAAGCCGTATTTAGAAATATAGTTATAAAAATATATTAAAATCGACCTAAATTTGCCTTTGCCCTTTAAACATTTTTTATAGCTATTAAAAAGCTTTTTTTACGTTTAAAATTATTATTATAAAACGTAATTAATTTGCAAAGCTTTTAATATAACTTAACCGTATATTACGGCAAAAAGTTTAACGATAACTACGCCGATATCTATTACGTAAACCGTAAATATACTTTAAACACTAAAGGCTATAAACGGGGTAATTATAACAATTATAATAATTATAATTATTATAGCAGTAACTTTAATAGCTATTATAGTTAATTTTTTAGCTTATCGAAAGGCAACTTTATACTATAAAGCTATAATCGTTAAAATAACTCCTTTAACCGCTATAATAACCGTATACGCTTTTGCTTTATATACCGAAAGCTTAATTACTATACGTATAAGTATATTTTAAAAAAGCAAAAACGTACTTTTAGCAAATAGTAAATGCTTATAAAAACAAACAGGTTAATAACTTAATATTATATTTATTTTAATAAAATTAAGCCTAACGACGATAATACGTTTTTTAATAATTATTACGAACGTATTTTAATAATTAAAGCACTTTTAAAAAACGAAGATTACGATATTAATATACGCGTAATTACGTATATAATCTTATAAATATATAAATATTATTTAATTCGTAAAAACCCTTACGATAATAAGTCTATTTATATACTTTAATTATACTTTATACTTATACGTTACGAAATTAAGCAATATTAAAGCATTATACCTAATATAAACGCTGTAAAAGTTTTTACCGTTAATAAGGCCTAAACGCGTGCTTTATTTAATATTAACTTTAAAGTAATTTTAAACCGCTTAATAAAAAGAAATATTAAAATAAAGTTCGGAGATAATAATATTATCGAATTTACCGGCATTTTAAAAGTTTTTACCGTTTTCGGAAATATTAATTTTTATATTATACTTTTAAAAACCTTATTCTTTTTATTTTTAAAAAACATAAACCGATTCGGTATTTATTTCGATAATATACGCGATTTATTATAATATAAAAACGGCAATTTTATTATTAAAATCGTTAAAAAATAAGGCTATTTATAGTTTTACCTAAATAAAATTAAAAAAACATTTATTAATATAACCGAGAACAAACTGCGAAGTTTTTATTACCGCTTTAATTACTTTTACGCTATAAGATTATACCGTTTATTAATCGTAATAAGCTATAATAACGTCGATTTTAAAGCTTTTAAATAAATAAGCAAAATATGTACTATTTGCTAATTTTATAATATAACGTTTAAACGTTTTAAATTTACTTTAAAAAACGATATAAATTTTAATTATAAAGTTTTTATCGATATAATATATTTAAACGGTAAAACTATTTTTTATTTTATTAACGCCGCGATATTTTTTTAAAACGCTGCGTTTTTATTTTTTATAATTGCTAAAAATACGTAAAAAACTTTCCGAAAAGTTTAGATTAATATTTATATCGGTTTTTTAAACGTTTTTACGTATAACGCCGGAACTAATTTTACGTTACGAAAATTCCGTAACAAAACCTATATTATAAGCATTACTATTAAAAAAATATTAATAAAAGCCTATTAAAGTATAGGCAAATTAAAGCAAACTTATAAACTTTTTTAACGCGCGTAAGAAATTATTAACGCCGAGTTATAAACCGTTTACAGTTTTAAAGCTATATTATAAATAACTATAAAAGCCGTTAATAATATCGCTAGCTTTAACGGCTTAATTTTAACTTTTTTAGTTTTTAAAACTTATTTACGTATAAACTACGACTTACCGCCTATTTTTATTACGTTATAACGTATAAAGGCCTTTAATTTAGCTATAAAAACATTAAAAACTATTAAAATAACGAAGCAAATCTATAACGCTTTAAATATACGTAACGCTTTAAACGTTATAAACACTTTAACGCTTTTTATAGGCTATAAAGTACGCGTTTATAAAAAAAGTAAAAAATAAATAAAGCTTTATAAATTACTAAATATCGACGGCTATAACTTAACTATTAATATTAACGGCTTTACAAAATTTAAATTTACGTACGTTAAGCTTTTTTATCGTAAAAACTAAAAAAAAAAAATACCCGATATTTTTAATAACGAGCGTATTATATACGATTATAACCTTTATAATAACGACTTCCTATATTTACTTAAGCTTATTAAATAAATAAACCTGCTTTAGTTACGTAACCCGCACTATATAGCCTTAAAGCGCGGCCGTAAACGCTTTAAAAGCAGTAAAAATAAGCCTAAAATCCCGAGTTTTACTAACTATTAAGAATTTATAAACTTAAACGTTTTTATAGTTTAAAAGCGTTTTAATAATAATATTAAAGTTATAATTACCGCTAAAAAAAAGCAATAATCGAGCTATTACGTTGTTATCGTAACGAAAAAACTATTATAATATTTAGTAATTTTTTTAAAACTAGCGACGTTTTTAAATTAAAAAGATTATTAAAAAACGGCGTACTATAAATTACCTCGTATAACTTTAAAGTTTATAATAAATTTCGTATTTTTAAATCCTAAGTTATATATAAAGTAAAAGTAAATAAAAACAATAGACTTTACGAAAAAAGCCGTTTTATTATTTAAAAATATAACGATATTAAAAAATAAAAAATATTAATACAGTCGCTTACTATTTAACGCGTATTTTAACGCCTATTAATTACGCTCGCCTTTACTTTAATAAAGGCATTAAAAGTGTAAATAGTATTCCGAAATATTACTTAAGCGTATATTTAATTTAAAAACGCCTTAATTAAGCGTATTTACGTACGCCTTTTTAAAAAATTAAAATCTCGGTATTTTAAAGGCTTTATTATAAAAGTCGTAAAGCTTTTATACAGTATCGCCGAAATAGAACTATTTTAATAAATAACGTATTATAACTATTATATAAAAACCTTAAAAATAACGACTTTTAAGCATAACTTGTATTTATTTATTACCGATCCCGAACGTATTAACGGTAATAACTTTGTTATTATTAACTTTTAAACTAATAATACGTATTAATTAATAATACCGTTTTTTATTTAAAAAAAACAAAACGCTTTATGTTTTAATTTAAAACTTAATACTATCTTTATTATTTTTTAAGCATTTAACTTTAATAAATGCTACGTTATACTTTATAATAATAAAACTATTTACGTATAATAAAAAAGTTAAAGCAAAAAGTTATCCTTTATTACCGTTATTAATAATAACCGTTATAAAAAATACGTTAAATAACGTGTTTGTAACGTATATTTAACGAATATTTACTAACTTAAAGCAAGCTTTAATTTTTTTCGTATTGCGTAAATTACGGTATTTAAAAAAAGCGATTATAAGGCTTTAAATAAGCGATTATAATAATAAATAAACAATTTAATTTATAGACTTGCCTACGTTAATTTTAACCTAAATAACTTAAAACTATTTATTTATATTAACGCATTATTTGCTAATAATAAAGATTTTAGCTTTTAAATAGGCTATATTATTATTTTAATAAATAAGCATTTAGTTATTTATTATATATAATATCCTGTTACTAAGTTAATAAGCAATATTATTTACTAGTTTTCGATTAAATGCAAAAAAGTTACGAAATTAGTTTTCGCGTTTAAAATGTATAAAATGGTATATAAATTCGATATAGGGTATTATATAATTATTATTATTAACTAAGTTATAAAAGCGGTTAACTACGTACGTAAAAATAAAACGTATATAACGGATATCTTTATTATAATGTATACTAATTTGTACTTTTTATATAAAGCTATTACTAAACTGGGTACTACCGTTAAAAAGTGCTTTATAATTAATATTATAGCTTTTTGAAAATCGTACGAAAAAGGCGAAATTAACGAAATATAATAAATTAACGGAAATAATAACCCTATTAATGCTATAACGAAGACTACGTTTAATAAAGTATTTAAAAAGCTAGTAAATAATAATAAAATTATTATTAAAATTAAAGGCTTAATCGAGCGAAAAAAATCGGCGAAATAATAATAACGACCGGAACCGAATATAATACTTCCGCTATTAACTTGGTTTTAAAAATAACCGCGAAAATGGCGTTTTTAAGGTTTATATACCTAAAATATTATAACATTTTATATAATATAAATATAAAAGCAAAAAAAACTAATAAAGATATATCGGTGTTACTTTATATATATATATAAAATATAAAGCAGTATAATAGTATAAAACTATATATTATTATATTAAATAGTCGGCGATAGCTTTATATACTAAAATAAAAATGCTGCTAGTATTAATACGTACTATAGTACGCTATATACGCTAGTTAGTTAGCATACGAAGCTATTGCTTAAAGTAATAAGACCATTAACTGTAAAACAGCTATTAGTTATATAATATACCGCTTTACTAGTTTAAAGTAGATAGCTACCTACAAAAACCGCTTTTACGCTTTCCTATTAATTAATAATCATTAACCAGAATCTGTATCTACGTAGCACAAGCAATATACCGTACGGTAATAAGTTAACCCAACATTTTTCGTTTTTTACGCTAAGGTTTTTCTTATATTATATTCTTTTTTATATACGCTTAGTAGTAGGTTTTTTTTATATATTTTTAGTAGCCGAGTTTATATATATTGTTTAAATAATATATCGAATTAAAATTTCGGTATATATTAATATTATTATATCTTATAAAAACGTTATAATATTATATAAGTTTAAGCCCGAGTTTATTATACGGCATTTTTTTTAATAAATAAGCTTTTACCAAGTTTATTATATGCGTTGTTTTATTTAGGGTTTTTTTTTTTTATCGCTATTATATTATTTTTTATGCTTTAAAATAAAAGTTGCGGTAAATTTAAGCTTATATACTTTTAAAATAAAGGTCGCAGTAAACTTAAATTTGTATATTTTCCGTTATTAAATATCGATATAGTTTATAGCCCGATTTATAGTTTTTATTAAATTAACGAAATAAACGAGCGCTTTACGGTATTTAAAATACCTGCTAGTATTTAAACGTTTATTAATAAAGGATACGCCGAAACGAAGTTTTTAAATAGAGGTTAAATATTTAGCGGATATTTTAGTTTTTAAAATAACGAAAATATCGATATTTTTATTTTCGATTAAAATTACGTTAATTTCTAGTTATTAGATTAAAACTATAATACTTAATTACTTAATCGAATTAAAATCGAATAAATGCCGAATATATTTAAGCTTATAATTAAAAAAAAACAGATTAGTTAAAATAATAGTAGTAATTTATTAAATTTTACCTTATAACTATTATTATTTTAATCGTTATAAAAATAGCACTATTTGCTATTTAAAATAATAAAAATTATAAAATTATATATTTTAAAACGTGCTTTAAGTTAAAAAGTTAAAAATATATTTATTATAAAATTGCTCGATATTTTATACTCTTTAAAAGTCTAAAATAATAAAAAGCAAGCGTATTATAAAATAAGCAATAATATTTTAATAATAAAATATATAGCTATTTAATAAATAATTTTATGCCGGCGAAAAAAAGCTTATATAAAACGTATAAATACGGTAGATTTTAAGGCTAAAAAAATATTATATATAGTTGCCCGCTTTAGTAAAAAGATCGAAGTTTTTTTAATTAGCGTAAATTAGATTTATAACAATATGCTATAATTAATAAAAACTATATAACGTATAAAAAGCCGGGTATAAGCTATTTTTAAATAGCGTTTTTAGTTATTTTTTCGAGCGTTTATTTATAATAAAGGCGATTTTAATATTCCGAAAAAGCAGATTATAAAACTTAAAAA
Source organism: Xylariaceae sp. FL1019 (assembly GCA_022578705.1). Classification (NCBI taxonomy): domain Eukaryota; kingdom Fungi; phylum Ascomycota; class Sordariomycetes; order Xylariales; family Xylariaceae; species Xylariaceae sp. FL1019. The sequence continues at coordinate 1,642,486 of MU391926.1, forward strand.
AGTTTTAAAATTAGCTATAATAAACGACGATATAAAAAAAGCTTATAGGTTTTATCGTAATAATAATTTATTGTTTATTAGGCTTTCGAGTCGTAATTTCTATAATATTAGCCGCGTAAACTATAGTAAATTATTTATCGTATTTTAGTTTATTTAAATAATAAACGTTATTTTAATCTAGGACGTTTATTTAATCCGTTAAGTCAAAATAAAAGCAAAATAATATTAAAAGCTGCTATAAAATTAAGCCGGGCTTACGTAATTTCGTTTAACGTATATAATTTATTTAATAAAGCCGTTATTAATTTTTTTAAATAGTTAATAACGAATATAACGGCCGTTACTATAGCTGCTTTAGTATAAATAAAGCTTTTAAACACGCGAGTATTAAATTTTTTGCCCGTTTTAAATCTTTTTTTTTATAAACTTAATTTATTTTTATATTTTAAACCCGTACGATCTATATTCGGATATTTTTAATTATTAAATTTTATTTTTTATTTATTTTTTATATTACGTTTAAACCTTTACGTAAACCCGAATATTATTAAAGTTCTACGTAACCTTTTTTATTTCGTTTTATTTCTTATATAGCGTATTTTTGCTTATATAATAAAGGCATTTAGTTTTAACTAAAAGTATTTTTAAAGCGAAAAAGGCTATAATTTTAATTTTAATATTTCCTTTTATTAAAGCTATTAAAATTAAAACGGCGTTAATAATTATAATATTTAGCTTTACGGTTATTCCGATTATATTAATTTAAATTAATATATATAAAGTTCGATAGCTTTATCGAGTAATTTATATATATTCTTTAGCCCGCTTTTTTTATTTTACTTCAAAATTAAAGTAATTTATTTATAAGCTTTTAGCTTTTCGATTAATAAAGCGTAATATATTTTATTTTATATAGTGTTTTCATTATAGAGTTAATAAGCTTTTAAAGCTAGTTTTATATACTTTTAAGGCCATTATTTGGCTTTTTTTTTTATTTTTAACTTCCGTTTAGTAATATAGGCATTCCCGCCTATGGTTTAAAGTACGCACGATATTATACGCTACGTAATAACGGCTATATCGGTTAGTTTATAGGCTATAAGCGTAAGGCCATAAATATTAAATAATTCGACCTTATTGCGTTATATGCTAATAATTGTAAATATTTACAAAAAGGTTTAATTACGGTTTATTTTAACGTTTATTTGTTTAAAAGACGGCTTTTTGTTATATTTAAAAATAAAACTATATACTATAACTATAATAAACAAATTATAAATATATAAAACTAGTTTTTTATTAAAGAAGTTTTTAATTAATAAAATAACTTTTTTATTACTAATTAACGTCGAGATTAGCGTATATTAAGCATTTAGCGTTTACTAAAAGCTTTCGTTAAGCGGTTTAAAATTTAAATAAATATCGCTATAAAGAACTTTTTATAAACTAATATTACTTTACGTAACTTTACTATTATTAAAAAAGCTTTAATTATTTTTGTTTTTTAAAAGCTTTAAAATACTCGTTATATAAGTTATTTCGATTTTGAAAACAAAAGCTAGTAATTTGTTATAATATAAATTCGTAATTAATAAACTTTAAAATTTATTATATTATACGACCTTTTAAAAAAAAAAACATTTTCGATTTTTATATAAAACGTATCGATTTAATTTATAAAAAATTAAAGCAATTAATTAAAAAGTAATAAACTAAATTTTAGTTTTGGTTTAATATTAAGCGAGGTTTTTTTAAGCTTTTTAATTAATACTAAGCTTTAAATATTAGTTAAAACTTTAATACCGGTCGGTGTAATTAATATTAACCCCGAAATAGCGAACGTTTTTAAAATAAAGGCAAAAATCGTCGATAGTTTTACGACTAACGTAATTATAGTAAAAAAGTTTAAAGTTATTAAAATAAAAACTACCGGGTTAAAAACTATTTATAATATAATATTAAGCGTTTTTAAAACTAGTAAAATAATAAAAGTTAAAATCGCAAATTTACGTAGTTTTAAAACGTTATATTTTTAAAAAACAATAAATAAATTATTAAATATTAGCTTCGAAATAAATAAAATGCCTATTACGTTAAAAATATTACCGGTATTTATTACGATTAATATATTTAATATAACGAAAGCGATAGTTCTTATTATATCGATAATAGTTTTAACGATAGTTATAAAACTAGCTATAAAAACTGTTTTTATAAGCGTAATTAAAATTTTAACGACTGTTATGATATTTCCGTCGTAAATATTATTTTAGTATATTTTCGTTATATTACGTAATTCGATTTATATATAACTTTATATAAATATAAACGGTTATATCGTAAAAAAGTATTAAAGATTATATTTATTTTATTACCGGTATATGTTTTTAAACGTATTTGTAAATATTATAACCGAAAACTCCTTTTTTATAATAAGTTATTTAATTATTTTTACTATTACGAAAAAGCAAAAAAAAGTATAATACGTAATTTAAACGCCGCTTTAAATATTTAATTTAAGTTCAAAAAAGCTAACGAAATATAATAGCGTATTTATAAATTTAAAAAAGGTTTAAAGCGTAAACGTAATTAGACTTTTTTTAATATTACTAACGTAAACTAAAAAAATATATTTATTAAAAGCGTTAACCGCCGTTACCGCGCTAGCGCCTACGCTGCGTGCGCGTTCTTAAATAAGCCGGGCAATACGGCTAAAGCCTTATAGCTATAATATACGTAGCCTTTTTAAAACCGCTAAAAAATAGCGAGTATTATACCTTAACCCCCGACCCTAACTATTAAAATGCTTACCCGAAAACCTGTTTAATAGTGTTTTTTAGCGATATTTAGTATATTTAAAAAAATTACCCGCTTAGCTAAAAAAAATCGATTTAAAAACGCGTATTTTGCCCTAAAACGTAATACGAGCCTATTATAGTTATATTTATATTTTTTATTAACTTTTGCTTTATTAAATAATATATATAAACTTATTGCCGCTATTTACTTAGCTGTGTTTTTATTAACGTAACCTTTTAAGCTTTTTGTATTTACGTTAAAAGCTATTACGTAATATAGCTAAAAATGTTTATACCTAAATAAATCCGCCTATATACGTTTTATTTAAATATAACCGGCTTTATTAAATAGCCCTATTTTTTTTTAACTTAATAACGTATAATAATTAACTATAACAAGCCCGCCCGCTTTATTATACCGGCGTTTTTTAACTATAAAATAATATTGTTTTATATATTAATTAATATTAAACCGCTTAGCGGCGAAAAAACAAAATAAACGGCTTTATAAAAGCCGTAACGGCTTTTTATAAGCTTACGTAAAATAGTTATTTATTATATAACGTATAATATTTCGTTATATAAAATATATTTATATAATTTATATTAAGCTATAATAAAGTTATATACCGGTTTCCCGCTTTTATAAAAAATCCCTATTTTTAATTTTTATTTTAGTTTATAAAACCCGTATAATTTTAATAAATATTATATATCGATATTATAAAGCATATAATACAGAGCTTAAAGCATTAGCCGGCGATTAACTTTATAACTGCTAGCTTTTTTTCAGATAATTAGCCCCAGCTTTTAGTTTTTTATTACTTTTAACCGTATTATTATTAAAACGATTATATACCTATATATTATAAAATAGCTTCCCGGCCTTGTATTATAACGACCGTAATTATATTACGTTTTTTTTATATTTACGTTTTTTTTTATAGATATTTATTGTATTCGAACTAAATTTAAACTAATATTTATACGTTTAATATATACCTCGAATTTAATACGTTTAAATAGCTAAAAATAAACTATTTTACTATTTAATCGCTAACCCGGTATTGTTTTTTATTTTTTATATTTTTTTTATTTTTTTTTATAAAAGTTTATTATTTTTTTTAGGCCTTAAATATTTAAACGTATATATTTTTAATAAAGCTTTAAGCGGTATATATTTACGATTACGGGCTATAAATTTGCCGGAAATTTGCTTTATACGCTTTTAAACGGTAAACCTATTTTATATTTATTACGGAACAAACTTATTTAAAAGACTTTTATTTTTTTAATTTTAAAATAAATTTTTTGCGATTTAGCTAGAAAAAAGCCTTTTACGTATTTTTAGCCGTTTATCCGAAATTTATTTTATATTTATGTTATAAAAGTTTACTTAAAAGCTACCTAAGAAATTTTTTAAATTTATTTACTTTATATTTACTTTATATTTATTTTAGAGGATTTTACCTATAAGCTATCCGAAAAATCTTTTAAGCCTTTTTACTTTATATTTATTTTATACTTATTTTATATTTACTTTATAAAATTTTATTTAAAAGATTTTTTAAACTTATTTATTTTCTATTGACTTTATATTTACCCGGAAAGCGTTTTATTTTATATTTCCGGTCTTTATTAGCCTCGTTTTTATATATTTCTTTAGCCGTTTTTTATATATATTTTTAAAAAAAACGACCGCTTTTTATTAAAGCTTTATTACCCGCCGGAAAGTCTATTTTTTAGCTTATACTATTTTAACTATAGCTAGACTTTTTTTAGGCCGGCAAAAAAGGCAGTCGTTATTTTAGCGGGCCTGTTTCGGCGTAAATAGTAAAAAAAGGCCTTTTAAGTAATTTAAGCCGGTCTTTTTTAATATTTACTGATATAAATTAAAACTTAAACGCGTTAAAAAAGGTTTTTAAGCTTTAAATTAGCCGCCGACTAAATAATTTTATATAAATATTACTAAAAGCCTACTTATAATATTTTTATAACTTATATATTAAAGTTTTAACGTATTTACGTACGTAAAAAAAAACGTATATTATAAGATATTAAGTAATAGTTAGCTATTTTACGGATTTATAAAGTAAATTTAGTATTAAGTTTTAACGTTTATTTGGTAAAAATTTATTTAATAGAATTTTAATTTATTAGTTTTAAATTAGACTGCTTTAAGGTAGGTTTACCGTCGGCTTTTTAATATAAATACTTTAGAAGTATTTATTTTATATTTTTTAATTTTTGTAGCTTTTAAATAAACAATTACTAGGTAGGCTGCTTTAAAATGAATCCGTTACCGGCTTTTTAATATAGATACCTTAAAAATATTTATTTTATATTTTTTGATTTTCTTAGCTTTAAAGTAGGTAATTACCAAATAAGCTGCTTTAAAGTAAGTTTTTCGCCGGCTTTTTAATATAAATACCTTAAAAGCATTTATTTTATATTTTTTAATTCTTTTAGCTTTAAAGTAAATAGCTACCGAGTAGCGTCGCTACGTAGGATTTATTTAAAAATTAATTAATTTCGAGTATTTTTTAAATAAGCTTTTCGGTAATAGCCGCTTATAAAATAAAACTACTAGCGTATGATAGTAAACGCTCTATGGTTATAGCGTATTTAATTTTTAATTAAAAAGGTTACTCGGTAGTTTAAGCTTTTCATTTTTTTTCAAATAATTAGCTTTAGCTGTAATTACCCTATAACGCGCTAAATTTAAATGTTTTCCAAGTAGTATTGCCGGGAAATAAAAGGGCTTTATTGTTAATATATAAGCTTACGGTTAAGTTTTTTTTTATAGGTCTTATATATAAGTGTTAAAGTAATATGGTCTATTTTTATTTAGGTTTTTTAATATTGTTAAATTTTAGTCGCTATTTCCATTCTTTCTTATATAGAAATAGGAAAATTAGTACGTGGAAATAAAAAATCAATATATAGAAATAGCCTATTTATACTAATTTAACCAATTTAACTGGTAAAATTTATTCTAATTAAAATAATTATTTATATCGTAAAGGATTTAGTTTAGTTACTATAAGTTTATTTTTTTTAACGTATCCCGAACGTAAAAATAGCACATTTATATTAGTTTAACTAATTTAATAAGTTAAATTTGTTTTAATTAAAATAATTATTCGTTTTATAATAGATTTAATTTAATTATTATAAGTCCTTATTTTTTATTTTTTTATTAAATATAAATTATATTTTATACGCTTTATATAAAACAAATTTATATTATGCGCTAGTTTTAGTTTAGTTATTATAAATCTTTACTTTTTATTTTTTTATTAAATATAATTTGTTTTTTATATATTTTATTTATAATAATTTTATATTATACAATAGTTTAAATTTAATTATTATAAATTTTTATTTTTTATTCTTTTATTTAACGTAAATTATTTCTTATACTATTTATTTAGTATAATAATATATTATGCGATAGCTTTAATTTAGTTACTATAAGTCTTTATATTCTAGTTTTTTTTAAATTTAAATTATTTTCTATATATTTTATTTACAATAATTTTATATAATATAATAGCTTTAATTTCGCTATATTAAATCTTTATTTTTTATTTTTTATTTAACGTAAATTGTTTTTTATACAGTTTATATAACGTAATTTTATATTATATTATAGCTTTAATTTAGCTATTATAAGTCTTTATATTCTATTTTTTTATTAAATTTAAGTTATTTTTTATACGCTTTATTTAAAATAACTTTATATTATGTAATAGTTTTAATTTAATTATTATAAATCGACCTACCGTTTTATTTGTTATATTTTTAAGCTTTATAGTTTATAAATTATAAAAAGTTTATTAATTTATAAATAAATAATTTGGTTTTTTTTATTCGTATTTATTATATTAAACTGCGTAATATATTATAATAACGTTGCGTTAAATTTTAATAATTAAGCTTATATTATTAATAACTTAATTAAATTAGTTAATAAATAGTGTATAAAATATTATAATATTAAAAAAAACTAAATATAATATAGACTTTTTTTTTTATATTACGTTATATTTTTACTATTTAATTTTTAAATATATATTTTACTATATAATCGTATTTTTATAAACTTTACTAAGTTTTTTTATTTTTTTATTACTAGTTTTTTTTTATAACGGATTATTTTTATTTATATTAATTAATTTAATATAGCTATATTAGCTATAATATTATTTTCAGAAGTTTTTATTTTAAATAATATATTAGCGATGTTTTTTTTATATTATCGGGATAATATTTTTAAATTATTACGTATTGCTTTAGCCGTTTATTCTATAATTATATAAAAACCGTTAAGTAATATTTTCGCTATTTTTTTTATAGTTTTAATTTTTTAAAATATATTATAAAACGGGTTATAGTTAAAGTTAAAAAAACGGCGGCGTATTTTTAAAACGAATAGACTTTTTTCGTTATTTTTTTTTTTAATTTCCGCCTCGTTTATTAAACGTTTACCCCGGTTTACGCTTTTTATTATCGTTTTCGTTCGTATTATTATTAAATATAATAATATTATTTAGTTATATTTTTATACGGATATTATACGGCGAATTAAAATAAAGCGAGTTTTTTGCTTCGTTATTTATTTTTCCGATATAAACGCCGTTTATTATTATATATATATATATTGTTTTAAAGCTTATATCAATTTTCGGCTTTTTTAATAATACGCCGAAATAAATCCGGAGCTTTTATATAAAAGTTTTGTTTATAAGTTTATAAATAACCTTTTTATTAATATTCGGCTTTTAATACTATATATTTGCTTTTTTAATTAAAAAATTTTATACCGTATTTAATAAGGTTATTTGTTAAATTATTTATTCCGTAATTTGTACTTCGGTTAAAATATTTTATATTTATTAAATTATATATATAAATATTATTTAGTTTTACGTTATAAGTTTTACGGTATAAATATATAAAATATAATTTATATTACGTCGTAGTTTTATATAGCCCGTTTTATTTTATTTTATAAGCTATAAATAATAACTTCGCTTTAATATAACCGAATTATAATACTATTAAAAAAAGCCGTTTTTAATATATTATACTACGTATATAATATTAAGCTATTTATTTATTAATAAAACTTTATAAAATAAATATTATATAGAATGTTTTATATAAATTAACGTTAATTATTATTATTTATATAGTTTTTATTATATTTTTATTACTATAATTATATAATTACGTATTTTATACTAAATATATAAATACGTAAAAAATAATTTATATTTTAAGCCGTTTAGTTTAATTATCGCCTTTTTTTTTAATTATTATTACTGCCGACTTGTTTTAATTAAATAGCTTTTCGTAAAAATATTACGGCGTTATTTATTATAAAACGCTTAAATTCGGTATATTTTAAACGCAAATTAAACGTAATATTTCGTTATATACTATAGTTTTAATTATAGCTTTTTTATATAGTGTTTTCGGTTTGTTATTAGTATTTCGAAAGTTTTTATTTATCGTAGTTTTAGTTTATAGCAAATAAACCGTTTTCGGCGTTTTTAAAATAAGCTTTATATATTTAAGCTTTTTAGCTTTTGTTTTTTTCGAAATTAAACTTAAAGCAAAATTAATTAATATCGTTAATATTTTAAAAATATAGCAAAAGCGGAAATAAAAAATAATAACGAGTTTTAACCGTAATTATTAGTTTAAATATTATATTAAAACGGTATTATTAAAACGTATATTTAATTAAATAAACTAGTTTTTATATTTAAATATATTTTGTTTTATATATAATAAAATAACCACTTTGTTATTTTTATTAAGTGGTTACTTTAAACACCTCGTTATTAAGTCTAACTACTATACTTATTTAATAACTTTATTAAGTTATAAACTAATACGCTATTATTTAAATTAGCTAATTACGTATTTTCTTTTTATTTTTTTATTTTAATTATTTCGTAGCCTAAATAGCAATTAAAATAGTTTTTTTACTTACTACTTTTTTATTAGGCCTTACGTTATAATAATTAAAATTAATTATTTTTTAGTCTAAAAAAACGGTAAATTTTTATTTAATAATAAAAAAAAACTAATTAACGGCGTTATATATAATGTTTATTTAACGCTATTTGCCGATAAATAACGCCGAAATTAAAACCGAGGCCTAAAAATAGGCTAAAGCCGTAATTAAAGCTAAATAATAAATACGTTTTAAAATATTTAATTTAAAGTTATTTTATATTTTTATAAAACGTTTTAAATATAATAATAAATATTATTAGTTTTTCGAAAAAATTATTACTTTTTTCGATAAAAAAGCTACGACCGCTATTATTAATAACGATAACGATATCGTATATTTTTTTAAAAAGCTTTTTTTTTATAAATTTCGTTAATTCGTTTATTTTAATAACGATATTTTTAAAATTAGCCGCTATTAATTAATAATTTAAAATAATATTTACGAAAATACTATATATTAAATAAAAATATATATTATTAAATTAGGCAAATCGGCGTTTAAACTTAAAACTTTTTTTATTTTTTTAATTTTTAATAATAAAAAGGCCTAGTTTTAATAACGTAATATAATAAACTATATTTAGTTTATAAAAATATTCGCGAAAGCTTTTAAAGCTTTTTTTTAAAAATTTAAAATCTGCTTTTTTTTAATTTAAACGTTTAATAATATTAATATTAATTTAATTAAAATCTTTAAAACAATTAATTATAATTTACGAGTTTTTTATTATTAAGTTATTATATTTAGCAAAAAACTTAAAAAAAAAATCGCCGAATAAAACGATATTGTTATTATTATAATCGTTAAATAGTTTTAAAAAAAAATAAAATTATCGCTATTATAAAAAACAAAATCGTTAGTTTTATAAACGGTATTAACGAAAATTTACGTTCGTTTTTTAGCGATTTTTTTGCTTTATTAAAACTTTTTTCGTAACGTAAAAATATATTTAGTAATATAAAGTTTTTTAAAAATAATACCCGTTTTTTTGCTAAAATTTTTAATTTTTTTGTTTTTATTTATAAAAAGCCCGAACCCGGTAAAACCGTAATTATTTTTAAATAATAGTCGGTTTTTATAAAATTTAAACTTTATAATAACGCCGATCGATTTTTTAATAAAAACGTTAAAATTAATTATATTTTAAAACGTATTAAAAGAATTGTTACCGAAAATTTTTTATTATTTTTAAATAAAAAAAATAAAAACGCAATTTTTAATACCGTTAAAAAAGTAATAAATTATATAAATAATAATTATAAAAATTATAATATTTATAAAAAAGCTTACGTTATTTTTTACGATTTAAAAATATTAATAATTAATATTTTTACTATTTTTTGCATTAAATTTATTAAGCTTATTAATAAAGCTAAAATTAAATAAAAAAAATATAAACAAAAGTTATATAATAAACTACCCGTTTGCTTTAGTATTATTTACGTCGATTAATATTATAACTTAAATATAAAGTTTAATAAATTTTATATTTATATTAATCGTTATAACTATTAATAACGTAAAAACTAAGTTTAATAATAAGCTAAAAAAACTACTAATATAAATACTAGCCCCGATATTTTATCTTAAAAACCTATAAACGTTATTAATTATAATACTATTTTTTTTATATTATAACGTCCGTTATTAGCCGTAGTTATAAATTTTTTAAAGCATTTTAATATTTCTGTTTTTATAACGGTTAAAAATAATTATATAATATATAAAAAAAGAAATTTAAACTAATTTAAACGATTTATCGCAATTAATAAATATTTTATTTACTATAAATATAAATATATTAACCGTAATTACTTTTTAGTAATTAAATTTAAAGCCGTTAATATTAATCGTATTAATATTATCGTTATTGCTATAATAAATAATAAATATATATTTTTAAACGTTTTAAAAACGGCGAAAAACAATTTAGTTTAAAACAAAACTTTATATTTAGGCTTTTTTAAATATCGACGAAATTGTTAAATATTTATAAGTTTATATTTAATAACTATACGTAAATACCGTTTAAGTTTTTAAACGGATTATTAAAAAAAATTTTTTTATTAATAATTTATATTATAGTTTTTAATAAATATTCTTTAATTATAAAAATACTCGTTAATATTAAAACAAACGCGTATTTTTTAATAAATTTTATTTTTACCGCTCGCGCTATAAAATACTTTATAATATTAAAATTAATAAATTTTTAACCGGGTAAAATAGCTAAATATAATAAAAAAACGGTTTAAAAAATAAATATAACTATTTTAATATATTTATATATATAAAAATACGTTATTAAACGTGTTTTTTTTTTAATTTTTAATATGAAAAACGATATTATTATCGGAAAAAAGTTTTTCGACTATTATAATATATTCGTTAATTATAAACGTAAATAGTTAGTTTTTTTATTAAAATAAAAGCCGGAAAAATTATTTATACGTAATTTTGTAATAAATAAAACGGGCTAATTATTAATTAAACTATATTTTAAAAATAATACCCGATAACGTAATAAGTTTTTAAATAAAAATAATTAACGTTATTAAAACGGTTATTAAATTCGGCAATTTATAATACCGCCGTTTTAATTACGTACGCCGCTTTTTACCGATATAATAAAAGCTATTAATAAACGTATTAAAGAATTAAAAACTATATTATCGTTATCGTTCGTATTTTTTAATTAAAAAAAGAAAAAAAGTTATCGGCGAATTTACTATAGTTTTTTTCGTTTTAAACCTAATATATTAAAAACGAAAAAACTTTTTATATTATATATAATTAATTATAAAAAAGTTTTTTAATTTCGTATATTATTAAAACTAATAAATAAATTATTTTTAAACAAACTAACATTTAATCGCTATAATATTTTTAAAATAATCCGTAGTTATAAGTTTTATAAATTAAAGGATATTTATAGTATAAATATTTAAATAATTTCCAAAAAGCAATTTATATATTTTTTAGAATTTAACGAAAATATTAAATTTTACGTTATTTTTTTCGCTATATTAAACGTAATAATTAATAAAAAAAAACATATTATAATATAAAAAGCATCGATTTTTATAATTTATAAACAAATAAATCCGAAAAATTTTTTAAACTTAATTAAATTTATTAAAAAAATACTTTTAAAATAATATTATAACTATTTCGACGTATTTAATAAAATTACTTTTAATACTTTCGCCGATTACCGACTTAAAATAAATTATAATATTATTTTAAATAATAAACCCGAAAAGCTTAAATATATTACTTTACGCAAAATAATATTAAAAAAAACTAAAATAATACGAAAATATATTATAAAAAACCTAAAAAAAAGATTTATTAAACTAATTAACGTATTTTAAATAATATTAGTTTTTTTCGCCCGTAAATAAAATAAAAAACTAAAATTCTATATTAATTATTACGTTTTTAATTTTCGTATTTATAAAAACCGCTATTTTTTACTTTTAATCAATAAAACTTTATAACGTTTAAAAAAAGCTAAAGTTTTTATAAAAATAAATATTCGTTAAGCTTTTTATCGAATATATATTAAAAAAAATATCGAAAACCTAATTATATTTCGTTATTATTATAGTTTATATTATTATATAATAATGCTTTTTAAATTTACTAACGGCTTATTAACTTTTTAACGGTTTATTAATAAAAAATTATATAGTTTTTTAAACGTTTTTTATACCGTTTATTTTAACAATATTTTCGTTTATTTTAAATCCGTCGAAAAATATAAAACTTATATCCGTTAAGTTTTAAACCGTTTATAATAAATAAGTTTATAAGCGGATATTAAAAAATACGAATTTTATATTATAAAAATAAAATATTTTAGTTTTATTATTAATATAAATAAAATTAAAATTAATTTTAATAAAGTTAAAGTTATATAAAACTAATAAATATTAATTAATATTAAAAGTCGCGCCGTAGTTTTTTAAATACGTTTATTTCTAGGCTTTTATAAATTTTACCGGCGTTTTATTATATAATATAACGTAGTTATACGGCTTTTAACCCGGTTAATATATAACGATTTTAAATTAAAATAAATATTTAAATATTAGGCAGCTTTTAAAACTTTAATTAATTATTTATTATCCGCGTTATTATTGCGTTATTTTTTTTTTATAAACGAGATATTTACGTAAATAAAAACGGATGCTTTTAATAATATAGTATTAAATGTTTTTTTTTAGCGATTTTTAAACAATATTTTATAATAATTAATTGCTTTTTTTTCGAAAACATTATATAAAGCAAAATTAAATTATAGGATTTATAACAAAAAGCTTTTAACCGTAATAAAAACGTTAATTATATAGTATATTAAATTAATAAAAATTTAAAATTTACGCTTTTTTACCGTTATAACCGATTATTTAGTTTTAAAATATTTTATAACTAAACGAATATTTAACTTTTAATAAACTAATTAAATTAAGCTTTTTTTATATTATTATTTTCGTATTACGTATTATTTAAGTATTTAAAACGTTATTATTAATATTTTTTTTCGATTTTTAAACGGCATTAAAATATAAAAATAACGCCGTAATAAATAGCGTATTATAGCATTTTTTTAGCTATTTTTAAATAATAACGCTTTATTTTAGCTTATAAATTATACCGTAGCTATAATTTTTATATTTAGCCTTTACGTCGAAAACAACGTTTTTAACGGAAAAAAAGTAAATTTATTCGAAGTCGTAATTTTAAAACTATTTAAACTTTTAGGTTTTATTTTAATAAATGCAGTTTTATATACTAATAAAATAAACCCGAATTTAAACGGTTATTATAAAAAAGCCCGAAAATATAACGTTAAAGAAAATATCGAAAACGGCTTTTTTATTTTTAAAAGCCGATTAATCGTATTAAAAACAAATTATTTAAAAACATACGTTATAAATAAAATCTATTTACGGATTTATACTATTTATTTAAATATAAACAAAACTATATAATTTATTATTAAACGATATTAATAGTTTATTATATATATCGAAATTACTAAATTTATTTAGAATTGTTTATATTTTATTATTAAAAATCCAATTAATAAAAAACTTAAGCTTTTAGCTTTATTAGTTATACCGAACTATTTTTAATAGTATTTAATTATAAATTTTATTACTTTTTTAAAAAATAAGGCGGAATATAATACCGTATTTATAATAATCGATCGATTTTTTAAAATAATATATACTATCTTTTATAATAATATAGTAATAAAAAAGTACGTAATATAATTATATTATAAAAGCCTATACCGTTATTTTAATTAATTTAAAAATATAACTAACGATTGCGAACTATAGTTTATATTTAATTTTATAAACGAATTATTACAAATATATAGTATAAAACTTAATTTTATTAATACTAGCTATTATAAAACCGTTAAATAAAAAAAAATTATAATACGTTAGCTTTAATAACGTTTTAAACCTTTTATTAACTACTTTTAAAATAATTAGTTTAAAGCCTTTTTTACTATAAATACGGTATAGAATTTACTTTTTTATTAATTTTTTAAAAGCTTATTACTTTTAAAAGTCTTTATTAGTAAAAAAATGCATATAATATTCGATTAAAAAGCTAAAACGAAATTATTTAAAAATCGACCGGTTTAAAAAAAACTTAATCGAAAAAAAATATAAACGTTTACTATAAAAGCGTAAAAATATATCGAAGTAATTAAAAAAATAATCGCTAAAACTTAAAACATTATAATAAAATAAGCTAATCGATATCGCCGGGAATTTAATTTTAACGTAAACGATTACGTATATATATTTAAAAAACTTAGCAACTTTATTAATAAACTTTTTAATAAAATAGATTATTTAATAATACGATATTATTACAAAATTAACGCTAAAAACTTTAACCGCTTTAATATATATCGACTTTTATTTTTAAAAAATTAAAAAAACTAACGATAGTTTTACGCTAAACGATTTTAACGATTTTTTAATAATTTACTCGAAAAATAAAAACTTAATTATTTAAATAATAAAATTATTAACTTTAATTTAAGTAAAAAAAAATAAAAAGTCGAAAAAATTTACGCTTTACGTATATAATACTATAAATTATATTATAAAGTTTAATAAAAAAACTAAAAATATAATAACTTTAATTAAAAACCGGCTAATTATTTAAAAAACGCTGTTATATTTTTAAAAGCTTATTATAACGAAAATTTTAATAAAACACAACTTTTAATACGTTTTAGCGAATAATTATACGCCGTAAAAAATAACTTTTTTAACGGTTTTTATTTTAACGACAATAAACTAACCGTTAACCGCCGTAAACGCTTTATATAATATCGCCGCTAATAATTTAACAATTTAATAATATAACGGAGGTTCGAATAATTAAATTTATGCGTTAAAAAATATAGCAAAATTTAAATAAAAATAGACTTTTTTCTATTAAAAAAATTAAACAGCGGGGTATATTTATATAAATTTAATTAACGAGGCTTAATTTTAATATAGGTTATATAGTTTAATTAATAATATTTTTAGTTAAAAATTAAAAGCTTTATATTAAAAGCGTTAATTAATTACCGAAAGCATCCTTATATATAAGTATTAAAGTAACATAGTCTATTTTTATTTAGGTTTTTTAATATTGTTAAATTTTAGTCGCTATTTCCATTTTTTTTATATAGAAATAAAAAAATCAGTACGTAAAAATAAGAAAATTAATATATAGAAATAGCCTATTTATACTGATTTAACCAATTTAACCGGTAAAATTTATTCTAATTAGGATAATTATTTATATCGCGAAGGATTTAGTCTAGTTATTACAAATTTATTTTTTTTAGCGTATTCCGAACGTAAAAATAGTATATTTATACTAGTTTAACTAATTTAATAGGTTAAATTTATTTTAACTAAAATAATTATTCGTTCTGCAATAGATTTAATCTAGCTATTATAAGTCCTTATTTTTTGTTTCTTTATTAAATATAAATTATATTCTATACGTTTTATATAAAATAAATCTATATTATACGGTGGCTTTAATTTAGCTACTATAAGTCCCTATTTTCTGCTTTTTTATTAAATATAAATTGTTTTTTATATATTTTATTTAAAATAATTCTATATTATATAATGGCTTAAATTTAGCCATTATAAGTCTTTATTTTTTGTTTTTTTATTTAACGTAAATTCTTTTTTATACTATTTATTTAATATAATAATATATTATACGATAGCTTTAGTTTAATTATTATAAATCCCCGTATTTTAGTTTTTATTAAATTTAAATTATTTTTTATATATTTTATTTATAGCAATTCTATATAGTATAATAGCTTTAGTTTCGCTATATTAAGTCTTTATTTTTTATTTTTTATTTAACGTAAATTGTTTTTTATACGGTTTACGTAACGCAATTTTATATTTTATTATAGCTTTAATCTAGCCACTATAAATCACTATATTCTGTTTTTTTATTAAACTTAAATTATTTTTTTTACATTTTATTTAAAATAATTCTATATTATGCGATAATTTTGGTTTAGCTATTATAAATCGACCTACCGTTTTATTCGTTATATTTTTAAGCTTTATAGCTTATAAATTATAAAAAGCTTATTAATTCGTAAGTAAATAATTTAGTTTTTTTTATTTGCGTTTATTATATTAAACTACGTAATATATTATAATAACGTCGCGTTAGATTTCGATAATTAAGTTTATATTATTAATAACTTTATTAGGTTAATTAATAAATAATATACGGAGTGTTATAATATTAAAAAAGACTAAATATAATATAAACTTTTTTTTTTTATATTACGTTATATTCCTATTATTTAACTTTTAAATACGTATTTTATTATATAATCGTACTTTTATAAGCTTTATTTAATTTTTTTATTTATTTGCTACTAGTTCTTTTTTATAACGAATTATTTTTGCTTATATTAATTAATTTAATATAGCTATATTAGCTATAATATTGTTTTTAGAAGTTTTTATTTTAAATAATATATTAGCGATGTTTTTTTCGTACTATCGGGATAATATTTTTAAATTATTACGTATTGCTTTAGCCGTTTATTTTATAATCGTATAAAAACCGTCGGGTAATATATTCGCTATTTTTTTTATAATTTTAACTTTTTAAAACATACTATAAAACGGGTTACGGTTAAGGTCGAAAAAACGGCGGTATATTTTTAAAACGAATAGATCTTTTTCGTTATTTTTATCCTTTTTTTTCGATTTCCGCCTTGTTTATTAAACGTTTACCCCGGTTTACGTTTTCCGTTATCGCTTTCGTCCGTATCGCTATTAAATATAATAATATTATTTAGTTATATTTTTATATAAATATCGTATAGCGAGTTAAAATAAAGCGAGTTTTTTGCTTTGTTATTTATTTTCCCGATATAAACGCCGTTTATTATTATATATATATATATTGCTTTAAAGCTTATATTAACTTTCGGCTTTTTTAATAGTACGCCGAAATAAATCCGGAGTTTTTATATAAAAATCTCGTTCGCAAGTTTATAAACAACCTTTTTATTAATATTCGGCTTTTTATATTATATATTTGCTTTTTTAGTTAAAAGATTTTATACCGTATTTAATAAAATTATTCGCTAAATTATTTATTCCGTAATTTGTACCCTGGTTAAAATATTTTATATTTATTAAATTATATATATAAATACTATTTAGTTTTACGTTATAAGTCTTTCGGTATAAATATATAAAATATAATTTATATTACGTCGTAGCTTTATATAGTTCGTTATTTTTTATACTATAAGCTATAAATAATAACTCCGTTTTAATATAACTAAATTATAACACTATCGAAAAAGGCCGTTTTTAATACGCCTTATTACGTATATAACATTAGGCCACCTATTTATTAATAAAGCTTTATAAAATAAACACTATACGGGATATTTTATATAAATTAACGTTAATTATTACTATTTATATAGTTTTTATTATATTTTTATTACTACGGCTATATAATTACATATTTTAAACTAAATATATAAATACGTAAAAAATAACTTATATTTTAAGCCGTTTGGCCTAATTATCGCCTTTTTTTTTTAACTATTATTACCGCCGACTTATTTTAATTTAATAGCTTTTTATAAAAATATTATAACGTTATTTATTATAAAGCGCCTAAATTTAATATATTCTAAACGTAAACTAAGCGTAATATTTCGTTATATACCGTAATCCTAACCGTAGTTTTTTTATATAGTATTTTCGGTTTATTATTAATATTCCGAAAGTTTTTACTTATTATAGTTTTAGTTCGTAATAAACGAACCGTTTTTGGCGTTTTTAAAATAAGCTTTATATATTTAAGCCTTTCGGCCTTCGTTTTTTTCGAAACTAGATTTAAAGCAGGATTAATCGATATCGTTAATATTTTAAAAATATAATAAAAGCGGAAATAAAAAATAATAATAAGTTTTAACCGTAATTATTAGTTTAAATATTATACTAAAGCAATATTATTAAAACGTATATTTAAATAAATAAACTAGCTTTTATATTTAAATATATTTTGTTTTATATATTAATAAAAAAATATTCTGCTTATAGAAAATTTATTTTATTATTAATTTATAATAAAAAAACCCGCCGCTATTATAAAAAAAAATATTCGCTTTTTATATAAAATATTTAACTATTTTATTTAATTTAAATTATTATTAACTATTAATATATATAGAACGCTTTCGCCCCCGTTTTATATTCCGGATATATATTAAATATAACATTTAATTCGTATTATAATACTATTTAATAAAGAACTAGCCCTAATTATAAAGCAAATAAACGATATAATTAATATATAACTATAATATATATATCGATTTTTTATATTAACGTAATAATTATATATAAACCTATAAACAACCGTTTGCGTTTTTTTTACTCCTATATTTTTAAAACTTATTATATAATATAATAAGTTTAATAATTAAAATAACACTTATATAATATTAAAAGCATTTGTTTTTAATATTATATAAATATATTTAAAATATATATAACTTATTTTAACTATAATTAATATATTGCTTTTATATTTTTTATTAATAATTATAAAACTTATATTGCTTAA
Organism: Xylariaceae sp. FL1019; assembly: GCA_022578705.1. NCBI lineage: Eukaryota > Fungi > Ascomycota > Sordariomycetes > Xylariales > Xylariaceae > Xylariaceae sp. FL1019. Next base: position 1,661,485 of record MU391926.1, read on the forward strand.
AATAAATAAAACCTTTTTGCATTTTTTTATTACTATTTATTATAAACCGTTCTTTTTTTTATTCCGCCGTATTTTTTTATAACTAACTAGTACCTGCGTTTTTTTTTAACCGTTACGCCGTGTTTACTTTAACTAATTAGCGTATTTTTTTTTAATACGCGTTTTACCGCTTATAGCAAAACCTACTAGCTTTTTATATAAATACGTCCTTTTTTTTTAAACTTTTTTATTTATTTTTTATCTTTTTTATATTTTTTTTTTAGCCCGTTTGCTTTAATTACTATAAGTTTTTCCGGATTTTAATTAGTATTATTTATTTTTAAATAACTTATTTTAGTTCTTTGCATTTTGTATTTTTTTTATTATTTATTACCCGTTTAAGTCTAGTTTTATAAAAACGATAGCGTTTAAAAAACCGGCGACCGGTAGCGGGTTTTTTTTTTAAGGGCGAAAAAATTTAGGATAATATCGTTCGGTAAAAATAAAAAAAAGCAGTTTGCCGTAGCTTTTAAATATAATAAACTAGCTAAACTAGTTTTATTTAACGTACGTAAAGAAAAAAAACCTTTCGTAACTATCGAAAAAAGTAATATAAAAAATTAAGCCGATATTAAAATCGTTAAAAATACTATATAAAATAAAATATTTTATTTCGTTATACTTTTTATAAATAGCGGATATTTTTATATTAAAATTAAATAAGCCGCTAGTTTATTAATTATAAAATATATTACGCTTTTTTAAAATTTTTATAAAACTAAAAAACAAATATAAACGGCTATTAATAAATTTGCTTTAAAAATAAAACCTTAAATTAAAAAGTTTCGATATTAAGCGGTAGGTTTTAATAATAGTAATTTTTATTATTATAACTTAAACTAGGTATTTATAAGCAATATATTTAATAGTTTATAGTAAAACGAGGCAAAAAATAAAATATAGTAATTTATACTTTTTATAAATTATAACTTTATATACGTTAAAAACCGTCGAATAAACGATATTAAATATATAATAAACAATAAATTCTTTAACTAAACTTTTATTATTTATTAAGCTATTATATTTTTTTATATAGTAATAATCGCCTAGTTTAAAACAGTGCATTTTTTCGGCGTATAGCTAAATATATAAAATATATAAAAAAACCTACCGTTTTAAAAAACTTTTTTTAACTAAACTATTTATATACGTTATTTGGTTTAATTAATAAAAGTCTTTTTAAAATTATATAAACCTATTTATATTAACTAAACTATTTCGTATGTTTTAATTTAATTTAATTAATATAAATAGCTTTATTTAAATATAATATTAATTTTAATATAGCAAATAGTTTAATTAGTTTATAAAAGCAATTACGCGAATTTATAAAACTTAATACCGGGTTTAAATAAAAAAAAGTTGTTACTATTTTCCGCTAAATATATTTACCGGGCTTTATAAAAATATTTATTAAAAATATTTTTTACAAAAACGAAGTTTATAGTTATTATATTTATCGTAATAATATAAAAATAGATTTTTTTAACCGGCGTATAAAAGAACTAAATAAATATATAACTATAATTGCCTTTATCGCAATTATATTAAAGTTCGTTACTATAAGCCCGGATTTAAAACAGTTTAAATAAAAACCTTTATTTGCCGAAAAAAAAAAAAAACTAAAAGCGTTAAATATTTTAAATTTTATATTTTATATTTATCGGTATTACGTAAATATATATATTAAAATTATATATAGTATACGTATATTTTATAACCGTAAAAAGCTTTTTAATTAGCCGATCGATTTCGGAAAGCTTAAAGTTTTTAATAATTAAACGAATTTTAATTAAACTTTATTTTATAAATATATAACGGCAAATAATAAAGCTTTAATTATTTTTAAAAATACGTAAACGGCCGACGAACCGATAAACCTATAATATATTTAGTTTAACGATTTTTTAAAACGTTTTCGTTAAATAAAGCAATATTATAAAAATAATATAAAAAAGGGTGACTTAAACGAAAATACCGAGTTCTGATAAAAGTACGGCAATAACGTTTTTTTTAACTTTTATATTTCGATAAAGAATTTTTATTTGCTTTAAAAAAAGTATTATAATAAACGGAAAAATATAAGGCTGTTTTAAATATAATAAAGCGTAAATAAAAAAGCTAAACGTATTACCGTTTTTTAAAAAGCGATTAAAGCTATAAATCTCGAGTTTATAATATTATTATTACGGCGCGTTTTAAGCCGTTTTAAACCCGTTTAAAAATTAACTAAAAACGAGCTTATAAACGAAGTTTTTAATTAAGTTATTAATAAAACAGCTTTAAAAACGTATATACGCTCGGTTAAAAATATCGTAAAAAATATAGCTAAAAGCTTTACGTCGATTTCCGAACTTTTTATAAATAAATTTAAAAAGCAAATAAACGAGTTTTTTTAATACATTTATAAATTTATTATGTTTATAATTAAGTATTAATTAAAATATATAAATTATAAAATATACGTTTATAAGTTCGACCCGATTCGTTTTTTTCGAAACGACGAAAAAAAAACTTTATATATTAAAAACGCGTACGAATTAGCGCTAATTAACTATATATTATCGTATTAAAGCATTAAATATAAAACGTTTATATTATAATCGATATAGTTTAAACTTTTTTATAAAGAATATTTTTTACTAACTACGTAAGTATAAAAAAAATATTTACGTTAATTTATATAATATTGTTTATATACGCCGAAAATTTTAAACTAGCTAAATAATATTAAAAAAAACATAATAATAAGGCTATTTTACTAAAAGGGAAAAAAGTACGACTTAATATAATAATCGTATTTACCGGCTTTTTTAAGCAATATATAAACGAAGTCGAAATATTCGGCAATAGCCGTATTAATATTAATATAATATACGGCAATAGTAATATTTAAAATAAAAAGTCCGTAATTAGGAAATATATTATCGATTATTACGTTATAATTAAATTTATAAACAATATAAAAAGCTTAACGTTATAAAAACCTAAAATAAATATAAGTTTTAATTTTATAATATTTCGTTATATTAATTTATATTAGCTAAATTAAAAAACTATTTTATTTTAATTAAATTAGTATAAATCTTTTTTTATTTTTATATATATAACTTTATTTTTATTTAACTAATATAAATTAGCGCTATTTTTATTAATATACTATTTTATATTTTTATTAACTTTTTATTTTATAAAATGGCTTTAATTTATTAATTTTTATAAGTAATATTATTAATCGTCGCTAAATATTATATAAAAAAAAAATATATACCGCCGGCTAGCTTATTAACGTAGATCGTTTAGGCTATATTAGCGATTAAACCGGCGTAAGCTTAATATTTTAAAATAATATAAATGCTTTACGTTTTTTTTATATTTTTAACGCTTTTAAATATATTTATTCCGGTATTATAATAGGTATTATCGAAAAAAAGCCCGACGATAAGCCGGAAAATTTAAAAAAAGTCGATTTTAATAAAAAGAATAAGTTAAAAAGTAAAAACAGCGATAACGAATTTAAAAATAAAAATAATAACGACGACGTTTTTATTAAAAGCGATAATAATAATAACGGAGAGTTAATTTTAAATGTTTTTTTAATTAAAAAAAAAAAAAATAAAGCTTTAAAAAAATTCGAATACGTTAGTTTTATAATACGCTTTACGTTATTTAAAAGCGTTTATTAAAACTAGTTATTTATCGATAAAACGTAGTTTTTTTAAAACCTTTTTTTTATATTTAACTAAATCGTTTATTAATTATTTTTTAATAAATACTGTTTTATATTTGCTACTTTTATATTTAATTTTATTTAAAATATTATTAAATATTATAAGATTTTTATAAAGCTTTCGTAACCGCTTATCGTATATAAACTAAATATTAAAAAAGTTATATCGCCCGATTTTTAGCTTTTTTTTTTTAACGAAAAAAACAATACGTTTTAATTTATTAAGGATTTTAAACGTACGTATAAAAGCGGTCCGGTAAATAAAAACGTATAATATCGCTAATATAAATAGTATAAATAAACCGAATTTTGCTTTTAGTTTTTTTTACCGCAGATTTATTAATTATTAAAAAAAGCTAAAAAGCTAAATAATATTAACTAAAAAATTAAAAACTTTATTTATAAAAAGCTAATTAAAATATTATTAACTATTTATATAATATATATATTTATAAAACTTTTCGACTATAAAGTTATTTATTTTAAAAAAGGCCTGCCGCCTTTTTACGTTATTACTTACAAAATATCGTATTAAAAACTTTTAAAAACTAAGCTTGCGTTTATAATATAATTTTATTTAAAAATACTAAACGTTTATTTATTAAATAATAATAATACAGTAATAAAAGTATACGATATCGAGCTCGAAAAAGTAAAATCGGGCGGTAATAAAGCCGCGCGTTTTAATTACCGGGCTATAAAGATATATTAAATAGCGTTGTTTAATTAGTTTAAATAAAAGCTATTAAATTTTATAAAAAAAAACCTTATATTTAATGCTATAATAATAGTAAATAATAATTTTATAAAAATAATAACCCGGTTTTATAAAGCTAAACGTATTTAATTTAACGATAAAAAGGCAAAAGTAATTAAAACTAAAAAAGCCGTTTTATAAATTTTATTCGGCGTTTAATACGCCGAATAGTTTATTTATATAGAACTAAACGGCGGTTTTAGTTTAATTTAAACAATTTTATACCTAAATATAGATTTAATTTTTATTTTAAAACATAATATAATCGAGTAATATATTAATTAGTTTTCGGCGATTATATAAATTATATATTTTATTTATAAAATAATAAAATTACGTAAAAAAATATTAATTATAATAAACAATATATAAAATTAATAGTAAATAATTTTTTATTTCGCGGTAAATTTATTATAATTAAAGCAATTTAAATTTTGCCTTAATTAATATAAATCGTATTAAAATATACTATATATATATTTATTTTAATTAATATAAGTTTTCGTATAAATTACTAATATATTATAAAGAACTTGTTATTGTTATATAAAAAGCTAGCTAAAATATAGATTTAATCCGCGTAACCGATATTATTTTAAAAAAAAAAGCTAAACTTCGAAAATTTAACGATATTAATTAGCTTATTAACGTATTCGTACTTAACGCAAACGTTATAATAAACGGCGTTAATATATAAGCCGTTTGTTATATTAAAATTATAGCAAATAAACTTCGGAATTTAGCTAATATTATTTAAGTATTTAAGCGTTTCGTACAGATTAAATAAACTAAACCCGTTATAATTTACGTAATTAAATACGTTAGCTCGTTTTTAAATGTTTTTAAGGCTTAAAACTATCGTAAAGCAATCGAATATATAAAAAACACGAATATTATACTAAACTAGGTTATATATTCGATTTTAAAAAAGCTTATATAATACAAGTTTTTAAAAAACTAGTTCGCTTATTTTTTTAATCGATATTTTTAGGTTATAAAACCGCCTTTGTTTATTAGCGATTATAATAATTAACGCGTTAAAAACGTTAAATATTTTTGCAATTATATAATAAAAATGCTTTTTATTTTATTTAAAAAAGTATATAAAAAAAACCCCGAATTTTTAATAAATTTCGTTAAATATTTTAATAATATAATAAAAAAATAAATCGATTATTTAAAAAAGTATAAAAACCTATTTTAAGCAGAATATATTAATAAATTAAAAAAGTATTTGCTAGGTTATTTCGCGTAAAAAAAAAAATCTTTAACGAAAAAGCTAAAAAGCTTTCGAAAAAATTCGGCAATATAAAGCTTTAAACCGATACCGCTATTGTTTTATAAAAGCATATACTAAAAATCGAACTCGTTTTTAATACGGTAAAGTTTAACGATTTATTTCGCCGTAACGTAGTTAAATTTTTTTTTATAACGTTAAAAAACGTTAAAAAACGGGCTAAAATAATAGCTACGTCGGGAAAGCTTTTGTTTATACGCCGGTTTATATAAAGCATTTTAAACGGCAAAAAATAGGCGGGCTTTAATATATTTATATATAATATTAGCTATATAGTAGTTATATTAATTAAAACATTTTCGAAAAATTTGTTATTATTTAATTTAATTAAATAAAGTTATACGTTATTATATTATTTTCTTATTATTATAATATTAAATATTATTGTTTTAAAAAACCTATATCGCGTTAAAATCGAAATAAATACTAAAAAAATTAACGGTAAAACTAAATTTTATATATTTTATAGTAATAATAAATAAAAAGTATAATATTAAAAAAACAAATAATCGATTAAATTAATAATATATATATAATAATAACGGTTATTATATATTTCGAATTTCGTTTTCGGTTATTAAAAACGTAATAATATAATAAATATAAAATCCGCGTTTTTAATTTTTGTATTATTAATAACTATTCGTAAAATAATGCTTTATTAACGAATTTTTTAATACTGTCCCCGTTATACCCGGCGCTTTATTTATTTATTTAATATCGATTAATTTTTTATTTAACCTTTTATTACGTTTATTACTATATTTTTCGTTTCGTTTTAGTTTATATAAAATAAGCTGCTATTAAACTTATTTAAAATAATATATATACTATCGTTTGTTTATTTATTTTTTAAAAACGTATTAATTACGGTAATCTGTAATTAACGTTTTATATTTTATAAAGCCGTTTCAATATTAACGAATATAATATCTGGCTTATTAACGCTTAGTTTGCTTTTAGTTATATGCCTATATTTGTAATTTATAAACAAATAAACAATAAATATATTTCGTAACGTTAATAATTTGTTTACGCGAATCGGTATTAAAAAATACGTTTTTGTTCGGCTTTTTATTAAATACCCTTATATAAATATATTAGTTCGTAATTATAGTTAAAAACGGTACTGTCGTTATAAAAAGCATGTTTACGCTCGGATTTTTTTATAAAGCGTTATAATATTTTTAATAAGTTTTATTCGCCGCCGAAAACAGTTTGTTTAAATTTTTCGCAAATTTTTTGCCTTATACCTTTATATAGTTTATAGCGTAAACGATAATATAGTTTTTTAGCAAATTTTTAAGCTTATATTGTTTAAAGTCCGTAATTATAAATATTAAAACGTAATAGCTGCTCGCGATATTTAATACTATTTGTACTAATTCTTTACCGGCTTTATTCGCGTCGGTTTTATCGACGTTCGGTTTTATAACGTCGGTTTAGTTTATTTTAGTAGCTAAACTATTGAAAAAAACGTATATTAGGCGATTATATAATAGTTCGATAACGTAACGCCGTTTATATATTAAATACGATTTCGGCTTCGGTTTGTTTTTATTAATACCGTTTAAACCTTTTATATTTTTATCGCCGTATACTATATTTTTAAGCCGTATTTATTACTACTATTACGGCGTCGATAGTCGTAAAATAATCCGTTAAAAAGGCAATAAAGGCATAAATAAAGTTTCGCGATAGTTCGTATTTATATTAAATAAAATATTATTAAATTAATAAAGGATAATATATAGAAAGCCTTTTATTTATTTCGTACTTTTTTTTTATTACCGACGGGTAAATATATCCCGCTATTTATTGCGTTTTCTTTCCGCGCCCCGATTTAAATAGCCCGCGTTTTTTTTATAGCATTACCGTCGTAAGCTTTAGTAAAAAAACGTAGCCCCTTTAACGGACCGCTTTTTAACTACGTTATCGCAATTTTGCCGAGTTTTACCGCCTTTTTTTCGAACCCGCTAATATATAAATACCCCCCCCTTCTTTTATATTATTTATCCCTTTTTTATTTTAATAACATTATTTTCCTTTTTTTCTTTATCCTAGCTAATATAAATCTTTTCGGCTTTAGATCTAATTTACGACCTATATTAAACTTTGCGCAAAGTTTATCCCGTATTAGCCTAAAAACGAATAAAAAACAAATTTACGTATAAAATTATATAATAAGTAATAATATTAAATTTGCCGATATATCGTAAACTTATACTAATTAAATACTATAATAGCAATTATCGGATTTAATTAATGCAAATTTTTATATATATAAAGCAAATTATATTATATATTTTATAATAATTAATAATTAAACGTAGAAACAGTTTATTATAAAGCCTACTATAAATAACTATAAGTTTTTTTTTTGTTATTAGTTATTTTAGTAGCGATTTATTTTAACTAGTATATATTATAGTAATAATCCGGTCTATTTAATATAAATCTATATATATATTTAATTATTTCTTTATTTTTTATTAAATAATATATTAAATAACCGAATTACTAGCTTTATAAAATATACGTTATTATATAGTAAATATATCGGCCGATACCGATTCGGGTTTTAAAAACTTATATTAATTAAAATATATTTTTACGGCTATTTCGTTTAATTTATATAAGTCTTTTTTCGTTTTTATTTTTTTATTTAAAACTCGTATAAAACTAACGAATTAATTAAAATAATAACAATTAGTTTTTATTCGATTAACGTACTTTATTTTTATTATTTACTGCTTATTAAATTGCTACGTATTTGTTTAAACTAAGGCAAATTAATGCGGTTTGCTTAATTTAATTAATATAAGTTTTATATTTAATTTTTTAATATACCGCTTTTATTAAAATTACGTACTTTTATGTAAATTATCTTTATTTGTTTTAATTAATATAAGTTTTTTAATATTTTATTAGTATTTTTTTATAATAACCCGTATATAAAACGGTCGTTAACTTTTTTTTTATCTTTTAATTAAAATGCTAACGCTAATAAAAAAGGGCAAAAGGTATACCTGCGGTAGTTTTAAAGCCTTTAAAGCCTATAACTTATTATATATAAAGCGTAACCCGAATAAAACTAATAGCTTTATTAAAGCGTTAAATATTATTAAAAGCATTAAACATTTTATATTAGCTAATAATAATTAGTTTGTTATTAATAAAGCGGGTAACGTATTTAATTTTAAATTTAACGCCGTAAATAATAATATAAATAACGAAAAATAGTAAAAACTGCTATTTATAAAGTTTAAACGTATTATTGTTAAAATTTTTAAAGTTTTTAAAACTAATATTTTTAATATTTTTATAGCTAATACTTTTAATATAGTTAAAGGCAATACGCTCGATATATTTAAAGGCGATACGTTTAATCTTATTTAACTTTTTAATAATAACTTTAACGATTATTATTTATCCGGCAACGTTTTTACTTAAAATATAACGTTAAATAGTTTTATTTTTAAAACGTTTTTTAACCGCCTAAAGCTTACGGCCTTAAAAATTTTTATTATCGATATATTATTTGTTTATTTATAATATTAACGCATTTTTTACAATATAAACAGCGTTATTTTAGATTTTAAAAATATTTTTAACGTAGCCGACGATAATAATAATTACGTAAAAAAACATAACGAAAACGATAAAAATAACGCAATCGTTAACGATCCTGATAACTTTAAAAATAATATAACCGAGCTTTTTTACGATTTCGACGAATTGAATAATAATATAATTAAGCTCCCGCTTTTTATAAATCCCGAAGCCGTTTTTTATAAACTTTTAAAAATTATAAAAAAATACTTTATTATTTAAAGCGCTAAAAAGCTTAAAATCGAAAATAAAAAATAAAACGTAATGTACGGTATTAAATAAAACTATTTTAATATCGTATATTTTAATATCGCGTTTATAAATAACGTAAATATTTATTTTTTCGTTACCGACGTAAAGTTTTTAGTTTATAACCCGGTTTTTTTTTTTAAATATAAAAGCGACTACGTTTATAATTTTAGTATCGTTTTTTTATAGTTTTATAAATAAAATTAATAGATCGAAAACAAAAATAAATACTTTAAGGTATAATTTCGTACTACCGAGCACTATATATATTTCGTTAAAACAATATTGTTTAAAAATTATAAAGCCGCTATTAGCATTTTCCGTACTAATAACCTAATATAGGCTTATAGGTTTAAAAAAACTATATAAAATTTCGACTAATTTATATAAAACTAAAAGGCCTATAATATAGTTTTTAAAAGCAACTTAATAAAATTTATTAATAACGACTTCGTTATTTATACCGTTTAATTAATTTTTACCGCTATAAACCGGCGTAAATTAATCGAATATATTAAAAACGACGTAATTTAAAGCATTAGTAAAACTATTAAAAGCGTTATTTAAAACTTACGTAAAAGCATTAAAAAAAAATAAAAAAAAAACTTATTAAGTCGGGCTTTAATAAAAGTTAAAAATACCGTTAATAAAGCTATTTAAAGCATTTAATAATTGCGTAAATAACGAAATTAAATAATAACGTACTATTTTATACTAAATAAATAATACTAATTTTGCAATAAATTTACTATTTTTTATTTATTTAAATTAAAACTTTTTATAATTAAACCTTTAACGTAAAAAAAGCGCATAATATTTATAAACCGCGGCCGATTTAGGAAAAAAGCATTATTATCTTTACTACGATATAAAGCAAGCGTAGCGATTATAAAGCACGGCTAATTATAAAACAAGGCATAGCTAATTATAAAGCAAGGCACGGTTAATTATAAAGCACGGTATAGCTAATTATAAAATATAAATATAGCTAATTATAAAATAAAGTATAGCTAATTATAAAGCAGGGTATAGCTAATTATAAAAATCGAAAAAAGTAACGGGTTTTTATATAATTTTCGATTAAACCGTATAACTATTTGTTTTTTTTTTTTTTTTTTTTTTTTCTTTATTTTCTATTTTCGCTTAAATATTATAGTTAATACAAATTTATTTAATTTTTTAATACGGCTTATAGCGAATTATTTCCGTTTTTATTATATTATAAATCTTATTTAAAACTATAATAACAAACGGCTTTCCGTTTTATATAAAAAACACCGCCGTTGGGTAGCTTATTTTTTACGTTAAATATATATTTTTCGTTTATAATTAAATTATTATTTTTAAATTTTATTTTTTAAAGTATTATCCGAACGTTGACGTAAAATAAGTCGTAGCCGATATAAAGTAGCGCGGTATTTTAAACCTAAATATATTAAGCGTTACGTATTTAAAATAGCTAGTTAACTTTTAATTTATATACGTTATTAAGCTTTTTGCCTTTTTAAATATAAATAAAGCATTTATATATATATATTTAAGGTATATATATAGCGTTTATATAAAAAATAGCGTATATAAATATATTAAAAAGTTTTACGAAAATAAGCCTATTTTTATTTTTTAAATATCGTTTAACGGATATTTTTAAAAACTACGTTTAAACGATAAAAAATTCCGTTTAATATAGGTTATTTAGTTTATAAACGTTTTTTAAGTCGATATTTTTACGTTAATCGTTAATATTAAAAGCGAAGCTAAAAACCGTAACGACGACTTTATATGCGCGGCCGGTATTTATTTAAAGCCTAATAAATAAATAAAAGCTATAAAGTTTAACGTTTATTTATAGGATTTTAAACGGGCTATTTTATTATTTTTAATTAAATATATAAAACTAAACGACTAGCTTGTTGTTAACGCCGCTGCCGATTATATAGGAATTATATATTAACGCGTAATTTATACTTTATATATAAAGCGCTTGCTTATATTAGCTTAATTTAATAAAAAGGACGATAAAAATAAATACGGTTAATAATTATATTCGTTTATAGCCTTAAATATATTAAATAATTATTTCTATATATAAAAAAAGCTCGTTATATATGCCGTAAACTTTGCATTTTCCGGCTATTTATAAAATATTAATAAGCTTTACGTTTTAATAAAATATTAATATAACGTAGTAATTAAACTATTTAAATTAAACTAGTAGTTTACCGAAAATAAGGATAAAAATAACGCTATATTTACTTTATTCCGGGCCTTTTTTATATAAAAACTACGATATAACGTTTTTTAAAGCCTAGTTTTATTAGACTTCGTTATTTTAGCTATTAATAAAAATATAAAAAATTAAAAAAATTGCGATTTGTATTTTACATTTGCCGAAACTATTAAAATCGCACTATATATTACGTATAAAAACGCCTAAGCTTTAAGCAGATATTATAATTAAACTACGTAAATATTACTATTAAATTAGTTATATATTATTATATGCAATTATATAATAAGGCGATTTATATTAGCTAAAATTATTATATAGAACTAAAATGCTTTAGTTAAAATAAATCCCTTATTACTTTTATATATATATATATATATACGTATATATATATAAATATACGCGTATTTAAAAATCTATATTATTATTAATATTATAATTTATTAAAATACGATAGCGAAAAAAAGCCTGAGTATATAAATGCTTTGTTTTTTATTAAATACTTAATAACGACTGTTTATTTATTACTTTAATAGAAAAAATATATATTACCGTTAATATAGATTTATTAAGTATAAATATAGTTTAATAAAATACGGAAAAACAAAATATTAAATTTTATAATAAAATAAACAAATAATAACCCGCCGAAATTAATATATTATAATATTATAATAACTATAAAACAAATCGAAACGTTTATAACTGGGTTAATATATCGCGCGGCCGAATATTTAAATAAATTACTAATCGAATTAATTTTCGACGACTTACCGATTTTTTTTTTAAACGACGTTAATAATAACCCGTATAATACTTACGTGTTTTATAACTTTCTTTCGGCCGTTAAAAACGTATTATTAACTAATTACTATAACGGGCTATTAAAACGGTATATATTAATAAACGTAGCTTAAAAAACGTTTTAAGTTTATCGTAGTTAATTTTTTAATAAAAAAATCGACGTATATATAATATAATAGTAAACGTTTTTTAACGCGTTTATAACCGCTATATTTATAATAAGCAAACAGTTTATATAATATACCGAAATAACCTTTTTCTACTATTTAAACACTATATAAAATAAAACCCGGAATATTATACTATAAAAAAACGCGGTCGTATTTAAAACTATTTAATATAAAAAGCTTTAAAATTAAAAGGTAAAAAAGCCTATTTAGCGGTTTTTACTTAATTTACTAAGCCGTATAATTATAATATATTTAGCCGTCGTTTGTTTTTTTGCTTTAAAATTAAAAGCTTATTATAACGGCGCCGGTTTTTTTTCTCCGTTTTTATTCGGCGTTAATATATTATTTCTTACAATAAACGATATAACGTTTTATAAAACCTTTATATCGAAATAAACGTTTATAAATAATATAAAGCAGTTTACGGCGAAAAAACTTACGTATAACGTTACCGTTTATAATTAACGCTATATCGTAATAACTATTATTTGTTAATATTTAATATATATTATATAAGCCGAGTTTTATATTACCGGTTATAATAACGTAAATAATAATAGCGTTAAAAACGAAAGCGTTAAATATAAAAACAATTTCGTACTCGATTTATAAACCGCGTATAAAACGGCGATAACTAAATTACGTTACGTTATAAATTATAAAAACAAAATACTTTTTAAGCAATATTACGTTAAGTTTTTATAATAATATTTAATATTAAAAATAATAAACGATTACGCCGATTATAAACAAAAACGCAAAAAAACAAATAAAACGTAAAATATTAATAACTTTATACTATAACTTTAAAACGAACGTATTATATAATTATAATAAAGCGAAACTAATAAAAACTTATAAACTATATACGGCTACTTTAATATAAAACTAACCCCGGCTTAACGAAATACGCTTAAAATAATAAAAACTAATAACGTCGTTATTAACGTAACGGTTATAAATAATAAAAAATCGATTTTATTCGCTTTTTTAATATAATAAAAACCTAATAGTTATATTATTTTCGTTTAACCCTTTACGTTATTAATAAAAAACACTAAACGCCGCTTTTAAAAACTAAAAATATCGCATAGCGTTTTCGCCGATAAAAAATACGCTATTGCGTTTATCGTTATTATAACTTTTAAAGCCCTATATACCCCCCGGTTCCGAAAATAGCTCGTACGTTATAACAGCCGTTATATTATTAACCGCGTAATTATTAACGAAATATAAAAAGTTTTCGTTAAAACAAACTACCGTTAATAATTAATTAAAAAAAAAAACCTTATCCGCAAATTATATCTATATCGTATATATTTAATAAAAACGCTTTTTCCGATTTTAAAAACTTTATTTTTAATATAAATAAGTTTAAACAAATTACCGGTTAAAATTATAAAAATAACGTACGTACGCTTTAATATCCGCTATTAATATATCGCTATAAAACAAAACCTAAAAACGTAAAAGTTTATAATTATGTAAATAATCGAAAACTTAAAAATTAACTCGATTAATAAAAATATCGTATATATTATAAATATAAAACAATATAAAACTATCGTAACGCTTTACTATATTTTTAAATACTATATTAACTTAATTTATAAACTCCGTTTATAAAATATAACGCTATAAGCAAAAAACGGCGGCTTTATTATAATAACGTTAGTTTTAAAACTAAACTTAAATTAATTTAACGTTTAAATCGTAATATATTTTAGCGTATATAACGTAATAACTATATTATAAATATTTAATAAAACTAATCGTAATAATAAGCCTATTACGGCTATATTCGTTTACGCCGTTAACGGCTTAAAAAAACAAAACAATAACGCAATTTTTATAGTTTATACGTAAGCCGACTATAAATAAGCCGTAATAAACAAATATTTAAACGGCGAAATTATAAAATACGGCTTTTAATATAACTAATATAACCGCTATATAACTAATACTTTTATTCTTTTTTACTAATACGCCGTAGCGCCGACGCCTAAATTTATAACTAATAATTATAACTATAATAAAAAAAACTATAACGATTTATATACGTTTACGAAAATTATCGAATATTTATTAACAAACCCCGCTTTTTTCCCGTTTAGCCTTTTTTCGTTTAGCCTTTTTATAAATTAATATATATATACCGTTCCGAACTAAAATATTATTAACAGTTAAATATAAAGCAATAAATCTTCGAACTTAATTATTTACGCTTTAACTTTGTAATAAACAAACAGCCTAATACTTTTTAATTATTATAATAATATATTTTTCGCTAACTCCGCTTAACGCCGCCCGCCGTTCGTAAAGCCTTTATTTTAGTTTAATATATTTACGTTAAAAACATTTAACGCTTATAAACGGTTAATTAACGTATAAAACGCCGTAAACTAAAACGTCGTCCGTTTATTCGTTAACTTTAAAACGCTTTTTATATAGATATAAAATTATTTTATATATTTTCGGTGCTTTATTTTATATTATAAATACGGCCGGTATTATATTAAATAATACTTAAATTAATACAGTAACTATACCGCGCGTATAAACGATATACTAACTAAATTTAAACCGTATAACCTTTATAAACTCGTTAAATATAACAAATATTATTTATATAAACTATTTAATAAATAATACGAAAAATAGCGGTTTTCCGGCATTAACGAAATCAATACCGGCGTTAAATATATATTTTAAACGCTATTATTTATAAATATTTAATATATAGTTATTAATACAAATACTTTTAACCACACTATCGCCGAATTAAATAAACCGAAATATATAAACCGCAAAAATAAGCTTAAAGCCTATAAACTACGTAGTTTATATAGCGTTTAATTACGTATTAAAATTAATATACTAATAGTAATTACGTTTAATATTATAATTACCGTCGTTAAGGCTATCGATATCTTCGAAAAATACAAGCAAATAAATATATTACGTTAATAATAAAAAAAATACAATCGTAAATTCGTAACACCTTTATACTAACTAAAAGATATACCGGCGTAAAAACACTATTTTATTAAATATTTATACTAATTAAAACATATATAATTAAGTTTAACCGGTATAAATTTATATAAAAAACGAAACAATATCGCAATTAAATATAACAATACGTAAATTATAATATAGCTAAAGTTAGGCGGAAATATTTATACGTTATTATTATATACTATATAATATAAAATAATAAGCAAGCTATTTATAAAAAACAAAGCACTATAAATATTTTAAAAAGCATAAATTTATATATATTAAATAAAGACTATAATTTTTTTTACTAAAGTAAAAATTATGCCTACGTTTCCGTATGCTTTTTATTTAATTATATTATTTAAACCGTGTTTTTTTTTTCAAATCCGTATACGCTTTTTTAAAATTTAACTAAAAAATACTAGCGCGTTTTTTTTCAGTTCCGCTCTCGCTATATTTTACGCCGTTTATTACTATATAGTTTTTTTTTATTTTCGCTTTATAAAACGTAAATAGTATATATTATTAAGCCGTCCGTATTTCTATACTTTGTTTATATTTATTTAAAACCCGTAACAAAGCTTTCGACGTTTTTTTAAACTTTTAAATTATTATATAAATAAAAACGGAATATTATAACTCTTTATAAGCCCGGTAATAATAAAAAACCCGCAAAGCAACATAATCCCTCGCAACCCGGGCAGTAACAAAAAACCCGCGAGGTAACACAACCCCCCGTAACCCGGGTAGTAAAAAAAAAAGAAAAACGCGGGGTAACACAACCCCCCGTAACCCGGGTAGTAAAAAATAAAAAAACGCGGGGTAACATAATCGCCCGGTAAGCCGGTTAGGATCAGGGTTAGCCGGTTAGGATCAAGGTTAGCCGGATAGGATTAGGGTTAGCCGGATAGGATCAGGATTAGGATCAGGATCAGGATCAGGGTTAGGGTTAGGGTTAGGGTTAGGGTTAGGCACACAAGCGTTAGCGAGTGTATATATGAATGTAAATTAAATGTAAAAAGCGTAAAAGTCCGATTTCGATCGTAATCAAAGTTTCGCCTAGGCTTTTTAAAGACTTTTTCGTACGGCAATAAAGGAATTTTTATAAATATATTTATTTTTTTTTAAATATATCGGATAGAATAAAAAATTTAAGTTTGTTATTATTAAACGGAATTAATATAATTACAAAGTTTATACCCGCATAAAATAGACTTAATTTAAAAGCCGCTAATAGTAATTTATAAAGTAAGTCCGCCGGTAATTAGGGGTTTATTTAGCGTAACGATCGAAATCGTAAAATCGCGATCGAACGCCGAACTTTTTAAACTATAAAAATATAAATACGTTAAAATTTCCGTTCGTTAAAATAAAAAAATACTTTTTTATTTTCTTTATTTCTATTTAAATATATGTATTTATATATATATTTGGTCGTAAAAAGGCAACTTTATTTCCCCTTTTTTTTTTTATTTTAAAATGCCCGTATTTTGCTCGGGCAGCTTTATAGTTATTTAAGATTTCGGAGTAACTTTATTAAAATAGCCTAAAATAAAGTAAAGTTTAGTTTATTAAAAGTTACGTTTTTGCTAAATAGCAAAATTAGGGTTAAAGTTAGAAATTAAAGTTAAAAATTAAAATTAGGGTTAGTTTAGGGTTAAAGTTTTAAACTTTATATAACCGGAATTTTTAATCGTTTTATAATTTAATATAATTATATTAATATATAACCTTTATATATTAAATAGGAAAATATTTTTATTTATTATTAAAAAAAATTTATAAACGGGTTTATTATAACTTTTTTTTTTTTGCAAAAAGGCCAGGTGTTTATAAACGCCTAATATATATATAATTATACGGTTATTATTTTTTAAAAACTGTTTTTGTCGTTTTTTTTTACCGGTTTCCGTAAATACTAAGTTTTTAATGTAATAAATTCTTTTTTTTATAATCGAAAATAGTTAAATTTTAAAGGTTTAAATTATTGTAAATATTCCTTCTTCGTTTTAAACAAATTACGACGTTATTAATTTTTAGCAATTCGTTTTTAAAATATTTTAAAAATATATTTTTTACGGGTTTTATTTTAATATATTCTTATATTAAATTATATTCTAATAGTAATAAATAGTTCGAAGCCGTCTTTTTTTCTATAAAATTAAGGTTTTCCGTAAACTATTTGTTTAATTTATTTGCGAAATAGCTATAACGGAATAAATTATTAAACAAGTTTTTTTTTATAGCATAATAGTTTTTACTATCGCTATAAACTATTTTATATTTTATCCGCTCCGTTTTAATAAACGCTTTTTTAACGGTAAAAAGATATATAAATAAAAAAGGAATATATTAGTGCTTATTTAAAGCTTTTTTAAATAGATTTATAAAAATCTTTCTATTAAATATAAAAATTTCTATATTAAAAAATAAAAAAGGCTGATTTAAAATATCTTATTTAATATTTAAATTAGGATATTTAAATTGCTTTATAAATTTAATAGCCTTTTTATAAGTTTTATTAAAAATTCTAAATATATTATTAATAAAGCGTTTAAAAAAAAGCACTTTTTTGTTTTTATATTTAAAAAATTCTTTTTCGGCAATACTATAAAAGAAATTAGTAATAATAAGTATATAAACTACCCTTATTATTAGTCCCGATTTTTATTTATATGTTTTATTACCGAAATAAAAAAAGTTATTAAATAAAACAAACTTTATTATTTTTTTAATTTAGAACTTTTTAAGTCTTTTTTATATAAGGGGCAAAATAAAAAAGATTTTTTCTATAGCTGCTTTTTTAGAAATATTAATATATATAGCTATAACGTCGCCCGTAATAAGCTAATATTTTAATTTTAGCAAGGTTATTTAATTAATTGCATTAATTAACTCTTTTAAACTATTAAAAATAATAAAGTAATTAAATAATAGCGGTTAAAAAGCCTAATTTACAATTTTCGCAACTTTAAATATAATCTAGCTATAGCTCGGAACTATAAGCTTTAAACTTTAAAAAGTTTTATAAACTTTTAAAATAATATAAAAAAAAAGGACTTTACGAAACGAATTCGCAATATATTTTTTAATTATTAAAAATAAATTAATAAGTTTGCAGATTTTTTTTAATATAAGCGATAATATTTTAAAGTTTATTTCGTAAAGCTTATAAGCTACATTATTTTATAAATAAATAAAACACTTTTTATAATACTAGTTTTTTAAAATAACACTTAAGCCTAGATTTTTGTTTATAATTTTTACTAAATACTATTTTTAAAGTAAAAATCTGCAAGTCTTTTAAATAGCTAGGTTTAAATTTATTTTAAACGGAACTTATTTAATAATCTTTTTAGCGTAAGCTATAAAATACGCTTTCGTTTATTTAAATACATTTTTAATATTATTTAAAACAATTAAGGGATTTTAGTCTAATTTCGGAGTATAGAATTTAAAAATATATACTAAATTTTCTAGCCGATTTTTAAATTCGTACTTAATTTTAATAAATCGTTAAAAGCGTTAAAATACGTTTTTTACTAATTATATTTTAAATTTAAAGTAGAAAACGAATTTTTTATTAAAAGCAAAAACTTGTTTAATGTTTTTAAATAATATAATATCGGGGCTAATAAATACTTTAAATTAAAAAGCGACAATTAAATTAATAAATCTAATAAAACTATTTAATATAAAAAATTTAGCTTAAACGTTTATAGCTTTGTTTTAAAATCTTATAAAAAAAAAATTAACGTTAGTAAAGTTAAATTTTATCCGACGTTAAGCAAATAGTTTTTTTATTTGCTTTTGTTTTTTTTATTCTTATTTTTTTTTCTTTTTCCGTTTTTTCGAACAAAAACCGGGTTTTTTAAAGTTTTTTTAAAAAAAGCGGTTAATTTTTTTAGCTTTAAAAGCCCTAAAGCTATTAAAAAAATTAATAAAGTCTTTTTTAACTTTAATAAAAAAAAAGGAAAGCTTATTTAAAAAAGGTTTTTTTAAATTTAAAAAAAGTTTTTTTATTTTTTTCGTAACGAGTTGTTAAATCGTTTTAAAAATATTTTTTTATAAAAGATTTTTTATAACAATATTTACTTGTTTTCGTTACTCGATTTTAACCGTATAAGCTATTATTTTAGCGTAATGTTTTATAAAGCCGAAAGAAAACGCTTATCGAAATTAGTAACTTTTTATTTATTTATAAATACGGAGTTTTTCTTAAAAAGGAAAAATTCCGGTCGATTTATTAAAATTTATTATAAAAATAGATTTTAGCGATTTACTAGCAAGATTTACCGTAAAAAAGCAAACAGAATATACTTTATTTACGACCTCCGAATTCTTTTTTTTAAAAAATTTAAATAAACTAAGGTTTATAAAGAATTGTTTTTTAAAAGCTTTTTATTTAGTAAAACGGTTAAAAAAGCTTTTTTTTACGTTTTACAATTTATTACTAACTTTGCGAAAATATTTTCGCTAACCGTTAAATATAGCGAATTCTTTGCTAATTTACAGCGAAAGCACTTTTAAAGCCTTTTAAATAAAAAAAAAAAAGGTTTTTATATTTAAAAATTTTTTAAAAAACCTTTTAGCTTTTTAAATATAAAAAATTTTTACGCTAAATTTAAAAGCCTTTTTAACAGCCGCTTTATAAAAAGGTTAAGCTATTTTTAAAATAATCGCAATTAATTCCGATAACGTTCTAATAACGGAAATATTATCGAAATTATGCTTTTTAATACGAAAGGCTTAAATAAAAACAATAAAAAAAAGTATATTATAAAAAATAAATTAAAAAAAATTTAATTAAAAAAATAGGTTAGAGTTAGGTATACAAGCGTTAACGAGTATATATATAAATATGAATTAAATATAAAAAGCGTAAGAGTCCGATTTCGATCGTAATTAAAGTTTTGCCTAAACTTTTTAAAAACTTTTTCGTACGGCAATAAAAAAATCTTTATAAATATATTTATTTTTTTTTAAATATATCGGATAGAATAAAAAATTTAAGTTTGTTATTATTAAACAAAATTAACGTAATTATAAAGTCTATACCTATACGGAATAGACTTAATTTAAAAGCCGTTAATAGTAATTTATAAAATAGGTCCGCCGGTAATCAGGGGTTTATTTAGCGTAACGATCGAGATTATAAAATCGCGATTAAACGTCGAACTTTTTAAACTATAAAAATATAAATACGTTAAAATTTCCGTTCGTTAAAGCAAAAAAATACTCTTTTATTTTTTTTATTTCTATTTAAATATACGTATTTGTATATATACTTAGTCGTAAAAAGGTAACTTTGCTTCTTTTCTTTTTTCTTGTTTTAAAATGCCTATACTTTGCTTAAGCAGCTTTATAGCTACCTAAGATTTTAAAATAACTCTATTAAAGTAGCCTAAAACAAAGTAAGGTTTGGTTTGTTAAAGGTTACGTTTTTACTAAATAGCAAAGTTAGGGTTAGGGTTAAAGGTTAAGGTTAAGAGTTAAGGTTAGGGTTAGTTTAGGGTTAGAGTTTCGAACTTTATATAACCGGAACTTTTAATCGTTTTATAATCTAACATAACTGTATTAATGTGTAACCTTTATATACTAAATAGGAAGATATTTTTGTTTATTACTAAAGAGAATTTATAGACGGGTTCACCGTGACCTTTTTTTTTTTGTAAAAAGGCCGGGTGTTTATAAACGCCTAATATACGTGCAATTACACGGTTACTGTTTTTTAGAAACTGTTCTCGTCGTTCCCCTTTACCGGTTCCCGTAGATATTAAGTCTTTAGTGTAATGAATTCTCTTAGGGTTAGGGTTAGGGTTAGGGTTAGGGTTAGGGTTAGGGTTAAGGTTAAGGTTAGGGTTAGGGTTAGGCACACAAGCGTCAGCGAGTATATATGTAAATATAAATTAAATATAAAAAGCATAAAAGTTCGATTTCGATTATAATCAAAGTTTCGCCTAGGCTTTTTAAAAACTTTTTCGTACGGCGATAAAAAAATCTTTATAAATATATTTATTCTTTTTTAAGTATATCGGATAGAACAAAGAGTTTAGGTTTGTTATTATCGGACAGAATTAACGTAATTACGAAGTTTATACTCGTATAAAATAGACTTAATTTAAAAGCCGCTAATAGTAATTTATAAAGTAAATCCGCCGGTAATTAAAGGTTCGTTTAGCGTAACGATTAAAATCGTAAAATCGCGATTAAACGTTAAACTTTCCGAACTATAAAAATATAAATACGTTAAAATTTCCGTTCGTTAAAGCAAGAGAATATTTTTTTATTTTTTTTATTTCTATTTAAATATACGTATTTATATATATATTTAGTTATAAAAAAGTAACCTTGCTTCCCCTTTTTTTTCCTATTTTAAAATGCTTATATTTTATTTAGGCAGCTTTATAGCTACTCGGGATTTCGGAGTAATTTTATTAAAATAGCCTAAAATAAAGTAAAGTTCGGTTTATTAAAAGTTACGTTTTTGCTAAATAGCAAAATTAGGGTTAAAATTAAAGGTTAAAATTAAGAATTAAGGTTAAAATTAATTTAAGGTTAAAGTTTTAAACTTTATATAACCGGAACTTTTAATCGTTTTATAATCTAATATAATTGTACTAATATATAACCTTTATATATTAAATAGGAAAATATTTTTGTTTATTACTAAAAAGAATTTATAAACAGGTTTACCGTAACTTTTTTTTTTTTATAAAAAGGCCGGGTATTTATAAACGCCTAATATACGTATAATTATACGGTTATTGTTTTTTAAAAACTATTTTCGTCGTTTTTTTTTACCGGTTTTCGTAAATACTAAGTTTTTAATATAATAAATTCTTTTTTTTATAATCGAAAATAATTAAATTTTAAAGGTTTAAATTATTATAAATATTTCTTTTTCGTTTTAAACAAATTACGACGTTATTAATTTTTAGTAATTCGTTTTTAAAATATTTTAAAAGTATATTTTTTACGGGTTTTATTTTAATATATTTTTATATCGGATTATATTCCGATAGTAATAAATAGTTTAAAGCCGTTTTTTTTTCCGTAAAATTAAGGTTTTCCGTAAACCATTTATTTAATTTACTTGCGAAGTAGCTATAACGGAATAAATTATTAAACAAGTTTTTTTTTATAACACGATAATCTTTACTATCGCTATAAACTATTTTGTATTTTATCCGCTTTGTTTTAATAAACGCTTTTTTAACGGTAAAAAAATATATAAATAAAAAGGGAATATATTAATGCTTATTTAAAGCTTTTTTAAATAAATTTATAGAAATCTTTTCGTTAAATATAGAAATTTCTATATTAAGAAATAAAAAAAGCTAATTTGAAATATCCCATTTAATATTTAAGTTAGGATATTTAAATTGCTTTATAAATTTAACAGCCTTTTTATAAGTTTTATTAAAAATTCTAAATATATTATTAATAAAACGTTTAAAAAAAAGCATTTTTTTGTTTTTATATTTAAAAAATTCTTTTTCGGCAATATTACAAAAAAAATTAGCAATAATAAATATATAAACTACCTTTATTACTAGTCCCGATTTCTGTTTATATATTTTATTACCGAAATAAAAGAAGTTATTAAATAAAACAAACTTTATTATTTTTTTAATCTAGAACTTTTTAAGTTTCTTTTATATAAAGGGCAAAATAAAAAGGATTTTTTTTATAGTTGCCTCCTTAAAAATATTAATATATATAGCTATAACGTCGCCTATAATAAGCTAATATTTTAATTTTAACAAAGTTATTTAATTAATTATATTAATTAACTTTTTTAAACTATTAAAAACAATAAAGTAATTAAATAATAGCGGTTAAAAAGCCTAATTTATAACTTTTGTAATTTTAAATATAATTTAGCTATAGTTCGGAATTATAAGCCTTAAACTTTAAAAAGTTTTATAGACTTTTAGAATAATATAAAAAAAAAGGACTTTACGAAACAAATTCGTAATATATTCTTTAATTATTAAAAGCAAATTAATAAATTTATAGATTTTTTTTAATATAAGCGATAATATTTTAAAGTTTATTTTATAAAGCTTATAAACTATATTATTTTATAAATAAATAAAACACTTTTTATAATACTAGTTTTTTAAAATAACACTTAGGCCTAGATTTTTATTTATAATTTTTACTAAATATTGCTTTTAAAGTAAAAATCTGCAAATCTTTTAAATAACTAGGTTTAAATTTATTTTAAACGGAACTTATTTAATAATCTTTTTAACGTAAGCTATAAAATATGCCTTCGTTTATTTAAATACATTTTTAATATTATTTAAAGCAATTAGGGGATTTTAATCTAGTTTCGAAATATAGAATTTAGGAATATATATTAAATTTTTTAGCCGATCTTTAAATTTATACTTAATTTTAATAAATCGTTAAAAGCGTTAAAATGTGTTTTTTGCTAATTATATTTTAAGTTTAAAGTAAAAAACGAATTTTTTATTAAAAGTAAAAACTTATTTAATGTTTTTAAATAATATAATATTAGGGCTAATAAATATTTCGGATTAAAAAGCAATAATTGAATTAATAAATCTAATAAAACTATTTAATATAAAAAATTTAGCCTAAACGTTTATAGCTTTATTTTAGAATCTTATAAAAAAAAAATTAACGTTAATAAAGTTAAACTTTATTCGATATTAAATAAACAGCTTTTTTATTTGCTTTTATTCTTTTTATTCTTATTTCTTTTTTTTTTTCCGTTTTTTTAAACGAAAACTAGGTTTTTCGAAGTTTTTTTAAAAAGGGCGGTTAACTTTTTTAGCTTCGAAAGCCTTAAGGCTATTAAAAAAGTTAATAAGGTTTTTTTTAACCTTAATAAAAAAAAAGGAAAACTTATTTAAAAAAGGTTTTTTTAGATTTAAAAAAAGTTTTTTTATTTTTTTTACAACGAATTATTAAATCGTTTTAAAAATGTTTTTTTATAAAAGATTTTTTATAACGATATTTATTTGCTTTTATTATTCGATTTTAGCCGTACGGGCTATTATTTTAACGTAGTATTTTATAAAGCCGAAAAAAAGCGTTTATCGAAATTAATAACTTTTTATTTATTTACAAATACGAAGTTTTTTTTAAAAAGGAAAAATTTCGGTCGATTTATTAAAATTTGTTATAAAAATAGATTTTAGCGACTTACTAGCAAAATTTGCCGTAAAAAAATAAGTAAAATATATTCTATTTACGACCTCCGAATTTTTTTTTTTAAAAAATTCGGGTAAACTAAGGTTTATAAAGAATTGTTTTTTAAAAGCTTTTTATTTAGTAAAACGGTTAAAAAAGCTTTTTTTTACGTTTTGCAATTTATTATTAGCTTTGCGAAAATATTTTCGCTAGTTATTAAATATAACGAATTCTTTACTAACTTATAACGAAAGCATTTTTAAAGCTTTTTAAATAAAAAAAAAAAAGGTTTTTATATTTAAAAATTTTTTAAAAAACCTTTTAGTTTTTTAAATATAAAAAATTTTTACGCTAAATTCGAAAGCTTTTTTAATAGCCGCTTTATAAAAAAGTTAGGCTATTTTTAAAATAATTGCAATTAATTTCGATAACGTTCCGGTAACGGAAATATTATCGAAATTATGTTTTTTAATACGAAAGGCTTAAATAAAAACAATAAAAAAAGGCATATTATAAAAAATAAATTAAAAAGAATTTAATTAAAAAAATAGGTTAAAATTAAATATATAAGCGTTAGCAAATATATATATAAATATAAATTAAATATAAAAAACGTAAAAATCCGATTTCGATCGTAATTAAAATTTTGCCTAAGCTTTTTAAAAACTTTTTCGTACGGCGATAAAAAAATCTTTATAAATATATTTATTTTTTTTTAAATATATCGAATAAAATAAAAAGTTTAAGTTTATTATTATTAAACGGAATTAACGTAATTACAAAGTCTATACCCGCATAAAATAAACTTAATTTAAAAGCCGCTAATAGTAATTTATAAAGTAGGTTTGCCGGTAATCGGGGATCCGTTTAGCGTAACGATTAAAATCGTAAAATCGCGATCGAACGCTAAACTTTTCGAACTATAAAAACATAAATACGTTAAAATTTCCGTTTATTAAAGCAAAAAAATATTCTCTTATTTTCTTTATTTTTATTTAAATATACGTATTTATATATATATTTAATTATAAAAAGGCAACCTTATTTCCTTTTTTCCTTTCTATTTTAAAATGCCCGTACTTTGTTTAGGCAGCTTTATAGCTACCCGGGATTTCGAAGTAACTCCACTAAGGTAGCCTAGAACAGGGTAGGGTTCGGTTTATCAAAGGTTGCGTTTCTGCCTACTAATAATCCGAGTCAAGAACGTAAACGAAAAAAATAGGTCTATTACACGATAACGTCCGGAATTTACACGATAACGTTAAAACTTTTTTCGAAAACGTAAAGTTTTACACAATAACGCCCGGAATTTACACAATAACGTCGGGACTTTTTTCGAAAAACGTAATAATTTCCGAATAAAATTTCCTAGTAAAATTTCCGGGTAAAATTTCCGAATAAAATTTCCGAATAAAATTTCCGGTTAAGATTTCCGAGTAAGATTTCCGGAAAAGATTTCCGAAAAAAATTTCCGGGTAAAATTTCCAAATAAAATTTCCAAATAAAATTTATAAATAAAATTTCGAAATAAAATTTCCAAATAAAATTTCCAGGTAAAATTTCCGAAAATAATAATTTAAATAAAATTTCCGGGTAAAAATTCCGGGTTAAATTTTCGAATTAAATTTCCGAACATAATAATTTAAGCAAAAAAGTTCAAATAAAATAATTTAAATATAATAGTTTAAATATTATAATTAAAATATAGTTTAAATATTAATTTTTAAATAAAATATTAACGGCCCAAATATTCGGGTAATATTTACTAATAAAATAAACCAAGTTAAATAAACCGGCTAAATTAATCTAAAAATAAAAGTCTTCAATTAGATTTTTAAATAAAATAATATAAATAAAATAGTTTAAAAATAAAAATTTAAAAACTTCCCAAATAAAACAATCTAAATATAATAATCTTAAAATAAAACTTTTAAAATAAATTTTTAAATAAAATGTTCTAAATAAAACAGTTTTTAATACGTAACCTATAAAAATCACCATTATAAATAGCTATAACTACTGCTAACTGCTTACTAGTTAGCAAAAGGATGCCTAGCTAGCATATAGCCAGCCTACTTACACTAAATAGCAGGCATCCCTCTATCATCTTTACTACACGAATATAAATAATTCCTTCTTCACTTTTTAATATCGCCTTAGTTTTAAAGCTTTTTAAATAATTTAAAAATAGAATTATCCGGGTAAAATAGTTTAAACATTATATTTTCGGTATAAATTTCCGGCTAAAATAGTTTAAATAATTTTTAAATAAAATAGTTTAAATAAAATAATTTAAATAATATAGTTTAAATAAAATAATACAAATAAAACAATACAAATAAAATAGTTTAAATAAAATAGTTTAAAAAAATAGTTTAAAAGCTTTTTATATAAAATAATTAAAAAGTCTATATAAAAGAATAAAACGATATTAAAAAAGTAAAAATTAAGTTATTTATATTTATAATATAAAATAATAAAAAAACTTATATTATTTAATATAAATAAACTAATTATAAGCTAGTTATATATTTTTTATTAATTAAAAGCAATTAATAATAACTATAACTATTTATAATAATAACTTTTAATAATTATATATTAAAAAGTTTTAAAAATTTTTAAATATAATAATTTAAATAAATAAAATATAACTTATAAAAGTTATTATTATTAACTGCTTTTAATTAATAAAAAGTAATTAATTAGCTTATAGCAAGCTTATTTATATTAAATAATAAGCATTTTTAATTATTTTTATTATATAAATATAAATAATTTTTTTTACTTTTTTAATATCGGTTTAATAAAATAGTTTAAATAAAATAATCCGGGTAAAATAGTTTTAATAAAATAATTAAATAAAATAATTTAAAAGTTTAAATAAAATAGTTTAAAAGATTTTCGGGTAAAATAATCCATATAAAATAATCGAAAAGTTTAAGTAAAATAATCCGGGTAAAATAATCCGGGCAAAATAGTTTAAATAAAATAATCCGGGTAAAATAATCCGGATAAAATAATCCAAGTAATACGTAACTATTAAAAGTTACTATTACTATAACTATTATAATTAAAGCATTACTATAATATAACTAATAACTAACTAACAGCTATTAAGCTTAGCATATAGTTAAACATCGCATATTTATATATAAATAATCTCTCGATTATAAATATATACATTTTACACCTATACCGTAGGTATTTTATCACCGGGTAAAATAATCCAAATAAAATAATCCGGGTAAAATAATCCGGGTAAAATAATCCGGGTAAAATAGTTTAAATAAAATAATCTAAGTAAAATAATCCGGGTAAAATAGTTTAAATAAAATAATCCGGGTAAAATAATCCGAGTAAAATAATCCGGATAAAATAATCCGGATAAAATAATCCGGGTAAAATAATCTAAATAAAATAGTTTAAATAAAATAATTCGGGTAAAATAGTCCGGGTAAAATAGTCCGGGTAAAATAGTCCGGGTAAAATAATCCGAATAAAATAATCTAAATAAAATAGTTTAAATAAAATAATCCGAGTAAAATAATCCGGGTAAAATAATCCAAGTAAAATAGTCCAAGTAAAATAATCCGGATAAAATAATCTAAATAAAATAATTTAAATAAAATAATCCGGGTAAAATAGTCCGGGTAAAATAGTCCAAGTAAGATAGTCCGAATAAAATAATCCGGGTAAAATAATCTAAATAAAATAATTTAAATAAAATAGTCCGGGTAAAATAGTCCGGGTAAAATAATCCGGGTAAAATAATCTAGGTAAAATAATTTAAATAAAATAATCCGGGTAAAATAATCCGGGTAAAATAATCCAAGTAAAATAATCCGGGTAAAATAGTTTAAATAAAATAATCCAAGTAAAATAATCCGGGTAAAATAGTCCGGGTAAAATAGTCCGAGTAAAATAGTCCGGGTAAAATAGTCCGGGTAAAATAATCCGGGTAAAATAATTTGGGTAAAATAATCTAAATAAAATAGTCTAAATAAAATAGTCCGGGTAAAATAATCCAGGTAAAATAATCCGGGTAAAATAATCTAAATAAAATAGTTTAAATAAAATAATCCGGGTAAAATAGTTTAAAAAATTCTTAACTAAAATATAGGCGGCCCAGGCATAAATATATAACATTTTATTAATATTTTTTTTATTACTTTTAAACTAAATTTTAAAATAAGTTTTAACGTAAATTTTAAACTAAATTTTAAATTAATATTTAAAATAACTTTATTTTTTAAATAAGCTTTTAAAATAAGCTTTTAAAATAACTTAATCTATAAAATGACTTAATTTATAAAATGACTTAATTTATAAAATAAGTTTCCAAAGTGACTTAACTTTTAAGGTAACTGCATTTATACAGTAAGCTTTTAAAGTAACTAAACTTCTAAAATAACTGCACTTATAATATAAGCTTTTAAAGTGACTAAACTTTTAAAGTGACTGCATTTATAAAGTAAGCTTCTAAAGTGACTAAACTTTTAAAGTAACTTTACTTCTAAGCTGATTAAACTTCCAGGGTAACTTTACTTCCAAAGTGACTAAGCTTTTAAGGTGACTTCACTTCTAAGGTGACTAAGCTTTTAGGGTGACTGAAATTCCAGAGTAACTAAGCTTCCAAAATAACTAAACTTCCAAAGTAATTAAACTTCCAGGGTGATTGAACGTCTAGGGTGACTGAGCCTTTAAGGTAATTTCTAGGGTGACTAAGCTTTTAGGGTAACTTCCAAAGTGACTTCCAGGGTAACTAAGCTTCTAAAATAACTAAACTTCTAAGGTAACTGAGCTTCTAGGGTGACTTCCAGGGTGACTTCTAGGGTGATTTCCTAAGTGACTAAGCTTTTAAAGTGATTTAACTTCTAGGGTGACTAAGCTTCCAGACTAATTGAACTTTTAGTGTGATTAAGCTTCCAAAGTGATTTCCAAAGTGACTAAGCTTCTAGAGTAACTAAGCTTCTAGGGTAACTAAGCTTCTAGGGTAACTAAGCTTCTAGGGTAACTAAGCTTCTAAAGTGATTAAGCTTCTAGGCTGATTGAACTTCTAAGGTAATTAGGCTTCTAAAGTAATTTTTAAAGTGACTAAACTTCTAGGGTGATTTAGCTTTTAGGCTGATTAAACTTCTAAAATGACTAAACTTTTAAGGTGATTTTTAGGCTAATTTAGCTTTTAAAATAACTAAACTTCCAAAGTAACTCAGTTTCTAAACTAATTAAACTTCTAAGGTGACTAAGCTTCTAAAGTAATTTCTAAGCTGATTTAGCTTTTAAAATAACTAAACTTTTAAGCTAACTTAGCTTTTAAACTAATTTAGCTTCTAAGCTGATTTAACTTACAGGCTAATTTAACTTCCAAAATAATTTAACTTTTAGGCTAAATAAACTTCTAAGCTGATTTAACTTCCAAGCTAACGCAACTTCTAAGCTAACGCAACTTTTAAGCTAACGCAACTTCTAAGCTGATTTAACTTATAGGCTAACTTCTAAGTTAATATCCAAGCTAATATCCGGGATAACTACACTTTTAAGCTTAGCTTTTATAATAATATACGCTAAACCATTTATCGTTATATCTATTATAATTCCTTTTATAATTGCTAACAATCCGGCAATTTGTCTTTTTGTCTTTATTTCTTTATTAATTTTATAATAGCGCTTACCGTACGTAAAACGGCAGCGCCGACGGCGCTCCGATTAAAAGCTAAAAAGCCTAAACCTATTAAATCGAATTCTGAAGTTTTATTATTTTCGAACAAATATATTATTTTTTAATTACCTATTACTAATTAAGCTAACTATAAATATCCGTTCTATTTTTCGGTTTTTTCTAAATTCAAAAACGATAAACTTTTCTTTCGGTTTTTATACGGCAATTACGTATATATTATAACGTAATTAATTATTAAAAGTTCTTTATTTCCGTTATTTCTTTTTTATTTATTAACTTTTAATCTAAATTACTAAATTTTATATTTGTTTTATTTCCGGCTAGTTTATAAAATATATAATATTCGAATTAAAGTTAGTAGATCTTAATCCTAAGTTTATTACTTTAAAATCTATTTATATTTATTATATTACGTAAAGTATTAAATACGTTTCGGTATACCTTTTTAATAAAGACTATACGTATAAATTATATAAAGCTACGAAAAAATGCTAACAATTTATTTTCGATTTTAACGATATATAATTAATTAAAAACTTAAACAAAAAACAAAAATAAGTCGCGGCTTATACTCGATAAAAATCGATATATAATATTATTTTTATATAATTTCTTAATATCGATCGCTTAAAATAAAAAAAAACTTATAAACTATACGTTTAAATACTATAAACTATAGCCTTTAAACGCTTTATTAATCCTAACCCTTTATTAAACCAATCGATTACTGTAAAAAAACCTCGGAAATCTTTGTTTTTATCGACAATTTTTACTACGTTTACCGCTATGTCTACTTAATCGACAAACTGTATATAAAACGTTATATTAAATACTATTGCGATAATAACTAAGCCTACGTAATTAATTAAATTAGATACCGCCTAATTATTAAAAAACGGTGCTATTTTAATTAAACGTTCCCGCTTTTGCGCTTAATTAAAAATTACTTTTTTTAATAAAATAAAACGATTTAAAACCGAACAGCTTTTTGTTTATAATAAATCCCGCATTATTATTATTATTAATAATTCTGATACATTATTTAATAATATTTTAAACTTTAGTAATAAATAAAAAAACCAACCGATACCCGACTGTAAGCTTAACTGTAAACTTAGCTGTAAACTAATAAAACTTAGTTATAAAAACGAATAAATATTTTAAAAATATTTTATTAATTTTAAAAATAAGCTAAAACAGTTTTAAATTAATCGCGATAAATAACGCAAAACCGAAAACAAATTTTTCCGCCTATTTTACATATCGCAAAACGCCTAACGATCGGAAATCAATAAGCTAATTAACTAATTATCCGCTTTATAAAATAACGTAGCCTTTTTTACGGCTGTTTGTAATATTAATATATTGCATTAAAAGTTTAAAAAGCGGTTCCGTAAACAAAAAAAAACAAATTAGCAATTAAAAAAACGATTTAAAAAATTAACGACATTTTTCCGATCTTTTTTTATAATCGTTAAAAATATTGCAAGTTTTAACGATAAACTAAATAATATTAAAAAATCCTTTACCTAACGTTTTGAAAAAATAATCGCAATTATTAAAAATACGGCTTAAACTAATACGACCGAAAACGAAATCCGACTTAAAATAATCCAAAACATAATAGCTAAATACATATTCGATTAAAAGATATATATTGTAAAAATAAATAATACAAAGTTTAATATAGGACAAATTAAAAAAAAAAAGAATAAAAATAAAGTTATATAAAATATTAAATCTAACCTTTTTTTAAATACTAATAAAAAAGAAACTGGCGAAGTATATTTATTTTTATTATTTTTGCTTACTAATTCTCCAAAACTTAATCTATTTACGTTATAATAATATATTATACCAATATTATAGCCTTTATTTTATAACTTTTAAATATACTGCGTTTAATTGACCTATTAATTATATTAACTTTTGTTTAGTTTTTTATAAACCTTAGTCGCAAAGTGAATAACGACTTTATATTAACGTATATTATGGTCTTTAATTTGAATAATTTTTGCCTTTTAAACAAATTAGTTTTTAGTTCGGATAATTTTTACTTTTTAAACAAATTTAAATTTATTAACTAGATCCTAAATATAAAAACAATAATTAAAATACTAATTTGCTTTATAAATTTTAGGGCTAAATAATAATATATTAATAACGTTTTATTTTAATTTATTCGTTTATATATTCTATTTAATAATATTAAAAACGTAATAGAAAATTTAATATTATTAAATATATATATATTAAAAACCGTTATTTTTAGTTTTTTTTCCGATAATAATACCGATAATAATTTTAAGGACTTTTATCGTACCGGAATAAACAACCCGGCTTTATTAAATATAATAACATACGCCTCCCGTTTTTAAAAAGGTCGACTATTGTAGAAAAACGCAATTTAGTTTACTCGTAAATTCCGCTATTAAAACTCGAAAAAGTTTATATTAAATATAATACTTAATTATTTTAACGAACCTAAAATAAAGCAGCTTTTTAACGATTTTATTTAATATAAAGCCGAATATAAATTATTTTAATACGCCGGTCTAAAAAAATATATAAAGGAATAGTTAAAAATAAACCAAGCTGCATTAATAGACAGATTTATATACTTTAATGCTAAATTCGATAAAATAGCGAACCTAAGTATTTAAAGCCTTAGTTTTATAGATATTTATAATAGCGGTTTTTAATATCGAAACGTAGAATTTACAAACGACAATATATTTAATAACGACGGTATTTTTAACGCAAGGGATATAAATTTAAATAATAGATTTAATACTTTTAATAAATATATAAATTAGGCAGTATTATAAATATTTAATTTAATAGTTTATTATTATAAATATAAGCCTTTATTTTATTATTCTATATATAATTATTTATATATATTTTTTTTTATTTAATTATCGGTATTTATATTTTATACCCGTACTTTATTAATATTATAAATTATTACTTTTATTTCTTAATTATGGCATCGGCTATATTTATATTCGATTTAAATCTATAACTTAGAGTTTGCACTTAATGTTGTTATATAATATTCCTAAATGCTAATATATTATATACTTATTATTCGCGTCGCTATAAAAACCCTTTTTCGACTACGACTTTAAATATCGCTGAATTTATTAAGTAATACTTTAAATCTGCCCTTAAATCGTTTAAACAATTTGTAAATTAAACAAAGCTATTTCTAGAAACCGCGCTGTTCGAATTCCTACCCGACCTTATTATAATATATCGTTATTATTATTACGATTTCTACTAAAAGTCTACCGACCGTATCTAGTAATATATCTTTAATTCGCATTGCGGCTTTAAAAGCTTTTTTCTAAACCGTCTTTTATTTAACGAAATCATTACGTAATATTTATTTTAAATTAATACAAAACAGAATCTGTTTTTCGAAATAAATAAACTTATTATATTTTCTATAATAAAACTAATGTCTTTAACGTAAAAAAACCGCTTAATAGTAGTAAAAACTTAAAAAGTACAAACAAAACAAAACTTTCGTACTTTTTGTCCTAGCGTTTTTATCTTTATATAAAACTAAATCGATATTATTAATTAAATACGTTATTTTAAAACCTTTCCTAGCAAAATATATAACTTACTTAATTCCCAATTTCTATATTTTTTAATTTATACCAAATAGCTAGCGTATTTACGCAGTTTAACGCATTCTATTTATTGTTAATATAAATAACGTATTATTATAGTTATTACGCGGCTATTTTTATAGATACAATTATTTATATAGAATAAAATATTTAAAAACAATAAAGTTTTATTTATTTTAAATTAAGCCGATATTTTAAACTAGAATTTTAATACAATCCGAAATATAAAACCTAATATATAGGACAAATAAACTATTCCGAAATAATTCCGGATTAAATCCGGGTTAAATTTAAAATGCTTTCCGAATTACTAACCTTTTTACTAGGTACTAAACCGTTTTAATAAAAGTTATCCGGTATATTTTTCGTATTTAATACTTAATACGGCATAAACTTAATTCTAAGCCGCTTAAACAATTTTTCAATTTTATAATATAACAGTTATATTAGTAAAAAAAGCTTATCGAGCTTGCTTTTTTTCTAAAAAAACCCGGCCCGCTTTTTAATAATTTTAAAAATAACTTCGTACGCTTTTTTTACTATATAAATCACGTTATACTACGGTTTATTTTATTTTTTTACTTTTATATTACCCTATAAAATCCATTAGTAAATCCATTATTAAGTAGCTTAACTGCTTAAAAAAATCGCTTTAATAGTACCGTTTAGTGTTAAATAGAACTACGTTTATATATAACGGTATATTTAGCTATAATTTATAACGGCCGTTTATTACTAACGCTTTAGGCATATATCGCTATAAATATTATTGAAATATGTATTAAAAACGTAATGCGTTTTTTTATATTAAAGTTTTTTATTAAGGTTAATTAGTTTATATTAATAATACCAGTTTTTTAAATATTTTAAACTCGAATATATAGCTCCGTAGTTACTAACGCTCTTATAATACAATAAAACGTAATTATTAATGGCGATATAATTATATTTAATTAGCAACAGTTTATTTTTTAACAGTTTTAAAAGATAATACGCGGTTTATTCTAAAAAGCTAAAGTATTATTTAAAAAGCTTATTTTAATGCTTTTAAACTAAGTACTTACTATATTAATTTTTAAACTCCGAAAACATATTTAACGGGATTTTAATTTCTTAGTTTTTTTTATTAACGTTTATATATTTTCTTGATACGACGCTCTGTTTTTATTGCGGTTTATTAAAAACATAAATAGCTTTATTCGACGATTTTTTACTTAATATAATAACTAACGTATAATAAACCGAACGGCGTTAATATTATATCGTTAATAAATTAAAGAATTTTTTAAGATTTTGCTTGCTTTATAATATTTTACAATCGGCGGGCCTAGCAAAGCTTTAAAATTAATTTTATTAATTATTTCCTTTAGCCTAAATCGTTTACGTACGTTATTTATATATTATAGTACTACCTATTGGACGTTTTATATTAATAAAACTAGTTTATAAAATATTAAGCGGTTTTTTTCGCTACGCTTCGTTATCCTATAAATTTATTATTTATAGCTTATACAACCTTTTATTATTTTTTTAAAACGTAAAGCTGTTTTTCTTAAACCTGTTATTTTTAGCCCTTTTTTTTATTTTAAAAAATTAGTATATTTAGTTAAACAAAATAATAAAAAGTTTAAAATATATTGAGCCGAATTTTTATAGTTTAAACAAACGCCGTTAATAGATCGCGACTATTAGAACAAAACTACCGTTTTTAACGTATTAAAAAAAATGGCTTTAAAATGGCTAAAAGCACTTTTTAGCATTCGAATATTCCGTTAATTACTAGCTATATTAATTAATACTTGTTGCTATAATTAAAATAAAGACTTTTTATAACGCGCTATTAACCTTTTAGCTAAATATACTAAAATTATAGCTTAACGTTACGCGAAAAAAAAACTTAGTTATAATAACATATTTATTTACATAGTAACTATTCGCTAATTTTCTTATAGTCCTCGGATATATAAACAAATTTATAATAATTCGGCTTTTAATAGCTAATTAAACAATATTTCTCGAATAAACGCATTTTATAACACTAGTTATATATAGTATTTAGTTCTTAAAATTAATAACCTGGGGCTACTAGTTTTTTTAAGCTACCTAGATTTTAAAACAAACGAAAAAAACGACTTTAAAAAGCCATAATTATTAGAAAGCCCGGCTAAAATTATGCCAATTACCTTAAGCTTTTTTAAAGCAAATAATCCGGGTTATAGGTTAATAAAGCTTATTATACTAGAAACAAATGTTATAAAAAATACCCCAAAATATACTCTTAATACTAGGTCGATACTATTTACTATATTAAACACTAGTGTTATAAATAACATTCCGGGCTATACACTTGCTTCCGGGTTAATATAATTTACTATATTAAATACCAAGGCCATAAACAGCATTCCAGGCTATACACTTGCTTTTGGGTTAATAAAGCTTACTATATTAAATATTAGGGTTATAAACAATACTCCGAGCTATATACTTATTTCCGAATTAATACAGTTTACTATACTAAATACTAAGGCTATAGGCAATACTCCGGGCTATATACCTGCTTTCGGGTTAATAAAGCCTATTATACTAAATATTAAAGCCATAAATAGCACTCCGAATTATATATCTACTCCCGGGTTAATATAGTTTATTATATTAAATACTAAAGCTATAAGCAGTACTCCGGACTATATATTTACTTCTAGGTTAATATAGTCTACTATATTAAATACTATAGTTATAGGCAACACTTTAAGCTATATACTTACTTCCGAATTAATACAAAATACTTAAAAATAATACAAGCTTTCGCCTTTTATAACTAAAGACTTACAATATAATAGCGGATTTTAACGAAAAAGCTTTATTACTTTTAAACTCGATAACGATAATTACTTTAACTATTAACGGCTTAAACCGGACGATAATCTCGTTTTTAAACTTTTATTATTAATTAACGAGTTTTCGCCGTTACTTTTTATCAAACCCCTTTTAAAAGTACTTTCTTCGCTAACAGTTATATTTTTATTTATACCGATTCCTTTTCGGCTTAAACTTTTACGCTCGTTTGTAAAGTCGTTATCGTTTACTATTAACGCTTTTAGAAATAAAAAGGATAACGTCGTTTTAAATCCATTTCCGTTATTTAAAACTATATTTTATATAAAGCCGGTAAACCTGTTTACTAAAGCCCCGGTTAGCCCGGAAATAATGTTTAATATAACCTAAAGCTCTACCTTTTAATATACTATAACACTTATATTTTTTATCCCTTTTTAATAGCTAAACCGTTTACTAAACTTTTTTAACTAAATAATTTCGTCGGTATATTATATTTTATCGTCTAAACTAAACGCAAACGTTATTACAGCCTTTATTCTTTTATATATCGTAAACCTTTTAATAAAAACCTAAACCGCATATCGTTTTCGGTTTAAATATCTACAAAAAGCCGATCTATATAACAAGCTCTAAAAATTTTTTAATAATCTAAATCCGAAAATAACGTTTAAAGGTCGATAGCTTAACGTTATTAAATATATATATAGTTAAAAGCAAATATTTAACAACAAAAAACAATTTAAGAACAGTTTTTTATATATCGCACTAACCGGTATTAATAAAAGCTTAGTTTATATACTTCTAGCATTTATATACCCGGGAACGTTAATTATTATCGTTATTCCGTTTATATCACTTTAAAATAACCTTTAAAAACGATATAAAGCGTTAAATATACGATATAATATATTTTCGAAAAACATCGATTATTCCTAACCGCCGGCCGTTCTCTTTATAATATAAAAAAGCTTTATATATATAACGTTCTTTTTAATCTTTACTCGGTTCCGAACGAACGGCTTTTTAATCTATATTATATTTAACAAATGCTATATTATCTTTAACGCGAAATCAAACTTCCGTTTAAACTTAATAAAAACACCGGCTTAATTATAAAAGTTAAGACTTTAAACAATTTACTTGACTACGACTTTACCCTTTTAGTACTATGCCCAATAAACAGGGCGCCTCGGTATCCTTATTAACGAATTAATATTCGTAAAAAAACCTATAAATACGGCCGAGCTTGGTTTTTATATTTAAACTCGATTATATAATATTTTCCCGAATAAATAGCAAGGTTTTAGATATTCTAAAACCTTTAACAAAGTGAAAAAACTGGTTCTAGAGCAATATTAATTTTTATTTCGGAACGTTTTTTAAAAAACATTGGATAAAATACCTTTCGGTCTTAAAATGCCAAATTATACTAACTTTATAAGCGAAAACTTCGAATCGCTGCCGATTTACTAATAAAAAACGTATATTATTAACAATAACTAAATTGAACGCATAATTAAAACTTTACGCCTTTACTAATTTACGTTTTAATTAAATATAATAACAAAAGTGATTATTTTCTATATAATAACTAAAGCTACTAAAAAGCTAGCTTTTAAAATCCTATCGAATATATACTATTATAGCCAGCTTTATACTAATATAAAAAAAGCATATTTATAAAATTAGAAATATTAAAGAAGCATTTTTATAACTATAAATACTGCAAATAATAGACTTAATATCCTTTACGTTAATTTAATTATTTACTACGTTATTACTTAAATAATAACTATATTACGGTAATAAGCAAGTTGAATAGCACGCAATAGGCGTACCGGTTATTTCGTTATCGTTATAGACTTAATTCCGCAAAAGCTATTTTTTAATTATATAATAATAGGCTTACGTCCTTTTTTAATAAAACACGAGTTTTTTAATGTTTATTTATATTCTTTATAATACCGGCGTCGAACATTTGCTTTTTTTTTTAACGGTAAAAATACGAAAAAAAATAAGAAATTAACTTACAAGCCCGGGGAAACGTTATATAATTATTATTTTTACCGATAACGGATTAAACTAATAACAAACAATACCGCCTTTTAGTAACATTTTATTATATATATATTAGGAATTATCCTTATTGCAAAAATATTAATAAAAGATCTTTAACCTATTACCAAACTTTATATATTAACTATTTTTAAGCTCGCTTATTTATTTACTTTTTTATCTTTTTTTTACTAAGTATAATATTTAAAAAGCATTTCGAACAAAATTTGCTAACCTTTTAATTACCCCTAATATTAAATATTAATACATTGCCCATTTAATATTAACGGCAATTTACTATTTAAAAAAATTAATAACGAAAACGTTATATAATTAAGAATTTCTAATCAAGCGATCGGTCTTAATTACGCGGCCGAAATTTACTACCTACCAAATCTAATCCACGTTTATTTAATTAACTATATAAACGTCAATCTCAAAACCGTACGTTATTAAAACCTTTATCGAACCTAGCTTTAACCTAGGAAAGCTAGCAATTTCGTAATCGTAATCCACCGCTTTTAATATATAACTAACGAAAGCAAAACAAGCACAAGTTTCCAGCCCGTAGCCCGCCACTTAAATTATTAAACCTTTCGATATAGGACTCGATAAATATAAATTAAAGCGACCACTTATATATAAACGAGATACAGCAAGTTCTTTAGCCTGCAATATAAACAATTAAAAATTACTAATACTAAAACTGCGTATACTGCATACTAAGCGAAAACGCAAGTTTAAAATATAAAACTAACCTAAACTATACGAAAAAACATCAAAGATATAAAACTACATACAAAAAAGCCCGTAAAACCATTTAGCTAATAAAAAGAAAAACCTATAAAGCGTTTGCTCTTTATACAAATTATTATCGTTACTAGTTACTATCTAAACTTTATACTACTAATAATAAAATTAAAACGGAATACGAACATAAAAGCATAGTCGTACCGGTTATTTTTACTACTTTATATAAAAATGCAAACGCGAAACAAATATTAAAAACGTATTAGCTACAATAGATTCCGCGGTCATTTAATAGCTATCTACAACTAGGATTAAAATTAAAGCGCGTATTTACAAATAAAACAATAAGTACAAAAAAAAAAACAAAGTAAGATAAAAAGGGAGCTTAGTTACATTAGTATTTTACATAGGTTATAAAATAAATATTCCACGTATCGGTTTATAAATTAAATAACGGCGAAACGCTTAAATAATAGTCTAAATAATAGTCTATTTTAAGGTTTACCCGGGTTATTTACAAAGTAATTTACAAAGTAATTTATAAAATAATTTACAAAGTAATTTTTAAAGTAACTACTTAAATGATTACCTAAATAACTACGTAACTATTTAGGTTATTACCCGGATTTTATTACTTAAAATTTATTACCCGGATATTTTTTACCCAAATATTTATTACTTAAATATTTTTTACCCAAATATTTTTTACCCGAATATTTTTTACCCGGATATTTCTTACCCGGATATTTTTTACTCGGATATTTTTTACCCGGATATTTTTTACCCGAATATTTCTTACCCGAATATTTTTTACCCGGATATTTTTTACCCGGATATTTTTTACCCGGATATTTTTTACTTAAATATTTTTTTATTTAAACTTTTATTACCCGGATTTTACTACTTAAACTTTATTATTTAAATTTTATTACTTAAATATTTTATTATTTAGATTTTATTACCCGGATTTTATTACTCAAACTTTATTATCCGGACTTTATTACCCAGATTTTCTACCTAAATTTTCTACCCGGATTTTCTACCCGGATTTTCTACTCGGATTTTTTACTCGGATTTTTTACCCGGATTTTTTACCCGGATTTTTTACCCGGATTTTTTACCCAGATTTTTTACCCGGATTTTCTACCCGGATTTTTTACCCGGATTTTCTACCCGGATTTTCTACCCGGATTTTTTACTCGGATTTTTTACCCGGATTTTCTACCCAGATTTTCTACTCGGATTTTCTACCCGGATTTTTTACCCGGATTTTCTACCCGGATTTTTTACCCGGATTTTCTACCCGGATTTTTTACCCAGATTTTCTACCCGGATTTTCTACCCAGATTTTCTACCCGGATTTTCTACCCGGATTTTCTACCCGGATTTTTCTACCCGGATTTTTCTACCCGGATATTTCTACCCGGATTTTTCTACCCGGATATTTTTTACTTAAATGTTTTTTATTTAAACTTTTATTAGCTAAATATTTTTTACCCGAATATTTTTTACCCGGATATTTTTTACCCGAATATCTTTTACCCGGATATCTTTTACTTAAATATTTTATACCCGAATATTTTTTACCCGGATATTTTTTACCCGGATATTTTATACCCGGATATTTTTTACCCGAATATCTTTTACCTAGATATTTTTTTATTTAAACTTTTATTACTCGGATTTTATTATTTAAACTTTATTATTTAAATA
Organism: Xylariaceae sp. FL1019; assembly: GCA_022578705.1. NCBI lineage: Eukaryota > Fungi > Ascomycota > Sordariomycetes > Xylariales > Xylariaceae > Xylariaceae sp. FL1019. The sequence continues at coordinate 1,703,224 of MU391926.1, forward strand.
TTATTATTTAAACTTTATTACTTAAGTTTTATTACTTAGATTTTATTATTTAAACTTTATTTCCCAGATTTTATTACTTATACTTTATTATTAAATATTATTATTTTAATTTTATTACTTAGATTTTATTATTTAAACTTTATTATTTAAACTTTATTATTTAAACTTTATTACTTAGATTTTATTACTTAGATTTTATTATCTAGATTCTTTTACCCGGATTTTTTTACTTAGGGTTTTATAACCCGGATTTAATTACCCGGATTTTATTACCCGGATTTTATTACTTAGGTTTTATTACCCGGATTTTTTTACCCGGATTTTTTTACCCGAATTTTATTACCCGGGTTTTATAACCCGGATTTTACTACCTAGGTTTTATAACCCGGATTTTATTACCCGGATTTTATTACCCGGATTTTATTACCCGGATTTTATTACCCGGGGTTTTATAACCCGGATTTTATTACCCGGATTTTATTACCCGGATTTTATTACCTAGATTTTATTACCCGGGTTTTATTACCCGGATTTTTTTACCCGGATTTTTTTACCCGAATTTTTTTACCCGGATTTTACTACCCGGGTTTTATAACCCGGATTCTATTACCCGGATTTTATTACCCGGATTTTATTACCTAGATTTTATTACCCGGGTTTTATAACCCGGATTTTATTACCCGGGTTTTATAACCCGGATTTTACTACCTAGGTTTTATTACCCGGATTTTATTACCCGGATTTTTTTATACGGATTTTATTACCTAGGTTTTATTACCCGGGTTTTATTACTCGGTTTTTATAACCTAGATTTTTTTACCCGGATTTTTTTACTTAGATTTTATAACCCGGATTTTTTTATTTAGATTTTATAACCCGGATTTTATTACCCGGATTTTATTACCCGGATTTTATTACCCGGGTTTTATTACCCGGATTTTTTTACCCGGATTTTATTACCCGGATTTTTTTACCCGGATTTTATAACCTAGATTTTATAACCCGGATTTTATTACCCGGATTTTATAACCTAGATTTTATTACTTAGATTTTATTACTTAGATTTTATTACCCGGATTTTATTACCCGGATTTTAATACTTAAATTTTAATACTTAAATTTTAATACTTTAATTTTATTACTTAAATTTATTTACTTAATTATCTTTATTTAAATTTATTTATATAAATATATTTATTTAAGTTTTATTATTTAAATGTTTATATTTAAATATTTTTAATTTAAACTTTATAATATAAAGCTTTATTAAACGGTATTAAGTTTTAAATTTAAAAGCTTAAATTGTTTTTAATTATTTTAATTATATTTTAAATAAAGTTTATAACAATAATAAAACTTATAATAATTAAGTTTTATAATAATTTTAACACTTTTAGCTTTTTAATTAAGCTATATTTATAAGCTTTATTTAAATAAGCTTTAATACTTTTAATACCTTTTATAGTTATATTTTAATTATATTAAAACCGTTAAAGCTTTTATACGCGGTTTAATAAATTACTACGTACTTTACCGCGCTTTACGGCCTCGGCGTCTTTTAATTATAATTAATTAAACTATATATTTATAAAACGTAAGCTATTATTAAATAGCCTTTATACGCGCTTTAAGTTATTACCGCTTACTTTAACGCGTTTTACGACTTTTTAAAAGCTTGTTTATAATTTAAATATAGTTAAAAAAAGCGTTAAAAACGTCGGAAATATTATAAGCTTTATTACTATAAAGCTATTATTATTATATTACGTGCTTTTTTATTATAAACTTTATTATTATAAGCTTTATTATTATAAGCTTTATTATTATAAGCTTTATTATTATAAGCTTTATTATTATAAGCTTTATTATTATAAGCTTTATTATTATATAATTTATTATCGTTATAAAGCTTATTATTATTATAAAGCTTTATTATTACGTTATATATTATTTTATTATAAGCTTTATCGCTTTAATTAATTAAAAGCTAGCATTTTTTAAATTAAAAAAAAATAACCTATATTATAATATTTACTTAATTTATTTTATTTATTTAAAAAAACTTTTTAATTTTTATTAGCATTTAATAACTTAAAAAGCTTAAAAATAATTAAGCCTTTTTTACCGCGTTAATTATATTAAATATAACTCGTTATAATTTAAAGCCTTTAAATAATTAAGCTTACTTTTAATAATAAACTCTTTAATTTATATCGTTTTTATAATTAAATTTAAATAAAGCCTTTAAATTATAATTTAATTATATATTATATTATTAATACGTTTTTTATTTTTTTAAAACAATTATTTTAATTAAATAATAAATTAAATAATAATTATATTATAAATGCTAGTTTTAACGCGTTTTTATTAAAGCTTATTTTTTATTTTTTATTTTATTATTAATATATATATAATAATTATTTATTAAGCCTATAAAGTTATAAAAAAAATCTTTCGTTTTTAATAATTAATAAATTATTTAAAGTTTTTAAGTTTTATTATTTTATTAATTAATAAAAATTAACTTTAATTATATTATTAATTAAAAAAAACTAAAGTAAATTTGTTTTTAACAATTAATTTAAAATAAAAAAATAACTTAATTTTTATTAAATATTTAATAATTAATTAAAAAAAAGTTAATATAAAGTCTAGTTTTTTTATATTAAATAATAAAAATATGCTTTATATAATATTTTATATATATTATAATAAAATATATTTTTAATTATTTTTAAGTATTATTTAAATATATTTTAGTTTTTAATACTATATTGTTTATAAAAATATATTATATATTAAAATAATAATATAAGTTTTATTATATAATAATAAAATCGGTAAAAGTCGCTTTATTATAATATTAATAATATTAATATTTATTATTTTTTTTAATTTATTTTAAATTAATCCCGTTTTTTTTATTAATAATTTTAATTAATACGTAACCGTTAAAAGTTATTATTATTTTAATATAACGCGGCTATATTAATAATTAACTAGTAGTTATTAAGCTTAAAATATAGTTAAGCATTTTATAACCTAGTTATAAAAGTCATTTTTTAATTATAAATATATATATTTAAACTTTATACGTTATGTTTTTTATTATTAATTTTTTATTTAATTTTATTAATAATATAAACAATTATTAAAACTTTATAAACTTTAAAAAAAAGCCTTTATAAATTAAATTAAATAATATAATAAAATAATTAAATAATAAAAACGTATTTAATATTTTTCATTAAAAGCATATAGTATTAAATTTTTTTATTATAATATATTTTATTTATTAATACTTTATAATTTTTTTTTATTAAATATTACGGTAAATATAACGATATATTTTTTTAAATTAAGTTTTTAAAGTTTTTTTTAATATAAATTTTATCGTTTTACTTTTAAAAGCCGTAACTTATAACTTAAAGCGGTATTTTATTAAAAACGATATATTTTAACGGAATAACTCCGCTAAAATATTATCGCGTATTTAAATACGGTTAAATCGTAATATTAAAAACGTTTTAATATATTTTTTAATTTATTTATAACGGTAAACCTTAACGAAATAACTTAAATAACGTATAAAAATTAGTATATTTTAATAAAATAATTACTTTTATTTAAATATAGTTTATATATTATTAGTTAAAATTTACCTTTATTTTAAATAATTAATTATTTTAATATTAATTAAATTAAATAATACGTTTAACGTAAAGGTTTTTTATTATATTTAATAATATTAATTATTTAATTAATATATAATAATTACGTTTTAAAAATAAACTGCCTTTTTTTTTACTTTAATTTTTATAAAGTTTTAATAAAAGTTAAAAAACGAAAACTATTAGCTTTTATTTTACTTTTACAGTAAATCGTTAATAATGTTTTATTTTTAATTTATATATAATCCCGTTATTTTCGTTATTTATTACTATATTTTCTTCGTTTATTATAAACGTTTTATATTAAATATTTAAATAAAAACTAGCTATATTATTAAAATATTATTTAAACTTTATAATAAACGATATTAATTTAACGTTAAATAAATTTACTTAAAATAAATAATATTTTATTAAATATATATATTTTACCTTAAATCTCTTATATAATTAAAATCTTTAACTATATTATTATCGTTTAATAAAAGAAATTTTTAAATATATCTTTTTTTTTACGTTTTTTATATAAACGGCCTTTATTTTATTATTTATTAAAAGTTTTTATTTTAATTTACGTAATATTGTTATTAATTAAAACACCGGCATTAATTTTATTTTATATAATTAACTTCGGTAGTTATTAATCATATTAACCGGTATAAATATAGCTTTAAAACAATTTTAAAGTATTAAAAAATAAATCGATTTATTTATAGCAAATAACCCGTTTTAAAAATAATTTACAATATAATAAATATTAATTAACTCGAAAATCGTTTTAACGCTTTATTAAAAAACGAAAATAATAAAAAACGAAAGCAGCGTTAGCTTTTTTAAGTAAGCCTTTAAATAAAAAAGCGATAAAGTAAATAATAACGTAATAAGTTTATTACCGTAAATAAAAACAAATAAACTACGCGTATAAATAATTCGCTTATTTAAAAATAAATAAATTAAAGCTTAATACGTTTAAAAACTAAATAAAAAAGTTATATAACTAAAATAATTAAGTTTACTATAAAATTTAAAAGCATAATAACGCGACTTATAATGCTATATATTAAAATCGTTAATTAAAATATTAAATTAAAAATATATATATAGTTTAATAAAATACGGCATTTATTAATAAATAAAAATATATTAATATTAAATAAAAAATCGATAAAGCGTTAAATAAAATAACCGTAAAAATTATTTAATAATTTAATATATTTAAATAAAGTCGAGCGTTGTTTTTAAAGTTAAGTTAAAGGCGTAAAAAATATAAAAATAAAGTAAAAAGCGATTTAATATTATTTAACGGCGTAATTAACAATAATAAATATTTAAACTTATAAGATTATTTTATTTTTAATTAAATATAAAATATAAATATAAGCTTTAAACTAGCTAAATTATAAGTTACTTTATTAAAAACTACGTTTAAAACTACGAAAAAAATTATAATCACGCGTTAAAATCTTTATATATTTAATTAATAATAAACCTTTATATTAAATTTAATATAAAGCATTTAAAATATTATTAAAGCCCGATTATACCGTAAAGCGGATAATTTAAGCAATAGCTTTATATAAAGCTTTTAATATAATTAAATTTTTTTTAAAAAGTTAAAAAAATTAAGTAACGTTTTTAAAAATATAATAATTAAAATGTTATAAAAGGTATAAATAACTTTTAAAAAGTATATAACGACTTTATTACTAACCGTCGTTTTAATAATTTAATTACGTTATTTATTTTTATATAACGTACGATTATAATTAAATATTTATAATATTAAACGAAAGCTTAAATTTAAATAAAAATAAAGGCTTATATTATAATAAATTAAAAGATTTTATAATAAATAAACGTTAAAGTATTTAATATTTAACGTTATATTATATATTTTCCTGCTTAACTTTATTTTTTACTTTAACTTTAATTTTATATATTTATTTATTCGTTTTATAACCTTTAATATTTAAATGTTTTTTTTTACCGTTTTTAAAAATGCGTATAATCACTTTATTAAAAATTTAATATATTATTATTAAATTTAAATTATAAAAAAGGATTTTTTACGCGGTTTTTATATTACGTTTAAAAAAGGTTTTTTATTTAAAACGTAAAATTAAGTTTTAAAGCCGTTAAAGTTATGCTTTTAAATTTTAAAAATATAATTTTAACGTTAAATATTATTTACGCTATTAAAATATATTATTAAAACTTATTAAAAAGAATTAAAAAAAAATAAAAAAGAAATTATTAATATTTATATAATAAAAATAAAAATAAAATATTTAATTCTTAATATAAATAAGCTAGTTATAAATTAATTAAATATTTTTTTAATTTATAATAATTAATAATAACTATAATTATTTATAATAATCACTTTTATAAATTATATATTATTTAAATTATATATTATTTTTATAAGTTTTTAAAATATTTATTAATATTAAAAAATTATTTTTTAATTTATTTATATTAATTATTAACGCGTATAACTAGTTTTTTAAATTATATAAAAATTAATATATAATATTACGTTTTTAAATATTAATTTCGTACTTTTTAAACATTAAACATTAAAAAATAATAAATAATTAATAATTAAAAAAACTTTATAATAATTTATAACGTTATAATATATATAATAAAAGTTAAATAATAATATAGCTTTTAAAAACAAGCTTTTATAATAAAAAACTTTATTAATAAAATTTGATTTTTAATATTATTTATATATAATTAAAATAAAGAAAATACGTTATTTATTTATTAATAATATATAATGTAAATATAAAATCAGTTTTTTAAAAATATTTAAACTAATAATTTAAATATTTATTTATTATTATGATTTTAGTTTTAGTTAAATTATCTTTAATTAGTTTTAAGAATATAAGATTATTACTATTAAATTTTAAAAATAAGTAAATAATCTAAGTTATAAAATAAATCTTTAAAAATATATTTTAAACATAATTTAATAATAGCAACAAACGGGTAACAACTAGCAAATAACAAGTAATCAGTAACAAATAACAAGCAGCAAGCAACAAGCAACGGTTAGGGTTAGGGTTAGGGTTAGGGTTAGGGTTAGGGTTAGGGTTAGGGTTAGGGTTAGGGTTAGGGTTAGGGTTAGGGTTAGGGTTAGGGTTA